>OX104112.1:109836900-111036900 GCA_944474755.1 Limnoperna fortunei | reverse complement strand
TGATTTAAATATTCTGAATTAATTTATGACACCTGCTTTAATAATCAAACTCTGTGTAATTAAAATATCCCATGAGCAAATATTTGTTATGAAATGCATGTACATCTATGACTATCAACAACTGACTACCTCAGAAGGATATTTAAAGTGTAGTTTTGTTGAGAATAATAGTCCATTTAAAGTCCCGTTTAGTTTACATGTTTATAACAGATTATTTAATCAATCTGTGATACTGACCGAAAAAAATGACACTTTATTGCATCTGCATTTTCGTCTGGGACATATTTGCAGCTCACATATAATCTTAATGTCTACATTATACACAAAAGAATGAAGGTCTCCAATATGGATCAATTTTTACAATTATAACAAAACGCCTTTAGTCACCAATAACTGTTAAGATCGCCTGCAGGACAACTTATGCAGTTATGATTTTTTGTCATTTGTTAGAATTTTGACTTAAACATCTCACTTAGTCTTATCTCTTTTTCAAAAACTAATTAATTAATTATCATTTAAAGTCATCGAACAAGCCTAACCAAATTAGGACGAAACCCAAATGGACTAGTCCCTCATATTATTAAAATAATTGAAAAGTTTCAGATCTGAAAAAGTTAATTAAACAATGTAATTACCTAATTTAGAAATATTTATACAAAAGTACCCAAGCATATTGATTTATAACTGTATGTTCTAAAGATTGCATATTTTTCCAAAATAAAACTATTACGGTTTTTTTTCATTGATTGCATATTTTTCCAAAATAAAACTACTACTTTTTTTTCATTTACGACGGCTTTTTGCGCTTTCCATTTTTTCAGGAAGAAATCTGAAAAACTGTTTCAGTTACATCAAACGTATTACCATGTCGCATTGGTTTATTTTGGCAAAAATAACTCAATTAAAAATATTCCATAAAAATATATAAAAAGTGATAAGTAACTGAATAAAGCCTGATTGGCCCTTTTAACTACATAGCTTAAAGACAGAGAAATTATTGTGGCATAGTACGGATAGCTATATTTAATGAACTTTATTTCATCTAGGAATATTATATACCAAAGTTACGTGTCATTTATATTTAAATCTTTAAAATAATAAGATATTTATGTTCCACAACTAGAATTATCGCGACCTTTCCCATCCGTTTTCCTACCCGCAATTATTCAAGCAAAAACAACATCATCCTTTGTGTCATTCCAACTAATCTTTTTTTATATCAAAATCTACAAATAATTGATGATTCGAAAGTAAAACTATCCTATGATTATATTTAAATGAATGCTGTATATTTTAGTTCTGTTTTTTTTTGCATTTACTGTAAAACAGTTTAATCATTGTATATACTAATAATGCATCTTTTTAGCAAATACAGTTATTACTCTCACTCTTCTCCTTAAGTGCGTAAATTACCGAATGAAGTAATAGCTTTTCTTGAGTATCCATGTTATTTGGCCTAGCAGATCAGTGATATGTCACGTTAGTAGATAATATCCTTGTTTCATCTATGGGTACATATAAAACATTTATTTTAAATCTGTAAACTGCAGCGGCTATTACCTTGGGGATTATTTTAGAAATGGCTCATAAATACATAAATTAAGAAATATTGTGAATAAAAGTACTAAGAAAATATTGTTTTGCAACAGCAGCTACAACGTAACGTAATAATTGCTTTCTTTGCTTATTACATGCCATTAATAAGTACATTTATATTACATAAATATACTAAAAATGACGACAGTCTTTTTATTTATTCTAAGTTGCAGTGAACAAATATTCGTCATAGCAGGCATAGAGGAGTTGACAGGTGAATACAGAATTATCATTTGATAACGCCAGTTAATTTTAGAAGAGTTAAGTCCCACAAGGCAACCGACATGTTATGACGTTTGTTTGTTTGTAGGTACATTTTGAAATATTTCGAGGAACCCTGAGTGTCATGTAAAACTCTCAACAATTATGTGTGTATTTACCCTGTTTAAAGCTTCCAAAGCGTCCATTTTATTTCTTCTTTTTTTCTAAAAATAAAAATACATATGCATGTACATATCTTTGTACTTCTTAAAGATCAAATTTTTATATTTGTCAATAAATAAAAAATCTTTATTTAAAGGTTTGATAAGTGGTTCATCAACACCATACAAATTCAACCAACTTGGTTTCTTGTCAGAATATATAAAAAAATCCAAACAAAACTCTAGGATAAGCGTGGTGACCTTCATATTGTCGACTTTCTGTTTATTATTAGCAATATTTCATACTCTAGCGTATGGTTTTGACTTTCCTCAGCTCGTTCCGTTTATACGTATAAGCAATTGTATACAATTTATATGAAGGTCTTTAATTGAAGGATATCGTTGTCGCAGTAAACAGAAGACGTTTCACCCCATTACGTGATATTTTTTAACCTTCTAGTAAACAATTCAGTTGTTTGCAACTAAAGATCAAAGAGGTAAAATATGTGCTGTGTAACACATTAAAATATTATTTTCGATAGTCTAAAAGTTCTCTTGCAGTTAAAACTGAAAGTCAAAACAATAAAATACGTACTACGAACTCTTGAAGTATGGGTTGAAAAAATAAACATATGCGGATATTAAAACAAATAATATACAGATAATATAAGATAAAGAATACTGTTTATGAGAAAACGTTTTATGTTTTTCAGGATTTTAATTGAACGGCTTCTCAAATTGCACATCCTCAGAATTTTCAGTGGAATAAAAACGAAACAAAATATACTGAATGACAAGAAAACGCAACACTTTTTAAATGATATTCTTTTAATCCCATAGAATAGATTTTAAAATCTATCTTAAATGCTTACTACATTGATCAGTTACCTTACTATGGGATTATTTTCTGTTGGTTTTTTTTTTAAATTGTACCGTCCGTCGTAGGTCCAATATAAACACACAATTATAACTAATTGAACAATTTAAGACTTATAATCATATTTAACCTGGCTACTCTGTAAATAAAATTGACAAAAAAGCATAGATAGGCCAGGGCGGAACAATTAATTAAATAACTTTTACACTGTGCTCGGAGGGAGTCGCATATAAACATATTACACACTTTCAATGTTTGTGTTTTTGGTTTTCGTTTTGTATTGTTTATTTTAGTCTGTATCCAGATTCTATTTATCATTTGACTAAAGGTTCCTGTTGTTCGGTTGGTTGCGTGCTATTTTTCCCTTTTGAAGCCACAAAATACTTCTATGTTTTTTCTTTACCCGAACAGGTTTTTTGACTGCGAGATGCTTAATACAGAAACATGTTCAAATATAAATAATTAAGTACACTCTTTAGCGCTGTTAAGTCTTTTCCGTAATCATATGACGATCAATCTTCGGAGTAAATGACTCTCTATTACTTGATTACGTGGTTTACTAAATCTATAAATATTTTTTTGTTATTTCATTGGTTTATGTCAGGATCTAACTAGTATCTATACTGAAATTTCTATATATTCTTAGGTTGAATCGGGGTTGTAATCAGTATTTTAGTGTAGTAATGTTACGTTCCACATGTTGACTTCTATTTCATTCAATGCATTGGTCCGTGAACAATTAAAAATCTCCCTACTTTTTAAAGCTGTTTGGGAAAATGATATTTTCCATATCTGTATTGTCGTTCTGATTTTGATGCAAATAAAACAAAACATATTTTACCGCTCATTTTGAACATTTGTTAAGGAGTCAATTTTTGTTTAATTAAAAAAGCACGTGGGAACCAGAAGTGACCACAGGCATTTAAATCTCTCAAAAGCCATTGGATAATAGTTTAGCGTTAAAATGTCCTCAAAAGGTACATTGTTTACCTATCCTACATATAAATTACAAAAATGATACTTTAATAAATACATAAAGTTTGTAATGCAGCTCAGAGACGTTAGTTTTTAGAAAAGCAAAACTTGTAGAAACATTACCTTTGTATTCGTGGGTCAAAAGCTACAAGCAAACAGTTGAAAGAAGATAACTGTAGGCAACGTAAATTAAAAAAAAACTTCCGGCTGCAAAAGTATCAAAACGGAATAGAGATAATTCTAGTTCCTGTTGAGCACTAAATTATAACATTACTAAAATTTACGAATTATTTCTCCTTATCGCAATCGTTAAATGAAGCCTAAAATAAGAAAAACAGAAAGGAAACCGAACGAAGTGCAAGAGCCAAAAGTCAATGGACGGTTACAAATTCGTATATGGACAAACAGAATGAACGCAAAAATAGCCTATCAAGTTGATCAAAATGCAGACATGCTTTCTATGTTTATATATCGCCGTTAATCTACAAGAAAGCGTAGTTTTTTGTTGAAGCAAATTAGATCGTTTTTAAAAAATATTACAGTGTGAAAATATATTAATTTTTTTCACATTACATAATATTTGTTAAAAAGAAGATGACTTTAGTGAACGTAAATTATTCATTTTTATTATTAATATACTAAAATATATTAAATTTATTTTAACATTTCATAATATTTGTATACGTTTACAAATTTATTGCATTTGAAGAAATCTTTCGACGTCTAAATGACTTCTTTATAACAAACATAAACATTTTATCAAAAATATCAAATGATTGTCTGCTTTTTCCTGTCTAGTGATTTTGAAAGAGTAACCTAGATCCTATTTATAAAATCATCAACTGAAAAAATGCAGGAATGTATTTAAAGTTTATAATTTATATACACGTTAACGTTTAAGTGACTATTCTCTAGATTATAAACATTTTATCAACAATGTCTATCTCACAATCAGTGCGACATTGAATTTTGTCTGATTATGTTTGCTTCGATAATATCTAATATTAGTGTACTGACTAAACATAAAACAATACTAGGATGAGGTTAAGACACGGGGAAGAAGTGAGTATCTGCCGAGACAATTTTTTCGTTTTCTACCCGAGTCCTTCTATTGTCTTTCTTTCGTCAAAACTTTAAGTATTATGTTTATCTTTATGTACGATATTTAAAAAACTTACCAAAATATATTTTAATTTATATTTATTCTAAAACCTCTTAAACAATTGGAATCCATAGTGGGACTCTACAAATTACGCATTGTTTTTATGAACCGATTACATTTAAGTGCGTTGAAATCAGTCATGAAATAATGCGTGCATCTAACCATTACACTGTATAATTAAGTCTTGTACGATGATACCGACTGCGTGATTACGTCAAGAACCTACAGACTGTTATTCTGAGTTCGGCCTAATAATGTCTACTGCGTTTGTCTATCCATCTCGCCCGAATGTCTCCATGGTGCAAATATTTCACAATATTTGATTTTTTTATGCCCATACTAACCACAAAGAGGTTATTTACGTAGCTTGCGATGATCTCCACTGTATCTGTCTATCTTTCAGACTTTAAAATTGGTATTCCTATTTGATATAGCCGGCTGCGTTTGTCTTACCACTAAACCTAAGGTCATAAACGATAATGCAGTCTGAGTCACCGTCAGACTGTTTGGTGATGCCGATGCGTATTTGAATAATCTAAATTATGTCATTCGAATAAAAACTTCTTTTCTTTATAATCTCAATCAAATAATGCGTGTAATAACTAAAAATATATATTAGGATCGAATGTTTTCATGCATATTTATTTTGACTCTGATCATTTGCAGTTTATTATAATTTTCCTTACAACTAGGAATTGTTCAAATGTTTAGATCTTGAGTGCAGTGTATTATCTAGAGTCAATGTTTCATGTACCAAAGGGACTTTTAGTGCTATTTATTTAAATAACTCTCCATACTTATGCAGTGTCAGCCACATAAGTTGTAAATGTCTCCTTATCGTTTCCCCAATGTTTTATTGTTACCTTGCATAATAGATAGTTGAAATATTGCTCCATGTGCGTTAAACATCGATTAATCCATCCATGGACCAGTCGTGAATTGTGATATTTGCCAATTTATCCATCTATTCAATAGACCAGTCGTGCGTTGTAATATGTGCAAATTAATGTTTGCATGACAAGAAGTAAATTGGAAAATATATTTCCTTGTTGAAACTGAGCTTTCACTTGACGTCAGATAATCTATATAGTAAATTATAATTAAATGCGACCCACGTCTTTATAAGACAAACGAGCAAAGGTGTCCGACTGAAACTATTAACTAATGTAACCGAGCACCAATATTGGAGTCATCTTTTTGAACCCGATGAAAAAATCGATTTATTAGTTAAATAGTTACAAAAATTAATGAAAACTAGTTGTCTGAGGAAACATAGCGTCCTTTGATATTTGATTGATCTATAGGAAGACAAGCGTTCGATTCACTAATGAATCCGAAATATTTATTAAAATAATTTAGTGTATTGGTCTGAATTACATATGTACTGGCGAAACCGGGTGATTTAACCGCCGTTGTAGGTTGATGATCGACCAATAGGATGCCGAGCGTCGATGTCCGCGCGTTATATTCACTAAGGAAACTGAGATGTCGAAGTGAAATATTTCCTAAATAAAAAAGTGTAGTTGTCTGAATGATCTTTTAACTGAGAAAACCTATCATAGATTGATTTATTCACTAAGTTAAATGGACGCCGAAGTCATTTTTAATACATAAAAGTAATGCTAACATTTAAAATCTCTATGAATTCACAATGATTGTTGTTGAGTGTGATTACTAAAACCAGAATTAATCTTTGTTTACATATTACAATTTATTTTTATTATTATTAAATTTATAACTTTTGTTATTCATATAAGCTTTACTAAAATCTTATAATTATCGCTATAGCTATAACAATCTTATACTTATCGCTATAGCTGTTACAATCTTATACTTATCGCTATAGCTGTAACAATCTTATACTTATCGCTATAGCTGTAACAATCTTATACTTATCGCTATAGCTGTAACAATCTTATACTTATCGCTATAGCTGTAACAATCTTATAATTATCGCTATAGCTGTAACAATCTTATGATTATCGTTATAGCTGTAACAATCTTATAATTATCGTTATAGCTGTAACAATCTTATAATTATCGCTATAGCTGTAACAATCTTATAATTATCGCTATAGCTGTAACAATCTTATAATTATCGCTATAGCTGTAACAATCTTATACTTATCGCTATAGCTGTAACAATCTTATACTTATCGCTATAGCTGTAACAATCTTATACTTATCGCTATAGCTGTAACAATCTTATACTTATCGCTATAGCTGTAACAATCTTATACTTATCGCTATAGCTGTAACAATCTTATACTTATCGCTATAGCTGTAACAATCTTATACTTATCGCTATAGCTGTAACAATCTTATACTTATCGCTATAGCTGTAACAATCTTATACTTATCGCTATAGCTGTAACAATCTTATACTTATCGCTATAGCTGTAACAATCTTATGATTATCGTTATAGCTGTAACAATCTTATAATTATCGCTATAGCTGTAACAATCTTATACTTATCGCTATAGCTGTAACAATCTTATGATTATCGTTATAGCTGTAACAATCTTTCAATTATCGCTATAGCTGTAACAATCTTATAATTATCGCTATAGCTGTAACAATCTTATAATTATCGCTATAGCTGTAACAATCTTTCAATTATCGCTATAGCTGTAACAATCTTATACTTATCGCTATAGCTGTAACAATCTTATGATTATCGTTATAGCTGTAACAATCTTACAATTATCGCTATAGCTGTAACAATCTTATACTTATCGCTATAGCTGTAACAATCTTATAATTATCGCTATAGCTGTAACAATCTTATGATTATCGTTATAGCTGTAACGATCTTATAATATCGCTATAGCTGTAACAATCTTATAATATCACTATAGCTGTAACAATCTAATAATCATCGCTATAGCTGTAACAATCTTATAATATCGCTATAGCTGTAACAATCTTATAATTATCGCTATAGCTGTAACAATCTTATGATTATCGTTATATAGCTGTAACAATCTTATAATTATCGCTATAGCTGTAACAATCTTATAATTATCGCTATAGCTATAACAATCTTATAATTATCGCTATATAGCTGTAACAATCTTATAATTATCGCTATAGCTGTAACAATCTTATAATTATCGCTATAGCTGTAACAAACTTATAATTATCGCTATATAGCTGTAACAATCTTATACTTATCGCTATAGCTGTAACAATCTTATACTTATCGCTATAGCTGTAACAATCTTATAATTATCGCTATAGCTGTAACAATCATATAATTATCGCTGTAGCTGTAACAATCTTATGATTATAGTTATAGCTGTAACAATCTTATAATTATCGCTATAGCTGTAACAATCTTATAATTATCGCTATAGCTGTAACAATCTTATAATTATCGCTATAGCTGTAACAATCTTATACTTATCGCTATAGCTGTAACAATCTTATACTTATCGCTATAGCTGTAACAATCTTATACTTATCGCTATAGCTGTAACAATCTTATACTTATCGCTATAGCTGTAACAATCTTATACTTATCGCTATAGCTGTAACAATCTTATACTTATCGCTATAGCTGTAACAATCTTATACTTATCGCTATAGCTGTAACAATCTTATACTTATCGCTATAGCTGTAACAATCTTATACTTATCGCTATAGCTGTAACAATCTTATGATTATCGTTATAGCTGTAACAATCTTATAATTATCGCTATAGCTGTAACAATCTTATACTTATCGCTATAGCTGTAACAATCTTATGATTATCGTTATAGCTGTAACAATCTTTCAATTATCGCTATAGCTGTAACAATCTTATAATTATCGCTATAGCTGTAACAATCTTATAATTATCGCTATAGCTGTAACAATCTTTCAATTATCGCTATAGCTGTAACAATCTTATACTTATCGCTATAGCTGTAACAATCTTATGATTATCGTTATAGCTGTAACAATCTTACAATTATCGCTATAGCTGTAACAATCTTATACTTATCGCTATAGCTGTAACAATCTTATAATTATCGCTATAGCTGTAACAATCTTATGATTATCGTTATAGCTGTAACGATCTTATAATATCGCTATAGCTGTAACAATCTTATAATATCACTATAGCTGTAACAATCTAATAATCATCGCTATAGCTGTAACAATCTTATAATTATCGTTATAGCTGTAACAATCATATAATTATCGTTATAGCTGTAACAATCTTATAATTATCGCTATAGCTGTAACAATCTTATGATTATCGTTATATAGCTGTAACAATCTTATAATTATCGCTATAGCTGTAACAATCTTATAATTATCGCTATAGCTATAACAATCTTATAATTATCGCTATATAGCTGTAACAATCTTATAATTATCGCTATAGCTGTAACAATCTTATAATTATCGCTATAGCTATAACAATCTTATAATTATCGCTATAGCTGTAACAATCATATAATTATCGCTATAGCTGTAACAATCTTATAATTATCGTTATAGCTGTAACAATCTTATAATTATCGCTATAGCTGTAACAATCTTATACTTATCGCTATAGCTGTAACAATCTTATAATTATCGCTATAGCTGTAACAATCTTATACTTATCGCTATAGCTGTAACAATCTTATACTTATCGCTATAGCTATAACAATCTTATAATTATCGCTATAGCTGTAACAATCTTATGATTATCGTTATAGCTGTAACAATCTTATAATTATCGCTATAGCTGTAACAATCTTATAATTATCGCTATAGCTGTAACAATCTTATAATTATCGCTATAGCTGTAACAATCTTATAATTATCGCTATAGCTGTAACAATCTTATAATTATCGCTGTAGCTGTAACAAGCTTATAATTATCGCTATAGCTGTAACAATCTTATACTTATCGCTATAGCTGTAACAATCTTATACTTATCGCTATAGCTGTAACAATCTTATACTTATCGCTATAGCTGTAACAATCTTATACTTATCGCTATAGCTGTAGCAATCTTAAATATAGTTATTTAAGCATAATTAAAAAAAAACAATCGAAGATACTGAAGAAAATTCAGGAAACGATCAGTCAAACACAGACAAAACCATGGTTAAAATAAGAGGGGACAACAACAAAAACAAACAGATTAACAATTTAAAAACCTAACTTAAGTAACACGAATAACATGAACACCACTTAAATCTCTAACTGTCAACAAAGTTATGATGTCGACAGCAACATTTTTCAATCTTGCCACTGTAAACCTCTTGTCAAGTAACGTTTCTATCAGATCACCCAAGACCAAGGAAATCTGGATTGATATGCAGACTCTTCGGTACATAATGAATTGCAAGATGTATAATTCACAAACAAGCTTGGCTTAAGCGGTTGAAATATGTTCTGTAGTAACCAACATGTTCTCTAGTTTCGGTTAAACCACTTTTTAGTAAATACAGTATATTGAAGTTACAAAATTTTGAATGGTCAAATATAACAAGACAGTGCATATTTAAGTAGATAAAGGGACTAATAAGATGAACTGGGATTTAATTATTAAATTTAAATTATGCATTTAGAACTTTTTAGATTTCTATAGACCAAAGAAGAAAACTAGCAACGAAAACCGACCGAGCAACAAGAGCCAAAGTCAAGGGACAGTTACAACTCCGGATTAGACAAAGACAACACAAAAACTAAAAACAGAGTAACCGGAACGCAATAAAAACCATTGGTGCACTCAGGTGCTCCGAACGAGTATGCAGTGCCTGCCTCTAATTAGACACCGAGTTACTCATTGTCATGTCTAGAGAAAAGTAAACTTCAGGAGTAGGAATCACTACCTATGATTCAGCGAAAATGTCAGATCGTATTTGAGACACTGATTTCCCATAACGATCAATTTATTCATGGTGACGACCATAGAACTTCTGGAGAGATAACATCAACCTAGGTACAACAAACCCTTGTTTGAGTACTTTAGCAGTCAATAGCAGTGATCGGTCCAGAACTCGTTACATCACAGTAGCTAAACAATATAATTATATGTAAAAATGTTGTTAAAGTGGTATTTTAACAGATAAATATTAAATAATATAGAAACATACATAATTTTGCATATTGCACATGCAGAAAAATTACTGCCATTCTTAAATTTTTAGATTAATAATACAACCTCCACTGTACTAACGCCGTTAATATAATCTAATATAACCGCCACCGGAAACATTGTCACAAACAAATCATGGATATATACATTTTCAACAAAACAACTACGTGCGCAACCTGTGTTATTATGTTGACATTATAGAATAATTTAAATAAACATACAAATTTAATACAAAATTTACGACAAACTTGAAGCATTTTAATTACCCTGTTGTGAACTTTCCATTTGTATGCGGAATAATTTAGGTGACTGCCAACTTCCAAAATATCAATAACGAAATGTTGGTAGTCATTTATCGTCAATCTGATATTTTTGCCTTTTTTTCATTGAAAGTATGTAATATATGCAATTGACACAACCAGGTGTTTCCGGATGTCTTAATTTTGAAATAATAATGTTGCAAAAAGGGAATCATATTTTACTGTATAAGTGCCGGGTAGCTGAGTTACCAACTAGGCTTTTTGTAAATAAGAAAAATGGCTAAAATATGGAACATTTTATGAAAAGAAAAGACAAAAATTTAACAGTTGCCAATTTATCCTCTAGGGAAGATATTTTATTTTATTCCACCTAGGTATATGTTGAACAATTTTAATATTTTTGCACGTATAGAAAAAAAACGTCTGTTTATGGAAAAAATAAATTTCTTAGCAAGTTATTAGGTATATTACACGAGACACCCAACCAAAATAATAATATTAAATTACAAAACATCTTTAACAACGGAATATCCAACGAATGTGGATTGACGTTCATAAGATCCGACTTTAAATTCCTTTGGGATTCACAGAGGGTATTTACTGCAGCAATTTTTCTTCTATCAAATTTACACATAACGTCATTATATGAAGCGATCGTGTTTAGGTACATTGCCACGTGATCCTAAATAACTGGGGGCCTCGGTGGCCGAGTGGTCAAGGTAGTTCGTCTACTATTGACCACGTGGTCTGTCAACACTGAGATTGTGGGTTCGATTCTCACTGCAGGCAGGGTGTACTCGACTCGAATCTTAATTGACAAGGATTGCCAGTTTTCCTACCGCAGGTCGGGGGTTTTCTCCGGGTACTCCGGCTTCCTCCCCCAATAAAAACTGGACGCCATGATATAGCTGAAAAATTGCTGAAAGTGGCGTTAAACACCATCAAACAAACAAACAAACTAAATAACTGCATACAACTTCCAGCTGATCACGTAGGTATCCTTTTAATTCACGTGACCCCAGTTCAAGAATATGAAACTTAAATAATTTTAAAAACTACAAAGTACAAAAGTAATATATGATTGTAATATTTCACCTTTTATTGTCATAAGTATGAAGGAAATATCATAGATATCGAGCCTTCAAAACGTAACTCATAATTATTAGGAAAGTGTATCATCTTTTTGAGACAACTATTTACTGTACTATTTGAAACTATATTACCGTTTGCTTAAAAAGATTATCAGTTTTTTCCTAAGTCTGCCTTAATACAGTATATAGAGATAAAATTGTATGGACGGTTAAACTGAATACAAAATCCTTGATATTTATAGACATTGATCTGAAATCAGAATGATTTGAATATAAATAACATTCAACTTACCTATAAACAAACTGTATTTACAGCAAAGCTTTTCTAAACTGAGAATATACGACAACAAGGATACACGTATTTTACCAAAGCGTTTCACTTGAATGCATATTGAACAAACAACATACAAATTCGTGGAATTAGTATTTTACCTTTTAAGGACATAAAGAAAAATTAAATACCCGATCAAGTTACTACAACATGTACCCGCCTGTATAGTGTCAACATGCATTATGACGCACATATTTGAATCGGATGAAAACGGAACTCTTATATATAAGATATATTCGTTCGCAAAAAACAAGTGACAAGGAATTGATAATACTAGACCGTGTACCAAGTCTGTTACTATCATGGCAAACAAATAAAGAAGGTGTACTTAGACTGTACAACTATTCATGGCGAACAAATAAAGACGGAGCACCCAGGCATGGCAAACAAATAAAGACGGTGTACTTACACTGTACAAATAATATCATGGCGAACAAATGAAGACGGTGTACCCAGATTGTACAACTACATCATGTTAAACAAATAAAGACGGTGTACTGAGACTGTACCACTATATCATGGCGACAAAATAAAGACGGTGTACCCAGACTGTGCAACAATATCATGGTAAACAAGTAAAGAGGGTTTACCCAGACTGTACAACTGTATCATGGCAAACAAATAAAGATGGTGTACCTAGACTGTTGAACTATATCATGGGGAACAAATAAAGACGGTGTCCCCAGACTGCACAACTCTATCATGATAAACAAATAAAGACGGTGTACCAAGACTGAACAACTATATCCTTGTAAACAAATAAAGACGGTTTACCCAGATTGTAGAACTATATCACGGCGTACAAATAAAGACAGTGTACACAGACTGTACAACTATATCATGGTAAACAAATAAAGACAGTGTACACAGACTGTACAACTATATCATGGTAAACAAATAAAGACGGTGTACCCAGACTGTACAACTATATCATGGCGTACCAATAAAGACAGTGCACAAAGACTGTATAACTATATCATGGTAAACAAATAAAGACGGTGTACCCAGACTGTACAACTAAATCAGAGCGAACAAATAAAGAGGGTGTACCAAGACTGTACAACTATTTGATGGTATACAAATGAATACGATGTACCCAGACTGTAAAACTATCGTGGCGAACAAATAAAGACGGTTTTCTGAGACTGTAGAACTATATCATGTCGATCAAATAAAGACAGTTTACCCAGACTGTAGAACTATATTTTATGGTGACCAATAAAGACGGTTACCCAGACTGCACAACTATATCATGGTAAACATATAAAGACGATGAACCCAGACTTTTGAACTATATCATAGTAAAAAATAAAGACGGTGTACTTAGACTGTACAACTATATCATGGTAAAGAAATAAAGACGGTGTACCCAAACTGCACAACTATATCAGAGCGAACAAATAAAGAGGGTGTACCATGACTGTACAAACTTCATGGTATACAAATGAAGACGGTGTACCCAGACTGTAAAATTATCGTGGCGAACAAATAAAGACGGTGTACACAGACTGTAGAACTATAATTTATGGCGAACAAATAAAGACGGTGTACCCAGACTGTACAACTAAATCATGGAGAACAAATAAAGACGGTGTACCCAGACTGTAGAAATATATCATGGGGGAACAAATAAAGATTCTTTACCCAGACTGTACAACTATATCATGATAAACAAACAAAGAGGGTGTACCCAGACTGTACAACTATATCATGATAAACAAACAAAGAGGGTGTACCCAGACTGTACAACTTTCCATTTATATGTGGAATCATTTATGTGATTGCCAACTTCCTAAATATTAATAACGAAATGTTGGTAGTCAATTATCGTAAATCAGATATTTTTGCCTTTTTGACATTGAAAGTATGTAATGTATGAAATTAACACAACCAGAGGTTTCCGGATGTTTAAATTTTGAAATAATAATGAATGTTGTAAATGGGATTCAATTTTACTGTATGTGTGCCGGGTAGCTCAGTTACCAGCTAGGCTATTGTAAAAAAGACAAAATGGCTAAAGTATGGAACAAAAAATATTATGAAAAGAAAGGACAAAAACTAAATAGTTGCCAACTAATACTCTAGGGAATATATTTTATTACGCCCGGTTGCATGTTAAACAATTCTAATGCTTGTGCACGTATAGATATAAAAAAGTCTGTTGATGGAAAAAATAAATACCTGAGTAAATTATTAAGTTTATTACACGCGATACTCTTGTCAAGCAAAACAATACTAGTTTACCAGAACAAATTTACTTAAAAGCGGAATTCAAGTTATTACAAAACATATTTTTACAAAAAAATATCCAACGCCTGTGGAGTGAATTGACGATTATAGGAGCTGTCTTTTAAATAGTTTTGGGATTAACAGAGGGTGGGGTACAGAACCTAGTCTCTAGGTCGCTTTAAAATGATCTGGTATAGAATGTAAAATTTGATTTATATATGAAACGACCAACACATGGCACAAACAAGTCAACCTGTTTCTCAGATCTTTTAACTGCAGTAAGATTTCCAATATCACGTTTACATTATACGAAACGATCCTGATATGCTACACTGCCACGTGATCCTAAATAAATGCATAAAAGTTTCCGATGATCACTGATCACGTAGGTAACCTTTAAATTTACGTGAACCTTTGTTTATTGCTTAGAATATGAAACTGAAACAATTTTAAAAAACTACAAAGTACAAAAGTAATATATGATTGTAATGTTTCACCTTTTATTGTCATACGTATGAAGGAAGTAACATAGATATCACGCCTTCAAAACGTTACTCATAATTATTAGGAAAGTGTATCATATTTTTGAGACAACTATTTACTGTACTATTTGAAACTATATTACCGTTTGCTTAAAAAGATTATCAGTTTTTTCCAAAGTCTGCCTCAATACAGTATATAGAGATAAAATTGTATGGACGGTTAAACTGAATACAAAATCCTTGATATTTATAGACATTGATCTGAAATCAGAATGATTTGAATATAAATAACATTCAACTTACCTATAAACAAACTGCATTTACAGCAAAGCTTTTCTAAACTGAGAATGTACGACAACAAGGATACACGTATTTTACCAAAGCGTTTCACTTGAATGCATATTGAACAAACAACATACAAATTCGTGGAATTAGTATTTTACCTTTTAAGGACATTAAGAAAAATTAAATACCCGATCAAGTTACTACAACATGTACCCGCTTGTATAGTGTCAACATGCATTATGACGCACATATTTGAATCGGATGAAAACGGAACTCTTATATATTAGATATATTCGTTCGCAAAAAACAAGTGAAAAGGAATTGATAATACTAGACCGTGTACCAAGTCTGTTAAAATACATCATGCCGAATAAATAAAGACAGTGTGCTTGGACTGTACAATTATTCATGGCGAACAAATAAAGAAGTTGTACCCATGCTACACAACTATATCATGGCAAACAAATAAAGAAGGTGTACTTAGACTGTACAAATAATATCATGGGGAACAAATAAAGACGGTGTACCCAGACTGTACAACTATATCATGCTAAACAAATAAAGACGGTGTACTGAGATTGTACCACAATGTCATGGCGAACAAATAAAGACGGTGTACCCAGATTGTACAACTATATCATGGCAAACAAATAAAGGCTGTGTACCCATAATGTACAACTATATCATGGTAAACAAATAAAACCGGTGAACCCAGACAGTATAACTTTATCATAGAGAACAAATAAAGACGGCTCAAATAACCTGGAAATTTCTTTATTACATTTCTTTTATGTTGAACTCTGACAATAATCAGGCTCCATCTCAAGTTTGCACAAACCATGTGAAAGACGGTGTACAAAGACTGTACAACTATATCATGGTAAACAAACAAAGAGGGTGCACCCAGACTGTACAACTAGATCATGGTAAACAAATAAAGACGATGTACCCAGACTGTACAACTATATGAAAGTAAACAACTAAAGACGGTGTACTTAAACTGTGCAACTATATCATGGTAAACAAATAAAGACGGTGTACCCAGACTGTACACCTATATCATAGAAAACAAATAAAGACGATGTACACAGACTGTATAACTATATCATGGTAAACAAATACAAACGGTGTACACAGACTGTACAACTATATCATGGTAAACAAATAAAGACGATGTACTTAGACTATATAACTATATCATGGTAAACAAATAAAGACGGTGCATCCAGACTGTACAACTATATCATGGTAAACAAATAAAAACGATG
Organism: Limnoperna fortunei; assembly: GCA_944474755.1. NCBI lineage: Eukaryota > Metazoa > Mollusca > Bivalvia > Mytilida > Modiolidae > Limnoperna > Limnoperna fortunei. The sequence continues at coordinate 111,019,897 of OX104112.1, read as the reverse complement.
TCCTTAGACTGTACAACTATATCTTGGTAAACAAATAAAGACGGTGTACCCAGACTGTACAACTATATCATGGTAAACAAATAAAAACGTGTACCCAGACTGTACAACTATATCATGGTAAACAAATAAAGACGTGTATCCAGACTGTACAACTATATCATGGGGAACAAATAAAGACGGTGTCCCCAGACTGTACAACTATATCATGGTAAAAAAGTTAAGACGGTAAACTATATCATGGTAAACAAATAAAGAAGGTCTACCCAAACTGTACAATTATATCATGGTAAACAAATAAAGACGGTGTACCCTGACTGTACAACTATATCATGGTGCACAAATAAAGACGGTGTACCAAGTGTGTACAACTATATCATGGTAAACAAATAAAGACGGTGTACCCAGACTGTACAACTATATCATGGTAAACAAATAAAGACGGTGTACCCAGACTCCATAACTATATCATGGTAAACAAATAAAGACGGTGTACCCAGACTGTACAACTATATCATGGTAAACAAATAAAAACGGTGTTCCCAGACCGTACAACTATATTATGGTAAACAAATAAAGACGGTGTACCCAGACTGCACAACCAATATCATGTTAAACAAATAATGACGTTGTACCCAGACCCCACAACCATATCATGGTAAACAAACAAAGAGGGTGTACCCAGACTGTACAACTATATCATGGTAAACAAATAAAAACGATGTCCTTAGACTGTACAACTATATCTTGGTAAACAAATAAAGACGGTGTACCCAGACTGTACAACTATATCATGGTAAACAAATAAAAACGTGTACCCAGACTGTACAACTATATCATGGTAAACAAATAAAGACGTGTATCCAGACTGTACAACTATATCATGGGGAACAAATAAAGACGGTGTCCCCAGACTGTACAACTATATCATGGTAAAAAAGTTAAGACGGTAAACTATATCATGGTAAACAAATAAAGAAGGTCTACCCAAACTGTACAATTATATCATGGTAAACAAATAAAGACGGTGTACCCTGACTGTACAACTATATCATGGTGCACAAATAAAGACGGTGTACCAAGTGTGTACAACTATATCATGGTAAACAAATAAAGACGGTGTACCCAGACTGTACAACTATATCATGGTAAACAAATAAAGACGGTGTACCCAGACTCCATAACTATATCATGGTAAACAAATAAAGACGGTGTACCCAGACTGTACAACTATATCATGGTAAACAAATAAAAACGGTGTTCCCAGACCGTACAACTATATTATGGTAAACAAATAAAGACGGTGTACCCAGACTGCACAACCAATATCATGTTAAACAAATAATGACGTTGTACCCAGACCCCACAACCATATCATGGTAAACAAACAAAGAGGGTGTACCCAGACTGTACAACTATATCATGGTAAACAAATAACAAGTGAGGACACAGAAAAACGTCTCGCCTGAATTCCGCATCAGTAACGAAAATAAATTTCGTCATAAGCATTACGTACGTAGCATTAATTATGAGCAGCGGCCTGTATACCAAATATTGACACCATACTATGCATAGTTACAGAGGAACTGTCCTAATACAAAAACTTTAACGTAGTCGCTGAACCGTGAAATTGAGGTCAAGGTCAGGTGACACCTACCAGACAATCATGTACTATTCATCAGCAACCTATATACCAAATATTGTCATCCTACCATGATTGGTTACAGGGGAACAGCAGTAACCTAAAAACTTTAACGTAGTCACTGGACCGTAAAATTGAGGTCAAGGTCACGTGGCACCTACCAGACAGTCATGTACTATTCATCAGCAACCTATATACCAAATATTATCATCCTACCATGCATAGTTACAGAAAAACTGCAGTAACACAAAAACATAGTCGCTGGACCGTGAAATTGAGGTCAAGGTCAGATGACACCTACCAGACAGTCATGTACTAGTCATCAGCAACCTATATACCAAATATTGTCATCCTACCATGCGTGGTTACAGAGGAACTGTCGTAACCCAAAAACTTTAACGTAGTCGCTGGACCGTGAAATTGAGGTCAAGGTCAGGTGACACTTACCAGACAGTCATGAACTAGTCATCAGCAACCTATATACCAAATATTGTCATCCTACCATGCGAGGTTACAGAGGAACTGCCGTAATCCAAAAACTTTAACGTAGTCGCTGGACCGTGAAATTGAGGTCAAGGTCAGGTGACAGGTGACTGACTGGCAAGTACTCATCATAAGCTACCTCTGTACCAAATTTGATGGACCTAGGGCTTGGGCTTACAAATATATGAAGCAAGATGTCAAGTGTTTACGCCGCCGCCGCCGCCGCCGGATTCCCATACATATGTCTCGCCTCCAGCGACTTTTTTGACATTGAATGTATGTAATGTATGAAATAGACACAACCAGAGGTGTCCCGATGTTTAAATTTTGAAATAATAATGAATGTTGTAAATGGGAATCAATTTTTACTGTATTTGTGCCGGGTAACTCAGTTACCAACTAGGCTATTGCAAATAAGACAAAATGGCTAAAATATGGAACAAAAATATTATGAAAAGAAAGGACAAAAACTAAATAGTTGCCAACTAATACTCTAGGGAAGATATTTTATTTCGCCCGGTGGTATGTTAAACAATTCTAATGCGTGTGCACGTATAGATAAAAAACGTCTGTTGATGGAAAAAATAAATACCTAAGTAAATTATTAGGTTTATTACACGCGATACTCTTGTCAAGCAAAATAATATTAGTTTACCAAAACAAATTTACTTAAAAGCTGAATTCAAGTTATTAGAAAACATATTTTTACAAAAAAAATATCCAACAGCTGTGGAGTGAATTGACGATTATAGGAGGAGCTGTCTTTTAAATGGTTTTGGGATTAACAGAGGGTGGGGTACAGAACCTAGTCTCTAGGTCGCTTAAAAATGATCTGGTATAGAACGTCAAAATGGATTTATATATTACACGACCAACACATGGCACAAACAAGTCAACCTGTTTCTCACATCTTTTAACTGCAGGAAGTTTTCCAATATCATGTTTACACATAACCTTATTATACGAAACGATCCTGATACGCTACACTGCCACGTGATCCTAAATAAATGCTTAAAACTTTCCGATGATCACGAATCACGTAGGTAACCTTTAAATTTACGTGACCCCTTTTTTTATTGCTTAGAATATGAAACTGAAACAATTTTAAAAAACTACAAAGTACAAAACTAATATGATTATAATGTTTAACGTTTTATGGTAATAACCAAGAAGGAAGGATCATAGATATCGTGCCTTCAAAACGTTACTCATATTTAAAAGGAAAGTGTGCCATCTTTTTGAGACAACTATTTACTCTACTATTTTAAACTATATTATACTTTGTTTTGAAATATTATCAGATTTTTCCTAAGTCTTTCTCAATACAGTATTTAGTGATGACATTGTACGGACGGTAAATCTGAATACAAAATCCTTGATAATTATAGACATTTATTTGAAATCAGAATGATTTGAATATAAATAATATTCAACTTACCTATAAACAAACTGTATTTACAGAAAATCTATTCTAAACTGAAAATGTAGGACAAGGATATTTTACCAAAGCGTTTCACTTGGATGCATATTGAACAAAGAACATACAAATGCATACAATTTTTTTCACATTAAAAAAATTTAAATACCTGATCAAGTTACTTCAACCTGTACCCGTTAGTATAGTGTCTACATACATTATGACGCACATCTTTGAATCGGATGAAAACGGAACTCCTATATATTAGATATATTCTTCCGCAAACAACAACTGACAATGATTTGAAAATAGTAGACGGTATACCCAGACTGTACAACAATATCATGGTGAACGAATAAAGACGGTGTACCCAGACTGTACAACTATATCATGGTGAACGAATAAAGACGGTGTTCCCAGACTGTACAACTATATCATGGTAAACAAATAAAGACGGTGTACCCAGACTGTACAACTATATCATGGTAAACAAATAAAGACGGTGTTCCCAGACTGTACAACTATATCATGGTAAACAAATAAAGATTGTGTATCCCGACTGTACAACCATATCATGGTAAACAAATAAAGAGGGTGTACCCAGACTGTACAACTATATCATGGTAAACAAATAAAGACGTTCCACCCAGACTACAACTATATCATGGTGAACGAATACAGACGGTGTACCCAGACTGTACAACTATTCCATGGTAAACAAACAAAGACGGTGTACCCAGACTGTACAAATATATCATGGTCAACGAATAAAGACGGTGTAGCCAGACTTGACAACTATATCATGGTGAACGAATAAAGACGGTGTACCCAGACTGTACAACTATATCATGGTAAACCAAAAAAAGACGGTGTACCCAGACTGTACAACTATATCATGGTAAACAAATAAAGACGATGTACTCAGACTGTACAACTATATCATTGTAAAGAAATAAAGACGATGTACACAGACTGTACAACTATATCTTAGTGAACAAATAAATACGGTGTACCCAGAATGTACAATTATATCATGGCGAACAAATAAAGACGGTGTACCCAGACTGTAGAACTATATCATGGTCAACGAATAAAAACGGTGTAACCAGACTGTACAACTATATCATGGTGAACGAATAAAGACGGTGTATCCAGACTGTACAACTATATCATGGCGAACAAATAAAGACGGTGTACCCAGACTGTACAACTGTATCATGGTAAACAAATAAAGACGATGTACCCAGACTGTACAACTATATCATGGAAAACGAATAAAGACGGTGTACCCAGACTGTACAACCTATATCATGGTGAATGAATAAAGACGGTGTACCCAGACTGCATAACTATATTATGGTAAACAAATAAAGACGGTGTGCCCAGACTGTATAACTATATGATGGCGAATAAATAAAGAGGGTGTACCCAGACTGTACAACTATTTCAAATTGAACGAATAAAGACAATGTACCCAGACTGTTCAACTATATCATGGTAAACAAATAAAGACGTGTACCCAAACAGTACAACTATATCATTGTTAACGAATAAAGACGGTGTACCCAGACTGTACAACTATATCATGGCGAACAAATAAAGACGGTGTACCCAGACAGTACAACCTATATCATGGAAAACGAATAAAGACGGTGTAACCAGACTGCATAACTATATCATGGTAAACAAATATAGACGGTGTACCTAGACTGTACAACTATATCATGGTAAACAAATAAAGACGTTGTACCCAGAATGTACAGATATATCATGGTAAACAAATAAAGACGGTGTACCCAGACTGTACAACTATATCATGGTAAACAAATAAAACCGGTGTACCCAGACAGTACAACTATATCATTGTAAACAATCAAAGAAGGTGTACCTAGACTGTACAATTATATCTTGGTGAACGAATAAAGACGGTGTACCCAGACTGTACAACTATATCATGGTAAACAAATAAAGACCATGTACCCAGACTGTACAACCTATATCATGTTAAACAAATAAAGACGATGTACCAAGACTGTACAACTATATCATGGTGAACGAATAAAGACGGTGTACCCAGACTGTACAACTATATCATGGTAAACAAATAAAGACGGTGTACCCAGACTGTACAACTATATCATGGTAAACAAATAAAGACGATGTACCCAGACTGTACCACCTATATCCTGGCGAACAAATAAAGACGGTGTACCCAGACTGTACAACTATATCATGGTAAACAAAGACGGTGTACCCGAACTGTACAAGTATATCATGGTAAACAAAGACAGTGTACCCAGACTGTACAACTATATCATGGTAAACAAATAAAGACGATGTACCCAGACTGTACCACCTATATCCTGGCGAACAAATAAAGACGGTGTACCCAGACTGTACAACTATATCATGGTAAACAAAGACGGTGTATCCGAACTGTACACTTGTATCATGGTAAACAAATAAAGGCGGTGTGCATAGACTGTACAACTATATCAGGAGCTAACAGAATGCGTCGTCTGATCATATGTGTCAGTCGCTAACAGCAAGTGATGTCTGATCATATGTGTCAAGAGTTAACAAAATGTGTCAAGACCTAACAGAATGTGTCGCCTGATCATATGTGTCAGGAGCTAACAGAATGTGTCGTCTGATCATATGTGTCAAGAGCTAACATACTGTGTCGTCATGATCATGTGTCAGTCGCTAACAGCAAGTGATGTCTGATCATATGTGTCAAGAGTTAACAAAATGTGTTTTCTGCTCATATGTATCAAGAGTTAACAGAATGTGTTGTCTGATCATGTGTGTCAAGAGTTAACAGACTGTGTTGTCTGATCATATGTGTCAAGAGCTAACAGAATGTGTCGTCTGATCATATCTGTCAAGAGCCAACAGAATGTGTCGTCTGATCATATGTGATAACAGCTAACAGAATGTGACGTCTGATCATATGTTTCAGGAGCTAATAGAATGTGTCGTCTGATCATATGTGTCAAGAGCTAACATAATGTGTCGTCTGATCATATGAGTCAAGAGCTACCAGAATGTGTCGTCTGATCATATGAGTCAAGAGCTAACAGAATGTGTCGTGTGATTAAATGTGTCAGGCGCTAACAGAATGTGTCATCTGATCATATGTGTTAACAGCTAACAGAATGTGTCGTCTGATCATATGTGTTAACAGCTAACAGAATGTGTCGTCTGATCATATGTGTTAACAGCTAACAGAATGTGTCGTCTGATCATATGTGTCAGGAGCTAATAGAATTTGTCGTCTGATCATATGTGTCAAGAGCTAACATAATGTGTCGTCTGATCATATGAGTCAAGAGCTATCATAATGTGTCGTCTGATCATATGTGTCAGGCGCTAACATTATGTGTCGTCTGATCGTTTTGTGTCTTATTGATGAGAGCTTACTGAATGTGTCGTTTGATCATATGGTTCGAAAGTTAACAGAATGTGTTGTATGATCATATGAGTTATGCGGTAACAGAAAGTGTCGTCTGATTATATGTGTCAGGCGCAAACACAATGTGTCGTCTGCTCATATGTGTCGAGAGATAACAGAATGTGTAACGTCTGATCATATGTGCCAAGAGCTAACAAAAGTGTCGTCTGATCATATGTGTCAGGCGCTAACATAATGTGTCGTCTGATCATATGTGTCAAGAGCTAACAGAATGTGTCGTCTGATCATATCTGTCAAGAGCCAACAGAATGTGTTGTCTGATCATCTGTGTCAGGAGCTAACAGAATGTGTCGTCTGATCATATGTGTCAAGAGCTAACATAATGTGTCGTCTCATCACATGTGTCAAGAGCTGAAAGAATGTGTCTTCTGATCATATGTGTCAAGAGCTAACAGAATCTGTCGTCTGATCATATGTGTCAAGACCTAACAGAATGTGTCATCTGATCATATGTGTCAAGAGCTGACAGAATGTTTCGTCTGATCATATGTTTCAAGAGCTAACAGAATGTGTCGTTTGATCATATGTGTCAAGGGCTAACGGACTGTGTCGTCTGACCATATGTGTCAAGAGCTAACAGAAGGTGTTGTCTGATCATATGTGTCAAGAGCTAACAGAATGTGTCGTCTGATGATATGTGTCAAGAGGTTACAGAAAGTGTCGTCTGATCATATGTGTCAGGAGCTAACAGACTGTGTTGTCTGATCATATGTATCAAGAGTTAACAGAAAGTGTTGTCTGATCATGTGTGTCAAGAGTTAACAGACTGTGTTGTCTGATCATATGTGTCAAGAGCTAACAGAATGTGTCGTCTGATCAAATGTGATAAAAGCTAACAGAATGTGTCGTGTGATCATATGTTTCAGGAGCTAATAGAATGTGTGGTCTGATCATATATGTAAAGAGCTAACATAATGTTTCGTCTGATCACATGCGTCAAGAGCTGAGAGAGTGTTTCGTCTGATCATATGTGTCAAGAGCTAACCGAATGTGTTGTCTGCTCATATGTGTCAAGACCTAACAGAATGTGTCGTCTGATCATATGTGTCAAGAGCTAACAGAATGTGTCGTCTGATCATATGTGTCAAGAGCTAACAGAATGTGTCGTCTGATCATATGTTTCAAGAGCTAACATAATGTGTCGTCTGATCATATGTGTCAAGAGCTAACGGACTGCGTCGTCTGACCATATGTGTCAAGAGCTAACAGAATGTTTCGTCTGATCATATGTTTCAAGAGCTAACAGAATGTGTCGTCTGATCATATGTGTCAAGGGCTAGCGAACTGTGTCGTTTGACCATATGTGTCAAGAGCTAACAGAATGTGTTGTCTGATCATATGTGTCAAGGGCTAGCGAACTGTGTCGTTTGACCATATGTGTCAAAAGTTAACAGAATGTGTCGTCTGATCATATGTGTCAGGAGCTAACATAATGTTTCGTCTGATCACATGTGTCAAGACCTAACAGAATGTGTCGTCTGATCATATGTGTCAAGAGCTAACAGAATGTGTCGTCTGATGATATGTGTCAAGAGCTGACAAAATGTGTCGTCTGATCATATGTTTCAAGAGCTAACTGACTGTGTCGTCTGACCATATGTGTCAAGAGCTAACAGAATGTGTTGTCTGATCATATGTGTCAAGAGATAACAGAATGTGTCGTCTGATCATATGTGTCAAGAGCTAACGGACTGTGTCGTCTGACCATATGTGTCAAGAGCTAACAGAATGTGTTGTCTGATCATATGTGTCAAGAGCTAACAGAATGTGTTGTCTGATCATATGTGTCAAGAGCTGGCAGAATGTGTCATCTGATCATATGTGTCAAGAGCTTACAGACTGTGTTGTCTGATCATACGTGTCAAGAGTTAACAGAATGTGTCCTCCGATCATAAGTGTCAGGAGCTAACAGATTGCGTCGTCTGATCATATGTGTCAGACGCTAACACCATGTGATGTCTGATTATATGTGTCAAGACTTAACAAAATGTGTCGTCTGATCGTATGTGTCAAGAGCTAAAAGAATGTGTTGTCTGCTCATATGTGTCAAGACCTAACAGAATGTGTCGTCTGATCATATGTGTCAGGAGCTAACAGAATGTGTCGTCTGATCATATGTGTCAAGAGCTGGCAGAATGTGTCGTCTGATCATATGTGTCAAGAGCTAACAGAATGTGTCGTCTGATCATATGCGTCAAGAGCTCACAGAATGTGTCGTCTGATCAAATGTGTCAAGAGTTTACAGAATGTGTCGTCTGATCAAATGTGCTAAGAGCTAACATAATGTGTCGCCTGATCATATGTGTTAACAGCTAACAGAATGTGTCAACGTCTCATATGTGTTAACAGCTAACAGAATGTGTCAACGTATCATATGTGTCAACAGTTAACAGAATGTGTTGTCTGATCATATGAGCTCGGCGGTAACAGAATGTGTCGTCTGATAATATGTGTAAACAGCTAACAGAATGTGTCGCCTGATCATATGTGTTAACAGCTAACAGAATGTGTTGTCTGATCATATGAGCTCGGCGGTAACAGAATGTGTCGTCTGATAATATGTGTTAACAGCTAACAGAATGTGTCGTCTGATCATATGTGTTAACAGCTAACAGAATGTGTTGTCTGATCATATGTGTCAAGAGCTTACAGAATGTGTCGTCTGATCATATGTATCAAGAGTTAACAGAATGTGTCGTCTGATCATGTGTATTAAGAGTTAACAGAATGTGTTGTCTGATCATGTGTGTCAAGAGTTAACAGACTGTGTCGTCTGATCATATGTGTCAAGAGCTAACAGAATGTGTCGTATCATCATATGTATCAAGAGTTAACAGAATGTGTCGTCTGATCATATGTATCAAGAGTTAACAGAATGTGTCGTCTGATCATATGTGTCAAGAGCTAACGGAATGTGTCGTCTGGTCATATGTGCCAAGAGCTAACAGAATGTGTCGTCTGGTCATAAGTGCCAAGAGCTGACAGAATGTGTCGTCTGATCATATGTGTCAAGAGCTGACAGAATGTGTCGTCTGATCATATGTTTCAAGAGCTAACAGAATGTGTCGTCTGATAATATGTGTTAACAGCTAACAGAATGTGTCGTCTGATCATATCTGTTAACAGCTTACAGAATGTGTCGTCTGATCATATGTGTTAACAGCTAACAGAATGTGTCGTCTGATCATATGTGTTAAGAGCTAACAGAATGTGTCGTCTGATCCTACATGTATGTGTCAATAGTGAATATAATGTGTTGTCTGATCATATGTGTCAAGACCTAACAGAATGTGTCGTCTGATAATATGTGTTAACAACTAACAGAATGTGTTGTCTGATCATATGTGTCAAGAGCTAACAGAATGTGTTGTCTGATCATATGTGTCAAGAGCTAACGGAATGTGTTGTCTGGTCATATGTGCCAAGAGCTAAGGGAATGTGTCGTCTGATCATATGTGTCAAGAGCTGACAGAATGTGTCGTCTGATCATATGTGTCAAGAGCTGACAGAATGTGTCGTCTGATCATATGTTTCAAGAGCTAACAGAATGTGTCGTCTGATCATATGTGTCAAGAGCTAACGGAATGTGTCGTCTGACCATATGTGTCAAGAGCTAACAGAATGTGTTGTCTGATCATATGTGTCAAGAGCTAACGGAATGTGTCGTCTGACCATATGTGTCAAGAGCTATCAGAATATGTTGTCTGATCATATGTGTTAAGAGCTAACGGAATGTGTCGTCTGATCATACATGTATGTGTCAATAGTGAACAGAATGTGTCGTCTGATAATATGTGTTAACAGCTAACAGAATGTGTCGTCTGATCATATGTGTTAACAGCTTACAGAATGTGTCGTCTGATCATATGTGTTAACAGCTAACAGAATGTGTCGTCTGATCATATGTGTTAAGAGCTAACAGAATGTGTCGTCTGATCATACATGTATGTGTCTATAGTGAACATAATGTGTTGTCTGATCATATGTGTCAAGACCTAACAGAATGTGTCGTCTGGTCATATGTGCTAAGAGCTAACAGAATGTGTCGTCTGATCATATGTGTCAAGAGCTGACAGAATGTGTCGTCTGATCATATGTTTCAAGAGCTAACAGAATGTGTCGTCTGATCATATGTGTCAAGAGCTAACGGAATGTGTCGTCTGGTCATATGTTCCAAGAGCTAACAGAATGTGTCGTCTGGTCATATGTGCCAAGAGCTGACAGAATGTGTCGTCTGATCATATGTTTCAAGAGCTAACAGAATGTGTCGTCTGATCATATGTTCAAGAGCTAACGGAATGTGTCGTCTGACCATATGTGTCAAGAGCTAACAGAATGTGTTGCCTGATCATATGTGTCAAGAGCTAACGGAATGTGTCGTCTGACCATATGTGTCAAGAGCTAACAGAATGTGTTGTCTGATCATATGTGTCAAGAGCTAACGGAATGTGTCGTCTGACCATATGTGTCAAGAGCTAACAGAATGTGTCGTCTGATATGTGTTAACAGCTAACAGAATGTGTCGTCTGATCATATGTGTTAACAGCTTACAAAATGTGTCGTCTGATCATATGTGTTAACAGCTAACAGAATGTGTCGTCTGATCATATGTGTTAAGAGCTAACAGAATGTGTCGTCTGATCATGTGTGTCAAGAGTAAACAGACTGTGTTGTCTGATCATATGTGTCAAGAGTTAACAGACTGTGTTGTCTGATCATATGTGTCAGGGCTAACAGAATGCGTCGTCTGATCATATGCGACAAGAGCTGAAAGACTGTGTTTTTTAATCATATTTTTCAAGAGTTAACATACTTTGTCGTCTGATCATGTGTTAGAGCTAACAGATCGCGTCGTACCTGTGTTTTATTTAAGAACTCACAAAAATAAAAGGCGCAAAAAAAAAGTAGATTATATGGACTTAGATCATTGACATTGTTTCAATAAAACAAAAGGAATGTGATGTACACATTATTGCTCCGTCAACGTTGACGACTACGCAACGGCGTGAACAGACTGGTTTCACACACAAAAAATTTAAATAAAGTAAGCATATCGACATATATACAGAGTTGAGCATTATACATTTTTTGAGCACCCGCACTTGATGACATGGCATCACCGTGATGGCCGGAGTACTCCTTTGCTGATTAACACAAAAAGAAGAACTGTTAGTCTAATTTTAATAAGTGTTTCAAACTGATCCAATGAGCTTGTAGCTTTTTATTTGTGATTTGGAATTCCGCTCATCACCTCTAATAAGAGTTTCAATTAGGTATTACAGAAACGAAAGATGTGACTTATATAATCTTACCCTATAATGCAACACAAGAAGAAGATGTGCAATCATTTTGTCTTTTCTTGTTTTGTGCTTGAGTACTACAACAACTAATTGAGTGTTCGAGTGATTGATATGGAGTCAGAAAACTTTCACCAAAATTCGATGAATCTCGTGTTGCACTATTGTTTTAAAATAAGACTTATAATTATTTTTAAATCGCGCGATGCTGGTGAAATATCGCAGTATAGAGGTCAGTAACAGTATTAAATTTTAAAAATAATATCACTTGTAAACAACACTTTAACTCAGACGCATGTCTCATTCATAAATACACAAGCGTATCAGTACAAAACTGAGTTTTCCTACCGCAGGTCGGGGGTTTCCTCCGGGTACTCCGGCTTCCTCACCCAATAAAAACTGGACGCCATGATATAGCTGAAAAATTGCTGAAAGTGGCGTTAAACACCATCAAACAAACAACAACAAACAAAACAGGCAAATCAAACATATTTAAGTACAGTATTTAAAGCAAACAGTACAAATCTACTACATGTGTATTACCCGCAAATTTCTTTTTATCTGAGAAATTCATACTATTTGTAAACAGATTAAAACTTGTCTAAAGTGTCATTAATTTACTCAATAACACTAGTTCATATCTACTTTTTAACACCCTAGCTGTTAACATAATAGGGGTTGTCAGCTGAACGTGATGCCATCATTACGTCTAAGAAGACTACGTCTTTTAGCTATACAAGTTTTAAAAATAGTTAACAAACAATCCCCTGTATACTTACATGATCTTATAACTATTAAACATAGTTTTTATTCTTTTAGACATTCAAATATAGCAGCCAAACCAAACGTTAATACAACAAGGTATGGTCTACACTCAGTGCGGTATGGGGCTGCCAAACTATGGAATGAACTCCCAAATGATCTGAGAGGAGATATATCTTTAAATCCATTTAAGGGTTTAATAAGTAGGTGGGAAGGGGTGGCTTGTAATTGTTCTTTTTGCTGTTAGATATAGTTTGGCATCCCTGACATCACCAGTGTCTGAGTTCCTAGTGTTCCTTTCAGTGCTGCATGTTTTTATGCTTTGACTATGCTTACATCTTTTTATTTTCTTAATATATAAACATTTGTGCTTTTTGATGCTTGTGTATGCTTTTAATGCATTTTAGTGCCTTTTCTGCTAATTTGCTTTTATGTATCCCATGTCTGCTCTTTTTTATGTGCCTAAATGTATCTTACCTGAGCTTTCTATGTTTTATATCGGAGGAAAGCTCTTATGTCTGCATGCTTAAATTAATATGTACTGTATTTTATGGAACGCCAAATTAACATATATTCAATTAATTGTACCTATATTCAAATAATTGAAGATATCTTCAATCATTTGAAGATATCTTCAAATAAATTGAAGATATCTTCAATTCAATTGTACCTATCTTCAAATAATTAAAGATATCTTCATATCAATTGAACCTATCTTCAAATGAATTATACCTAGGTGCAATTTAATTGATTCATTTGAAGATATCTACAATTCATTTGAAGATATCTTCAATTCAATTACACCTATCTTCAATTGAATTACACCTATCTTCAATTGAATTATATTATAATACAAATTTGATTAAGTGCAATTGAAGATACCTTTGCACAATTGAATTGAAGATAGGTTTAATTCAATTGAAGATAGGTTCAATTCGATTGAAGATAGGTTCAATTCAATTGAAGATATCTATAATTGAATTGAAGATAGGTACAATTGAATTGAAGAAATCTTTAATTGTGCTGAATTGTACCTAGGTACAATTGAATTGAAGATAGGTATAATTGAATTGAAGATATCTATAATTGAATTGAAGATAGGTATAATTCAATTGAAGATATCTTCAATATTTGAAGATAGGTACAATTAATTGAATATATGTTAATTTGGCGTTCCATAGTATTTTGTCCTTAAAGTGCCATACCAGTCTAAAAATATTTTTTTTTTGTTTTAAAGGAAAAACATAGAATATACTGTTTGAAAAAGAATGCAAAAAGTCCGATAAAAATATATTCTATAATAAGAGAGTAGTAAACTGTCAAACATACGATTTGCACCTGTTGACGGATATTCCCGAACACGTGTTGGTCACTTCCGGTATTTTATCTAAACCATGTGTGACGTCACAGTTTGAACTGTTAAATGCCATAGCACCATTTACACTGTACAAAAGATAAAACTTTACGACAAAAAAAAAATCAGAACTCCTTACCCGTATCAACTATACCATTACAACTCCGATGATTTTGAAGAAGATAAAAATATCGAAACACCAGACAGACTATTGTATAACTTTTTTTTAATTTTTTTTTTGAATATAAACAGTACGCGGGGTATTGGACAATGGCGATCGAAAGAATTTTAATGACAAAATGTTTCTTAGAAAACAAATGGGACATTGCCATTTTATTTGTTTAAATTTCTTTCTAAACATTTACCTATTTTAATATTTAAACAAATGCTAAAATAAGTATGGGTTAAGTCGTTCTTTTTCGATAATGCGGATGCGGGGGGGGGGGGGGGTTGCATTTAAAACTATCGTACAAATTATACAATTTATATACATATTGTACATATTGTGTTTTTTTTTTCGAACCTGTGTCTGAAAAGGAAGCGTTCAAGTGTGAAATTAAACAAACAAAGAACCGTTTTTGTCGTGTGGAAGCTCACATTCAGATCATTCGGGGTGGCAAATACTGTCGATGGTGCAGCTGAATCGACGGCAATCACTCGTATGTCTCCTTACCCGTTTGAACCATACCACTCCAACTCCGACGATTTTGATGAAGATGAAAATATCGAAACAGCAGACAGACTACTGAATAACTTTTGTTATTTATTTCTATATCGAATATAAACAGTCCACGGGGTAATAGATAGGGGATCTTTTAAGAGAAATAGAATATGTTTGAACAGTATTTTATTTAATGACAAATGTTTCGGCAGAAACAAACGTGGCCATTGCCATTTTATTATTTTAAATGGCTTACTATACACTGTATCTATTTTAATATGAAAAAAAACGTGGATTTGATTTTCTGGGGGGAAAAGAGGGGGGTCATTTAAACTATCATACTTATTATACAAATTTTACATATTGTTTTTTTTCCTCTAAACTGTCTCTGAAATGGAAGCTTTCAAGTGTGAAATGAAACGAACATAGAGCCGAAAATTACTGTTGGACCGTTACAATCTTCTATTTTTACTCTATGAAATCTGTCCTTAATCACGGAGTTTTGTGTCCTTTGGAAAAAATGCATGGAAACTCCATCTGAATTTATGTTACCATAGTTTGCTGCAACACATCTCACCCAACTTCATCTGCTAGTACCACCGCGATCTCATAGTGGCATCTTAAAGTTAAAAAATGAAATAAATATTCAACCACTTGCGTTTGTTGTTTGTTTACCGGAGATCAGAAGTTCATCTTGTGACGTAGACTTTCGATCTTTGGCGGAAATTACCGATCAATAGATAACTGATTTGTTTGAAGACACCTGTCAGTATATCTCTGTTAATATGAAAAATTCTTAAAATCGGTTTTTAGAAATGTGTTTCTAAATTTGATTTTCTATATGTTTGTTTGTACTCACATGTCTTAATGTCTGTTTTAAAAGCTCATCACAGCTTATGTTATATGTATATTTGTTATCGTTCTTACCGACTATAAATAAATTTTACTTGACTTGACTTGTGAAATTTAGAACTACGTGCAAGTTCAAATGCCAGTGGTGCTGAAGGGGTCATTGTCGACCTGGGTACTATATCAGCGTACCCAGGGTACTTAAAATTTGAGAAATGGTACCCAGGGTACTGTCGCTTAACATAAACGTACCCGGTGTGGTAAGTATCGAGAGATTGCGTTCATTTCCTTCCTGTATTTGGTCAACAATTATAAATAGAAGAATGGCGGTTTGTTACAGTTTAGAGTTAAGTTTGTTTTGATTATGTTCATGTTTATGAACACTGTTGAAAAATAATGGATTTGATTCAACAGTATTGGTCTGGGTACGTTTACGTTAAGCGACAGTACCCTGAATACCATTTCTCAAATTTTAAATACCCTGGGTACGCTGATATAGTACCCAGGTCGACAATGACCCCTTCAGCGCCAGTGGTGCTCCAGGAAACGCAGGAATTTATTAAGAACGACGCTCGACTCAAACAAGACAATATTGTGATTGAGAATGATAGAGGTTTAATGTTTTTATCGGATAAAGAGGCTTCCTCTCCTAGTAAAAACAGAATGCTTCCTTTAGCGTGTTTTAAATTACAAAAAGAACAGATAAAACAATCAATTAACCAAATTTAGTGTACGGAGTTAAATGTCAGGTTTTGTTCACTACCGTTGACTGTTACTGAAATCCGGACTGGTGTAGCCTGTATACGAAATAGAAGAATAGTAAACGCACGTTTTCAGTGTCTATTGAAATACTGCAGCAAAATGCCTAGATCAAAACAATCAGGGAGACGCAGACATAAACAAAAACCGAAAAAGGTTCATTTTGTATTGTATTGTGGCG
This sequence comes from Limnoperna fortunei, assembly GCA_944474755.1. Classification (NCBI taxonomy): domain Eukaryota; kingdom Metazoa; phylum Mollusca; class Bivalvia; order Mytilida; family Modiolidae; genus Limnoperna; species Limnoperna fortunei. The sequence goes on along the minus strand of OX104112.1, from coordinate 111,003,020 downwards.
ATTCGGTGCATTTATTTATTAACACTTGCGGGTTCAAAAATGAATCTACCCATCTACTGTATCTACCATATTATGAATATGCCATGGTAAAAAACTCTGATAATATTATTGCACCCCGAGTTCACTCTACAATATGAAACCAAGTCTCATGGGTTCTTTATAGGAAAATAACAAGTAATAGCGAAATCACGTCTAACCTATCCAAGGGTTCGGCAAAGAAAAACGTTCTCTTGAGATCTCATTAGGTCCTTGGTTTTACCATTCATCAACCAATCAGTATCTCGCAATCCGACGGGAGGGTCTAGGGTAGCACTAATGTCCTGAAATTTCCGGTAATGTCCTGAAAAATGTCCTGAAAACGGAGATAAATGATCATAACTTTTTTATTTCTTGATGGATTTAAACCAAATTCGGGTCAGTTTGAGATATAAACTTATATTATAGGAATATGAAAAAAAAATTCAAAAAAAATTTTTTTTGTGGGAGATAAGTTGACCTGAAGGACTACCTGTCGTGTCCTGAAAACGTGACAGGGATAAAAATAAATATCTATAACTTTTTTATTTTTGAATAAATTTTGCTCAAATTTTGGTCAGTGCGAGATATTCATCTATATTATATTAAAAGTTAAACAGAAAGTTAGAAAAATGTATAACAGCAGAGGAAACTTGACCTGAAGGATGATCTCCTGATATGACGCACGATGTCCTGAAACTACACATAAGATAAATGTCTTACCTCGGTGATAAAGAATAATAAAGAAGATAATCCCATCATGCCTGTAGCTTTTCTGATACACGGAAGAAAAAAAGAAAAAGTTCATTCCAAGTTTTTTGATTTTATTTCGTCGACATTCCCGAAAATTAACAAGAAATCAGTTCCATTTGTGACAGACAGAGAAACTGGTCTTGTTAATGCAATTAACAATAACTTTTCTAATTGTGATGTTCTCATGTGTTGGAATCATATACAGTGCTTGAAATTAGGATTTGCAACTCACTTGCCCGAATCCTGAACTTTTGGATTTTCTCCTATATATTCAATATAAATTTTATCAAAATTTCACTTGCCCGAAAGGATTTTTACTGGCCAGGGGCCAGCGGACTTGTGCTAATTTCACAGACTGCATATAGTTAACGATTTCAAATTTAACTTACAAAAGATGGGTGCAGAACATTCCAACATTGCAGTTTATATTTCTGACCTGAAAGAACTTCTCCGATGTGACAGCGAAGACGAATATCAGACGAAAAGAAATGCGCTGACGGGTAAATGGACTAAAGCTTTAATGTCATATTTCCTGAAAATTGAGAAAGACATCATAAAACACTGTGGCAAATGGGTAATTGACAAATACCAAAATCTGTACGATCCCTTCTCTGGAATAACCAACAATCCATGTGAAAGTATGAACGCCATCATCAAACGACTAAATAAATACAAAGAACTGCCCGTTGACTGTTTCGTCTTGAGCATGTTTTATTTACAGAACTACTACATAACAGAAATACAGCGAGGGTTAGCCGGACTAGGAAACTTCCATTTAAAGAATGACTTTCTTCATGCTACAATACCAAAGGATGAAATTTGTGTTCCACAACGTATAGTGCAACCAGACGAAATTGTTAAATATGTAATGTCAGAAATAGAAAGTATGCGCCAAACTGTCCAGTTAGAAGCTACCGACATGGAAAGACCTGCAGAAATAGAGACACAAGAAGAGCCTATTACTGACGAAACAGCGACACAAGAAGAGCCTATTACGGCCGAAACAGCGACACAAGAAGAGCCTATTACTGCCACTGCGACACTAGAAGAACACGCACATATTTTTTTTTGACCGGGTTGAAGCATTTAGGAGAAATCTTGGTTTCAATGTGAAAATTTGATGTAGTGACACTCGCACAAATTTCACTTCCGGTCAACTTTTAGGTACTTTATTAAAAATTATTTGCAATAAACTATATATCATCATAAAGATCTTTTAAATATCTCCCAGAGGCACTTTTAATTTTTATTTTATGTCAAGCCGTTAAAAAGTTATGAACAAAAATATATGTGTTTTTATACTTCCGGCTTTTCCACTTCCGCGTTTTTGACCCTCCCCAATCCGACCATCTCCATGGTGACACAGTTAACACCAGCTGTGCTCTTCACTCTAATATAAATCCAAACGTAAAATAGGGTTTTAGCTAGGATTTTTATGTCAGTAGTGCTTATTTATATGAGTGGCTAATTTTATGTCAGTAGTGCTTATTTATTATATGAGTGGCTAATGTGTGTTGCATGTAGTTACATGTAGCTTATCAGTAGGCTTTATTATGTACTGTATGTCGGTTAAAAAGCTCTTTAGAGCTTATGTTATGTGTTGTTATTGTGCCGACTTTAAATAAAACTTTGTCTTGTCTTGTCTTGTCTTGGATTTTTTAAGCATTAGTCACTTTTGCGTGCGACTAATTTTAAGATCTAATATGTGTGTATATTTTTTTATATGTCTAAATGTATGCAAGATCATTAATTAATTAATTAATTAATGCGATAAACATCAATCCGTATTTAATATTTTCTGGCACCATTTTATAACATATATTATATATTCAATGTAATATTGCCATAGAACATATATTTAAACAGATTTAAATAAAAAAAACTTTAACAGTGTTAGCCAAAATATTCATTTTTGTTTATATTCAAATTTTTGGAATAGTCGCTTTTAATTTGCATTGTATTTTGCAATCTCCGGCACCGAATTCATATCTGCTCCAAAAACTTATCGGTATTATTTTTTTCTGTGTCTCTGACTGGTTACGCTTTATGTACAAAGTAAAATCGCGCCGGAACCAGAGTTAACAAATGGTGCGTTACATGATAAACAGAGGCTGTGACAAAAATATGACGATTCTGACGAGAATGGGAATAAAATTAAAAGGAGATATAAGACATTTTTTTAAATGACAGAGCGACTTCAGCTTCTCGTTTAATGGTCAACAACGCGACGTGGGACCACAATAAGATTGCCCGAGTTGTCATCCAACTGGTTATGCTCTATCGCGTGTGACGGTGTGTACACAGTAATTAAGTGATTAATTATCAAATCAGGTGGCCTATCTCTTACATAATTACTTTGATTGCCTTGGGTCATAAACATGTACCTTAGGTCAGATATTTGGATTTACCTGCGCCGATTTTGACGATGAAAATTTCGAAGTTTGAAAATGGAAGCAGGGCTCGCGTTGGAGGGCGACTCGGGCGAAGAAGTCGCTTTATCGTGGTCCCACTTCGCCCTCGATCATCTTCCAAAGCGAAGTGAAGTCGCCCTATCATTTTGTAGAATCGCCTTATGTCGCCTTTAAAATTGTATTCCCATTTTGGTAAGAATCGTCGTAGTTTTGATACCGTGTCATGTTTATTATGTTTACGCGCCACAAAGTCAACTGGTACCCGTTTAATTTGTATATATAAAGCGTAGGTTTAAAATACGACCGAAAACCAGTTCAGTGCAAAAATATTAAACTTTCCGGAGCGGATATGAAATGGGCACCGGAGATTGCAAATGTACTACGCTGATAGGAAGGAAATGAGTATTGCAATGACAGAAACGTAGTAAAAAAGTATTTTGGCAGTTACTTTAAACAAATTTAAGTAAAAAATATTTTAAAATACTTTTAATAGTGAATTTTACCATTTTACAGAATATAATATGCATCACAATGATGTAATTTTCTACTTCTATATAGTTCTTATAGTACTTCATTATAATTCAATCAATTTGTATACCAATGACAAAGAAACATTTATTTTAATGAACAGTTTTGTGACAGTTTATACTTTTATTATTGTTATGTTTAATACATGTATTTATGAAAATTTGTGAAATAAGTATACTGAATAGTTAATCAAATCTTTGATACTTTATCCTTAATAAATTAAACTGCTAAAAAACATATAACAATAAGAATGCAAATGCCAACTCTTATTTTTTTTTAAAAACAAAGAAAACAGGACGCTTTCGCGACATATGCAACTTCTCCCTGTTGTCCACCCTCTTCTCCCTGTTCTATCCTCACTTCTCCCTGTCAACCACCCAAAAGAGAAGTGACTTCTCCCTATAATTTTGACCCAGCGTGAGCCCTGGGAAGTGGCGAATTACGTTCAAAATATTTTCGTCATTTCTAAAAAGGATTTGCCAATTGCGAAAGTGGCGAGCGCTAGCTAAATCACTGCATAAAAGTTCCATGTACACAGCTTTAAACTGCACTTGTAAATATCAACATTTGGTTACATTTTTTAAAATGTTCTGTTATATTTCATGCATGCGCACGGCAAGTAATCTTCAATACCTTGAAGTTTTATCAAAATGATGATGAAGAGAAGAAGAAAACATGAGAAATTTATTTATTGCTATGTTTGTTTTTAAATGGCTAGTTGAACGAGTTCACAGAGTCCACTTTGATGACTGACTGTGCATTAAGTAGAGCAGTAAAAGGATCTGTGAATAATTTTCCATCTTGTTTGATTTCCGTTATACCGTTATAATCATTCTTTTAATGTCTAAATTTTTTTCATGTTCAGGGGCTGCGCTGGGCTTCGCCAATGTCGCCAATTGTGATTTTTTTTTTCCATTTGGCGACAAAATATTGCATCTGGCTATTTTATTGGCACCAAGGTTTTATAGTGTTAAACGATGCATGCACGTTTTAAATTTATAGGTAATCGGCGATTGCATCATTAAAGATCCTTTGTCTGCTTCTATGGTCGTAAATACACGTGTATTGTGTAGTATTCAGTGACACGTGTGTTATTTGGAGTTATTTAACGGAAATCAGCAATATATGAATCAACAAAGTTGTCAGATGAAAAGCTGCTTTACCTGCATCACATTTGAGTAGACGTGTAATAAAACAATTGATGCTCCCGCTGTTAATTAATTTATAAAAATAACATAACAAACATATTTTTGTAATAAATTTTTTTTTTATAATGTAATTAATAAAATACAGGTATGAAAACTGACGTCGTTGTTGAGTTATTTCCAGACCAGATGTCCGTCTTCATTTCGTAATTAGAAAACTTGTACACATGCGTAGTTCTATTTACAGTATTTCCGGTTTTATGTTCATTCACGGGAATAGATGTTTCTAATAAATTACTGTAAAATTTTTGTTTTCTGCCAACAAGAAATCACTAGCACATCTTTTCATGATTAAAATACAATAAGTGTACGGGCTGCTTGAGACCAAACTTTTGAAAAATTAAATAATAATCCGGCAAACTTGGCCTTCGTCCGACGTTACAGAATATGTCACACATAATGTTAAACAATTTCTCCATGTCGTATAGTGATCTAGTGATTTCTACAATGGCGACACTTTTACAAAACTGGCGACGGAAAATTGCAGTTGGCGTTTTTTTTTGCGCCAGCTTTTTAGAAGCCAGAGCAGCCCCTGATGTTGTTGTGCTTTGTTTGGGCAGGAACCTATAAATCAATGGGACTGGAATCTAACGATATCATATACTTTTCCTTGTCGCGCCAATACTTTTAATTTGCAAACAAGTGTAGACACGGATATGACTTTTGTACAATACAATCTGTTCTAGACTCCAGCAAGTTATGTGTATATATCAAAACAGGGGCCTCGGTGGCCGAGTGGTCAAGGTAGTTCGTCTGCTGTTGATCACGTGGTCTGTCAACACTGAAATTGCTGGGTTGATTCTCACTGCAGGCAGGGTGTACTCGACTCCAATCTTAATTGACAAGGATCGCCAGTTTTGCTACCGCAGGTTGGGGCTTTTCTCCGGGTACTCCAGCTTCCTCCCCCAGTAAAAACTGGACGCCATGATATAGTTGAAAAATGGCTGAAAGTGGCATTAAACACCATCAAACAAACAAACAATATATCAAAACATTGATGCATTTAATAACAAAAATTAAACAAATTAGAAAAAACACAAAGAAAAAAAAACAAAACAAAAAACAAACAAAAAAGGGGAAAAAAACAAAACAAACACACACAACAAACAAACATAAAACAAAAACAAAAATTTTGATGAATTCTAAAATTTGATTGTTGTACTAGTCCCAGTAAATTAAAATAAAAACCGCCTTGTATGATTTTATTTGATGTTTATGGTTTTCACCAATAAGACAATTTATATGATGTCACAGGTATTAGCTACTTAGGGTGTACCCTCAGACAACTTTTGACACTGTTATTGATTGAACCATTTGTTCACCACACCCGTGATTACATAACAATTGCAACAGGTGTCGCCAAATTAAAAGAGAATGGGTTTTAAAAAATAATTTTTTTTTATCATTTGCATTTAAAATTTAAAGAGTTTCTTGTTAAATAGAAGCTGAAAATACGTAACAGGATGGATATGTCCTCATGGAAAAAGTGTTCGAAAAAAGGTAAAAATAAGTATGCTTTTTAATCATGTTATCAATTACGATCTATTCTTTACATTCTTAAAACATCATTCTTTCATAATGTGAAAGAAAAAGGAATACTGCTTTCATAATAAAGGCGTGGATTGGTTTTATTTAAGGGGACCGTTAAAAATTTGCGCCATCTTCCCGAAAACATGCTAATATTTCATGCTACGTAATCCGATAATAACTTGGGATTCATGACAAAAATAGTATATGTTGCAACACGACAAAAAAAAAACAAATTGGTTGGTCTATACCTTTTAAATGTGTAATTTTGCATTACGATGATACATGTATATGGTCTGAAAGTATAAAGTTGGTAAAAGTGACATACAAAAATGGCCACTGTTAAAAAGTTACAGATTTTCGCTGATTTCAATATTTTTTTAAATTATGAAACATGCTCACGAATGAGGCAAATAAAACACCTAAAATTTAAAAAAAATAAATAATATTTACTGTTACAAGATAATTGCACAAATTTTAACTGAAATATTAGTATCATATTGTACCACAGATGCTGTCATTTCTGCGTTCTCGTTTGATCTCGTTCCGATCTCAGTTTTTAAACTGAATACTTTGCGAGTGTCCAATCCCGTCAGGTATACTAGTCCCAGGTTTGGGGTTAAGTTGGGAGTATTACCTGTTTAGTGTACTTCCAATGGACAATTCAAAGCAGTTTTTGTATGTGTTGTTTTATTTCCATGTATTGTTGCCAGATTTTTTAGCTTTTGTTTAAAGCATGTCTCTTTTCTTTATTACCTGTTTAATTTCTGTGTTTACCCATGGATGGCTATCTTTTGATTTGCAGGTTTTATGGGATATTCTGTGTTTTAAAGACTGCTGACCTGTAATATGAGAGAAGTGGTCTGTGTAACAGTAAATCTATTGGAAATAGTATCTTGGTATAATTTGATATGATAGAAGTGGTCTGTGTAAGCAGTAAATCTATTGGAAATAGTATCTTGGTATAATTTGTATCACTTAGAAATAACATACTAGTGCATCACTTATGATATTTGTTTTAGGGAACACAACCCAAAAGTGAAGAAGAGTATAAGAATTACCAAACAACAAAGAAGTCTAATGCTCAGTATGAACAGTACTATACAGTAAGTATGACAATGTACAGCAGGGCTCGCATTGGAGGGCGACTCGGGCGAAGAAGTCGCTTTATTGTGGTCCCACTTCCCCCTCGATCATCTTCCAAAGTGAAGTTAAGTCGCCCTATCATTTTGTAGAATCTTCTAATGTCGCCTTTAAAATTGTATTCCCATTTTGGTAAGAATCGTCATATTTTTGATACCGCGTCATGTTTATAATGTTTACCTACCACAAAGTCAACTGGTATATAAAGCGTAGGTTTAAATACGACCGAAAACCAGTTCAGTGCAAAAAACATTAAATTTTCCGGAGCGTATGAGTATTGCAATGAAAGAAACGTAGTAAAAAAGCATTTTGGCAGGTACTTTAAACAAATTTAAGTGAAATATTTAAAAATACTTTTAATAGTGAATTTTACCATTTTACATAATATATTATGTGTCACAATGATGTAATTTTCTACTTCTAGTTTTTATAGGACTTCAATCAATTATGTACCAATGACAACCATTTATTTTATTGAAGAGTTTTTTCTTTTTTTACTGTTATGTTTAATACATGTATTTATGAAAATGTGTGAAATAAGTTAAGTGAATAGTTAATCAAATCTTTGATACTTTATCCCTTAATAAATTACACTGTTTAAAAAAAACATAACAATAATAGTGCAAATGCCTACAATTTTTTTAAAAAAACCAAACAGGACTTCTCTCTATAATTTTGACCCAGCGTGAGCCCTGACTAGTACCATTGTTGGTTGTGGACAAGACACAATTCACCTGAGAAGGAATTTGAAGCAATACCATAATGAAGAACGGTGTTCTGTACTCATAACTGTAAAGGTTCAATCTCCAGTTTATCAAATCGTGTGTTAAATCAGACAAAATAAAATGCATGTGTAAATTAAAAATAAAAAATTAATAAGTTAAGTTAAATGATACATTGTAGTGAAGTCTTCAAATACTGTGAAATAGTCAACCTTGATGAAAATAAATTCTAGAGGGCATAGCAATAACTGACAGGTACAAGGCTCACCACACTTGCCAAAGTGAGCAACAAAGTCGCCCTAAGGTACCTCAAAATCAAAGTCCAAGTCGTCCTGTTATTTTATTCAATCTCCCTCAAATTTCCAGATGGTTCCACTGGATGGATCAGATACTTGTACATCTTGTCCTACTTATTTGCCCAGACCACCACCTTTAGTTGATCAGTTTTTATTTGTTAATACCAAGTATAGCTACTTCTACTTACTTTACAAGCTGGATTCATTTTCTTTTATCTTAATTCAGAGTAGACACCCATCAACATACAAAATAACGTGTTCATAATTGCAACATACTGATACCTTCTATATTCCAGGAGCAGGGAATAATAAAACCAGAAGAATGGGCAGAATTTCTAGATTCCATGCGGCAGCCATTACCTACAACATTTAGGATTACAGGTTTTAGAGGGTTGGTTGTATTGCTTTTCTCTGTAAAGGGAGATAATTATATGTTGTACCACTATACTTAACAGGGTGCTATTACTGTGTTGTGTCTTAATCTTTAGGACCCGCTATAGTGTTTAGGGTTAATTAGCTAAAGAGTGTTTGTTAGTTTCAAACTTTGACAAGTCATCCTTTATAATTGGTTTAGTGTGCTGTTAATATTTGATGTTATGGTTGAGAGATTTCACTTAATTCAATATAAGTACAGTATATATGACATAAACATTATTAATTTATGATTCAAGGTTGACTTTCTGTTAATTTTTATCATTTCACTTGTAACATGATGATCTACAAATTTTAAATTTGATGTGATTGTCTGAATCTAGAAATAATGCTTTTATATTGATAGTCTTCTACTAACCAAATATTAATATGGTTCTTGGCCTGGCTACCTTTACTTACATGTCGTTTCAAGTGGCCACCAGTGACCTGTTGATAATTATCATTATATTACATTTGTTTACAGAGAGGCACAAGAAATGTTAAAGATCATCAAGAATGAGTACATTAATAATCTGGTTTCCGATGGGGAATGTCCAGTTCATAGCTTACCATGGTAAGATCATCAAGAATGAGTACATTAATAATCTGGTTTCCGATGGGGAATGTCCAGTTCATAGCTTACCATGGTAAGCTTTCTTCAGTTGTCTCCCTTGCAAACATTTTTTGGGAAGAAGTTATTGAGAGTATAATTTGTTTAAAATTTGAAAACATTCCTGGTAATTTGATAAATAAAAGTTTAAATAGGTTAATTGAAAGTTACAAGGAGTAATCAGATTAGCAGTGTAAATAAAAGGGAAGCCTTATAGGAGTTAGACGAACTTGGAGAGAGGTCATTACAGGATTAATTCATGTTAAGATTTTACATAAATTGTAGTTATACATAAAATACAGTTAAAATAATAAAAATCATATTTTTTTATACATGTATTACTAAATTAAATAATAATAAATATTTTTATTGGCAGTATGTTGACTGTGTGCCAATCTTTGTGTGTTTTTCTTTATTTTTATTGGCAGTAAGTTGACTGTGTGCCAATCTTTGTGTGTTTTTCTTTATTTTTATTGGCAGTATGTTGACTGTGTGCCAATCTTTGTGTGTTTTTCTTTCTTTATAGGTATCCAAATGAACTAGGATGGCAGATAGATTTATCTAGGAGGGAGATACGTCACCAACATGACCTGCAGGCTCTAAAAGATTTCCTATTAAATGAAACAGAAAGTGTAAGTTTAAGAAATGGATCACAAGTGGTAATAATCCAATTTAGAAATAAATCAAGGCTGCCCCAATTTTATGGATTATTTAAATATTATTAGGCATTATATTCATGAATATTTTGCCACGAGCGTTGGCAATTGAATATAATGCTACCCATATTTAAATAATCCATTAAATTAGGGCACCAATGAGTTATTTCGATTCTGATATGAAAATAGTGAAATTTGACATTTCTCAACTACATAGGTAAAGGTTTATTTTGGCTGTTCCAATTTCCAAGATCCTCCCTTGTTACAAAATTATTTTTTGTTCTCTTGGAAAACTTGGTAGAAAAAAGGAAGAAACAAACTAACATATTTATTAATATAATTTAACAATCAGAACAAAGAACGACAAAATTGAATCCTTCGTTACATCACCGTGACAGTGTTGATGTGTTTGCTGTGTTATGAAAACTGCTTACCGCATTTTGGTTGTGCATATACTCCTGTTGTAGATCCAAATGGTGCAAATTTAAATCAACAATTATTTTCAACAGTTAATTAGCATTTTGAGAAAATTTGGTTGTGTTTTCATTTTGATACAATTCATTTGCGATGGAGGTGGGAAAAGTCTTGCTGTTGTCGGAATAATATTGAATGTCATTGTAAACAATGCAAGGTCCATTGAGAACACAATGCATCGTATTAAATATGGACGTGTTATCAGTGGACATTTTTTTCTTTTGGATTTTTGTAATACAGGGGTACAATATGGAATAATCAAATTCGCAAGCAAAAACATCAGCACACAAGGGTGTAATTTTTTAAATGGCTGGAACAGCCATATTTTGTTGAATATTTAAATAGAGGTTTGTTTCCAAAGCGTTTGAAGGACGTCATATCAGTGGCCGAGTGGTCAAGGTAGTTCGTCTACTATTGATCACGTGGTCTGTCAACACTGAGATTGCAGGTTCGATTCTCACTGCAGGCAGGGTATACTCGACTCCAATCTTTATTGACCAGGATTGCCAGTTTTCCTACCACAGGTCCGGGGTTCTCTACGGGTTTTACGGCTTCCTCCCCCAATAAAAACGGGACGCCATGAAATAGCTGAAAAATTGCTGAAAGTGTCGTTAAAACACTATTCAAACAAACAATATATTGGGTGGTTTTGTTAGTAGAATGTAGTCAGTCTTTCAGCTGAGAATGAATTTGATTACCATTTTTCTGAACCACAATAATCATGTTTGTTGCAGGGTAATATCAGCAGACAGGAAGCAGTATCAATGATACCTCCCTTGGTTCTAGATGTCAAACCACATCATAAGGTAAGCAGTGTCAATGATACCTTCCTTGGTTCTAGATGTCAAACCACATCATAAGGTAAGCAGTGTCAATGATACCTCCCTTGGTTCTAGATGTCAAACCACATCATAAGGTAAGCAGTGTCAATGCCACCTCCCTTGTTTCTAGATGTCAAACCACATCATAAGGTAAGCAGTGTCAATGCTACCTTCCTTGGTTCTAGATGTCAAACCACATCATAAGGTAAGCAGTGACAATGATACCTCCCTTGGTTCTAGATGTCAGACCCCATCATAAGGTAACAGTGTCAATGATACCTCCCTTGGTTCTAGATGTCAAACCACATCATAAGGTAAGCAGTGTCAATGATACCTCCCTTGGTTCTAGATGTCAGACCCCATCATAAGGTAAGCAGTGTCAATGCTACCTCACATTGGTTCTAGATGTCAGACCACATCATAAGGTAAGCAGTGTCAATGATACCTCCCTTGGTTCTAGATGTCAGACCACATCATAAGGTAAGCAGTGTCAATGATACCTCCCTTGTTTCTAAATGTCAGACCCCATCATAAGGTAACAGTGTCAATGATACCTCCCTTGGTTCTAGATGTCAGACCCCATCATAAGGTAAGCAGTGTCAATGCTACCTCACATTGGTTCTAGATGTCAGACCACATCATAAGGTAAGCAGTGTCAATGCCACCTCCCTTGTTTCTAGATGTCAAACCACATCATTAGGTAAGCAGTGTCAATGATACCTCCCTTGGTTCTAGATGTCAGACCCCATCATAAGGTAACAGTGTCAATGATACCTCCCTTGTTTCTAGATGTCAAACCACATCATAAGGTAAGCAGTGACAATGATACCTCCCTTGGTTCTAGATGTCAAACCCCATCATAAGGTAAGCAGTGTCAATGATACCTCCCTTGTTTCTAAATGTCAGACCACATCATAAGGTAAGCAGTGTCAATGATACCTCCCTTGTTTCTAGATGTCAGACCCCATCATAAGGTAAGCAGTGTCAATGATACCTCCCTTGGTTCTAGATGTCAAACCACATCATTAGGTAAGCAGTGTCAATGCTACCTCCCTTGGTTCTAGATGTCAAACCACATCATAAGGTAAGAAGAAGATAAGGGCATAAACTGAAGGTTTCTAAATTGGCAAAAGATTACTTGAAAACATACTTTGTTACAACTTAGCACAGCTGTTAAGTAGTATAAAATAAAAATCAAGTTAAATTTTCAGCACAATCCCATTGAAGTTTTTGAGTTGTCCCAATTTTTATACCCCAGTTGGGGATATATACATGTAGTGGTCCTCATGTCCATCCGTCTGTCCACATTTGGTTTCTGGATGATAGTTAAAAGTTTACATCCAATTTGAATGAAACTTTGGGATATTGTTATATATTAGGTTGGTAAGAAGCCTATAGATTTTGGGGGAAATCCGTCAAATTTCAAGGTTGCAGTCTATGAAAAACGTTAGAATTTTTTTTTTTTAAGTTGTTTCCGGACAATAACTCAAAAAGTTTGAGTCGGATTTGAATGAAACTTTGGGATATTGTTATATATCATGTTGGTAAGAAGCCTATTGATTTTGGGGGAAATCTGTCAAATATCAAGGTCGCAGTCCACGAAAAACATTAGAAATTTTTACAAAAATGTTGTTTCCGGACAATTGCATCTAATTTGAATGAAACTTTGGGATATTGTTATATATTATGTTGGTAAGAAGCCTATAGATTTTGGGGGAAATCCATCGAATTTCAAGGTCAGATTTCACATTAAACGTTAGAAATTTTTACGAAAGTGGTGTATCAGTGATGGCTAGATCGACTGTCTAGTTTTTTGTTTAAATTTTTTTAATAGGTCCAAGGTCAAGGTAAAAAATGGACTGTTCCTGTAAGCTGATTTATAATTCAGTATAGTGTGTTCATGATTATTAAAGCAATTAAATGTGGTGGGGTATTATTTAATGTCCCATTAGATGCCCTATTTTTTTATATTTTAATGAGCATTTATGTAAATTCTGTAATACAGATAAGTTTTTTGTTGATGCTTCAAGTAGAGTTTTTGAGTTTTGTGGGGCTCTTACACTGTGATGTTACTAGTAAAGGATTTTGGTATACATGTCTTATGTGGGGTCCTTACACTGTATACAAGTAGAGGATTTTGGTATACATGTCTTATATGGAGCCCTAACACTGTATACAAGTAGAGGATTTTGGTATACATGTCTTATGTGGAGCCTTTACACTGTATACAAGTAGAGGATTTTGGTATACATGTCTTATATGGAGCCCTAACACTGTATACAAGTAGAGGATTTTGGTATACATGTCTTATGTGGAGCCTTTACACTGTATACAAGTAGAGGATTTTGGTATACATGTCTTATGTGGGGCCCTAACACTGTATACAAGTAGAGGATTTTGGTATACATGTCTTATGTGGGGTCCTTACACTGTATACAAGTAAAGGATTTTGGTATACATGTCTTATGTGGGGTCCTTACACTGTATACAAGTAGAGGATTTTGGTATACATGTCTTATGTGGGTCCTTACACTGTATACAAGTAAAGGATTTTGGTATACATGTCTTATGTGGGGTCCTTACACTGTATACAAGTAGAGGATTTTGGTATACATGTCTTATGTATGGTCCTTACACTGTATACAAGTAAAGGATTTTGGTAAACATGTCTTATATGGAGCCCTAACACTGTATACAAGTAGAGGATTTTGGTATACATGTCTTATGTGGAGCCTTTACACTGTATACAAGTAGAGGATTTTGGTATACATGTCTTATATGGAGCCCTAACACTGTATACAAGTAGAGGATTTTGGTATACATGTCTTATGTGGAGCCTTTACTCTGTATACAAGTAGAGGATTTTGGTATACATGTCTTATGTGGGGTCCTTACACTGTATACAAGTAGAGGATTTTGGTATACATGTCTTATGTATGGTCCTTACACTGTATACAAGTAAAGGATTTTGGTAAACATGTCTTATATGGAGCCCTAACACTGTATACAAGTAGAGGATTTTGGTATACATGTCTTATGTGGAGCCTTTACACTGTATACAAGTAGAGGATTTTGGTATACATGTCTTATATGGAGCCCTAACACTGTATACAAGTAGAGGATTTTGGTATACATGTCTTATGTGGAGCCTTTACTCTGTATACAAGTAGAGGATTTTGGTATACATGTCTTATGTGGGGCCCTAACACTGTATACAAGTAGAGGATTTTGGTATACATGTCTTATGTGGGGTCCTTACACTGTATACAAGTAGAGGATTTTGGTATACATGTCTTATGTGGGGTCCTTACACTGTATACAAGTAGAGGATTTTGGTATACATGTCTTATGTGGGGCCCTAACACTGTATACAAGTAGAGGATTTTGGTATACATGTCTTATGTGGGGTCCTTACACTGTATACAAGGAGAGGATTTTGGTATACATGTCTTATATGGGGCCCTAACACTGTATACAAGTAGAGGATTTTGGTATACATGTCTTATGTGGGGCCCTAACACTGTATACAAGTAAAGGATTTTGGTATACATGTCTTATGTGGGGTCCTTACACTGTATACAAGTAGAGGATTTTGGTATACATGTCTTATGTGGGGTCCTTACACTGTATACAAGTAGAGGATTTTGGTATACATGTCTTATGTATGGTCCTTACACTGTATACAAGTAAAGGATTTTGGTATACATGTCTTATATGGAGCCCTAACGCTGTATACAAGTAGAGGATTTTGGTATACATGTCTTATGTGGAGCCTTTACACTGTATACAAGTAGAGGATTTTGGTATACATGTCTTATATGGAGCCCTAACACTGTATACAAGTAGAGGATTTTGGTATACATGTCTTATGTGGGGCCTTTACACTGTATACAAGTAGAGGATTTTGGTATACATGTCTTATATGGGGTCCTTACACTGTATACAAGTAGAGGATTTTGGTATACATGTCTTATGTGGGGTCCTTACACTGTATATCAGTAAAGGATTTTGGTATACATGTCTTATGTGGGGCCCTAACACTGTATACAAGTAAAGGATTTTGGTATACATGTCTTATGTGGGGTCCTTACACTGTATACAAGTAAAGGATTTTGGTATACATGTCTTATGTGGGCTGTATACAAGTAGAGGATTTTGGTATACATGTCTTATGTGGGGTCCTTACACTGTATACAAGTAAAGGAGTTTGGTATACATGTCTTATATGGAGCCCTAACACTGTATACAAGTAGAGGATTTTGGTATACATGTCTTATGTGGGGCCTTTACACTGTATACAAGTAGAGGATTTTGGTATACATGTCTTATGTGGGGTCCTTACACTGTATACAAGTAAAGGATTTTGGTATACATGTCTTATGTGGGGCCCTAACACTGTATACAAGTAAAGGATTTTGGTATACATGTCTTATGTGGGGTCCTTACACTGTATACAAGTAAAGGATTTTGGTATACATGTCTTATATGGGGCCCTAACACTGTATACAAGTAGAGGATTTTGGTATACATGTCTTATGTGGGGTCCTTACACTGTATACAAGTAAAGGATTTTGGTATACATGTCTTATATGGGCTCTTACACTGTTTATCAGGTTATATAAACCTAAATTGTGTTGCAGGTATTAGATATGTGTGCAGCTCCAGGGTCAAAGACTGCTCAGTTGATAGAATTACTACATGCTGAAGGTGACAGTATCCCAGGTATTTATACTTCTTATCTTACATTCGTTTACATTTATAGTCATTTTTGATTGGTCAATAGGCCTTAAACCAGTAATTCCCAGCTCCGTTCACACTTTCATGAATGACTGTTGCAGTTAAAACATAAACATATATGGCAGATATGTGTCCTGTATGCTTCAGACAATAATTCGAGCCAGTACACTCAAATTCTTGTGATTAAAATATCTTGAGCAAACTTTTGTAACAGATTTCTCGGCTTCTACTAAAGGGATTGACTTCAGATTTGGTGCACAGCTTTAGCATGATGATTTTCATCAGGCCTCCCCTTTCCAGGTCAGTCAGTTATCTACTTCCTGTTTTCCGAGCCGACTTAGACTGTTTCAAGGGTCAAAATAGGAAAATTTTTCATAACAGATTTCTCGGCTTCTAATAAAAGGATTGATTTCAAATTTGGTGTACAGATTAAGCATGATGAGTTGTACCATGCCTCCCCTTTCCAGGTCAGTCAGTTATCTACTTCCTGTTTTCCAACCCAAAAAATGGTTGAGTGGGGGTATACTTGGCACGACTTAGTGCTGGTTCATGTTTTAACTGTACACTTTGCTTTGGATTCATTTTTCACATTGCTAAATGAAGGGATTTAGCTGAATTCAAGTGTGGACCAAATTCGAGTGTGAAGGCATATATAAACGAAGCTATTAATTTCAATTAAATAAATCATTTAAAATACACGCAATAGCAGTAACGGTAAAACTAACTATCTTCTCATTCACAACAAATCAACAGCTTTGCCACAAATTCCATGTTTAGCACTTCTGCTCCTTTAATTTTCACTGATAAATCCATTTAACAATGACAACTTTTTGTTTTTCCTGCTTGTATTAAAAAAAGATCGTCTAGCTAGGTTTACATTGCGTTTGAAAAGCTATGATGTTACATATAAACCGCGTTATAATGAGGAACATTAGTATATGGAATTAAAGAAAATATTGTTTGTCGTTCTGTCTTCTTTTGTTTTCAGTAGTAATCTTCTCTGCAAATCGTAAAATGTATCTGTTGTCAATGCCAGTTATTCCCTCCAAACCGACAACGTCTTTGTCTGCAGTTCTTTGTTTTATATTCCTACGCGTCACACACTTATAATGAAATTTTTTGTTGGGAAAAGATAGTAAATATGTAAAAATAATTTGGGAAGAATTATAAGGAGTAAACGCATATTTTCAGTAATTCATTGAAGTATGAACGAGGTCGACTCACTCCCAAACTTATCGTAAAGGACCATCGGCTGTTTATTTTCAAGTGAGTTGGCCTCCTTCAAACATTGATGAATTACCAAAAATAAACATTTAATCCTATAATGTTACAGACGGTTTACTCAGATGTATACCACGTGACACCATGCTAAGTTTGGTGGTATAATTGTGTATAATCCATCTATACCACGTAACAATTTGTTTTTGTCATGATAAGCATCACTTACAATTTTATTTTAACTTCTCACTTTTCATTCAGAAGTATAAATGTAACTGTTAGTGTCAACCTGGTGACAGACTCAAAAAATCTTTGAAATGTGTTTCACAGTTAATCAAACTACACCAATGAATGTTTATTTTGCAAATAGGTTAATTTAACGTAAATAATGTTTACAGAAGGATATGTCATTGCCAATGACGTTGACAACAAACGATGTTATCTGATGGTTCATCAGGTCAAAAGATTACAGAGTCCTTGTTGTGCAATAGTTAATCATGATGCTACTACCTTACCAAATATAAGAATAGCGGTAAGTCATATCAAAGGTCAAATGTTAAAAAACAAGAAATAGGGGTAAGTATGGCAAAGGTCACCAGGTCATAAGGTTATAAAACACTTGTTTTGTTCTGCTATAGTTAATCATGATGCTACTACCTTACCAAACATAATAATAGAGGTGTCATCTCAAAGACCAAAGGTTAAGAAACAAAAAATAAGGGTCAGTAATTGCAAAGGACACCAGGTGGTAAGGTTAGAAAGCCCTTACATTTTGTGTGATAGTTAATCATGACTAACCAGTCATGAAAAGAGGGGTATGTTGTTGCAAATGTCAACAGGTCAAAAGGTTACAGAGCCATACTAAAGATTAAAAAAACATCAAAATAACTGTATATTATGGCTGCAGGTGAATAAACATAATAAGAAAAGTTATGGTAAAGATCAACAGGCAGGTCAAAAGGTGGTCAAGCAAAATAAGTTTGTGTTTGGAGGTTACCAGGTCAAATATTTCTAAACAATAGGATAGTCATAGGTCACAAGGTCAAAATGGCTCCACATAACAAGAGAGGGTAGGTTATAATACGGGTTTATTTCAGTTTAATTTTTGTCTCGCCTGCGACGAAAGTCGCTCGAGGCGAGACATATGTATGGGAATCCGGCGGCGGCGGCGTAAACACTTGACATCTTGCTTCATATCTTTGTAAGCCCAAGCCCAAGCCCTAGGTCCATCAAATTTGGTCCAGAGGTAGCTTATGATGAGTACTTGCCAGTCAGTCACCTGTCACCTGACCTTGACCTCAATTTCACGGTCCAGCGACTACGTTAAAGTTTTAGGGTTACGACAGTTCCTCTGTAACTACGCATGGTAGGATGACAATATTTGGTGTATAGGTTGCTGATGACTAGTACATGACTGTCTGGTAGGGGTCACCTGACCTTGACCTCAATTTCACTGTCCAGCGACTACGTTAAAGTTTTTGGGTTACGACAGTTCCTCTGTAACTACGCATGGTAGGATGACAATATTTGGTGTATAGGTTGCTGATGACTAGTACATGACTGTCTGGTAGGTGTCACATGACCTTGACCTCAATTTCACGGTCCAGCGACTACGTTAAAGTTTTTGGGTTATGACAGTTCCTCTGTAACTACGCATGGTAGGATGACAATATTTGGTGTATAGGTTGCTGATGACTAGTACATGACTGTCTGGTAGGTGTCACCTGACCTTGACCTCAATTTCACGGTCCAGTGACTACGTTAAAGTTTTTGGGTTACGACAGTTCCTCTGTAACTACGCATGGTAGGATGACAATATTTGGTGTATAGGTTGCTGATGACTAGTACATGACTGTCTGGTAGGTGTCACCTGACCTTGACCTCAATTTCACAGTCCAGCGACTACGTTAAAGTTTTTGGGTTACGACAGTTCCTCTGTAACTACGCATGGTAGGATGACAATATTTGGTGTATAGGTTGCTGATGACTAGTACATGACTGTCTGGTAGGTGTCACCTGACCTTGACCTCAATTTCACGGTCCAGCGACTACGTTAAAGTTTTTAGGTTACGATAGTTCCTTTGTAACTACGCATGGTAGGATGACAATATTTGGTATATAGGTTGCTGATGAATAGTACATGACTGTCTGGTAGGTTCCACCTGACCTTGACCTCAATTTCAGCAAGACCAGCAACTACGTTAAAGTTTTTGGGTTCCGGCGGTTCCCCTGTAACTATGCAGGGTATGGTGACAATATTTTGTATACAGGCCGCTGCTGATATTAAATGCTATTTAAGTAATGCTTATGACGAAATTTATTTTCGTTACTGATGCGGAATACAGGCGAGACGTTTTTCTGTGTCCACATTTGTTATATTAAATTCATCATAATTAAAGGAAGGAATACCTCCTGATTATCTGTGTAATTACTTACAATAGATTTTTAAATAAAAATTAATTAAAGCTTTTAAAGGACCTAATTTGTGAAAACAAATTTAACAGTCTGTAAAGTAATTTTACCTTGATATCCTATGTTTGGCACGCCAGGTATGTCTTTTTTATAAATAGACATTAATATTACATGACTAAAACATAGGAGTTGGTTTTTATGCCCTGTGACATGTCAGGGGCATTAAGTTTTACTCATGTCCTTCCGTCCGTATGAATTTCCGTCAAGCTTTTCTCAGAAACCATACATGAGAACAATTTGAAATTTGGCAGGGTGGTTCAGTATCACAAGTTGTACATGTAAGTCCTAAGCGACTTTCAAACCTGTAGAACAACTACTTCCTGTTTGTGACTTCATTTAGTGGGGCATCTGTGTCCCATGGACACATTCTTCAATTTTTTTTTCACACTTTTGCAAGCTACTATTGCCAGATTCTTTTTACAAAAAAAATCAATATTATTGGTTTAGCCGAATTCTCCAGCGATGAAATAAATGTTTCCTTAAGAGGAATATTACAAGCTTTCATTACACATGTTAAATATGGTACTACATCTTATAAGGATTTTTGTAAACTTTACACATATATATTTGTGTAAAATTTCATGTCTTTCATTAATAAAATATGTTTAAATCAAATACATATTTATTTAGGATGGAATCAAAGATTTTATACAGTATGATAGAGTTCTGTGTGATGTTCCATGTAGGTAAGGCTACTCTTTTAATACAATTAACTGTAGGTTACTGAACCTTGACTGATGAAGCCTAACATGGACTTTATTAAATATTTTATACTGAATATAGCTGAAATACTGGTAGTTGGACGTAAAGCAAACATCCAATCAATCAATCTATTAAATATTTATCTGTTGGTCATAGATATGTGAAAACGTCTTTGATTTAAGAACATGTGATTACATACATACCTATTGTAATATATATATATATATATATATAACATAGATCAAAGTTTTACGTGGATTGGCTGATTTCCGCTTTTTAATTGGTTATTTTGGACATTTTTTTAGATGAGTGTAAATGTGTGAGAAAACTATTAGTAGGGCTTAAGGTCTGTTCTGATAATTTTCTAATTTAAAAAATGTAGAAATTTATCTGATAAAACAAAAACCATGTCAGTAAAATCATAAAATCTAATTTGTTTATTGGTTCTTCAAATTTTATTCTATGACAACAAGTAAACTTTATACTGGTTCAAGTACATATTCCAGTATAAAATACAGGTAACTGTCCTGACTTCCCCACCCCCCCCCCGCCCAAAACATAAATCCTACTAAAAACAACTGTCCTGACTTCCCCACCCCCCAAATCATAAATCCTACCGAAAATAATTGTCCTGACTTCCCCACCCCACAAATCATAATTGCTACAAAAATCATAAATCCTACCGAAAACAACTGTCCTGACCTCCCCACCCCCCAAATCATAAATCCTACTGAAAACAACTGTCCTGACTTCCCCACCCCCCAAAATCATAAATCCTACCGAAAACAAAACAACTGTCCTGACTTCCCCACCCCCAACTCATAAATCCTACCGAAAACAACTGTCCTGACTCCCCCCCCCCAACTCATAAATCCTACCAAAACAACTGTCCTGACTTCCCCCCCACCCCCCAACTCATAAATCATACCAAAACAACTGTCCTGACTTCCCCACCCCCAACTCATAAATCCTACCGAAAACAACTGTCCTGACTTCCCCCCCCCCAACTCATAAATCGTACCAAAACAACTGTCCTAACTTCCCCACCCCCCCAAATCATAAATCCTACCGAAAACAACTGTCCTGACTTCCCCACCCCCAACTCATAAATCCTACCGATAAATCCCCCCCCCCTCCCCCCTCTCATAAATCCTACAGAAAACAACTGTCCTGACTTCCCCACCCCCAACTCATAAATCCTACCGATAAATCCCCCCCCCAACTCAT
Organism: Limnoperna fortunei; assembly: GCA_944474755.1. Lineage (NCBI taxonomy): Eukaryota > Metazoa > Mollusca > Bivalvia > Mytilida > Modiolidae > Limnoperna > Limnoperna fortunei. The sequence goes on along the minus strand of OX104112.1, from coordinate 110,981,092 downwards.
AAATCCTACAGAAAACAACTGTCCTGACTTCCCCACCCCCAACTCATAAATCCTACCGATAAATCCCCCCCCCCAACTCATAAATCCTACAGAAAACAACTGTCCTGACTTCCCCACCCCAACTCATAAATCCTACCGATACTTTCCCCCCCCCCCCCAACTCATAAATCCTACAGAAAACAACTGTCCCGACTTCCCCCCCCAACTCATAAATCCTACCGAAAACAACTGTCCTGACTTCCCCACCCCCCAAATCATAAATCCTTCCAACAGCAAAACAACTGTCCTGACTTCCCCACCCCCCAAATCATAAATCCTTCCGAAAGCAAAACAACTGTCCTGACTTCCCCACCCCCCAAATCATAAATCCTACCAAAACAACTGTCCTGACTTCCCCACCCCCAAATCATAAATCCTACCGAAAGCTAGTTTATTGTTTACTGTCAACTACTTCAAAGAACTGTGGGTAAGAACAATCGCACTGTCATCATTACATTTTTTATTGTGTCCTGAAATCTACACTGCTGTTAAATTATATCATGCCTATGTTTATATATTTTATTATTTTGCAGTGGTGATGGAACTTTGAGAAAGAACCCTGATATTTGGCACAAATGGAACCCAAATATAGGCCCAAATCTTCATAAGTAAGTTTTTAGTGAAGGCCAACATTGGGATTGGCTGAAATCTTCATAATTTCAATTCTGAAAGGAACCAAAACATAGCTTGAAATCTTTATATGTAACTTCAGAATGGAACCAAAACATTTGTATACTTAATGTTGACATATTTTGATTATTGTTTTTGGGTGACAAATGAAAACTGCTTTCCAAGTAAGGTCCAGATTACACTACTTTTGTAGATCCAAAAATGTGAAAATTGAATTCAACAATTATTTTCCACAGTTATTAAGCCTTTTAAAATGTGGCGGATTTTTCATTTTGATAGAGGAATTTTCTATAGTACAGTTTAACTTTAATTACAAGGAAAGTGTATGTTTGGAAGAGTCCATTGTTGTCTGTTCGAAATCCTTCGGGTAATATCGTCTGCAGTTAAGGCGGGAAAAGCCTCGCAGTTTGTCCGAATACCACTGAACATTACGAAAGCAGATGATCTTTTTGAAAACAACGCTACGTCCTTTTAAAAACTCAAATGGCTGACTTCCTATGTAAAATTCCCGTAGCAAATGTCAAGGACAATTTGGAACAAGTCAACAACAAAGGCATATTATAAAATATGGACGTGTTATCGTGTAGAAATGTTTTAAATTGGATTTTAACACAAGAAAGGTACAAAATGGAATAATAAAAAAATGCAAGCGAACATTGAGCACAAGGGGTTGTAACTTTTATTATAGGTGCGTTTTCTATTGAACCCAAATGTTGGCCAAAACGAAGTAAGTTTAGAAAAGAACCCAGATCTTCGTAACTAAGGTCTGCTAGAAACTCTAAATGGACCCAATACTTAAATATGAACCTAAGTATTTTTGAAAGGAACCCAAACATTGATTTAAACCATTGAAAAGTAATATCTAATTAAAACAGAAATATATGTCTTATTCGTTCATACACCAAATATATTTGTTGAGAACATAAATATCACTTGTACATCATGTAGATTTTCAAATATTTCTGTATATTATCTTCGGTAAAAAAAAGTTGTAAACATCAAATACCTGCTTTCAAAAATGACAAATTTTTATTATAAATTAGGGTACAGATGAAGATATTAAAGAGAGGCCTAGAATTATTGGCTGTCGGTGGTAGACTGGTGTACTCTACATGTTCACTGAACCCAATAGAAAATGAAGCTGTCATTGCCAGCATTCTTAATCAATGTAAAGGTAGGTCACAGGTCAGCTGTAAATATACCTCTAAAGGTTATATGTCGGTGTACCTCTAAAGGTCAGCTGTAAATATACCTCTAAAGGTTACATGTCGGTGTACCTCTAAAACAGGTCAGCTGTAAATATACCTCTAATGGTTATATGTCGGTGTACCTCTAAAGGTCAGCTGTAAATATACCTCTAAAGGTTATATGTCTGTGTACCTCTAAAACAGGTCAGCTGTAAATATACCTCTAATGGTTATATGTCGGTGTACCTCTAAAGGTCAGCTGTAAATATACCTCTAAAGGTTATATGTCTGTGTACCTCTAAAACAGGTCAGCTGTAAATATACCTCTAATGGTTATATGTCGGTGTACCTCTAAAGGTCAGCTGTAAATATATCTCTAAAGGTTATATGTCTGTGTACCTCTAAAACAGGTCAGCTGTAAATATACCTCTAATGGTTATATGTCGGTGTACCTCTAAAGGTCAGCTGTAAATATATCTCTAAAGATTATATGTCGGTGTACCTCTAAAACAGGTCAGCTGTAAATATACCTCTAATGGTTATATGTTAGTGTACCTCTAAAGGTCAGCTGTAAATATATCTCTAAAGGTTATATGTCGGTGTACCTCTAAAACAGGTCAGCTGTAAATATACCTCTAATGGTTATATGTTAGTGTACCTCTAAAACAGGTCAGCTGTAAATATATCTCTAAAGATTATATGTCGGTGTACCTCTAAAGGTCAGCTGTTATTTTACCCATAAAGGTCATATGTTAGTGTACCTCTAAAGGTCAGCTGTTGGTGTACTGGAAAGATTGCACATCTAAAGGTCAGATGTCTGTGTATTTCTGAAGGTCAGATGTTGGTGTATTTCTGAAGGTCAGATGTCGGTGTATCTCTGATGGTCAGATGTCGGTGTATCTCTGAAGTCAGTACAAGACTTACGATGTTGGAGGAAGTCTGTACAGGACTGTAAAGGTTGACATAGAATTTTACAGAAATAGGTTGACATAGAATTTTACAGAAATCTAAAATAAAATATTTAATCATATTATCCTTTTCAAACAGTTTATTCACCTTAACACATGATTTGATAATGACACTGAAACACCAAATGTGCTTAAAAACAAGATGTAACATGAATTCTGATTGGGCCTTAGTCTATTTCAGATTTCTTGATTGCAGATATCTGTTTTACAGACTCCGCACATCCCAAGTAAAAATCAATTAAGTACATATTTAAAATACTATTCAGCATCCTAAAGATCATCATTGAGTTCTTATTGAAAGATACATATTTTCTTTTTTTGTCCTCATTTGTAGGTTGTGTGGAGTTATTAGATGTCAGTGGTCAGCTTCCTAAACTGAAATACACAAAAGGTTTATCTACATGGAAAGTGAGTACAATATCTGAAAATTTAAGTTTTGTTTTAGAAGCAGTAATTTACAAATAAACATTCGTTGAATTTGTAAAATTCTCTTAATACCTTTTGTTGTTGATCAGAATCATAATGTTAAACTCTAAGGATTACTTCTGGCAATTGTTTAAAGGAGGGTAGACGCCCCTCTTATATGATGTTAAACTCTAAGGAGTACTTCTGGCAATTGTTCAAAAGAGATTAGACCCCCCTCTTATATGATGTTAAACTCTAAGGAGTACTTCTGGCAATTGTTCAAAGGAGGGAAGACCCCCTCTTATATGATGTTTTTTTAGGAGGGTAGACCCCGCTCTTATATGATGTTAAACTCTAAGGAGTACTTCTGGCAATTGTTCAGAGGAGGGTAAACCCCCTCTTATATGATGTTTTTTTATAAATAACCATTTTATATATGCTACTCAACTCAATGAGACCATATGTATTGGACTTTGTCATCACTGTTATTTTTAGGTGTTTAATAAGAAGATGGAGAGATTTGACAACATAACAGAGGCTAGAGACAAAGGTTATCTACATCTAGAGGCATCCATGTTCCCTCCCGATGATGCAGATAGTCTTCATTTAGATCGATGGTATATTGTTTAGTTTTTATCTCCCTTTGTGATAAATTTCTAGTGGCATTAACTTTGAACATTTGCTCTATATCATTGTAAACTTTAAACCATTGGACCACAAGCTAATGACTATGTCAGAGATTTTGGGTCTGGTCAGTTACTCAGTAACCATGCATGGTAGGATGACAATATTTGGTATATAGGATGCTGATGAGCAGTACATGGCTGGCTAGTATGTTTCTCCAGACTTTGATATCTATTTCTAGGTCCAGTTACTAAGTAAAAGTTTTTGAAGCATGTTAGTTATTCTCTCTGTAACCATTCATGGTAGAATGCCAAAGTCAGTGTTTAGGTTGCTTATCAGCAGAGTTTCACCTGACCTTGACCTCAGTTTCATGGTGCAGTGGCTTTGTTTAAGTTTTTGGATCTAGTCAGTTCCTCAGTAACCATGCATGGTAGCTAGGATGACCTTAGTTGACCTTGAAATTTGATTACATAATGCTTTTTATATGTTGTCAAAAAAGAATTTGTTCACTACTGATAAAGATGAAATAAAACATGTACAAACATCATTTATTTCTTTTTTTATCCCAGTATGAATGCAGAAACATAAAAGTTTCCCATGAATCCTACAAAAAAAACCCGAAATAATCAATACACACAAAAATACATCTGCCATTTTTGAATTTAACGCTAAGATAAGTTGATTCCTAAGATAGGTTGATGCTAAAACTCTCAAGAAATCATCCGAAAAATATGGTAATAATAAAAGACAAATAAGTGGTCATCTGAACATACCCACTGCAAATAACCATCTTTTGTTTATAGATGTTGGTATCCTGCCACATATTACTTCATGTGACTGCTTCCAGCCAATAGTTTTTTGCCCTCTCCCTTGTCATGTGACTGCTTCGAGCCAATTGTTTCTACCCTCTCCCTTGTCATGTGACTGATTTCAGCCAATAGTTTCTACCCTCTCCCTTGTCATGAATTTTAGTGCTGAACAGAGTTAATACAAACAAAGGAACATCTAGAACATTAGTTTATATTTCTAAAAATGGCAGGAAATATTACAACATGTTTTTGCTTATTTATATGGGTACAGAAATTGACTATTTTCTTGGCACAGCCAGGTTTTAATTGAAAATGAGATTATTAGCTGGACACAATCTGTTGGTTAATAGGTGTGAATCGATCACTTGTTCAGGTAACAAATGTTCAGAGGTGCAGTATACAAGTTTTTTTCCCATCGCAGTATACAAGTTTTTTTCCCATTGCAGTATACAAGTTTTTTTCCCATTGCAGTATACAAGTTTTTTTCCCATTGCAGTATACAAGTGTTTTTTCCATTGCAGTATACAAGTTTTTTTTCCATTGCAGTATACGAGTTTTACCACATCACCAGAACACTGGAGGTTTTTTCATAGTAGCCTTACAAAAAACAAGTACACTTCCATGGATGACCCCCAGACCACCAGGTAAGGATTGACCACTCTCCAGCAATTACTATCAATATTGATCGATTTTAGACCTGAATCTAGATCGACCACGTCTGATTGTATATGCAACTTCTTTTTTTTCAAAGTGTTGGGAGTGATTCACTCCTGCTCTGCTACATTATGAGTAATGGGCCTGAATTCGTACCTTTGCCAAAAAAAAGGGAGGGTACGATTATTCGTTCTAAAGCTTATCCACCTCTGTCATGCATTGGTTGACACCATGAGAAATATCTCTCATGGCGACAACCAGTGTATTGCAGATGTGATTGTGGCTGACGTAGGTTACCCAGAATCCTTTGCATGGAGATTGAGTATTGACAACAAAGCTTTTGGAAATGACTCTTAAGTATGTAAAGATCATTAACTCATTCAGCCCCATCACTGTTATCAGCCTTAAGTATGTAACGATCATTAACTCATGCAGCCCCATCACTGTTATCAGCCTTAAGTATGTAAAGATCATTAACTCATTCAGCCCCATCACTGTTATCAGCCTTAAGTATATAAAGATCATTAACTCATGCAGCCCCATCACTGTTATCAGCCTTAAGTATGTAAAGATCATTAACTCATTCAGCCCCATCACTGTTATCAGCCTTAAGTATGTAAAGATCATTAACTCATTCAGCCCCATCACTGTTATAAGCCTTAAGTATGTAAAGATCATTAACTCATTCAGCCCCATCACTGTTATCAGCCTTAAGTATGTAACGATCATTAACTCATGCAGCCCCATTACTGTTATCAGCCTTAAGTATGTAAAGATCATTAACTCATTCAGCCCCATCACTGTTATCAGCCTTAAGTATGTAAAGATCATTAACTCATTCAGCCCCATCACTGTTATCAGCCTTAAGTATGTAAAGATCATTAACTCATTCAGCCCCATCACTGTTATCAGCCTTAAGTATGTAAAGATCATTAACTCATTCAGCCCCATCACTGTTATCAGCCTTAAGTATGTAACGATCATTAACTCATTCAGCCCCATCACTGTTATCAGCCTTAAGTATGTAACGATCATTAACTCATGCAGCCCCATTACTGTTATCAGCCTTAAGTATGTAAAGATCATTAACTCATTCAGCCCCATCACTGTTATCAGCCTTAAGTATGTAAAGATCATTAATTCATTCAGCCCCATCACTCTTACCAGCAGCACTGTTGATCATACCCCAGTATACTTTTCTATTTCCAGCTGTGCCCCGGAGATAAGTTTGATCCGTATGCAAACATAACATACGTACAGGCGGGATCGGCTACTTACAAATATGAATACCCTTGAATGTGTGATTGGGGCCAAATAAGTTTATAGTGACTACCAACATTACAAGGAATTTGTAGCACTGGATTCCTAATTTTATATAGTTTCATTTATGATGTTGTAAATTAGGGTTGCAAAAACCCATCTGTTGACACAACCAGCCTTAAACTATGTTGTGTAGTCAAAAAAAGGATGCTTTTGACTTATGTGGGATAAGGTAGAAGATTGCTTTGAACTTGCAGCTTGATATAATACAGTTTATCTTGTTACTTGTATATGGTCATCTGAAGATAGACATTATTCATTTTATTGCAGCAACTATCAACATAGAAGATAAATCTGAAACAACAGAGGAATCAATAGAGGAGAAAACAAATGAAACTAATGGTGACAAACAGGAAGTAAAAGGTGACCAGTCAGAAGCAGAGAACCAGGAGGATAAAACTGCTACCTGCAGTAAAAGACAAGCTGAGGAACCAGCAGTAGAGTAGGAGATTTCATGATTGTTTTACTTTGTTTTTTTTATTCAAGCACACATGTTACACAAATTAGTTATTATTCATATACAGCTGTTCAGTGTATAATAAACAGTGTAACTAATTAAGCCTAATAATTAATATCTTGTGGGAAATTTAAACTTTATCATTCTTGATTAGACTATAATTATTCATATTTTTATGCCACCTTCTACAAGAAAATGCATGGATACAAAGTGTTTGAATTATTTTTTATTGTTTTGGTTATAATTATTTATATGTTCAGACCACCTCCTACAAAACTAGACCTGCCTACTTGATGCAGATAAAAGTGTAACTTTAGTCTGAAATCATTTAATTCAGATTTTAAATCTTTGTGCATGTGATATATTTCGTTTTAATTTAATTGATCATGAAACCCAGTATTGTACTGACACAAGTCCAAGTGTACTGTTCAAATACTGATGCTAGCAACACCATAAAATTTATAGATATAAAAATGCATTCTTATTTCAACTATAAACACTTATATTTGTAGGCCAAATCCTACAAAACACAGGATAAATTCACCTGTACATTAAGGATACAATATTTTTTTACTATGTTAATGTTTTCAGACCTCCTACAAAAGAGAGTAAGTTTATACATTCATGGATAGTGTATTATTATTTCAAATATTATAATTATTTCTATTTTCAGACAACCTCCTACAAAACACAGAAAAATGCACGGATACAAAGAGGATGCATTTTTGTTTTTAAAACCTAATGATCCCTTATGGGACCCCATACAGTAAGTATAAACAATGGCTGCTATGATTTCCATGGATTCAATGAGGATGCATTTTTGTTTTTAAAGCCTAATGATCCCTTATGGGACCCCATACAGTAAGTAAAAACAATGGCTGCTATGATTTCCATGGATACAAAGAGGATGCATTTTTGGTTTTAAAACCTAATGATCCCTTATGGGACCCCATACAGTAAGTAAAAACAATGGCTGCTATGATTTCCATGGATACAAAGAGGATGCATTTTTGGTTTTAAAACCTAATGATCCCTTATGGGACCCCATACAGTACGAATAAACAATGGCTGCTATGATTTCCATTGATACAAAGAGGATGCATTTTTGTTTTTAAAGCCTAATGATCCCTTATGGGACCCCATACAGTAAGTAAAAACAATGGCTGCTATGATTTCCATGGATACAAAGAGGATGCATTTTTGTTTTTAAAACCTAATGATCCCTTATGGGACCCCATACAGTAAGTATTAACAATGGCTGCTATGATTTCCATGGATACAAAGAGGATGCATTTTTGTTTTTAAAACCTAATGATCCCTTATGGGACCCCATACAGTAAATATTAACAATGGCTGCTATGATTTCCATGGATACAAAGTGGATGCATTTTTGTTTCTAAAGCCAAATGAATCCTTATGGGACCCATACAGTAAGTATAAACAATGGCGGCTATGATTTCCATGGATTCAATGAGGGCCCATCATTGTATCTGACAGCTGTATTTCATCAAGAATTGTACAAATGGTCATGTCATATCTGGGTTCTATAAATCTAAAAATAGATATGTGTGTCATAAAATAGGACAATATTACATATTAGTAAATATAAAAATAGACATGTGTGTCATAAAATAGGACAATATTACATATTAGTAAATATATAAATAGATATGTGTGTCATAAAATAGGACAATATTACATATTGGTAAATATATAAATAGATATGTGTGTCATAAAATAGGACAATATTACATATTGGTAAATATATAAATAGATATGTGTGTCATAAAATAGGACAATATTACATATTGGTAAATATATAAATAGATATGTGTGTCATAAAATAGGACAATATTACATATTGGTAAATATAAAAACCTACAATACAGCATAATAGTAGATCCAATATTTCTACAAAGAACGGGTATCACCAGCCCTGTAGTCCCCGAGGGTATCACCAGCCCAGTAGTCCCCGAGGGTATCACCAGCCCAGTAGTCCCCGAGGGTATCACCAGCCCAGTAGTCCCCGTGGGTATCACCAGCCCTGTAGTCCCCGAGGGTATCACCAGCCCTGTAGTCCCCGAGGGTATCACCAGCCCAGTAGTCCCCGACGGTATCACCAGCCCAGTAGTCCCCGAGGGTATCACCAGCCCAGTAGTCCCCGAGGGTTTCACCAGCCCAGTAGTCCCCGAGGGTATCACCAGCCCAGTAGTCCCCGAGGGTATCACCAGCCCTGTAGTCACACTTAGGTGTTCTATTATAGGGTATCACCAGCCCTGTAGTCAGACTTCGGTGTTCTATTATAGGGTATCACCAGCCCAGTAGTCACACTTCAGTGTCCTATCATAGGGTATCACCAGCCCAGTAGTCACACTTCGGTGTTCTATCATAGGGTATCACCAGCCCAGTAGTCACACTTCGGTGTTCTATCATAGGGTATCACCAGCCCAGTAGTCACACTTCGGTGTTCTATCATAGGGTATCACCAGCCCAGTAGTCACACTTCGGTGTTCTATCATAGGGTATCACCAGCCCTGTAGTCACACTTCGGTGTTCTATCATAGGGTATCACCAGCCCTGTAGTCACACTTCGGTGTTCTATCATAGGGTATCACCAGCCCTGTAGTCACACTTCGGTGTTCTATCATAGGGTATCACCAGGCCAGTAGTCACACTTCGGTGTTCTATGATAGGGTATCACCAGCCCTGTAGTCACACTTCGGTGTTCTATCACAGGGTATCACCAGCCCTGTAGTCACACATCGGTGTTCTATCATAGGGCATCACCAGTCCTGTAGTCACACTTCAGTGTTCTATCATAGGGTATCACCAGCCCAGTAGTCACACTTCGGTGTTCTATCATAAGGTATCACCAGCCCTGTAGTCACACTTCGGTGTTCTATCATAGGGTATCACCAGCCCTGTAGTCACACTTCAGTGTTCTATCATAGGGTATCACCAGCCCAGTAGTCACACTTCGGTGTTCTATCATAGGGTATCACCAGCCCTGTAGTCACACTTCGGTGTTCTATCATAGGGTATCACCAGCCCAGTAGTAACACTTCAGTGTTCTATCATAGGGTATCACCAGCCCAGTAGTCACACTTCGGTGTTCTATCATAGGGTATCACCAGCCCTGTAGTCACACTTCGGTGTTCTATCATAGGGTATCACCAGCCCTGTAGTAACACTTCAGTGTTCTATCATAGGGTATCACCAGCCCTGTAGTCACACTTCGGTGTTCTATCATAGGGTATCACCAGCCCTGTAGTCACACTTCGGTGTTCTATCATAGGGTATCACCAGCCCAGTAGTCACACTTCCGTGTTCTATCATAGGGTATCACCAGCCCTGTAGTCACACTAAGGTGTTCTATCATAGGGTATCACCAGCCCTGTAGTCACACTTCCGTGTTCTATCATAGGGTATCACCAGCCCAGTAGTCACACTTCGGTGTTCTATCATATGGTATCACCAGCCCAGTAGTCACACTTCAGTGTTCTATCATAAGGTATCACCAGCCATGTAGTCACACTTCGGTGTTCTATCATAGGGTATCACCAGCCCAGTAGTCACACTTAGGTGTTCTATCATAGGGTATCACCAGCCCAGTAGTCACACTTCAGTGTTCTATCATAGGGTATCACCAGCCCTGTAGTCACACTTCGGTGTTCTATCATAGGGTATCACCAGCCCTGTAGTCACACTTCGGTGTTCTATCATAGGGTATCACCAGCCCTGTAGTCACACTTCGGTGTTCTATCATAGGGTATCACCAGCCCAGTAGTCACACTTCCGTGTTCTATCATAGGGTATCACCAGCCCTGTAGTCACACTAAGGTGTTCTATCATAGGGTATCACCAGCCCTGTAGTCACACTTCCGTGTTCTATCATAGGGTATCACCAGCCCAGTAGTCACACTTCGGTGTTCTATCATAGGGTATCACCAGCCCAGTAGTCACACTTCAGTGTTCTATCATAAGGTATCACCAGCCATGTAGTCACACTTCGGTGTTCTATCATAGGGTATCACCAGCCCAGTAGTCACACTTAGGTGTTCTATCATAGGGTATCACCAGCCCAGTAGTCACACTTCGGTGTTCTATCATAGGGTATCACCAGGCCAGTAGTCACACTTCGGTGTTCTATCATAGGGTATCACCAGGCCAGTAGTCACACTTCGGTGTTCTATCATAAGGTATCACCAGCCAAGTAGTCACGCTTAGGTGTTCTATCATAGGGTATCACCAGCCCAGTAGTCACACTTAGGTGTTCTATCATAGGGTATCACCAGCCCAGTAGTCACACTTCAGTGTTCTATCATAGGGTATCACCAGCCCAGTAGTCACACTTCGGTGTTCTATCATAGGGTATCACCAGCCAAGTAGTCACACTTCGGTGTTCTATCATAGGGTATCACCAGCCCAGTAGTCACACTTAGGTGTTCTATCATAGGGTATCACCAGCCCAGTAGTCACACTTCAGTGTTCTATCATAGGGTATCACCAGCCCAGTAGTCACACTTCGGTGTTCTATCATAGGGTATCACCAGCCCTGTAGTCACACTTAGGTGTTCTATCATAGGGTATCACCAGCCCAGTAGTCACACTTCAGTGTTCTATCATAGGGTATCACCAGCCCTGTAGTCACACTTCGGTGTTCTATCATAGGGTATCACCAGCCCAGTAGTCACACTTCGGTGTTCTATCATAGGGTATCACCAGCCCAGTAGTCACACTTCGGTGTTCTGTTATATGGTATCACCAGCCCAGTAGTCACACTTCGGTGTTCTATCATAGGGTATCACCAGCCCAGTAGTCACACTTCGGTGTTCTATCATAGGGTATCACCAGCCCTGTAGTCACACTTAGGTGTTCTGTCATAGGGTATCACCAGCCTTGTAGTCACACTTCAGTGTTCTATCATAGGGTATCACCAGCCCAGTAGTCACACTTCGGTGTTCTATCATAGGGTATCACCAGGCCAGTAGTCACACTTCGGTGTTCTATCATAGGGTATCACCAGCCCAGTAGTCACACGTCGTGTTCTATCATAGGGTATCACCAGCCCAGTAGTCACACTTCGGTGTTCTATCATAGGGTATCACCAGCCCAGTAGTCACACTTCAGTGTTCTATCATAGGGTATCACCAGCCATGTAGTAACACTTCGGTGTTCTATCATAGGGTATCACCAGCCCAGTAGTCACACGTCGTGTTCTATCATAGGGTATCACCAGCCCAGTAGTCATACTTCAGTGTTCTATCATAGGGTATCACCAGCCATGTAGTAACACTTCGGTGTTCTATCATAGGGTATCACCAGCCCTGTAAGCACACTTCAGTGTTCTATCACAGGGTATCACCAGCCATGTAGTCACACTTCGGTGTTCAATCATAGGGTATCACCAGCCCTGTAAGCACACTTCAGTGTTCTATCACAGGGTATCACCAGCCATGTAGTCACACTTCGGTGTTCTGTCATAGTGTATCACCAGCCCTGTAAGCACACTTCAGTGTTCTATCATAGGGTATCACCAGCCCTGTAGTCACACTTCGGTGTTCTATCATAGGGGATCACCAGCCCGGTAGTCACACTTCGGTGTTCTATCATAGGATATCACCAGCCCTGTAGTCACACTTCGGTGTTCTATCATAGGGTATCACCAGCCCAGTAGTCACACTTCGGTGTTCTATCATAGGGTATCACCAGCCCTGTAGTCACACTTCGGTGTTCTATCATAGGGTATCACCAGCCCAGTAGTCACACTTCGGTGTTCTATCATAGGGTATCACCAGCCCTGTAGTCACACTTCGGTGTTCTATCATAGGGTATCACCAGTCCTGTAGTCACACTTCGGTGTTCTATCATAGGGTATCACCAGCCCTGTAGTCACACTTCGGTGTTCTATCATAGGGTATCACCAGCCCTGTAGTCACACTTCGGTGTTCTATCATAGGGTATCACCAGCCCTGTAGTCACACTTCTGTGTTCTATCATAGGGTATCACCAGCCCTGTAGTCACACTTCGGTGTTCTATCACAGGGTATCACCAGCCCTGTAGTCACACTTCGGTGTTCTATCATAGGGTATCACCAGCCCAGTAGTCACACTTCGGTGTTCTATCATAGGGTATCACCAGCCCTGTAGTCACACTTCGGTGTTCTATCATAGGGTATCACCAGTCCTGTAGTCACACTTCGGTGTTCTATCATTGGGTATCACCAGCCCAGTAGTCACACTTCGGTGTTCTATCATAGGGTATCACCAGCCCAGTAGTCACACTTCGGTGCTGACCGGAATATCATTGATTCTTCGGTGATGTAGTAATTGTTTTAATTTGCTGCCCTATAATTTCGAAAATTATTTTAATTCTAAGGTTTTTCTAATTTCAAGGTGTAGATAGATTTAGTCGGATTTGTTACAACGTTTTGGAATTTTCGTGATAAAAGCTCCTTAATCATTTGGATTTTAAATATTGTTTGGGTTTGAACGCCACTGATTAAACGAAACGAACGCCTGTCGTAGTATACTTTTGTATCTTTGATGACTTTTTATTTATAAAAATGACCTCCAAGTAAAAGAACTAAACAAATATTATTGTCTGAAAATGGTTATAGACAAAACTATAGTGGTTTTTGCCTTATAAATTATAGCAACTTGAGTCAAACTAACTTTGCAAAAATTATTGTTAGATAATTCGTAACATGACTTTTTTCATTTTGTTGATAATTTTAGACACACACAAAAATTAATAATACAAATAGTTTTTCATGGACAAACTTCTAAGGGACAGATCATTTAACTTGAAAGGGGCCTCGGTTTTATGTTTTGATCAGAAAATATTTATTTGGCGTCCCGACAGAATATTTTTTTCATTATTTGCATTATTTTATATAGTAGAAATCCTTTTTCAGACTATTTTTTTTCTTACCCTCTGCTTCCAAAATATTTTTTTCATCAAAAATCATTTTCAAAATATTTTTGATGAAAAAACCAAGCCCCCCCCTGCAAGTTAAATGGTCAATCCCTAACTAATATCTGAGGACGAAATGAAAAATGGGATCACCTAAGCAAAGATCCCCTTACCATTAAACTATCATCCATGCCAATATTTAAGACTGTCCAGTACAGGATTGTTAAAAAAAAATCGGACATGGAGCACTCATCGTATATTCTGTTCAAAATGGACTTATAGTTGCGAAATTAATACATATTTACACTGACATATTTCATACGCTGAAATCATAGTAAAATCGATTCGATCGCCTTGTTTAAATTAACTTGGTTTTTGTAAAATAAAATAAAACACAGTGTGTTTATACGAAAATGTATGTTAAGTTTGTTATATAGCCTGGCTACAATAAAGGGAAAGACTTCCATTTGAACCCCCACTAAAATTGCATTATTTCGAAAGTAAATAAGATAATTTGGCACTGAGTAGCAGCCACTGGTGAACCCCACAGTGGACACAGTCATGCATTGCTAATTGGGCATGTGCGAGCCTTGTGAACTCCATGTATCTTGTGATAGTCTAATGCATTGCGTATTGTTTATTGTCAGGCTCAATTGGAAGTCTGTACAGTAAAGAAGTTAGCATTTGGTCTCAAGTTCTCATATCTATATAAATGAGATGAAATCTAATTGTGACATTAATAACCGTTCAAATATTGTTTTAAAAAATTGTGTCTTAAACTATGCAAAATCTAGTTCTATAATCTAGTGCAGTTCACTCTGGACGAAGAATCTTCACAAAGACGGGACTTTAATACCAAATTAGGTCCAGACTCACAAACACAATCTTGCACATAACTCGTCATTTCCTGACAAACTGTTTGCTGCCTAGTACCCATCTAACCCAGATGAATATGATGACGACTCGTTGTATTTGTAACAGGATCAAAATATTGAGTTGAGTATTGTGATATACCTTGCTGTAAAGTCAATTAGTTCCTAATCTTTTGTTCGACCGTTTTTAGGATTCATAGTTACCACACATACATAAGGCTGGATAGTACAACATATACATAGTGCTGGATAATACTACACAAAAATGTAGCCGGATAGTACCAGATATACATGTAGCTGGATAGTACCACACAGACATGGAGCTGTATACTACCACACGTACATGGAGCTAGATAGCACAACCCATACATAGAGCTGGATAGTACCACACATACATGGAGCTGGATAGTACCACACATACATGGAGCTGGATAGTACCACACATACATGGAGATGGATAGTACCACACATACATGGAGCTGGATAGTACAAGATATACATGTAGCCGGATAGTACCAGATATACATGTAGCTGGATAGTACCAGATATACATGTAGCTGGATAGTACCACACAGACATGCAGCTGTATAGTACCACACGTACATGGAGCTAGATAGCACAACCCATACATAGAGCTGGATAGTACCACACATACATGGAGCTGGATAGTACCACACATACATGGAGCTGGATTGCAATACACATATATGGAGCTGGATAGTACCACACATACAAGGAGCTGGATAGCACCACACATACATGGAGCTGGATAGTACCACACATACATGGAGCTGGGAAGACCCATACATACATGGAGCTGGATAGTACCACACATACATGGAGCTGGATAGCACCACACATACATATAGATGGATAGTACCACACATACATGGAGCTGGATAGTACCACACATACATGGAGCTGGATAGTATAACACATACATGGAGCTGGATAGTACCACACATACATGAAACAGGATAGTACCATACATACATGAAGCTGGATAGTACCACATATACATGGAGCTGGATAGTACCACACATACATGGAGCTGGATAGTACTACACATACATGGAACTGGGTAGTACAACACGTACATTGAACTGGATAGTACCGCACATACATGAAACAGGATAGTACCACACATACATGAAGCTGGATAGTACCACATATACATGTAGCTGGATAGTACAACACATGTATAGAGCTGGATAGTACCACATATACATGTAGCTGGATAGTACAACGCATACATGGAGCTGGATAGTGCAACATTTACATGTAGTTGGATAGCAAAAACATATACATATAGCTGGATAGTACAACACATACATGAAACAGGATAGTACCACATATACATGGATCTGGATAGTAAAACAAATACATGTATCTGGATAGCACAACACATACATGAAACAGGATAGTACCACATATACATGGAGCTGGATAGAAAAACACATACATGTAGCTGGATAGTACAACACATACATGTAGCTGGATAGTACAACACATACATGAAACAGGATAGTACCACATATACATGGAGCTGGATAGAAAAACACATACATGTAGCTGGGTAGTACAACACATACATGAAACAGGATAGTACCACATACATGGAGCTAAGTACAATACATACATGTAGCTGGATAACACCACACATACATGGAGCTGGATGACACCACATATAAATGGAGCTGGATAGTACCACACATACATGGAGCTGGATAGTTCAACACATACATGGAGCTGGATAGTACCACACTTACATGGACCAGGATAGTACCACATATAAATGGAGCTTAATAGTACCACACATACATGGAGCAGGATAGTACCACATATAAATGGAGCTGGATAGTACCACACATACATGGAGCTGGATAGTACCACATATAGTGTAGCTGCATAGTACCACACATACATGGAGCTGGATAGTACAACACATACATGGAGCTGGATAGTACAACACATACATGGAGCTGGATAGTACCACACATACATGGAGCTGGATAGTACAAGTTAACACATACATGGAGCTGGATAGTACCACTCATACATGGAGCTGGATAGTACATCACATACATGGAGCTGGATAGTACCACACATACATGGAGCTGGATAGTACACATATACATGTAGCTGGATAGTACCACATATACATGGAGCTGGATAGTACCACACATACATGGAGCTAGATAACACCACATATACATGTAGCCGGATAGTCCCACACATTCATGGAGCTGGATAGTACCACATATACATGTAGATGGATAGTACCACACATACATGGAGCTGGATAGTACCACATATAAATGGAGCTAGATAGTACCACACATACATGGAGCTGGATAACACCACACATACATGGAGCTGGATAGTACAACACATACATAGAACAGGATAGTACCACACATACATGGAGCTGGATAGTACCACACTTACATGGAGCTGGATAGTACAACACATACATGGAGCTGGATAGTACCACACATACATGGAGCTGGATAGTACAACACATACATGGAGCTGGATAGTACCACACTTACATGGAGCTGGATAGTACCACACATACATGGAGCTGGATAGTACCACACATACATGGAGCAGGATAGTACCACACTTACATGGAGCTGGATAGTACCACACTTACATGGAGCTGGATAGTACCACATACACATGGAGCTGGATAGTACCACATATAGTGTAGCTGGATAGTACCACACATACGTGGAGCTGGATAGTACCACACTTACATGGAGCTGGATAGTACCACACATACATGGAGCTGGATAGTATCACACTTACATGGAGCTGGATAGTACCACACTTACAAGGAGCTGGATAGTACCACATACACATGGATCTGTATGTACCACATATACATGTAGCTCGATATCATAGTACCACACATACATGGAGCTAGATAGTACCACATATACATGTAGCTCGATAGTACAACACATACAGGGAGCCGGATAGTACCACATATACATGGAGCTAGATAGTACCATACACACATGAAGCTGGATAGTACCATACATACATGTAGCTGGATAATACTACACACAAATGTAGCCGGATAGTACCATACATACATGGAGCTGGATAGTACCACAAATATATGTAGCCTGATAGCACAACACATACATGGATCTGGATAGTACCACATATACATGTAGATTGATAGAACAACACATACATGAAACAGGAGAGTACCACACATACATGGAGCTGGATAGTACCACATATATATGTACCTGGATAGTACCACATATATATGGAGCTGGATAGCACCACACATACATGGAGCTGGATAGTACCACACATACATGAAACAGGATAGTACCACATATACATGGAGCTGGATAGAAAAACACATACATGTAGCTGGATAGTACAACACATACATGTAGCTGGATAGTACAACACATACATGAAACAGGATAGTACCACATATACATTGAGCTGGATATAAAAACACATACATGTAGCTGGATAGTACAACACATACATGAAACAGGATAGTACCATATATACATGGAGCTAAGTACAATACATACATGTAGCTGGATAGTACCACACATACATGGAGCTGGATAGTTCAACACATACATGGAGCTGGATAGTACCACACTTACATGGACCAGAATAGTACCACATATAAATGGAGCTTAATAGTACCACACATACATGGAGCAGGATAGTACCACATATAAATGGAGCTGGATAGTACCACACATACATGGAGCTGGATAGTACCACATATAGTGTAGCTGGATAGTACCACACATACATGGAGCTGGATAGTACAACACATACATGGAGCTGGATAGTACAACACATACATGGAGCTGGATAGTACCACACATACATGGAGCTGGATAGTACAACACATACATAGAGCTGGATAGTACCACTCATACATGGAGCTGGAGAGTACCACACATACATGGAGCAGGATAGTACCACATATAAATGGACCTGGATAGTACCACACATACATGGAGCAGGATAGTACCACATACACATGGAGCTGGATAGAACCACACATACATTGAGCTGGATAGTACCACACATACATGGAGCTGGATAGTACATCACATACATGGAGATGGATAGTACCACACATACATGGAGCTGGATAGTACCACATATAAATGGAGCTAGATAGTACCACACATACATGGAGCTGGATAACACCACACATACATGGAGCTGGATAGTACAACACATACATAGAACAGGATAGTACCACACATACATGGAGCTGGATAGTACCACACTTACATGGAGCTGGATAGTACAACACATACATGGAGCTGGATAGTACCACACATACATGGAGCTGGATAGTACAACACATACATGGAGCTGGATAGTACCACACTTACATGGAGCTGGATAGTACCACACATACATGGAGCTGGATAGTACCACACATACATGGAGCAGGATAGTACCACACTTAAATGGAGCTTGATAGTACCACACTTACATGGAGCTGGATAGTACCACATACACATGGAGCTGGATAGTACCACATATAGTGTAGCTGGATAGTATCACACATACATGGAGCTGGATAGTACCACACTTACATGGAGCTGGATAGTACCACACATACATGGAGCTGGATAGTATCACACTTACATGGAGCTGGATAGTACCACACTTACAAGGAGCTGGATAGTACCACATACACATGGATCTGGTGGTACCACATATGCATGTAGCTCGATAGTAATACACATACATGGAGCTGGATAGTACCACATATACATGTAGCTCGATAGTACAACACATACATGGAGCCGGATAGTACCACATATACATGGAGCTAGATAGTACCATACACACATGAAGCTGGATAGTACCATACATACATATAGCTGGATAATACTACACACAAATGTAGCCGGATAGTACCATACATACATGGAGCTGGATAGTACCACAAATATATGTAGCCGGATAGCACAACACATACATGGAGCTGGATAGTACCACATATATATGGAGCTGGATAGTACAACACATACATGAAACAGGAGAGTACCACACATACATGGAGCTGGATAGTACCACATATACATGTTGCTGGATAGTACCACATATATATGGAGCTGGATAGCACCACACATACATGGAGCTGGATAGTACCACACATATATGGATCTGGATAGTACAACACTTACATTGAGCTGGATAGTACCACACATACATGAAGCTCCATAGTACCACATATAAATGGAGCTGGATAGTACCACACATACATGGAGCTGGATAGCACCACACAAACATGGAGCTGGATAGTACAACACATACATGTAGATGGATAGTGCCACACATACATGGAGCTGGATAGCACCACATATACATGTAGCTCGATAGTACAACACATACATGGAGCCGGATAGTACCACATATACATGGAGTTAGATAGTACCATACAAACATGGAGCTGGATAGCACAATACATAAATAGAGCCGGATAGTACCACACATACATGGATCTGGATAGCACGACATATACATGTAGATGGATAGTACCACACATACATGGAGCTGGATAGCGCCACAAATACATGGAGCTGGATAGTATAACACATACTTGGAGCTGGATAGTACCACACATACATGGAGCTAGATAGTACCACACATACATGTAGCTGGATAGTACAACACATAAATGGAGCTGGATAGTACCACACATACATGTTGCTGGATAGTACCACACATACATGAAGCTGCATAGTACCACACATACATGGAGCTAGATAGCACCCTATATTCATGTTGCCGGATAGTACCAAACATACATGGAGCTGGATAGTACCACATATAAGTGGAGCTGGATAGTACCACACATACACGGAGCTGGATAGCACCACACAAACATGGAGCTGGATAGTACAACGCATACATGTAGATTGATAGTACCACACATACATGGAGCTGGATAGTACAACACATACATGGAGCTGGATAGTACAACACATACATGGAGCTGGATAGTACAACATATACATGTAGCTCGATAGTACAACACATACATGGAGCCGGATAGTACCACATATACATGGAGCTATATAGTACCATACAAACATGGAGCTGGATAGCACAACACATAAATAGAGCCGGATAGTATCACACATACATGGATCTGGATGGTACCACATATACATGTAGATGGATAGTACCACACACACATGGAGCTGGATAGTACCACACTTACATGGAGCTGGATAGTACCACACTTACAAGGAGCTGGATAGTACCACATACACATGGATCTGGATAGTACCACATATACATGTAGCTCGATAGTACCACACATACATGGAGCTAGATAGTACCACATATACATGTAGCTCGATAGTACCACATATACATGTAGCTCGATAGTACCACACATACATGGAGCTGGATAGTACCACATAAACATGTAGCTCGATAGTACAACACATACAGGGAGCCGGATAGTACCACATATACATGGAGCTAGATAGTACCATACACACATGAAGCTGGATAGTATCATACATACATGTAGCTGGATAATACTACACACAAATGTAGCCGGATAGTACCATACATACATGGAGCTAGATAGTACCACAAATATATGTAGCCGGATAGCACAACACATAAATGGAGCTGGATAGTACCACACATACATGTTGCTGGATAGTACCACACATACATGAAGCTGCATAGTACCACACATACATGGAGCTAGATAGTACCATACATACATGGAGCTGGAAAGTACCACACATACATGTAGCTGGATAGTACAACACATAAATGGAGCTGGATAGTACCACACATACATGTTGCTGGATAGTACCACACATACATGAAGCTGCATAGTACCACACATACATGGAGCTAGATAGCACCCTATATTCATGTTGCCGGATAGTACCAAACATACATGGAGCTGGATAGTACCACATATAAGTGGAGCTGGATAGTACCACACATACACGGAGCTGGATAGCACCACACAAACATGGAGCTGGATAGTACAACGCATACATGTAGATTGATAGTACCACACATACATGGAGCTGGATAGTACAACACATACATGGAGCTGGATAGTACAACACATACATGGAGCTGGATAGTACAACATATACATGTAGCTCGATAGTACAACACATACATGGAGCCGGATAGTACCACATATACATGGAGCTATATAGTACCATACAAACATGGAGCTGGATAGCACAACACATAAATAGAGCCAGATAGTATCACACATACATGGATCTGGATGGTACCACATATACATGTAGATGGATAGTACCACACACACATGGAGCTGGATAGTACCACACTTACATGGAGCTGGATAGTACCCCACTTACAAGGAGCTGGATAGTACCACATACACATGGATCTGGATAGTACCACATATACATGTAGCTCGATAGTACCACACATACATGGAGCTAGATAGTACCACATATACATGTAGCTCGATAGTACCACATATACATGTAGCTCGATAGTACCACACATACATGGAGCTGGATAGTACCACATAAACATGTAGCTCGATAGTACAACACATACAGGGAGCCGGATAGTACCACATATACATGGAGCTAGATAGTACCATACACACATGAAGCTGGATAGTATCATACATACATGTAGCTGGATAATACTACACACAAATGTAGCCGGATAGTACCATACATACATGGAGCTAGATAGTACCACAAATATATGTAGCCGGATAGTACAACACATACATGAAACAGGATAGTACCACACATACATGGAGCTAGATAGTACCACATATACATGTAGCTGGATAGTACCACATATATATGGAGCTGGATAGCACCACACATACATGGAGCTGGATAGTACCACACATACATGGAGCTGGATAGTACAACACTTACATTGAGCTGGATAGTACCACACATACATGAAGCTGCATAGTACCACACATAAATGGAGCTAGATAGCACAACATATACATGTTGCCGGATAGTACCAAACATACATGGAGCTGGATAGTACCACATATAAATGGAGCTGGATTGTACCACACATACATGGAGCTGGATAGCACCACACAAACATGGAGCTGGATAGTACAACACATACATGTAGATGGATAGTACAACATATACATGTAGATGGATAGTACAACACATACATGGAGCTGGATAGTACCACACTTACATGGAGCTGGATAGTACATCACATACATGGAGCTGGATAGAACCACATATACATGTAGCTCGATAGTACAACACATACATGGAGCTGGATAGTACCACACTTACATGGAGCTGGATAGTACCACACATACATGGAGCTGGATAGTACAACACATACATGGAGCTGGATAGTACCACACATACATGGAGCTGGAAAGCACCACATATACATGTAGCTCGATAATACAACACATACATGGAGCCGGATAGTACCACATATACCTGGAGCTAGATAGTACCATACAAACATGGAGCTGGAGAGCACAACAAATAAATTGAGCCGGATAGTACCACACATACATGGATCTGGATAGTACCACATATACATGTAGATGGATAGTACCACACATACATGGAGCTGGATAGCGCCACATATACATGGAGCTGGATAGTATAACACATACATGGAGCTGGATAGTACCCCGCATACATGGAGCTGGATAGTACCATACATACATGGAGCTGGATAGTACCACACTTACATGGAGCTGGATAGTACCACACTTACAAGGAGCTGGATAATACCACATACACATGGATCTGGATAGTACCACATATACATGTAGCTCGATAGTACCACACTTACATGGAGCTGGATAGTACAACACATACATGGAGCTGGATAGTACCACACATACATGGAGCTGGATAGTAGAACACATACATGGAGCTGGATAGTACCACACTTCCATGGAGCTGGATAGTACCACACATACATGGAGCTGGATAGTACCACAAATACATGGAGCAGGATAGTACCACACTTACATGGAGCTGGATAGTACCACACATACATGGAGCTGGATAGTACAACACATACATGGAGCTGGATAGTACCACACTTACATGGAGCTGGATAGTACCACACATACATGGAGCTGGATAGTACCACACATACATGGAGCAGGATAGTACCACACTTACATGGAGCTGGATAGTAGCACACTTACATGGAGCTGGATAGTACCACATACACATCGAGCTGGATAGTACCACATGTAGTGTAGCTGGATAGTACTACACATACATGGAGCTGGATAGTACCACACTTACATGGAGCTGGATAGTACCACACATACATGGAGCTGGATAGTATCACACTTACATGGAGCTGGATAGTACCACACTTACAAGGAGCTGGATAGTACAACATACACATGGATCTGGATAGTACCACATATACATGTAGCTCGATAGTACCACATATACATGGAGCTGGATAGTACCACATATACATGTAGCTCGATAGTACAACACATACATGGAGCCGGATAGTACCACATATACATGGAGCTAGATAGTACCATACACACATGAAGCTGTATAGTACCATACATAGATGTAGCTGGATAATACTACACACAAATGTAGCCGGATAGTACCATACATACATGGAGCTGGATAGTACCACAAATATATGTAGCCGGATAGCACAACACATACATGGAGCTGGATTGTACCACATATACATGTAGCTGGATAGTACAACACATACATGAAACAGGAGAGTACCACACATACATGGAGCTGGATAGTACCACATATACATGTAGCTGGATAGTACCACATATATATAGAGCTGGATAGCACCACACATACATGGAGCTGGATAGTACCACACATACATGAAGCTGCATAGTACCACACATACATGGAGCTAGATAGCACAACATATACATGTTGCCGGATAGTACCAAACATACATGGAGCTGGATAGTACCACATATAAATGGAGCTGGATAGTACCACACATACATGAAGCTGGATAGCACCACACAAACATGGAGCTGGATAGTACAACACATACATGTAGATGGATAGTGCCACACATACATTGAGCTGGATAGCACCAGATATACATGTAGCTCGATAGTACAACACATACATGGAGCCGGATAGTACCACATATACATGGAGCTAGATAGTACCATACAAACATGGAGCTCGATAGCACAACACATAAATAGAATCGGATAGTACCACACATACATGGATCTGGATAGCACCACATATACATGTAAATGGATAGTACCACACATACATGGAGATGGATACCGCCACATATACATGGAGCTGGATAGTATAACACATACATGGAGCTGGATAGTACCACACATACATAGATCTGGATAGTACCATACATACATGGAGCTGGAAAGTACCACACATACATGTAGCTGGATAGTACAACACATAAATGGAGCTGGATAGTACCACACATACATGTTGCTGGATAGTACCACACATACATGTTGCTGGATAGTACCACACATACATGAAGCTGCATAGTACCACACATCCATGGAGCTAGATAGCACCCTATATTCATGTTGCCGGATAGTACCAAACATACATGGAGCTGGATAGTACCACATATAAATGGAGCTGGATAGTACCACACATACATGGAGCTGGATAGCACCACACAAACATGGAGCTGGATAGTACAACGCATACATGTAGATTGATAGTACCACACATACATGGAGCTGGATAGTACAACACATACATGGAGCTGGATAGTACCACACATACATGGAGCTGGATAGTACAACATATACATGTAGCTCGATAGTACAACACATACATGGAGCCGGATAGTACCATATATACATGGAGCTATATAGTACCATACAAACATGGAGCTGGATAGCACAACACATAAATAGAGCCGGATATTATCACACATACATGGATCTGGATGGTACCACATATACATGTAGATGGATAGTACCACACATACATGGAGCTGGATAGTACCACACTTACATGGAGCTGGATAGTACCACACTTACAAGGAGCTGGATAGTACCACATACACATGTAGCTCGATAGTACCACATATACATGTAGCTCGATAGTACCACACATACATGGAGCTGGATAGTACCACATATACATGTAGCTCGATAGTACAACACATACAGGGAGCCGGATAGTACCACATATACATGGAGCTAGATAGTACCATACACACATGAAGCTGGATAGTATCATACATACATGTAGCTGGATAATACTACTTACAAATGTAGCCGGATAGTACCATACATACATGGAGCTGGATAGTACCACAAATATATGTAGCTGGATAGCACAACACATACATGGAGCTGGATAGTACCACATATACATGTAGCTGGATAGTACAACACATACATGAAACAGGATAGTACCACACATACATGGAGCGGGATAGTACCACATATACATGTAGCTGGATAGTACCACATATATATGGAGCTGGATAGCGCCACACATACATGGAGCTGGATAGTACCACACATACATGGAGCTGGATAGTACAACACTTACATTGAGCTGGATAGTACCACACATACATGAAGCTGCATAGTACCACACATACATGGAGCTAGATAGCACAACATATACATGTTGCCGGATAGTACCAAACATACATGGAGCTGGATAGTACCACATATACATGTAGATGGATAGTACCACACATACATGGAGCTGGATAGCGCCACATATACATGGAGCTGGATAGTATAACACATACATGGAGCTGGATAGTACCACACATACATAGATCTGGATAGTACCATACATACATGGAGCTGGAAAGTACCACACATACATGTAGCTGGATAGTACAACACATAAATGGAGCTGGATAGTACCACACATACATGTTGCTGGATAGTACCACACATACATGTTGCTGGATAGTACCACACATACATGGAGCTGCATAGTACCACACATCCATGGAGCTAGATAGCACCCTATATTCATGTTGCCGGATAGTACCAAACATACATGGAGCTGGATAGTACCACATATAAATGGAGCTGGATAGTACCACACATACATGGAGCTGGATAGCACCACACAAACATGGAGCTGGATAGTACAACGCATACATGTAGATTGATAGTACCACACATACATGGAGCT
The DNA here is from genome assembly GCA_944474755.1 of Limnoperna fortunei. Lineage (NCBI taxonomy): Eukaryota > Metazoa > Mollusca > Bivalvia > Mytilida > Modiolidae > Limnoperna > Limnoperna fortunei. The sequence continues at coordinate 110,954,035 of OX104112.1, read as the reverse complement.
GGATAGTACAACACATACATGGAGCTGGATAGTACCACACATACATGGAGCTGGATAGTACAACATATACATGTAGCTCGATAGTACAACACATACATGGAGCCGGATAGTACCACATATACATGGAGCTATATAGTACCATACAAACATGGAGCTGGATAGCACAACACATAAATAGAGCCGGATAGTATCACACATACATGGATCTGGATGGTACCACATATACATGTAGATGGATAGTACCACACATACATGGAGCTGGATAGTACCACACTTACATGGAGCTGGATAGTACCACACTTACAAGGAGCTGGATAGTACCACATACACATGTAGCTCGATTGTACCACATATACATGTAGCTCGATAGTACCACACATACATGGAGCTGGATAGTACCACATATACATGTAGCTCGATAGTACAACACATACAGGGAGCCGGATAGTACCACATATACATGGAGCTAGATAGTACCATACACACATGAAGCTGGATAGTATCATACATACATGCAGCTGGATAATACTACTTACAAATGTAGCCGGATAGTACCATACATACATGGAGCTGGATAGTACCACAAATATATGTAGCCGGATAGCACAACACATACATGGAGCTGGATAGTACCACATATACATGTAGCTGGATAGTACAACACATACATGAAACAGGATAGTACCACACATACATGGAGCGGGATAGTACCACATATACATGTAGCTGGATAGTACCACATATATATGGAGCTGGATAGCGCCACACATACATGGAGCTGGATTGTACCACACATACATGGAGCTGGATAGTACAACACTTACATTGAGCTGGATAGTACCACACATACATGAAGCTGCATAGTACCACACATACATGGAGCTAGATAGCACAACATATACATGTTGCCGGATAGTACCAAACATACATGGAGCTGGATAGTACCACATATAAATGGAGCTGGATAGTACCACACATACATGGAGCTGGATAGTACAACACATACATGTAGATGGATAGTACAACACATACATGTAGATGGATAGTACAACACATACATGGAGCTGGATAGTACCACACTTACATGGAGCTGGATAGTACATCACATACATGGAGCTGGATAGCACCACATATACATGTAGCTCGATAGTACAACACATACATGGAGCTGGATAGTACCACACTTACATGGAGCTGGATAGTACCACACATACATGGAGCTGGATAGTACAACACATACATGGAGCTGGATAGTACCACACATACATGGAGCTGGATAGCACCACATATACATGTAACTCGATAGTACAACACATACATGGAGCCGGATAGTACCACATATACATGGAGCTAGATAGTACCATACAAACATGGAGCTGGATAGCACAACACATAAATAGAGCCGGATAGTACCACACATACATGGATCTGGATAGTACCACATATACATGTAGATGGATAGTACCACACATACATGGAGCTGGATAGCGCCACATATACATGGAGCTGGATAGTATAACACATACATGGAGCTGGATAGTACCACACATACATGGAGCTGGATAGTACCATACATATATGGAGCTGGAAAGTACCACACATACATGTAGCTGGATAGTACAACCCATACATAGAGCTGGATAGTACAGCACATACATGAAGCTGCATAGTACCACACATACATGTTGCTGGATAGTACCACACATACATGAAGCTGCATAGTACCACACATACATGGAGCTAGATAGCACCCTATAATCATGTTGCCGGATAGTACCAAACATACATGGAGCTGGATAGTACCACATATAAGTGGACCTGGATAGTACCACACATACATGGAGCTGGATAGCACCACACATACATGGAGCTGGATAGTACCACACATACATGTAGATGGATAGTACCACACATACATGGAGCTGGATAGTACAACACTTACATGGAGCTGGATAGTACCACACATACATGGAGCTGGATAGTACAACATATACATGTAGCTCAATAGTACAACACATACATGGAGCCGGATAGTACCACATATACATGGAGCTGGATAGTACAACACATACATGGAGCTGGATAGTACCACACATACATGTAGTTGGATAGTACAACACATACATGAAGCAGGATAGTGCCACATATAAATGGAGCTGGATAGTACCACGCATACATGGAGCTTGATAGTATCACACATACATGGAGCTGGATGCTACCACACATACATGGAGCAGGATAGTACAACATATAAATGGAGCTGGATAGTACCATACATACATGGAGCTAGATAGTACCACACATACATCGAGCTGGATAGCACAACACATAAATAGAGCCGGATAGTACCACATATACATGGATCTGGATAGCACCACATATACATGTAGATGGATAGTACCACACATACATGGAGCTGGATAGCGCCACATATACATGGAGCTGGATAGTATAACACATACATGGAGCTGGATAGTACCACACATACATGGATCTGGATAGTACCATACATACATGGAGCTGGAAAGTACCACACATACATGTAGCTGGATAGTACAACACATAAATGGAGCTGGATAGTACCACACATACATGTTGCTGGATAGTACCACAAATACATGAAGCTGCATAGTACCACACATCCATGGAGCTAGATAGCACCCTATATTCATGTTGCCGGATAGTACCAAACATACATGGAGCTGGATAGTACCACATATAAGTGGAGCTGGATAGTACCACACATACATGGAGCTGGATAGCACCACACAAACATGGAGCTGGATAGTACAACGCTTACATGTAGATTGATAGTACCACACATACATGGAGCTGGATAGTACAACACATACATGGAGCTGGATAGTACCACACATACATGGAGCTGGATAGTACAACATATATATGTAGCTCGATAGTACAACACATACATGGAGCCGGATAGTACCACATATACATAGAGCTATATAGTACCATACAAACATTGAGCTGGATAGCACAACACATAAATAGAGCCGGATAGTATCACACATACATGGATCTGGATGGTACCACATATACATGTAGATGGATAGTACCACACATACATGGAGCTGGATAGTACCACACTTACATGGAGCTGGATAGTACCACACTTACAAGGAGCTGGATAGTACCACATACACATGGATCTGGATAGTACGACACATACATGTAGCTCGATAGTACCACACATACATGGAGCTGGATAGTACCACATATACATGTAGCTCGATAGTACCACATATACATGTAGCTCGATAGTACCACACATACATGGAGCTGGATAGTACCGCATATACATGTAGCTCGATAGTACAACACATACAGGGAGCCGGATAGTACCACATATACATGGAGCTAGATAGTACCATACACACATGAAGCTGGATAGTATCATACATACATGTAGCTGGATAATACTACACACAAATGTAGCCGGATAGTACCATACATACATGGAGCTGGATAGTACCACAAATATATGTAGCCGGATAGCACAACACATACATGGAGCTGGATAGTACTACATATACATGTAACTGGATAGTACAACACATACATGAAACAGGATAGTACCACACATACATGAAGCTGGATAGTACCACATATACATGTAGCTGGATAGTACCACATATATATGGAGCTGGATAATACTACACACAAATGTAGCCGGATAGTACCATACATACATGGAGCTGGATAGTACCACATATAAATGGAGCTGGATAGTACCACACATACATGGATCTGGATAGTGCAACACATACATGTAGATGGATAGTACAACACATACATGTAGATGGATAGTACAACATACATGAAGCTGGATAGTACCACATATACATGTAGCTGGATAGTACCACATATATATGGAGCTGGATAGCACCACACATACATGGAGCTGGATAGTACCACACATACATGGAGCTGGATAGTACAACACTTACATTGAGCTGGATAGTACCACACATACATGAAGCTGCATAGTACCACACATACATTGAGCTAGATAGCACAACATATACATGTTGCCGGATAGTACCAAACATACATGGAGCTGGATAGTACCACATATAAATGGAGCTGGATAGTACCACACATACATGGAGCTGGATAGTACAACACATACTTGTAGATGGATAGTACAACACATACATGTAGATGGATAGTACAACACATACATGGAGCTGGATAGTACCACACTTACATGGAGCTGGATAGTACATCACATACATGGAGCTGGATAGCACCACATATACATGTAGCTCGATAGTACAACACATACATGGAGCTGGATACTACCACATATACATGTAGATGGATAGTACCACACATACATGGAGCTGGATAGCGCCACATATACATGGAGCTGGATAGTATAACACATACATGGAGCTGGATAGTACCACACATACATGGAGCTGGATAGTACCATACATATATGGAGCTGGAAAGTACCACACATACATGTAGCTGGATAGTACAACCCATACATAGAGCTGGATAGTACAGCACATACATGAAGCTGCATAGTACCACACATACATGTTGCTGGATAGTACCACACATACATGAAGCTGCATAGTACCACACATACATGGAGCTAGATAGCACCCTATAATCATGTTGCCGGATAGTACCAAACATACATGGAGCTGGATAGTACCACATATAAGTGGACCTGGATAGTACCACACATACATGGAGCTGGATAGCTCCACACATACATGGAGCTGGATAGTACCACACATACATGTAGATGGATAGTACCACACATACATGGAGCTGGATAGTACAACACATACATGGAGCTGGATAGTACCACACATACATGGAGCTGGATAGTACAACATATACATGTAGCTCAATAGTACAACACATACATGGAGCCGGATAGTACCACATATACATGGAGCTAGATAGTACCATACAAACATGGAGCTGGATATCACAACACATAAATAGAGCCTGATAGTACCACACATACATGGATCTGGATGGTACCACATATACATGTAGATGGATAGTACCACACATACATGGAGCTGGATAGTACAACACATACATGGAGCTGGATAGTACCACACATACATGTAGTTGGATAGTACAACACATACATGAAGCAGGATAGTGCCACATATAAATGGAGCTGGATAGTACCACGCATACATGGAGCTTGATAGTATCACACATACATGGAGCTGGATGCTACCACACATACATGGAGCAGGATAGTACAACATATAAATGGAGCTGGATAGTACCATACATACATGGAGCTAGATAGTACCACACATACATCGAGCTGGATAGCACAACACATAAATAGAGCCGGATAGTACCACATATACATGGATCTGGATAGCACCACATATACATGGAGCTGGATAGTATAACACATACATGGAGCTGGATAGTACCACACATACATGGATCTGGATAGCGCCACATATACATGGAGCTGGATAGTATAACACATACATGGAGCTGGATAGTACCACACATACATGGATCTGGATAGTACCATACATACATGGAGCTGGAAAGTACCACACATACATGTAGCTGGATAGTACAACACATAAATGGAGCTGGATAGTACCACACATACATGTTGCTGGATAGTACCACACATACATGAAGCTGCATAGTACCACACATCCATGGAGCTAGATAGCACCCTATATTCATGTTGCCGGATAGTACCAAACATACATGGAGCTGGATAGTACCACATATAAGTGGAGCTGGATAGTACCACACATACATAGAGCTGGATAGCACCACACAAACATGGAGCTGGATAGTACAACGCTTACATGTAGATTGATAGTACCACACATACATGGAGCTGGATAGTACAACACATACATGGAGCTGGATAGTACCACACATACATGGAGCTGGATAGTACAACATATATATGTAGCTCGATAGTACAACACATACATGGAGCCGGATAGTACCACATATACATAGAGCTATATAGTACCATACAAACATGGAGCTGGATAGCACAACACATAAATAGAGCCGGATAGTATCACACATACATGGATCTGGATGGTACCACATATACATGTAGATGGATAGTACCACACATACATGGAGCTGGATAGTACCACACTTACATGGAGCTGGATAGTACCACACTTACAAGGAGCTGGATAGTACCACATACACATGGATCTGGATAGTACGACACATACATGTAGCTCGATAGTACCACACATACATGGAGCTGGATAGTACCACATATACATGTAGCTCGATAGTACCACATATACATGTAGCTCGATAGTACCACACATACATGGAGCTGGATAGTACCGCATATACATGTAGCTCGATAGTACAACACATACAGGGAGCCGGATAGTACCACATATACATGGAGCTAAATAGTACCATACACACATGAAGCTGGATAGTATCATACATACATGTAGCTGGATAATACTACACACAAATGTAGCCGGATAGTACCATACATACATGGAGCTGGATAGTACCACAAATATATGTAGCCGGATAGCACAACACATACATGGAGCTGGATAGTACTACATATACATGTAACTGGATAGTACAACACATACATGAAACAGGATAGTACCACACATACATGAAGCTGGATAGTACCACATATACATGTAGCTGGATAGTACCACATATATATGGAGCTGGATAATACTACACACAAATGTAGCCGGATAGTACCATACATACATGGAGCTGGATAGTACCACATATAAATGGAGCTGGATAGTACCACACATACATGGATCTGGATAGTACAACACATACATGTAGATGGATAGTACAACACATACATGTAGATGGATAGTACAACACATACATGAAGCTGGATAGTACCACATATACATGTAGCTGGATAGTACCACATATATATGGAGCTGGATAGCACCACACATACATGGAGCTGGATAGTACCACACATACATGGAGCTGGATAGTACAACACTTACATTGAGCTGGATAGTACCACACATACATGAAGCTGCATAGTACCACACATACATTGAGCTAGATAGCACAACATATACATGTTGCCGGATAGTACCAAACATACATGGAGCTGGATAGTACCACATATAAATGGAGCTGGATAGTACCACACATACATGGAGCTGGATAGTACAACACATACTTGTAGATGGATAGTACAACACATACATGTAGATGGATAGTACAACACATACATGGAGCTGGATAGTACCACACTTACATGGAGCTGGATAGTACATCACATACATGGAGCTGGATAGCACCACATATACATGTAGCTCGATAGTACAACACATACATGGAGCTGGATACTACCACACTTACATGGAGCTGGATAGTACCACACATACATGGAGCTGGATAGTACAACACATACATGGAGCTGGATAGTACCACACATACATGGAGCTGGATAGCACCACATATACATGTAGCTCGATAGTACAACACATACATAGAGCCAGATAGTACCACATATACATGGAGCTAGATAGTACCATACAAACATGGAGCTGGATAGCACAACACATGAATAGAGCCGGATAGTACCACACATACATGGATCTGGATAGTACCACATATACATGTAGATGGATAGTACCACACATACATGGAGCTGGATAGCGCCACATATACATGGAGCTGGATAGTATAACACATACATGGAGCTGGATAGTACCACACATACATGGAGCTGGATAGTACCATACATACATGGAGCTGGAAAGTACCACACATACATGTAGCTGGATAGTACAACACATAAATGGAGCTGGATAGTACCACACATACATGTTGCTGGATAGTACCACACATACATGAAGCTGCATAGTACCACACATCCGTGGAGCTAGATAGCACCCTATATTCATGTTGCCGGATAGTACCAAACATACATGGAGCTGGATAGTACCACATATAAGTGGAGCTGGATAGTACCACACATACCTGGAGCTGGATAGCACCACACAAACATGGAGCTGGATAGTACAACGCATACATGTAGATTGATTGTACCACACATACATGGAACTGGATAGTACAACACATACATGGAGCTGGATAGTACCACACATACATGGAGCTGGATAGTACAACATATACATGTAGCTCGATAGTACAACACATACATGGAGCCGGATAGTACCACATATACATAGAGCTATATAGTACCATACAAACATGGAGCTGGATAGCACAACACATAAATAGAGCCGGATAGTATCACACATACATGGATCTGGATGGTACCACATATACATGTAGATGGATAGTACCACACATACATGGAGCTGGATAGTACCACACTTACATGGAGCTGGATAGTACCACACTTACATGGAGCTGGATAGTACCACATACACATGGATCTGGATAGTACCACACATACATGTAGCTCGATAGTACCACACATACATGGAGCTGGATAGTACCACATATACATGTAGCTCGATAGTACCACATATACATGTAGCTCGATAGTACCACACATACATGAAGCTGGATAGTACCACATATACATGTAGCTCGATAGTACAACACATACAGGGAGCCGGATAGTACCACATATACATGGAGCTAGATAGTACCATACACACATGAAGCTGGATAGTATCATACATACATGTAGCTGGATAATACTACACACAAATGTAGCCGGATAGTACCATACATACATGGAGCTGGATAGTACCACAAATATATGTAGCCGGATAGCACAACACATACATGGAGCTGGATAGTACCACATATACATGTAGCTGGATAGTACAACACATACATGAAACAGGATAGTACCACACATACATGAAGCTGGATAGTACCACATATACATGTAGCTGGATAGTACCACATATATATGGAGCTGGATAATACTACACACAAATGTAGCCGGATAGTACCATACATACATGGAGCTGGATAGTACCACATATAAATGGAGCTGGATAGTACCACACATACATGGAGCTGGATAGTACAACACATACATGTAGATGGATAGTACAACACATACATGTAGATGGATAGTACAACACATACATGAAGCTGGATAGTACCACATATACATGTAGCTGGATAGTACCACATATATATGGAGCTGTATAGCACCACACATACATGGAGCTGGATAGTACCACACATACATGGAGCTGGATAGTACAACACTTACATTGAGCTGGATAGTACCACACATACATGAAGCTGCATAGTACCACACATACATGGAGCTAGATAGCACAACATATACATGTTGCCGGATAGTACCAAACATACATGGAGCTGGATAGTACCACATATAAATGGAGCTGGATAGTACCACACATACATGGAGCTGGATAGTACAACACATACTTGTAGATGGATAGTACAACACATACATGTAGATGGATAGTACAACACATACATGGAGCTGGATAGTACCACACTTACATGGAGCTGGATAGTACCACACATACATGGAGCTGGATAGCACCACATATACATGTAGCTCGATAGTACAACACATACATAGAGCCGGATAGTACCACATATACATGGAGCTAGATAGTACCATACAAACATGGAGCTGGATAGCACAACACATGAATAGAGCCGGATAGTACCACACATACATGGATCTGGATAGTACCACATATACATGTAGATGGATAGTACCACACATACATGGAGCTGGATAGCGCCACATATACATGGAGCTGGATAGTATAACACATACATGGAGCTGGATAGTACCACACATACATGGAGCTGGATAGTACCATACATACATGGAGCTGGAAAGTACCACACATACATGTAGCTGGATAGTACAACACATAAATGGAGCTGGATAGTACCACACATACATGTTGCTGGATAGTACCACACATACATGAAGCTGCATAGTACCACACATCCGTGGAGCTAGATAGCACCCTATATTCATGTTGCCGGATAGTACCAAACATACATGGAGCTGGATAGTACCACATATAAGTGGAGCTGGATAGTACCACACATACCTGGAGCTGGATAGCACCACACAAACATGGAGCTGGATAGTACAACGCATACATGTAGATTGATTGTACCACACATACATGGAACTGGATAGTACAACACATACATGGAGCTGGATAGTACCACACATACATGGAGCTGGATAGTACAACATATACATGTAGCTCGATAGTACAACACATACATGGAGCCGGATAGTACCACATATACATAGAGCTATATAGTACCATACAAACATGGAGCTGGATAGCACAACACATAAATAGAGCCGGATAGTATCACACATACATGGATCTGGATGGTACCACATATACATGTAGATGGATAGTACCACACATACATGGAGCTGGATAGTACCACACTTACATGGAGCTGGATAGTACCACACTTACATGGAGCTGGATAGTACCACATACACATGGATCTGGATAGTACCACACATACATGTAGCTCGATAGTACCACACATACATGGAGCTGGATAGTACCACATATACATGTAGCTCGATAGTACCACATATACATGTAGCTCGATAGTACCACACATACATGAAGCTGGATAGTACCACATATACATGTAGCTCGATAGTACAACACATACAGGGAGCCGGATAGTACCACATATACATGGAGCTAGATAGTACCATACACACATGAAGCTGGATAGTATCATACATACATGTAGCTGGATAATACTACACACAAATGTAGCCGGATAGTACCATACATACATGGAGCTGGATAGTACCACAAATATATGTAGCCGGATAGCACAACACATACATGGAGCTGGATACTACCACATATACATGTAGATGGATAGTACCACACATACATGGAGCTGGATAGCGCCACATATACATGGAGCTGGATAGTATAACACATACATGGAGCTGGATAGTACCACACATACATGGAGCTGGATAGTACCATACATATATGGAGCTGGAAAGTACCACACATACATGTAGCTGGATAGTACAACCCATACATAGAGCTGGATAGTACAGCACATACATGAAGCTGCATAGTACCACACATACATGTTGCTGGATAGTACCACACATACATGAAGCTGCATAGTACCACACATACATGGAGCTAGATAGCACCCTATAATCATGTTGCCGGATAGTACCAAACATACATGGAGCTGGATAGTACCACATATAAGTGGACCTGGATAGTACCACACATACATGGAGCTGGATAGCACCACACATACATGGAGCTGGATAGTACCACACATACATGTAGATGGATAGTACCACACATACATGGAGCTGGATAGTACAACACATACATGGAGCTGGATAGTACCACACATACATGGAGCTGGATAGTACAACATATACATGTAGCTCAATAGTACAACACATACATGGAGCCGGATAGTACCACATATACATGGAGCTAGATAGTACCATACAAACATGGAGCTGGATATCACAACACATAAATAGAGCCTGATAGTACCACACATACATGGATCTGGATGGTACCACATATACATGTAGATGGATAGTACCACACATACATGGAGCTAGATAGTACCACACATACATCGAGCTGGATAGCACAACACATAAATAGAGCCGGATAGTACCACATATACATGGATCTGGATAGCACCACATATACATGGAGCTGGATAGTATAACACATACATGGAGCTGGATAGTACCACACATACATGGATCTGGATAGCGCCACATATACATGGAGCTGGATAGTATAACACATACATGGAGCTGGATAGTACCACACATACATGGATCTGGATAGTACCATACATACATGGAGCTGGAAAGTACCACACATACATGTAGCTGGATAGTACAACACATAAATGGAGCTGGATAGTACCACACATACATGTTGCTGGATAGTACCACACATACATGAAGCTGCATAGTACCACACATCCATGGAGCTAGATAGCACCCTATATTCATGTTGCCGGATAGTACCAAACATACATGGAGCTGGATAGTACCACATATAAGTGGAGCTGGATAGTACCACACATACATAGAGCTGGATAGCACCACACAAACATGGAGCTGGATAGTACAACGCTTACATGTAGATTGATAGTACCACACATACATGGAGCTGGATAGTACAACACATACATGGAGCTGGATAGTACCACACATACATGGAGCTGGATAGTACAACATATATATGTAGCTCGATAGTACAACACATACATGGAGCCGGATAGTACCACATATACATAGAGCTATATAGTACCATACAAACATGGAGCTGGATAGCACAACACATAAATAGAGCCGGATAGTATCACACATACATGGATCTGGATGGTACCACATATACATGTAGATGGATAGTACCACACATACATGGAGCTGGATAGTACCACACATACATGGAGCTGGATAGTACCACACTTACAAGGAGCTGGATAGTACCACATACACATGGATCTGGATAGTACGACACATACATGTAGCTCGATAGTACCACACATACATGGAGCTGGATAGTACCACATATACATGTAGCTCGATAGTACCACATATACATGTAGCTCGATAGTACCACACATACATGGAGCTGGATAGTACCGCATATACATGTAGCTCGATAGTACAACACATACAGGGAGCCGGATAGTACCACATATACATGGAGCTAAATAGTACCATACACACATGAAGCTGGATAGTATCATACATACATGTAGCTGGATAATACTACACACAAATGTAGCCGGATAGTACCATACATACATGGAGCTGGATAGTACCACAAATATATGTAGCCGGATAGCACAACACATACATGGAGCTGGATAGTACTACATATACATGTAACTGGATAGTACAACACATACATGAAACAGGATAGTACCACACATACATGAAGCTGGATAGTACCACATATACATGTAGCTGGATAGTACCACATATATATGGAGCTGGATAATACTACACACAAATGTAGCCGGATAGTACCATACATACATGGAGCTGGATAGTACCACATATAAATGGAGCTGGATAGTACCACACATACATGGATCTGGATAGTACAACACATACATGTAGATGGATAGTACAACACATACATGTAGATGGATAGTACAACACATACATGAAGCTGGATAGTACCACATATACATGTAGCTGGATAGTACCACATATATATGGAGCTGGATAGCACCACACATACATGGAGCTGGATAGTACCACACATACATGGAGCTGGATAGTACAACACTTACATTGAGCTGGATAGTACCACACATACATGAAGCTGCATAGTACCACACATACATTGAGCTAGATAGCACAACATATACATGTTGCCGGATAGTACCAAACATACATGGAGCTGGATAGTACCACATATAAATGGAGCTGGATAGTACCACACATACATGGAGCTGGATAGTACAACACATACTTGTAGATGGATAGTACAACACATACATGTAGATGGATAGTACAACACATACATGGAGCTGGATAGTACCACACTTACATGGAGCTGGATAGTACATCACATACATGGAGCTGGATAGCACCACATATACATGTAGCTCGATAGTACAACACATACATGGAGCTGGATACTACCACACTTACATGGAGCTGGATAGTACCACACATACATGGAGCTGGATAGTACAACACATACATGGAGCTGGATAGTACCACACATACATGGAGCTGGATAGCACCACATATACATGTAGCTCGATAGTACAACACATACATAGAGCCGGATAGTACCACATATACATGGAGCTAGATAGTACCATACAAACATGGAGCTGGATAGCACAACACATGAATAGAGCCGGATAGTACCACACATACATGGATCTGGATAGTACCACATATACATGTAGATGGATAGTACCACACATACATGGAGCTGGATAGCGCCACATATACATGGAGCTGGATAGTATAACACATACATGGAGCTGGATAGTACCACACATACATGGAGCTGGATAGTACCATACATACATGGAGCTGGAAAGTACCACACATACATGTAGCTGGATAGTACAACACATAAATGGAGCTGGATAGTACCACACATACATGTTGCTGGATAGTACCACACATACATGAAGCTGCATAGTACCACACATCCGTGGAGCTAGATAGCACCCTATATTCATGTTGCCGGATAGTACCAAACATACATGGAGCTGGATAGTACCACATATAAGTGGAGCTGGATAGTACCACACATACCTGGAGCTGGATAGCACCACACAAACATGGAGCTGGATAGTACAACGCATACATGTAGATTGATTGTACCACACATACATGGAACTGGATAGTACAACACATACATGGAGCTGGATAGTACCACACATACATGGAGCTGGATAGTACAACATATACATGTAGCTCGATAGTACAACACATACATGGAGCCGGATAGTACCACATATACATAGAGCTATATAGTACCATACAAACATGGAGCTGGATAGCACAATACATAAATAGAGCCGGATAGTATCACACATACATGGATCTGGATGGTACCACATATACATGTAGATGGATAGTACCACACATACATGGAGCTGGATAGTACCACACTTACATGGAGCTGGATAGTACCACACTTACATGGAGCTGGATAGTACCACATACACATGGATCTGGATAGTACCACACATACATGTAGCTCGATAGTACCACACATACATGGAGCTGGATAGTACCACATATACATGTAGCTCGATAGTACCACATATACATGTAGCTCGATAGTACCACACATACATGGAGCTGGATAGTACCACATATACATGTAGCTCGATAGTACAACACATACAGGGAGCCGGATAGTACCACATATACATGGAGCTAGATAGTACCATACACACATGAAGCTGGATAGTATCATACATACATGTAGCTGGATAATACTACACACAAATGTAGCCGGATAGTACCATACATACATGGAGCTGGATAGTACCACAAATATATGTAGCCGGATAGCACAACACATACATGGAGCTGGATAGTACCACATATACATGTAGCTGGATAGTACAACACATACATGAAACAGGATAGTACCACACATACATGAAGCTGGATAGTACCACATATACATGTAGCTGGATAGTACCACATATATATGGAGCTGGATAATACTACACACAAATGTAGCCGGATAGTACCATACATACATGGAGCTGGATAGTACCACATATAAATGGAGCTGGATAGTACCACACATACATGGAGCTGGATAGTACAACACATACATGTAGATGGATAGTACAACACATACATGTAGATGGATAGTACAACACATACATGAAGCTGGATAGTACCACATATACATGTAGCTGGATAGTACCACATATATATGGAGCTGTATAGCACCACACATACATGGAGCTGGATAGTACCACACATACATGGAGCTGGATAGTACAACACTTACATTGAGCTGGATAGTACCACACATACATGAAGCTGCATAGTACCACACATACATGGAGCTAGATAGCACAACATATACATGTTGCCGGATAGTACCAAACATACATGGAGCTGGATAGTACCACATATAAATGGAGCTGGATAGTACCACACATACATGGAGCTGGATAGTACAACACATACTTGTAGATGGATAGTACAACACATACATGTAGATGGATAGTACAACACATACATGGAGCTGGATAGTACCACACTTACATGGAGCTGGATAGTACATCACATACATGGAGCTGGATAGCACCACATATACATGTAGCTCGATAGTACAACACATACATGGAGCTGGATAGTACCACACTTACATGGAGCTGGATAGTACCACACATACATGGAGCTGGATAGTACAACACATACATGGAGCTGGATAATACCACACATACATGGAGCTGGATAGCACCACATATACATGTAGCTCGATAGTACAACACATACATGGAGCCGGATAGTACCACATATACATGGAGCTAGATAGTACCATACAAACATGGAGCTGGATAGCACAACACATAAATAGAGCCGGATAGTACCACACATACATGGATCTGGATAGTACCACATATACATGTAGATGGATAGTACCACACATACATGGAACTGGATAGCGCCACATATACATGGAGCTGGATAGTATAACACATACATGGAGCTGGATAGTACCACACATACATGGAGCTGGATAGTACCATACATATATGGAGCTGGAAAGTACCACACATACATGTAGCTGGATAGTACAACCCATACATAGAGTTGGATAGTACAACACATACATGAAGCTGCATAGTACCACACATACATGTTGCTGGATAGTACCACACATACATGAAGCTGCATAGTACCACACATACATGGAGCTAGATAGCACCCTATAATCATGTTGCCGGATAGTACCAAACATACATGGAGCTGGATAGTACCACATATAAGTGGAGCTGGATAGTACCACACATACATGGAGCTGGATAGCACCACACATACATGGAGCTGGATAGTACCACACATACATGTAGATGGATAGTACCACACATACATGGAGCTGGATAGTACAACACATACATGGAGCTGGATAGTACCACACATACATGGAGCTGGATAGTACAACATATACATGTAGCTCGATAGTACAACATATACATGGAGCCGGATAGTACCACATATACATGGAGCTAGATAGTACCACACATACATGGATCTGGATGGTACCACATATACATGTAGTACCACACATACATGTAGCTGGATAGTACAACACATACATGGAGCTGGATAGTACCACACATACATGGAGCTGGATAGTACAACATATACATGTAGCTCGATAGTACAACACATACATGGAGCTGGATAGCACAACACATAAATAGAGCCTGATAGTACCACACATACATGGATCTGGATGGTACCACATATACATGTAGATGGATAGTACCACACATACATGGAGCTGGATAGTACAACACATACATGGAGCTGGATAGTACCGCACATACATGTAGTTGGATAGTACAACACATGCATGAAGCAGGATAGTGCCACATATAAATGGAGCTGGATAGTACCACACATACATGGAGCTTGATAGTATCACACATACATGGAGCTGGATGCTACCACACATACATGGAGCAGGATAGTACAACATATAAATGGAGCTGGATAGTACCATACATACATGGAGCTAGATAGTACCACACATACATCGAGCTTGATAGTACCACACATACATGGAGCTGGATAGTACCATACATACATGGAGCTGGATAGTACCACACTTACATGTAGCCGGATAGTACCACACTAACATGTAGCCGGATAGTACCAAACATATCTGTAGTTGGATAGAACAATACATAAATGGAGCCGGATAGTACAACACATACATGGAGCTGGATAGTACCACACTTACATGTAGCTGGATAGTACAACACATAAATGGAGCTTGATAGTACCACACAAACATGTAGCTGGATAGTACAATACATACATGGAGCTGGATAGTGCCACATATACATGTAGCCGGATAGTACCAAAATTACATGGAGCTGGATAGTACCACATTTACATGGAGCTGGATAGTACCACACATACCTGTAGCTGGATAGAACAATACATAAATGGAGCTGGATAGTACAACACATACATGGAGCTGGATAGTACCACACATACATGTAACTGGATGGTACCACACATACATCAAACTGGATAGTACCACATATACATGTAGATGGATAGTTTCACACAGACATGGAGCTAGATAGCACCACATATACATGTAGCCGGATAGTACCACACATACATAGAGCTGGATAGTACCACGTATACATAGATCTGGATAGTACCACACATAAATGGAACTGGATAGTACCACATTTACATATCGATGAATAGTATCACACAGACATAGAGCTGGATAGCACAAAATATATATGTAGCCGGATAGTACCACATATAAATCACTACTGGCTAAAAAAATGACTGTAAATACCAGTTGCAGTCGTTTTTCGTCTGTCACTGACTGAGATTGATTGCAAATGACTGCAAAAATTCTGTAAAAGACTGCAAACGTTGTGTCAGACAATAAGTTTTACTGTGACAGTCATTTTATGATGGTCACAGTCATATTTTGCCCGTCACAGACATTTTTTACGTTGGCGCAGTCATTTTATGTCTGTTACAACGGCGTATCCGTTGTATCAGTCAACAAATGTCTGTCGCAGTCATTTTTTCCGTTGACTCAGTCGAAAATCGTCTGTTACAACGGCTTTACCGTTGTATCAGTCAAAAAATGTCTGCCACAGACATTTTCTCCGTTGTATCAGACAAAATACGACTGTCACAACGCCTGGTAATTATTATCGTTAATTTTTTAAAAGCGGCCGATTTATATTCTAAATTTTAATTTCTTATGAAAATATTCGGAATTCAACAAAAAAATCTCTATTTGGAAATTGATCTCTCGCACACTTTACGATTACAAATGTTTTAACGCCTGGTAATTATTATTTGTATTGTTGTTACACCCTTCGATTAATTTTCTAAATGTCAAGTTATTTTATGAAAATGTTCGGAATTCAACAAAAACATCTATTGGAAATTTGATTATCTTCTACATTTTTATAATAATATTTTCTGCAAACAGAGTTAAACAAAATATAATGATATCGCTTCTTATATTAAGTTATGTCGAAAATTATTTTACAATTATAGTTAGTATAAATATGTTTAGCTATTTTAAATACAATATGTAATAAAAAAATCAAATCATGTGTGCTTTCTATTGTTTAAAATATCAGGTAATTCAGTAAACATTATAAAGTTGTTGATGTCCACGGGGCGCTTCCAATTTAAAGAAGGACACATGTGGTTAATTATGTTACATGTAATTCCGCCGCACTGATCAAAGTTCACGTGTATGAAACATTGGACTGCATCATGTGAAAACATTACACAGGTGACCGGTAATTAACGATACTAAAATCGGCACGTGCCGATAAATATGCGAATATCTCTAAAACTACAAAATAAAAAGAAATTTGGTAAAAACTATATTTATGCACTTACTAGTAGTTTGCGGTTTTTCTAGGGACCAAATAATGTACAGTTATAGATTGTACGGTTATCTTGTAAGTAAACTTCAACCCCTTTTGTTCTACAGACAAACACTAAATTTTAAAGGTGTTTATTTTTAGTTGTCTAATTAATAGGGGGCCTCGGTGGCCGAGTGGTCGTAGTTCGTCTACAATTGATTACGTGGTATGTCAACAGTGAGATTGCGGGTTCTATTATCACTGCAGGTAGGGTGTACTCGACTCTAAAATCATACCATAGAAAGGCAAAGTGCCACAGAACAAATAACAGACACACTTTATCGAATGAAACAGAATCGAGTGCGCCGTTTCGTACAAAGTTGACATGTATTCGAGAAAAATCATTCGATATATGTCCAGCGAGCAGTTGTAAGTATAGTATGTAGTATATACAAATATAACTGTGTTTGACAGTTTTGCAGTCTCTGTAAAAAGAAAACGGAAATTTTAGACAACACACAGTTGAAGTTTATGGTTTCTAAAATAAATATACAAGTCGTCTCCTTTGCAAAAGCTTTCCCCAAATGTTGTACGATTTTATTTGCAAATTTGCGTGCTAACATAAATTAACGATGTTATTGTTCGTACATGTTAGTATATGGTTAAACGTAAATCGTTTTTCTATCGTAGAACATATATCATTAAATAATACGTAAAATCGGCCCTAATTTATTAATATAGGGATGATAAATATTTGATCACTGTACTCATATAAAAAGGTTAATAACTTTTTATCGTTCAAACCGCAAGGCCATACGGAAAGTTGTATTAACCGATACTATCTTACCTCCGGTCTTCTGGACCAGTAAGCTATTTCGTGACTCCTTCCAGCATATGTTAGAATGGCTAGTCATACGGACTGTTCATACAGGCTAGCGAAACGACTTTTACTTTATTTAAATAAAATTGTTACGAACTGGCGTCTGCATTGGCTTTTTATCGATTATCGGTCAGTCGTATTGGCCCTGGTCCCTACGGGTCTCGGGACCTATACATCCAACCAAGAATCAATACAAGGACCAATACATATTCAGCCAGTTAGTAACACTGAGGCATGGTTTCTACAGCTTGCATGGTAGGGTTTTTCCTTTATTCTATCGAGAAGTGTATAAAGGTTTTACATCATAAAACGAAATAAACCATTATAAATTTGAATAAAGGAATTTGAAAATCAAACTTCTTTTAGTTTTTACTGGTTCGAGTACACCACGAACATTGTCCCTGCGCATATGTACACAAGTAATAAATACACTTCAAAGACATATACACGACCTGCATTGTATTAGGTTATTTTAATTAACAAAATTAACAATAATTCTGTAGTTCAGATTTTAAAAAACGATACTCAGAACTGAAATTAAAAAAAAATAAAGTATATTATTGTGCACACAGTCTTTTAATTTCTTTAATAAATATTTAGAGGGCCTCGGTGGCCGAGTGTTCGTAGTTCGTTTACAATTGATCACGTGGTCTGTCAACACTGAGATTGCGGGTTCGATTCTCACTGCAGGTAGGATGTAATCGACTCCAATCTTAATTGACAAGGATTGCCAGTTTTCCTACCGCAGGTCGGGGGTTCTCTCCGGGTAATCCGGCTTCCTCCCCCAATAAAATTTGGACGCCATGAAATAGCTGAAAAATTGCTGAAAGTGGCGTTAAAACACCATTCAAACAAACAAAAAACAAATATTTAGCGTTTATTAAAATACTTTATGAAAACTTACACCTTTCAAATATATTATAGGTTTGTTTTTAAAAAATTAATAGTCAAAGTGTGGTAATGACATCGCATAAATAATGTGTTAGAATTCGAACTAAACGATGTGATATCCAATTATTAGCGAAATAGATAAGTTTGATCGGATGTTTGCTTTACGTCCAGTGAGTAGTATTTCAGCGATATTCAGGACAAGACTAAGTAAACAAACAATTAATCAACGGAAAAGGGGGTGGGGTGGGACACAAGTAACACAATTTAGACTGCCACTGGAAAAGTATGAAGTATGAAGGGGCGGAAAATTTAGCCTTTGGTAGCGGCTACAATGAGTCTACTCTTTTTTCCAATCTGCAAAGGGGCTTTATCGTGCTAGGGGAGTGGCAATTTTCAAACACGTTACCCACTATGGTCAGCCGTCGGGCTTTCCGTATGATGACCTAACCCTAACTCTAACACGACAACTACTCCACTACAAGTAGAAATAATTGTATCAACAACGTGTACAACTTTTTCAAAAATACATTTTAAAATTATTTTGAAGTAATAATTTCATTTTCTTATTAAACTATACCATTCATTCATTCATTCATTCATTCATTCATTCATTCATTCATATCTTTATTTCCTCAATTATATGAGATTATATGAATTACAATGTACAGATATTATGCGTAACTAAATAATAAGGTGAGTATGTACATAAAGAGCGGTGTAAGCAACATTATAATGTCGAAATATCAATAATAATATTAACATGTCTATAAATATGAAATAAGAACACATGATTCCAGCTCTTGCTGACAACCGTTCATGCCTCAGCAGACGACGTTGACAAACGTTTCAACCAGTTATAGTGCGCTATAGATTGAACAATATGTCTATGACATAGAAAAAGAAAACTGTCATTATCGACTAGATGATCACTGTCGTCATTTTCACCAAGGAGAATTTGATAGAATTGTTCTTCGTCTTTTCCGTAAAGTTTGCAAAAGAATTCAGGTGGAAAATTTTCTATCACAGTATCCCAAAAGGCATTCTGTAAAACGAAGGTTCCCTTACAGTTGCAGCATATGCGGACATAAATATCAAGGAATTGTCTGTCACAAATCGAACATGTTCCTTGAACTGAATTTGGTATATCCGTTATTAGTTTCGATATGATGTAAGAATTTTTCACTTCTTGGTTAGAACTAGCGAGTTTCCAGTTAAAAAGTAAATATTCTTCAGAAATTGCATTTTGTAAATTCCTCAAATAGGATATCAACTTACTGAACGAAATCTTTTAATAATGCGACAGTTTTAATTTGGAACAATATACAAACAGCCAGAACCCATTGCAATTCCCAATTTTAAAAAAATATCTTGTATCTGTATTTTTTGCTGTCAACAATTATCATATAATTATTAAGTAATGTTCTATTTAACAGACAGTGTCAAAATGTAATTAATCTCACTGCAAGTATCTAGAACGCGAGCCA
Organism: Limnoperna fortunei; assembly: GCA_944474755.1. Lineage (NCBI taxonomy): Eukaryota > Metazoa > Mollusca > Bivalvia > Mytilida > Modiolidae > Limnoperna > Limnoperna fortunei. The sequence continues at coordinate 110,931,679 of OX104112.1, read as the reverse complement.
ATTATTAGAATTAATCTCTTTGCACACCTACTTCCACAAAGGACAAAGAGAAAAATGAAAATGAAATAAAGCCTAACTTATGGTGAATTATAATGAATTTCTCATTGACTTTTTTTACATGTTGGCCATTATACGATGATCATTGATATTTTCTATTTCTGTAGAAAAATGTAATAAAACACAACCTTTCACTGAGGAATACATACAAAATTATACTGTATTTTAATGTCAGCCCCCTTTGACACCAGAAGTGCTGCCATGTCTTTGTGGTTGTTTTCTAACGCCACGTGAAGTGGTGTTTGTTTCTAAAAAATACATACAAAACGATATTTGAAAACAATTTCTTTAAATAACAGACAAAATTTGGCCAAATCTTCTCAATGTAAGCAATACAGCTACATATAACACAAGTACTTTCACAGATCAAATAAAACTTGACATTTTCTGATTCAGGACGAGTCGAGTAAAACAAATCGTCACACTGATTGTGAAATATTTGGTTTGTGGGAAATGATTATGTTTTCTTATGTTGGCCATTAAAGATTACCAGATTTCTCTGTAGTTCAAATTAAATAGAAAACTTTTTGATAAAAAGGTCGTTAAGATGGATATGTTCTCATTCTGACAAAAGTCGAGTAAAACAAATCACAAGACTTATGGTGAATTATTTCATTTGTGTGAAATAATCAATGTTTATGCGGAACATAAATAGTGTACTATAGATCTCCGTGAAAGTATTAAACATAAATTTTTGTAAAAAATGTTGTTAAGATTGATATTGTCAGATTCAGACAAAGAGTCGAGTAAAACAATGTGCCATACTTATGGTGAAATATTCGGTTTTGTAAATAATGAATGTTTTATCATGTCGGTCAATATAGATGTTCTCTGTGGTTAAAAAATGAACAAATGACCTTTTATCACTTGTTAAAGATTTTTCTAGTTCAGGATAAAGAGACGAGTACAACATCTGACCTCATTTATGGTAAAATGTATCATTACCTATAATTAACAATGAATCTTGTAACATGTCGACCATAACATGACCTACATTGATATTTTCTGATTCAGTACACCGCTGAAGTAAAATTCGACCTTCAACTAAGGAATACATACCCTGTCATCCTGGCTGTGAATGTCAGCACCTGCTGATATCAGAAGTGATGCCATGTCTGTGTGGTCTCCCTGGGCCGCTTTGTGAAGTGGCGTCTCTTTCTAGAACAATAAATAAAAAATTAAACTGCCACATGTTCTGAGAACAAATGAGAAGGTCTTTCCCGCTGTCCTTCTAAAGTAAGAAAATATATATGATGCTATTGGCTTTTGTATCTGCTGCTAAGCACAAAATGTCACTTCCAGTAATACAAAATGAGTTATTTGAGTAAAGAAAGTGGTCACTAACCATAAATATATGGTTGTTAAAGACTTTTATACCCGTTGCTAGGGACAAAATGCCACTTCCGGTCATGAAATGACATATTTCAGTATAGTACATCATTCTGATTTTTAAACTATATGGTGCTAAGGACTTTTTATAACAGTTACCTTATTGCTATGACATGACCTTGACCTATGACCTTTGACCCTTGCCTCACTTTGAAGATCTGTTCCTACTGATCACTTTAAACTTTAATCTATATGTGAACTATTTTATCTCTAACGGTTTGCAAGCTGTAAGCAAAAACATCGATTAACCGTAGGGCTGTAACTCGAAAACGGTTAATCGCACAGATTTGGCACATGTACTAAATGAAGGTATCGAGAGAGGACCTATATTTTTCCTATTTACTCTCTGCTTCTATCTTTCATGGTTTATGAGATATAGTGCGAAAAAGAACAAAGGTGACCTTTGATCTTTACTTTTGACCTTTGACCATGACATTTTTTAATGTAACATAGATTATTTAGGATCAATGGCGGTTGCCCCAAGGCTCTAGGATTTACGGTTTTCAAGAAAAAAACATTTTACGGGATGCGATACTTTTCGGGTCAAAAAACGCGTACACAGGCAGTTCATTGAAAGACAAAGATGTCATGTTAAATTATCGCCATAGGACAGCCTACATTTTGTACACTTCAGTTTTTGAGAATCGGTTACTGTATCTGAGTTTATCTGCTAACAAGGGTTTTCGTGTTCGGGCAGTAAACTCTGTTACTAAAAATTGATCGGTCTAAAAGCATGAGCCATGTCATCTCCAGTTATGACCAATTAATGGTAACAAGGATCGAAATGATATGTCGAGACACTTTTTGTTAAACTTCCGCGGAAGAAGAAAAAAAAATAATAAAAAGAAGACATTTTGTCATCAAATCTTCTCAATGTAAATCATACAGCTAAATATAACAAAAGTAGTTTTTGTAATATATCTGTTTCTGGACCAATAGTTGAATAAAACAAATGGCCACACGTAATATTTTCCGATTTAGGAAAAAAACCAGTTAAATAAATACCAATCTAATTAAAATTAAATCTTTCACTTGTTCCCACCTTTTTGTTATTGGTCGCTGCGTTTTAAGATTTAACGACATCCCATGACAGGTCACGTCAGGGGTCAAAATTTTTAATTTTGATCGTCCAATCAAATTTCAGTTCGGGTTGAGGGATTCGACCAATCACATACTGGTTTGCATATCACACTAGGCTTTACTGTCAAAATGTACTCGAGAACTCAAAGAATGATGTTGGATTGTTTAGAGAAAGAAAAGGATTGCGTTGCCGTTCTTCCAAACCCGTTAGGGAAATTCTTTCCACTTCAATTTGTATCATTTACATTCCAATGAAGAGAAAGATTAACAAATCGTCATCGCGCTATTTAATTGAATTAAGAGATGTTGGTCTGCTTTTGATATACATGTAACCAACGTGGTAAGGAGATGATAGGGGGAATTAATATTAAACATTTGTCAAAAACTACTGGTAGACATTAATTATTCATAGTACATCCTGTTGCTCCAGTTTTAATCGTCATTCATGGCTTGGTTGACTGTCAGAAAAAATTTAAGGTACATTGATAACCTCTAATGAAAAGCCATCTCATTTGTAAAAAAACGCTGTGGATTTTTTTTTCTAAATACTGACAAATATTTTTACAAATTATTTGTCCGAAAAAGGTGCGTGAAAATCAATACTACAAATCAAATAGTTATATAGTTATTAAAGTCATTTAATACATGTATAAATTAACATGACCTACAATTTCATTTCAGATGGCTGAACATCACAATATCAAAGACGGATTTATAGATATCATTTGTGCATCGCCAAGTCAAGTTGGTGACCCTGCATGGAGAAGCAATTTTCAAAAGTTCCAAGTTTCTGTTCAAATTAGATAAGTTTCACATGATGCCAACTTGGTAAGTGGAATCTTGTTTTTTTTAATCTACTAGTAAAATGTATCTTGTAAATAAAAGTTTCAACTTGTATAGATCTTCATAAAGTAAATAGTTATTTATAAGTAGCCTCGCCTCATAGATGCATTCTTATATTCTGTATGAAAGTAAATAAAATGCAATATTAATAATCAAGAATTGAAAAGGCTTTGCTCAAAGAGTGCAGTGACATGCAGTTAAAAAAAATAGCATTTTAATATTTATTCACAGTACTAAATATGGTTTTCATCTATGATGTGACCATTGTTTAGATAAATACATGTACCGTGATTTATAACAGCATAGGGACAGCTTGTAAACTTGGTTCATTGGCTTTGATTAAAGGTGCTAATCAATTTGTAACTTTGAATTAAAATTATTGAACCATTTCCTCTAAAGGTATGCAGTTGACTGAATAATAAGGAATAAACTTGATACACATAAAGATTTTCTACTTTACGGACTATTATACGAAATGTAAGTTCTTATTTTCTTCCAAGTGACTGCTCTTATTTTCTCATATTTTCAATTGTTTTAACAGGGTAGAAGATGATCATAGCTGGCTTTCTGTTCTGGTCTAAAGTGATACATGTACTATGCACAAATACTCACAAACGAGTCAAAGCAGTTGAAAGGGAAAAAATTATCAGTATATTGAGATGTCAGTGTCATGACTTTTACACTGTAGACGGATGACAATACGTTAAAGAATGGTATTATTCAAAATCTATCATCTGTTGCACTTCAAATTTATATACATGTACCTATATTTTATACATGTACACTAATGAGACTCGAACCCGCAACCCCAGTGTTAACAGTCATGTGACCAACTTCGATTTAATCAGTTTCAACAAATTTTCAATTATATCAGTTTCCAGTTTTTTTGTCTTGCCTGTGGGGACTGGAGTCGAAACACAGGAATCTGGCGACTACATAAACACTATATTATTTTTATATCTGTGTAAGCTTAAGACCTAGGTAAATCAAATTTGGTCCAGTGGAAGAGTAATACATTAAAGTTATTGGATTAGGTCAGTTCCTAAGTAACCATGACAATAATTGGTATGAAGGTAGGAAAACTGTAAATCCCTGTCAGTTAAGATTGGAGTTGAACATACCCTCCCGGAGTGAAACTCAAACCCAGAACCTCAGTGTTGACAAGCACTTGATCAATAGTAAAATGACTATGTTAACCACTCAGCCACAAAGGGCTCTGTAATCAAGAGAAGACCAAGACCCCTAAAAATAAGAAATGCACATAACAGATACTCCAGACCATGAGGCAAAATTGCACTTGTGTATACTACTTTACCAATTGAAAGTTATTACTTCTGTCAAGTCGGGCTCTAATAACATACACCTGAATACAATTTGAAAATGAGAAAATGTGTCTCGATGACATTTAAGTCTGGCTTAACACATATTGGTAAACACACCCCTTTTCCCTCTCTAAGTTCACTCAAGCTAGAAATATTTGGCACAACACTACACAATTTTGCCAGTGAAGAGAGTTCATTAAGATGTGATGTCATCTTCCTAAACAATGCTTCAATGCAAAGGTAAACCTGAGGTTAGGTGGACGAAAAAACGAACCAAAAATCTGTATGTCCCCAACGGGAACAAAATACATTTTACTCATGTACATGATATATAAATGCAAATTAATTAATGTAGACTAATACTGGATGCACTGAAGCCAGAGACTGGCGCAGTTGACCTACATTGTGGAAACTAAACTAGTATAGGAATATATTTAACATTTATTTGACATATTTCACATTTTAGTAATGAACATGTTGCAATCTAATTAAAATTAAATCTTTCACTTGCTCCCCACTTTTGCTATGGCCGCAGAGACCAATAACAAAAAGGGAGGAGAAAGTTAAAGATTTAATTTTAATTAGATTGGCACATGTTGTAAATGTGTTGTACATGAATATTACAACTTTAGTTTACATTAAAGGAGAATTAAGAATCCTTCCACCTGTGCCTGCTTAAGGTAGTCATTATGGATTGGTCTTTTTGGCCTATAATTCATTTTGGGTACATTTGTTAACAAGAAATATTAAAACTTTACTGAATCAAATTAAAATTAAATGTTTCCTCCTTTTTACTATTTAGCAAAGTTAAACACTCTTGAATGTACATCTACTATTGATTACGTGGTTGACGACAACCTTAATTCACAAGGCAGCAGAAGGTTTGGGGTTTTCTCTAGGTACTCCGGTTCCTCCTAATAAAAACTGAAGGTCATGAATTTGATGAATGTAGCAAAAACAAAAATCCAAATTGGACAACATACCCTACCATGAATTTGAAATCAAATCACATCTTGTCAAATGGGAAATTAAAAAGGATATGCAGAAAGTGTGTAAGATACATGGTTCAGTGGAATAAATTTCAGTAACTGAAGCAATTTTAAATATGAACACAAAGTTTAGGTAAAGTGTTATGTTTATTCTGTTATAATTGTAAATAAACAATTAAAAAATGCATAATGTCTAGAGTGATCTCTAAGACAATGAATTGGTCTTTTGGTTTATGATGGTCTTACATTATATAAAGTAACAAGTCATATAAAGGCACTGTCAAACAGATTTGGCTCAATCAATCATCGCATTTTAATGACCAACTGGTTTTCTTGTAACTAAATCCTTTTCACTTTTTAGCCAGGTCCTTCCTATTTTTTTTAAAGAAATCTTCATGTCTGTGCGTGATATTTGCTGTTCCTGTTTAAAATAATACGTATTTATCCAAGTATAAACTATAATCAAGGCCAATATAAACCACATGATCCAAAAGCCTTTTTTCCATCAATATCTTCGTTGGTGACAGTTTAAATTTAAATGGGAGGCTGTCAGTTAGTTTTGTAACTAGGGGACATCTACCTTCATTTTTAATAATACAAAGCATTTCAGCTCGATTCCAGTGTGTGATTTTAGGATCGTATGTATAACTTTCGTGATGTTGTTTATTCAGTGGAATCCATATTTGTAAGAAAATTTACTTTTGTTTGTTTACATCTCGGTAACAATCTTCTTGACGTATTGTAATACATTTGGTACACTTTGGCGTCGAATGGAAAAAGCCGATTTGTCGATGTTCCGAATGTATACCCTAAGATTTTCTAGCCACGATTCTGATTGGCTAACGGAAAATTTATGCATATGACCCCGGACGTGACCTGTAATGGGATGTTGTTAGATCTACATGCAGCGACCATTGCAAAAAGGGGGGAGCAAGTGAAAGATTTAATTTTAATTAGATTTAATAAATACATATGGTATGGGGGACATGTAATGTGTATCTGTGCAGTTTACCTTTGTAAAACTAAACATGTCCACCTTGGAGATATTGGACATATGCAGTCTACCTTTGTGACACTGGAAGTATGCAGTTTACACGTGGGAGAAATTAGATACATTTAGTATAACTGTGGTATAAGGGACATGTAGATTACCTTGTGATCCTGAGCTTATATAATATTCAAGTGACATGCTGACATATGCGTGTAACTTATAACTTTGTATTATTAGACATATGTACTTTATGTGCGTGATACTAGATATATGCAGAGTACCTGTGCGAGGGTAGAAAAGCTCTGCAACTGAGTGGTAATGGGCATATGCAGTTTACCCGTATGATGCTTGACTTATACAGTCTAAATATGTGACACTATACATATGCACTGCGCCAGTGTGATACTGTACATTTGCTGTCTGTCTGTGCGATATAGGACATAGGCAGTCTACATGTGTGATACTAGATTTATGTAGTGCAGTGTATCTGAGCGGGCTTGCGAAGTTTACATGTATGTAACTAGACATATAAAGATAAGCTGTGTTATACTGCACGTATGCATTGTACCTGAGTTATACTGGAAATATGCGGTCCACCTGTGCAATACTTCGAGTGAGTTGTACTTAACATATCGATATACAAGTATATATATATGTATATACATGACACATATAAAAACTGCTCATACTAGGTGCAGCAGTGTGATACTTAACAAATGCATGTGCGATACTGGACATGTGCAGTCCACAAGTGATACTAGATTTGAAATCTACGTTTTTGGAAGTAGATATATGCGCAGAACCTGTTTGATAATGGACATATGCAGTGTGCCTCTGTGCTGGACATGTGGAGTGTACCCGTGCGCTTATAAACATTTGTAGTATGCCTGTTTGATACTGGATATGTTTTCCAGTAGTTGTTAATATGTTGATGTAGTACATGTATTTAGCTATATATTTTATAGTTGTTATTTAATATTTATCTTAATATGTTTTGTTTTTAGATGATACACATGACTTAATATAAATAGTTAATTTGCATTAAAGATACTAATCAACGTTGTGGTATTAAATAGTTAACAAACCCTATGTGATATCTATTTGGGGATTTATATCCATTGTTTTTCTACATGATCGAGCATCTACAAAAGCTGGCAACAAATTCAAAAAGTCAATTTATCAGACACAATTGTACAACTTACATCCCAACCACCCTTATAGTGGACATCTGCACCATTTTTTAAACACTCTTCTGCAGCTTTCAAGTCACCACTTTCAGCAGCATCCAATAACTCCTTAAATAATAAGAATATAAAAATATTTTATGGATATTGTCTTCACATGAAACAACATTTTACTTATTAACACAAGAAGAACACAATATATAGATAATAGTTTGCCTGCCTGGGACTGGGCCAGCATATATACTGGTAGCATGTTTATGTACATGTAACCTCAGCAATTAACCATGTTATCCATATTATGTCTCATATATGCAACTCAATGTCAGCAGTAAGCCATGTCATCTTACCATGTCACATAAAAGTAACTAAATGTCATCAGTAAGCCATGTCGTCTTACCATGTCACATAAAAGTAACTCAATGTTATCAGTAAGCCATGTCATCTTACCATGTCACATAAAAGTAACTCAATGTCATCAGTTAGCCATGTCATCTTACCATGTCACATAAAAGTAACTCAATGTTATCAGTAAGCCATGTCATCTTACCATGTCACAAAAACGTATCTCAATGTCATCAGTTAGCCATGTCGTCTTACCATGTCACATAAACGTAACTCAATGTCAACAATAAGCCATGTCGTCCTACCATGTCACGTACATGTAACTCAATGTCAGCAGTTAGCCATGTCACATACATGTAACTCAATGTCATCAGTTAGCCATGTCGTCCTATCATGTCACATAAAAGTAACTCAATGTCATCAGTAAGCCATGTCGTCTTACCATGTCACGGAAAAGTAACTCAATGTAAGCAGTTAGCCATGTCGTCCTACCATGTCACGTACATGCAACTCAATGTCATCAGTTAGCCATGTCACATAAAAGTTGCGCTTTGTCAGCAGTTAGCCATTTCATCCTACAATGTCACATACATTTAACTCAATATCAGCAGTTAGCAATGTCATACCACCATGTCACATAAATGTAACTCAATGTCAGCAGTTAGCCATGTCATCTTACCATGTCACATAAAAGTAACTGAATGTTATCAGTAAGCCATGTCATACCAACATGTCACATACATGCAACTCAATATACGTAATGAAAGAACAGGTTCATGCAATCGTTTCTTCCTTGTTTAAGGGTTTGCTATTTGACTTGAAAATTGTGTTATGAAAACCATTTTTTTTAAATAGAAAAAGTGCAAGTAAGTACAGTACCTTTTGTATGAGGGGAAATACATCCTCAAATAATGTCGTTTTACATTTTGTAAATTCCTTAAATAGGATATCAACTTACAGAACGAAATCTTTTAATCATGCGACAGTTTTAGTTTTAATTTGGAACAATATACAAATAGCAAGAATCAATGCAATTCCCAATTAAAAAAGTATTTTGTATCTGTATTTTTTTTTGCTGTCAACCAAGTAATGTTCTATTTAACAGCCAGTGTCAAAATGTGATTAATCTCCCTGCATCTATCTAGAAAGCGAGCTCATTATTAAAATTAATCTCTTTGCACACCTACGTCCACAAAGGACAGAGAGAAAAATGAAATAAAGCCTAACTTATGGTAAAATATAATTATAAAAAAATGAAATTACTCATTGAATGTTTGTTTAACATGTTAGCCATTATACGATGATCATTGATATTTTCTTATTTTGTACAAAATGTAGTAAAACACAACCTTTCACTGAGGAATACATACAATTTGATACTGTATTTAAATTACGTCACATAAAAGTAACACAATGTTAGCAGTTAGCCATGTCATCCCAACATGTCACATATATGTAGCTCATTGTCAGCAGTTATCCATGTCATCTCATTACGTCACATAAAAGTAACACAATGTTAGCAGTTAGACATGTCATCCTGTAATGTCACATACATGTAACTCAATGTCACGCAAAAGTAACTCAATGTCAGGAGCTAGCCATGTAATCCTACCATGTCACAAGTTACTTAATGTCAGCAGTTAGTCATGCCATCTCATTACGTCAAATAAAAGTAACTCAATGTTAGCAGTTAGCCATGTCATCCCAACATGTCACATACAAGTAAATCAATGTCAACAGTTACTCATGTCATTCTTCCAAGTCACATAAAAGTAGCATTCACCAATGTTATCCTTCCATGTAACATACATAAAACTCAATGCCAGCAGTAAGCCATGTTATCCCACAGTATCACATAAAAGTTATTTAAAGTAAGCAGTTAGCCATGTTATCCTACCATCTTACATACATGTAACTCAATATCAGCAGTTAGCCATGCCATCCTACCATGTAACATCAAAGTAACACAATGTCAGCAGTTATCCATGTTATCCCATTATAACACATTTTTTCAACTCTGATAAATGCTGTATATTAATGTAAGCCGGTCATAATTAAATTTAGGATTAGGAAACAATGGATTTTGATTAAATTACCTGCAGTGTATCAGAACGAATACATTCACATCCCAGATGTGAGTGACATAGCTTAAATGATTTCAGTCATAGAAAGTCTTTACGATTCCGGTAAAAGGTTCCAACATGCAGGGGACTGATGATCCCGTCGTGAGCTAAGGTTTTAAGACATTATACCGTGAAATATATCTAGTTTAAGAGAAGAAACCTTTTCAAACCTTTTGCCGTAGGGTTCTAAGTAAATGAAGTCCTGCGGTGGTAAGGTAAAATATTTATTTTATATATGTCCATTTAATGAAAATTGTGACCATGTTTAGTTTCAATTGGCCTAGTGGTTTCAGGGAAAAGGATTGGTAACTTTCTTGATTTGACATTAAAGTCACCCTGTTCATGTATAATGATTTAAATATCCTGAATTAATGACACCTGCTTTTGTTAGTCAGGACCAATCAAACGCTGTTTCATTAGGTTAAAAACCCATGGTAAAATATATCATGAAAGTATCATGTATAATGATTTAAATATTCTGAATTAATTTATGACACCTGCTTTAATAATCAAACTCTGTGTAATTAAAATATCCCATGAGCATAATATTTTTTATGAAATGCATGTACATCTATGACTATCAACAACTGACGATATTTAAAGTGTAGTTTTGTTGAGAATAATAGTCCATTTAAAGTCCCGTTTAGTTTACATGTTTATAACAGATTATTTAATCAATCTGTGATACTGACCGAAAAAAAATGACACTTTATTGCATCTGCATTTTCGTCTGGGACATATTTGCAGCTCACATATAATCTTAATGTCTACAGTATACACAAAAGAATGAAGGTCTTCAATATGGATCAATTTTTACAATTATAACAAAACGCCTTTAGTCACCAATAACTGTTAAGATCGCCTACAGGACAACTTATGCAGTTATGATTTTTGTCATTTGTTAGAATTTTGACTTAAACATCTCACTTAGTCTTATCTCCTTTTCAAAAACTAATTAACTAATTATCATTTAAAGTCATCGAACAATCCTAACCAAATTAGGACGAAACCCAAATGGACTAGTCCCTCATATTATTAAAATAATTGAAAAGTTTCAGATATGAAAAAGTTAATTAAACAATGTAATTACCTAATTTAGAAATATTTATACAAAAGTACCCAAGCTTATTGATTTATAACTGTATGTTCTAAAGATTGCATATTTTTCCAAAATAAAACTATTACTTTTTTTTCATTGATTGCATATTTTTCCAAAATAAAACTACTACTTTTTTTTCATTTACGACGGCTTTTTGCCCTTTCCATTTTTTCAGGAAGAAATCTGAAAAAACTGTTTCAGTTACATCAAACGTATTACCATGTCGCATTGGTTTATTTTGGCAAAAATAACTCAATTAAAAATATTCCATAAAAATATATAAAAATTGATAAGTAACTGAATAAAGCCTGCTTGGCCCTTTTAACTACATAGCTTAAAGACAGAGAAATTATTGTGGCATAGTACGGATAGCTATATTTAATGAACTTTATTTCATCTAGGAATATTATATACCAAAGTTACGTGTCATTTATATTTAAATCTTAAAAATAATAAGATATTTATGTTCCACAACTAGAATTATCGCAACCTTTCCCATCCGTTTTCCTACCCCCAATTATTCAAGCCATAACAACATCATCCTTTGTGTCATTCCAACTAATCTTTTTTTATATCAAAATCTACAAATAATTGATGATTCGAAAGTAAAACTATCCTATGATTATATTTAAATGAATGCTGTATATTTTAGTTCTGTTTTTTTGCATTTATTGTAAAACAGTTTAATCATTGTATATACTAATAATGCATCTTTTTAGCAAATACAGTTATTACTCTCACTCTTCTCCTTAAGTGCGTAAATTACCGAATGAAGTAATAGCTTTTCTTGAGTATCCATGTTATTTGGCCTAGCAGATCAGTGATATGTTACGTTAGTAGATAATATCCTTGTTTCATCTATGGGTACATATAAAACATTTATTTTAAATCTGTAAACTGCAGCGGCTATTAACTTGGGGATTATTTTAGAAATGGCTCATAAATATATAAATTAAGAAATATTGTGAATAAAAGTACTAAGAAAATATTGTTTTGCAACAGCAGCTACAACGTAACGTAATAATTGCTTTCTTTGCTTATTACATGCCATTAATAAGTACATTTATATTACTTAAATATACTAAAAATGACGACAGTCTTTTTATTTATTCTAAGTTGCAGTGAACAAATATTCGTCATAGCAGGCATAGAGGAGTTGAGAGGTGAATACAGAATTATCATTTGATAACGCCAGTTAATTTTAGAAGAGTTAAGTTCCACAAGGCAACCGACATGTTATGACGTTTGTTTGTTTGTAGGTACATTTTGAAATATTTCGAGAAACCCTGAGTGTCCTGTAAAACTCTCAACAATTATGTGTGTATTTACCCTGTTTAAAGCTTCCAAAGCGTCCATTTTATTTCTTCTTTTTTTCTAAAAATAAAAATACATATGCATGTAAATATCTTTGTACTTCTTAAAGATCAAATTTTTATATTTGTCAATAAATAAAAAATCTTTATTTAAAGGTTTGATAAGTGGTTCATCAACACCATACAAATTCAACCAACTTGGTTTCTTGTCAGAATATATAAAAAAATCCAAACTAAACTCCAGGATAAGCGTGGTGACCTTCATATTGTCGACTTTCTGTTTATTATTAGCAATATTTCATACTCTAGCGTATGGTTTTGACTTTCCTCAGCTCGTTCCGTTTATACGTATAAGCAATTGTATACAATTTATATGAAGTTCTTTAATTGAAGGATATCGTTGTCACAGTAAACAGAAGACGTTTCACCCCATTACGTGATATTTTTTAACCTTCTAGTAAACAATTCAGTTGTTTGCAACTAAAGATCAAAGAGGTAAAATATGTGCTGTGTAACACATTAAAATATTATTTTCGATAGTCTAAAAGTTCTCTTGCAGTTAAAACTGAAAGTCAAAACAATAAAATACGTACTACGAACTCTTGAAGTACGGGTTGAAAAAATAAACATATGCGGATATTAAAACAAATAATATACAGATAATATAAGACAAAGAATACTGTTTATGAGAAAACGTTTTATGTTTTTCAGGATTTTAATTGAACGGCTTCTCAAATTGCACATCCTCGGAATTTTCAGTGGAATAAAAACGAAACAAAATATACTGAATGACAAGAAAACGCAACGCTTTTTAAATGATATTCTTTTAATCCCATAAAATAGATTTTAAAATCTATCTTAAATGCTTACTACATTGATCAGTTACCTTACTATGGGATTATTTTCTGTTGGTTTTTTTAAAATTGTACCGTCCGTCGTAGGTCCAATATAAACACACAATTATAACTAATTGAACAATTTAAGACTTATAATCATATTTAACCTGGTTACTCTGTAAATAAAATTGACAAAAAAGCATAGATAGGCCAGGGCGGAACAATTAATTAAATAACTTTTACACTGTGCTCGGAGGGAGTCGCATATAAACATATTACTCACTTTCAATGTTTGTGTTTTTGGTTTTCGTTTTGTATTGTTTATTTTAGTCTGTATCCAGATTCTATTTATCATTTGACTTAAGGTTCCTGTTGTTCGGTTGGTTGCGTGCTATTTTTCCCTTTTGACGTCACAAAATACTTCTATGTTTTTTCTTTACCCGAACAGGTTTTTTGACTGCGAGATGCTTAATACAGAAACATGTTCAAATATAAATAATTAAGTACACTCTTTAGCGCTGTTAAGTCTTTTCCGTAATCATATGACGATCAATCTTCGGAGTAAATGACTCTCTATTACTTGATTACGTGGTTTACTAAATCTATAAATATTTTTTTTGTTATTTCATTGGTTTATGTCAGGATCCAACTAGTATCTATACTGAAATTTCTATATATTCTTAGGTTGAATCGGGGTTGTAATCAGTATTTTAGTGTAGTAATGTTACGTTCCACATGTTGACTTCTATTTCATTCAATGCATTGGTCCGTGAACAATTAAAAAGCTCCCTACTTTTTAAAGCTGTTTGGGAAAATGATATTTTCCATATCTGTATTGTCGTTCTGATTTTGATGCAAATAAAACAAAACATATTTTACCGCTCATTTTGAACAATTGTTAAGGAGTCAATTTTTGTTTAATTAAAAAAGCACGTGGAAACCAGAAGTGACCACAGGCATTTAAATCTCTCAAAAGCCATTGGATAATAGTTTAGCGTTAAAATGTCCTCAAACGGTATATTGTTTACCTATCCTACATATAAATTACAAAAATGATACTTTAATAAATACATAACGTTTGTAATGCAGCTCAGAGACGTTAGTTTTTAGAAAAGCAAAACTTGTAGAAACATTACCTTTGTATTCGTGGGTCAAAAGCTACAAGCAAACAGTTGAAAGAAGATAACTGTAGGCAACGTAAATTAAAAAAAAACTTCCGGCTGCAAAAGTATCAAAACGGAATAGAGATAATTCTAGTTCCTGTTGAGCACTAAATTATAACATTACTAAAATTTACGAATTATTTCTCCTTATCGCAATCGTTAAATGAAGCCTAAAATAAGAAAAACAGAAAGGAAACCGAACGAAGTGCAAGAGCCAAAAGTCAATGGACGGTTACAAATTCGTATATGGACAAACAGAATGAACGCAAAAATAGCCTATCAAGTTGATCAAAATGCAGACATGCTTTCTATGTTTATATCGACGTTAATCTACAAGAAAGCGTAGTTTTTTGTTGAAGCAAATTAGATCGTTTTTAAAAAATATTACAGTGTGAAAATATATTAATTTTTTTCCCATTACATAATATTTGTTAAAAAGAAGATGACTTTAGTGAACGTAAATTATTCATTTTTATTATTAATATGTTAAAATATATTAAATTTATTTTAACATTTCATAATATTTGTATACGATTACAAATTTATTGCATTAGAAGAAATCTTTCGACGTCTAAATGACTTCTTTATAACAAACATAAACATTTTATCAAAAATATCAAATGATTGTCTGCTTTTTCCTGTCTAGTGATTTTGAAAGAGTAACCTAGATCCTATTTATAAAATCATCAACTGAAAAAATATGCAGGAATGTATTTAAAGTTTATAATTTATATACACGTTAACGTTTAAGTGACTATTATCTAGATTGTAAACATTTTATCAACAATGTCTATCTCACAATCAGTGCGACATTGAATTTTGTCTGATTATGTTTGCTTCGATAATATCTAATATTAGTGTACTGACTAAACATAAAACAATACTAGGATGAGGTTAAGACACGGGGAAGAAGTGAGTATCTGCCGAGACAATTTTTTCGTTTTCTACCCGAGTCCTTCTATTGTCTTTCTTTCGTCAAAACTTTAAGTATTATGTTTATCTTTATGTACGATATTTAAAAAACTTACCAATTTATATTTTAAGTTATATTTATTCTAAAACCACTTAAACAATTGGAATCCATAGTGGGACTCTACAAATTACGAATTGTTTTTATGAACAGATTACATTTAAGTGCGTTGAAATCGGTCATGAAATAATGTGTGCATCTAACCATTACACTGTATAATTAAGTCTTGTACGATGATACCGACTGCGTGATTACGTCAAGAACCTACAGACTGTTATTCTGAGTTCGGCCTAATAATGTCTACTGCGTTTGTCTATCCATCTCGCCCGAATGTCTCCATGGTGCAAATATTTCACAATATTTGATTTTTTTATGCCCATACTAACCACAAAGAGGTTATTTACGTAGCTTGCGATGATCTCCACTGTATCTGTCTATCTTTCAGACTGTAAAATTGGTATTCCTATTTGATATAGCCGGCTGCGTTTGTCTTACCACTAAACCTAAGGTCATAAACGATAATGTAGTCTGAGTCACCGTCAGACTGTTTGGTGATGCCGATGCGTATTTGAATAATCTAAATTATGTTATTCGAATAAAAACTTCTTTTCTTTATAATCTCAATCAAATAATGCGTGTAATAACTAAAAATATAGATTAGGATCGAATGTTTTCCTGCATATTTATTTTGACTCTGATCATTTGCAGTTTATTATAATTTTCCTTACAACTAGGAATTGTTCAAATGTTTAGATCTTGAGTGCAGTGTATTATCAAGAGTCAATGTTTCGTGTACCAAAGGGACTTTTAGTGCTATTTATTTAAATAACTCTCCATACTTATGCAGTTTCAGCCACATAAGTTGTAAATGTCTCCTTATAGTGCAGTGTATTATCAAGAGTCAATGTTTCGTGTACCAAAGGGACTTTTAGTGCTATTTATTTAAATAACTCTCCATACTTATGCAGTTTCAGCCACATAAGTTGTAAATGTCTCCTTATAGTGCAGTGTATTATCAAGAGTCAATGTTTCGTGTACCAAAGGGACTTTTAGTGCTATTTATTTAAATAACTATCCATACTTATGCAGTGTCAGCCACATAAGTTGTAAATGTCTCCTTATCGTTTCCCCAATGTTTTATTGTTCCCATTCATAATAGATAGTTGAAATATTGCTCCATGTGCGTTAAACATCGATTAATCCATCCATGGACCAGTCGTGAATTGTGATATTTGCCAATTTATCCATCTATTCAATAGACCAGTCGTGCGTTGTAATATGTGCAAATTAATGTTTGCATGACAAGAAGTAAATTGGAAAATATATTTCCTTGTTGAAACTGAGCTTTCACTTGACGTCAGATAATCTATATCGTAAATTATAATTAAATGCGACCCACGTCTTTATAAGACAAACGAGCAAAGGTGTCCGACTGAAACTATTAACTAATGTAACCGAGCACCAATATTGGAGTCATCTTTTTGAACCCGATGAAAAATCGATTTATTAGTTAAATAGTTATAAAAATTAATGAAAACTAGTTGTCTGAGGAAACATAGCGTCCTTTGATATTTGATTGATCTATAGGAAGACAAGCGTTCGATTCACTAATGAATCCGAAGTATTTATTAAAATAATTTAGTGTATTGGTCTGAATGACATATGTACTGGCGAAACCGGGTGATTTAACCGCCGTTGTAGGTTGATGATCGACCAATAGGATGCCGAGCGTCGATGTCCGCGCGTTATATTCACTAAGGAAACTGAGATGTCGAAGTGAAATATTTCCTAAATAAAGAAGTGTAGTTGTCTGAATGATCTTTAAACTGAGAAAACCTATCATAGATTGATTTATTTACTAAGTAAAATGGACGCCGAAGTCTGACAAATCTATATAAATATATATTTCGTGGAAATTTGGGAAAATAAGACTCCTCCTTTTTCACCCTCATTTTTAAGACATAAAAGTAATGCTAACATTTAAAATCTCTATGAATTCACAATGATTGTTGTTGAGTGTGATTACTAAAACCAGAATTAATCTTTGTTTACATATTACAATTTATTTTTATTATTATTAAATTTATAACTTTTGTTATTCATATATGCTTTACTAAAATCTTATAATTATCGCTATAGCTATAACAATCTTATACTTATCGCTATAGCTGTAACAATCTTATACTGATCGCTATAGCTGTAACAATCTTATACTTATCGCTATAGCTGTAACAATCTTATACTTATCGCTATAGCTGTAACAATCTTATACTTATCGCTATAGCTGTAACAATCTTATAATTATCGCTATAGCTGTAACAATCTTATACTTATCGCTATAGCTGTAACAATCTTATAATTATCGCTATAGCTGTAACAATCTTATAATATCGCTATAGCTGTAACAATCTTATACTTATCGCTATAGCTGTAACAATCTTATAATTATCGCTATAGCTTTAACAATCTTATAATTATCGCTATAGCTGTAACAATCTTATATAATTATCGCTATAGCTGTAACAATCTTATAATTATCGCTATAGCTGTAACAATCTTATACTTATCGCTATAGCTGTAACAATCTTATACTGATCGCTATAGCTGTAACAATCTTATACTTATCGCTATAGCTGTAACAATCTTATACTTATCGCTATAGCTGTAACAATCTTATACTTATCGCTATAGCTGTAACAATCTTATAATTATCGCTATAGCTGTAACAATCTTATACTTATCGCTATAGCTGTAACAATCTTATAATTATCGCTATAGCTGTAACAATCTTATAATTATCGCTATAGCTGTAACAATCTTATAATTATCGCTATAGCTGTAACAATCTTATAATTATTGCTATAGCTGTAACAATCTTATAATTATCGCTATAGCTGTAACAATCTTATACTTATCGCTATAGCTGTAACAATCTTATAATTATCGCTATAGCTGTTACAATCTTATAATTATCGCTATAGCTGTAACAAACTTATACTTATCGCTATAGCTGTAACAATCTTATAATTATTGCTATAGCTGTAACAATCTTATAATTATCGCTATAGCTGTAACAATCTTATAATTATCGCTATAGCTGTAACAATCTTATAATTATCGCTATAGCTGTAACAAACTTATACTTATCGCTATAGCTGTAACAATCTTATAATTATTGCTATAGCTGTAACAATCTTATAATTATCGCTATAGCTGTAACAATCTTATAATTATCGCTATAGCTGTAACAATCTTATACTTATCGCTATAGCTGTAACAATCTTATAATTATCGCTATAGCTGTAACAATCTCAAAATTATCGCTATAGCTGTAACAATCTTATACTTATCGCTATAGCTGTAACAATCTTATATAATTATCGCTATAGCTGTAACAATCTTATAATTATCGCTATAGCTGTAACAATCTTATAATTATCGCTATAGCTGTAACAATCTTATAATTATCGCTATAGCTGTAACAATCTTATAATTATCGCTATAGCTGTAACAAACTTATAATTATCGCTATAGCTGTAACAAGCTTATAATTATCGCTATAGCTGTAACAATCTTATAATTATTGCTATAGCTGTAACAATCTTATACTTATCGCTATAGCTGTAACAATCTTATACTTATCGCTATAGCTGTAACAATCTTATAATTATCGCTATAGCTGTAACAATCTTATACTTATCGCTATAGCTGTAACAAGCTTATAATTATCGCTATAGCTGTAACAATCTTATACTTATCGCTATAGCTGTAACAATCTTATAATTATTGCTATAGCTGTAACAATCTTATAATTATCGCTATAGCTGTAACAATCTTATAATATCGCTATAGCTGTAACAATCTTATAATTATCGCTATAGCTGTAACAATCTTATAATTATCGCTATAGCTGTAACAATCTTATAATTATCGCTATAGCTGTAACAATCTTATAATTATCGCTATAGCTGTAACAATCTTATACTTATCGCTATAGCTGTAACAATCTTATAATTATCGCTATAGCTGTTACAATCTTATAATTATCGCTATAGCTGTAACAAACTTATACTTATCGCTATAGCTGTAACAATCTTATAATTATTGCTATAGCTGTAACAATCTTATAATTATCGCTATAGCTGTAACAATCTTATAATTATCGCTATAGCTGTAACAATCTTATACTTATCGCTATAGCTGTAACAATCTTATAATTATCGCTATAGCTGTAACAATCTTATAATTATCGCTATAGCTGTAACAATCTTATAATTATCGCTATAGCTGTAACAATCTTATAATTATCGCTATAGCTGCAACAATCTTATAATTATCGCTATAGCTGTAACAATCTTATAATTATCGCTATAGCTGTAACAATCTTATAATTATCGCTATAGCTGTAACAATCTTATAATTATCGCTATAGCTGTAACAATCTTATACTTATCGCTATAGCTGTAACAAGCTTATAATTATCGCTATAGCTGTAACAATCTTATAATTATTGCTATAGCTGTAACAATCTTATAATTATCGCTATAGCTGTAACAATCTTATACTTATCGCTATAGCTGTAACAATCTTATACTTATCGCTATAGCTGTAACAATCTTATAATTATTGCTATAGCTGTAACAAACTTATAATTATCGCTATAGCTGTAACAATCTTATACTTATCGCTATAGCTGTAACAATCTTATAATTATCGCTATAGCTGTAACAATCTTATAATTATCGCTATAGCTGTAACAATCTTATAATTATCGCTATAGCTGTAACAATCTTATACTTATCGCTATAGCTGTAACAATCTTATAATTATCGCTATAGCTGCAACAATCTTATAATTATCGCTATAGCTGTAACAATCTTATAATTATCGCTATAGCTGTAACAATCTTATAATTATCGCTATAGCTGTAACAATCTTATAATTATCGCTATAGCTGTAACAATCTTATACTTATCGCTATAGCTGTAACAAGCTTATAATTATCGCTATAGCTGTAACAATCTTATAATTATTGCTATAGCTGTAACAAGCTTATAATTATCGCTATAGCTGTAACAATCTTATAATTATCGCTATAGCTGTAACAAACTTATAATTATCGCTATAGCTGTAACAATCTTATAATATCGCTATAGCTGTAACAATCTTATAATTATTGCTATAGCTGTAACAATCTAATAATCATCGCTATAGCTGTAACAATCTTATAATTATCGCTATAGCTGTAACAATCTAATAATCATCGCTATAGCTGTAACAATCTTATAATTATCGCTATAGCTGTAACAAGCTAATAATCATCGCTATAGCTGTCACAAGCTTATAATTATCGCTATAGCTGTAACAATCTTATACTTATCGCTATAGCTGTAACAATCTTATAATATCGCTATAGCTGTAACAAACTTATACTTATCGCTATAGCTGTAACAATCTTATAATTATCGCTATAGCTGTAACAATCTTATAATTATCGCTATAGCTGTAACAAGCTAATAATCATCGCTATAGCTGTAACAAGATTATAATTATCGCTATAGCTGTAACAAGCTAATAATCATCGCTATAGCTGTAACAAGCTTATAATTATCGCTATAGCTGTAACAATCTTATACTTATCGCTATAGCTGTAACAATCTTATAATATCGCTATAGCTGTAACAAACTTATACTTATCGCTATAGCTGTAACAATCTTATAATTATCGCTATAGCTGTAACAATCTTATAATTATTGCTATAGCTGTAACAAGCTTATAATTATCGCTATAGCTGTAACAATCTTATAATTATCGCTATAGCTGTAACAATCTAATAATCATCGCTATAGCTGTAACAATCTTATAATTATCGCTATAGCTGTAACAATCTTATAATTATCGCTATAGCTGTAACAATCTTATAATTATCGCTATAGCTGTAACAATCTTATAATTATTGCTATAGCTGTAACAAGCTTATAATTATCGCTATAGCTGTAACAATCTTATAATTATCGCTATAGCTGTAACAAACTTATACTTATCGCTATAGCTGTAACAATCTTATACTTATCGCTATAGCTGTAACAAGCTTATGATTATCGTTATAGCTGTAACAATCTTATAATTATCGTTATAGCTGTAACAATCTTATAATTATCGCTATATAGCTGTAACAATCTTATACTTATCGCTATAGCTGTAACAATCTTATAATTATTGCTATAGCTGTAACAATCTTATACTTATCGCTATAGCTGTAACAATCTTATAATTATCGCTATAGCTGTAACAATCTTATAATTATCGCTATAGCTGTAACAATCTTATAATTATCGCTATAGCTGTAACAATCTTATAATTATCGCTATAGCTGTAACAATCTTATAATTATCGCTATAGCTGTAACAATCTTATACTTATCGCTATAGCTGTAACAATCTTATATAATTATCGCTATAGCTGTAACAATCTTATAATTATCGCTATAGCTGTAACAATCTTATAATTATCGCTATAGCTGTAACAATCTTATAATTATCGCTATAGCTGTAACAATCTTATACTTATCGCTATAGCTGTAACAATCTTATAATTATCGCTATAGCTGTAACAATCTTATAATTATCGCTATAGCTGTAACAAACTTATAATTATCGCTATAGCTGTAACAAGCTTATAATTATCGCTATAGCTGTAACAATCTTATAATATCGCTATAGCTGTAACAATCTTATAATTATCGCTATAGCTGTAACAATCTTATACTTATCGCTATAGCTGTAACAATCTTATAATTATTGCTATAGCTGTAACAAGCTTATAATTATCGCTATAGCTGTAACAAACTTATAATTATCGCTATAGCTGTAACAAGCTTATAATTATCGCTATAGCTGTAACAATCTTATAATATCGCTATAGCTGCAACAATCTTATAATTATCGCTATAGCTGTAACAATCTTATAATTATTGCTATAGCTGTAACAATCTTATACTTATTGCTATAGCTGTAACAATCTTATAATTATCGCTATAGCTGTAACAATCTTATACTTATCGCTATAGCTGTAACAATCTTATAATTATTGCTATAGCTGTAACAAGCTTATAATTATCGCTATAGCTGTAACAAACTTATAATTATCGCTATAGCTGTAACAATCTTATAATTATCGCTATAGCTGTAACAATCTTATAATATTGCTATAGCTGTAACAATCTTATACTTATCGCTATAGCTGTAACAAACTTATAATTATCGCTATAGCTGTAACAAGCTTATAATTATCGCTATAGCTGTAACAATCTTATAATATCGCTATAGCTGCAACAATCTTATAATTATCGCTATAGCTGTAACAATCTTATAATTATTGCTATAGCTGTAACAATCTTATACTTATTGCTATAGCTGTAACAATCTTATAATTATCGCTATAGCTGTAACAATCTTATAATTATCGCTATAGCTGTAACAATCTTATAATTATCGCTATAGCTGTAACAAACTTATACTTATCGCTATAGCTGTAACAATCTTATAATTATCGCTATATAGCTGCAACAATCTTATAATTATCGCTATAGCTGTAACAATCTTATAATTATCGCTATAGCTGTAACAATCTTATACTTATTGCTATAGCTGTAACAATCTTATAATTATCGCTATAGCTGTAACAATCTTATAATTATCGCTATAGCTGTAACAATCTTATAATTATCGCTATAGCTGTAACAAACTTATACTTATCGCTATAGCTGTAACAATCTTATAATTATCGCTATAGCTGTAACAAGCTTATACTTATCGCTATAGCTGTAACAATCTTATAATTATCGCTATAGCTATAACAATCTTATAATTATCGCTATAGCTGTAACAATCTTATAATTATCGCTATAGCTGTAACAATCTTATACTTATTGCTATAGCTGTAACAATCTTATAATTATCGCTATAGCTGTAACAATCTTATAATTATCGCTATAGCTGTAACAATCTTATAATTATCGCTATAGCTGTAACAAACTTATACTTATCGCTATAGCTGTAACAATCTTATAATTATCGCTATAGCTGTAACAAGCTTATACTTATCGCTATAGCTGTAACAATCTTATAATTATCGTTATAGCTGTAACAATCTTATAATTATTGCTATAGCTGTAACAATCTTATAATTATCGCTATAGCTGTAACAATCTTATAATTATCGCTATAGCTGTAACAATCTTATACTTATCGCTATAGCTGTAACAAGCTTATACTTATCGCTATAGCTGTAACAATCTTATAATATCGCTATAGCTGTAACAAACTTATACTTATCGCTATAGCTGTTACAATCTTATACTTATCGCTATAGCTGTAACAATCTTATAATATCGCTATAGCTGTAACAATCTTATACTTATCGCTATAGCTGTAGCAATCTTAAATATAGTTATTTAAGCATAATTAAAAAAAAACAATCGAAGATACTGAAGAAAATTCAGGAAACGATCAGTCAAACACAGACAAAACCATGGTTAAAATAAGAGGGGACAACAACAAAAACAAACAGATTAACAATTTAAAAACCTAACTTAAGTAACACGAATAACATGAACACCACTTAAATCTCTAACTGTCAACAAAGTTATGATGTCGACAGCAACATTTTTCAATCTTGCCACTGTAAACCTCTTGTCAAGTAACGTTTCTATCAGATCACCCAAGACCAAGGAAATCTGGATTGATATGCAGACTCTTCGGTACATAATGAATTGCAAGATGTATAATTCACAAACAAGCTTGGCTTAAGCGGTTGAAATATGTTCTGTAGTAACCAACATGTTCTCTAGTTTCGGTTAAACCACTTTTTAGTAAATACAGTATATTGAAGTTACAAAATTTTGAATGGTCAAATATAACAAGACAGTGCATATTTAAGTAGATAAAGGGACTAATAAGATGAACTGGGATTTAATTATTAAATTTAAATTATGCATTTAGAACTTTTTAGATTTCTATAGACCAAAGAAGAAAACTAGCAACGAAAACCGACCGAGCAACAAGAGCCAAAGTCAAGGGACAGTTACAACTCCGGATTAGACAAAGACAACACAAAAACTAAAAACAGAGTAACCGGAACGCAATAAAAACCATTGGTGCACTCAGGTGCTCCGAACGAGTATGCAGTGCCTGCCTCTAATTAGACACCGAGTTACTCATTGTCATGTCTAGAGAAAAGTAAACTTCAGGAGTAGGAATCACTACCTATGATTCAGCGAAAATGTCAGATCGTATTTGAGACACTGATTTCCCATAACGATCAATTTATTCATGGTGACGACTTCTGGAGAGATAACATCAACCTAGGTACAACAAACCCTTGTTTGAGTACTTTAGCAGTCAATAGCAGTGATCGGTCCAGAACTCGTTACATCACAGTAGCTAAACAATATAATTATATGTAAAAATGTTGTTAAAGTGGTATTTTAACAGATAAATATTAAATAATATAGAAACATACATAATTTTGCATATTGCACATGCAGAAAAATTACTGCCATTCTTAAATTTTTAGATTAATAATACAACCTCCACTGTACTAACGCCGTTAATATAATCTAATATAACCGCCACCGGAAACATTGTCACAAACAAATCATGGATATATACATTTTCAACAAAACAACTACGTGCGCAACCTGTGTTATTATGTTGACATTATAGAATAATTTAAATAAACATACAAATTTAATACAAAATTTACGACAAACTTGAAGCATTTTAATTACCCTGTTGTGAACTTTCCATTTGTATGCGGAATAATTTAGGTGACTGCCAACTTCCAAAATATCAAAAACGAAATGTTGGTAGTCATTTATCGTCAATCTGATATTTTTGCCTTTTTTTCATTGAAAGTATGTAATATATGCAATTGACACAACCAGGTGTTTCCGGATGTCTTAATTTTGAAATAATAATGTTGCAAAAGGGGAATCAATTTTTTACTGTAGTGCTGGGTAGCTGAGTTACCAACTATGCTTTTTGTAAATAAGAAAAATGGCTAAAATATGGAACATAAAAATTTTATGAAAAGAAAAGACAAAAATTTAACAGTTGCCAATTTATCCTCTAGGGAAGATATTTTATTTTATTCCACCTAGGTATATGTTGAACAATTTTAATATTTTTGCACGTATAGAAAAAAAACGTCTGTTTATGGAAAAAATAAAATTCTTAGCAAGTTATTAGGTATATTACACGAGACACCCAAGCAAAATAATAATATAAAATTACAAAACATCTTTAACAACGGAATATCCAACGAATGTGGATTGACGTTCATAAGATCCGACTTTAAATTCCTTTGGGATTCACAGAGGGTATTTACTGCAGCAATTTTTCTTCTATCAAATTTACACATAACGTCATTATATGAAGCGATCGTGTTTAGGTACATGGCCACGTGATCCTAAATAACTGCATACAACTTCCAGCTGATCACGTAGGTATCCTTTTAATTCACGTGACCCCAGTTCAAGAATATGAAACTTAAATAATTTTAAAAACTACAAAGTACAAAAGTAATATATGATTGTAATATTTCACCTTTTATTGTCATAAGTATGAAGGAAATATCATAGATATCGAACCTTCAAAACGTAACTCATAATTATTAGGAAAGTGTATCATCTTTTTGAGACAACTATTTACTGTACTATTTGAAACTATATTACCGTTTGCTTAAAAAGATTATCAGTTTTTTCCTAAGTCTGCCTCAATACTGTATATAGAGATAAAATTGTATGGACGGTTAAACTGAATACAAAATCCTTGATATTTAAAGACATTGATCTGAAATCAGAATGATTTGAATATAAATAACATTCAACTTACCTATAAACAAACTGTATTTACAGCAAAGCTTTTCTAAACTGAGAATGTACGACAACAAGGATACACGTATTTTACCAAAGCGTTTCACTTGAATGCACATTGAACAAACAACATACAAATTCGTGGAATTAGTATTTTACCTTTTAAGGACATAAAGAAAAATTAAATACCCGATCAAGTTACTACAACATGTACCCGCTTGTATAGTGTCAACATGCATTATGACGCACATATTTGAATCGGATGAAAACGGAACTCTTATATATTAGATATATTCGTTCGCAAAAAACAAGTGAAAAGGAATTGATAATACTAGACCGTGTACCAAGTCTGTTAAAATACATCATGCCGAATAAATAAAGACAGTGTGCTTGGACTGTACAATTATTCATGGCGAACAAATAAAGACGTTGTACCCATGCTACACAACTATATCATGGCAAACAAATAAAGAAGGTGTACTTAGACTGTACAAATAATATCATGGGGAACAAATAAAGACGGTGTACCCAGACTGTACAACTATATCATGTTAAACAAATAAAGACGGTGTACTGAGATTGTACCACTATGTCATGGCGAACAAATAAAGACGGTGTACCCAGATTGTACAACTATATCATGGCAAACAAATAAAGGCGGTGTACCCATAATGTACAACTATATCATGGTAAACAAATAAAACCGGTGTACCCAGACAGTATAACTTTATCATAGAGAACAAATAAAGACGGTGTCCCCAGCGGTACAACTATATCATGGTAAACAACTAAAGGCGGTGTACCGAGACTGTACAACTATATCATGCTAAACAAATAAAAACGGTTTACCCAGATTGTAGAACTATATCATGGCGAACAAATAAAGACAGTGTACCAAGACTGTACAACTATATCATGATAAACAAATAAAGACGGTGTACCCAGACTGTACAACTATATCAGAGCGAACAAATAAAGAGGGTGTACCAAGACTGTGGCGAACAAATAAAGACCGTTTTCACAGACTGTAGAACTATATCATGGCGATCAAATTAAGACGATGCACCCAGACTGTAGAACTATATTTTATGGCGAACAAATGAAGATGGTGTACCCGCACTGTACAACTATATCACGGCGAACAATAAAGACGGTGTACCCAGACTGTAGAACAATATCATGGTAAACAAATCAAGACGGTGTACCCAGAGTGTACAACTATATCATGGCAAACAAATAAAGACTGTGTACCAAGACTGTACAACTATATCATGGCAAACAAATAAAGACGATGTAACCATAATGTACAACTGTATCATGGTACACAAATAAAGAGGGTGTACCCAGACTGTACAACTTTATCATGGCGAAGAAATAAAGACGGTTTATCCAGACTTTAGAACTATATCATGGCGAACAAATAAAGATGGTTTCCTCAGACTGTAGAACTAAATCATGCCAAACAAATAAAGACGGTGTACCCGTACAGTACACCTATATCATGGTAAACATATAAAGATGATGTACCGAGACTGTACAACTATATCATAGTAAACAAATAAAGACGGTGTACTTAGAATGTACCACTATATCATGGTTAAAAACTAAACACGATGTACCCAGACTGTACAACTATATCATATTAAACAAAGAAAGACGATGTACTTAGACTGTACAACTATATCAGGGTAAACAAATACAGACGGTTTATCCAGACTGTACAACTATTACATGGTAAACAAATAAAGACGGTGTACCCTCACGGTAAAACTATATCATGGTAAATGTAAAGAAGTGAAAGTTCACTTCTGGATTCTTTTACAGATTTTGCCTAGATCTGGCAATTGTAGTGAATCACAACAAATAAAAAGTTTAATTTATTATAGAACAAAACAAAACAAAAGAACATATTTACAGAACAAAATCAAAACCTTTCGCATCTCAATCTCACCACGACACTCAACATACAACTATCTGACAAATTACAACAGAAAACAAACTAAAATATAAAAATCTAGTAATAAAGTCAGTTCATCACAGTCTCAAATTTATCACATACGTTTTCCATTGAAACGTGTACGACTTTCCAAATTGAAATGAATTCTTTTTCAATAAATGTTTGTATTCTGCAATATAACTTTATTGCTATTCAAACTTGCATATGAATCCACCCGCCAAAGTAATAACAAATTACTCAGTCAATATAACAAATTTTCATAAATTACTAATTATAAATTGTCTTCCAAATCTTCAACTCATATTACAAATTACAGGTGCTCCCTGCATGCTATTTATTACAGGTAGATAAACACCAAGTACAAGATTGTCTGTACACAATCCCAAATCTGATTGGTATAAAATAAAATAATGGTCCGATGGACAAATCAAACGTCCTGGGCACTCCAAATCATGATGAAACAAAAACAGCCAGAAAAATCCCCTGTGAAGGAACAAAATGCCTATTTTGAGACAAATGCACTTAAGTATTTGAACCCGCGTAATTAATTCATATAATATCCGCAACGCGCCAATTATACAAGCAATTTAAACATGCAAACCCGTGTGAAACTTAAACAATGATAACCGGGCGGAGTTGGACAACATGTGCAACTTAAAAACCTACCTGGGAACCTTTTAATGCCCTGGTGAGCTCAAATAACCTGGAAATTTCTTTATTACATTTCTTTTATGTTGAACTCTGACAATAATCAGATTCCATCTCAAGTTTGCACAAACCATGTGCTCAGACTCTAGCACATCTTATCAGTTCAATGTCGAGGTGCCCACTGACACACCTGAGGCAAAACTGGTTCTTCTTGTGTTATTTTAATACTTAACCTTCAAAACCTGTTACACCTGTTCAGGTTGATAAGTACCGGGCGGAGTTGGACAACATGTGCAACTTAAAAACCTACCTGGGAACCTTTTAATGCCCTGGTGAGCTAAAATAACCTGGAAATTTCTTTATTACATTTCTTTTATGTTGAACTCTGACAATAATCAGGTTCCATCTCAAGTTTGCACAAACCATGTGTAAGACGGTGTACCAAGACTGTACAACTATATCATGGTAAACAAACAAAGAGGGTGCACCCAGACTGTACAACTAGATCATGGTAAACAAATAAAGACGATGTACCCAGACTGTACAACTATATGAAAGTAAACAACTAAAGACGGTGTACTTAAACTGTGCAACTATATCATGGTAAACAAATAAAGACGGTGTTCCCAGACTGTACACCTATATCATAGAAAACAAATAAAGACGATGTACCCAGACTGTATAACTATATCATGGTAAACAAATACAAACGGTGTACACAGACTGTACAACTATATCATGGTAAACAAATAAAGACGATGTACTTAGACTATATAACTATATCATGGTAAACAAATAAAGACGGTGCATCCAGACTGTACAACTATATCATGGTAAACAAATAAAGACGATGTCCTTAGACTGTACAACTATATCATGGTAAACAAATAAAGACGGTGTACCCAGACTGTACAACTATATCATGGTAAACAAATAAAGACGTGTACCCAGACTGTACAACTATATCATGGTAAACAAATAAAGACGTGTACCCAGACTGTATAACTATATCATGGGGAAAAAATAAAGACGGTGTCCCCAGACTGTACAACTATATCATGGTAAAAAAGTTAAGACGGTAAACTATATCATGGTAAACAAATAAAGAAGGTCTACCCAGACTGTACAATTATATCATGGTAAACAAATAAAGACGGTGTACCCTGACTGTACAACTATATCATGGTGCACAAATAAAGACGGTGTACCAAGTGTGTACAACTATATCATGGTAAACAAATAAAGACGGTGTACCCAGACTGTACAACTATATCATGGTAAACAAATAAAGACGGTGTACCCAGACTCCATAACTATATCATGGTAAACAAATAAAGACGGTGTACCCAGACTGTACAACTATTTCATGGTAAACAAATAAAAACGGTGTTCCCAGACCGTACAACTATATTATGGTAAACAAATAAAGACGGTGTACCCAGACTGCACAACCATATCATGTTAAACAAATAAAGACGTTGTACCCAGACCCCACAACTATATCATGGTAAACAAACAAAGAGGGTGTACCCAGACTGTACAACTATATCATGGTAAACAAATAACAAGTGTGGACACAGAAAAACGTCTCGCCTGAATTCCGCATCAGTAACGAAAATAAATTTCGTCATAAGCATTACGTAAGTAGCATTAATTATGAGCAGCGGCCTGTATACCAAATATTGACACCATACTATGCATAGTTACAGAGGAACTGTCCTAATACAAAAACTTTAACGTAGTCGCTGAACCGTGAAATTGAGGTCAAGGTCAGGTGACACCTACCAGACAATCATGTACTATTCATCAGCAACCTATATACCAAATATTGTCATCCTACCATGATTGGTTACAGGGGAACAGCAGTAACCTAAAAACTTTAACGTAGTCACTGGACCGTAAAATTGAGGTCAAGGTCACGTGGCACCTACCAGACAGTCATGTACTATTCATCAGCAACCTATATACCAAATATTATCATCCTACCATGCATAGTTACAGAAAAACTGCAGTAACACAAAAACATAGTCGCTGGACCGTGAAATTGAGGTCAAGGTCAGATGACACCTACCAGACAGTCATGTACTAGTCATCAGCAACCTATATACCAAATATTGTCATCCTACCATGCGTGGTTACAGAGGAACTGTCGTAACCCAAAAACTTTAACGTAGTCGCTGGACCGTGAAATTGAGGTCAAGGTCAGGTGACACCTACCAGACAGTCATGAACTAGTCATCAGCAACGTATATACCAAATATTGTCATCCTACCATGCGAGGTTACAGAGGAACTGCCGTAATCCAAAAACTTTAACGTAGTCGCTGGACCGTGAAATTGAGGTCAAGGTCAGGTGAGAGGTGACTGACTGGCAAGTACTCATCATAAGCTACCTCTGTACCAAATTTGATGGACCTAGGGCTTGTGCTTACAAATATATGAAGCAAGATGTCAAGTGTTTACGCCGCCGCCGCCGCCGCCGCCGCCGGATTCCCATACATATGTCTCGCCTCCAGCGACTTTCGTCGCAGGCGAGACAAAAACGGTGTTCCAGATTGTACAACTATATCATGGTAAACAAATAAAGACGGTGTACCCAGACTGTACAACTATATCATGGTAAACAAACAAAGAGGGTGTACCCAGACTGTACAACTATATCATGATAAACAAACAAAGAGGGTGTACCCAGACTGTACAACCTTCCATTTATATGTGGAATCATTTATGTGAGTGCCAACTTCCTAAATATTAATAACGAAATGTTGGTAGTTAATTATCGTAAATCAGATATTTTTGCTTTTTTGACATTGAATGTATGTAATGTATGAAATTGACACAACCAGAGGTGTCCCGATGTTTAAATTTTGAAATAATAATGAATGTTGTAAATGGGAATCAATTTTTACTGTATTTGTGCCGGGTAACTCAGTTACCAACTAGGCTATTGTAAATAAGACAAAATGGCTAAAATATGGAACAAAAATATTATGAAAAGAAAGGACAAAAACTAAATAGTTGCCAACTAATACTCTAGGAAGATATTTTATTTCGCCCGGTGGTATGTTAAACAATTCTAATGCGTGTGCACGTATAGATAAAAAACGTCTGTTGATGGAAAAAATAAATACCTAAGTAAATTATTAGGTTTATTACACGCGATACTCTTGTCAAGCAAAATAATATTAGTTTACCAAAACAAATTTACTTAAAAGCTGAATTCAAGTTATTAGAAAACATATTTTTACAAAAAAAATATCCAACAGCTGTGGTGTGAATTGACGATTATAGGAGGAGCTGTCTTTTAAATGGTTTTGGGATTAACAGAGGGTGGGGTACAGAACCTAGTCTCTAGGTCGCTTAAAAATGATCTGGTATAGAACGTCAAAATGGATTTATATATTACACGACCAACACATGGCACAAACAAGTCAACCTGTTTCTCACATCTTTTAACTGCCGGAAGTTTTCCAATATAATGTTTACACATAACCTTATTATACGAAACGATCCTGATACGCTACACTGCCACGTGATCCTAAATAAATGCTTAAAACTTTCCGATGATCACGAATCACGTAGGTAACCTTTAAATTTACGTGACCCCTTTTTTTATTGCTTAGAATATGAAACTGAAACAATTTTTAAAAACTACAAAGTACAAAACTAATATGATTGTAATGTTTAACGTTTTATGGTAATAACCAAGAAGGAAGGATAATAGATATCGTGCCTTCAAAACGTTACTCATATTTAAAAGGAAAGTGTGCCATCTTTTTGAGACAACTATTTACTCTACTATTTTAAACTATATTATACTTTGTTTTGAAATATTATCAGATTTTTCCTCCTCAATACAGTATTTAGTGATGACATTGTACGGACAGTAAATCTGAATACAAAATCCTTGATAATTATAGACATTTATTTGAAATCAGAATGATTTGAATATAAATAATATTCAACTTACCTATAAACAAACTGTATTTACAGAAAATCTATTCTAAACTGAGAATGTAGGACAAGGATATTTTACCAAAGCGTTTCACCTGGATGCATATTGAACAAAAAACATACAAATGCATACAATTTTTTTTTAATTCAAAATTTAAATACCTGATCAAGTTACTTCAACCTGTACCCGTTAGTATAGTGTCTACATACATTATGACGCACATCTTTGAATCGGATGAAAACGGAACTGCTATATATTAGATATATTCTTCCGCAAACAACAACTGACAAGAATTTGTAAATACTAGACGGTATACCCAGACTGTACAACTATATCATGGTGAACGAATAAAGACGGTGTACCCAGACTGTACAACTATATCATGGTAAACAAATAAAGACGATGTACCCAGACTGTACAACTATATCATGATGAACGAATAAAGACGGTGTACCCAGACTGTACAACTATATCATGGTGAACGAAGAAAGACGGTGTACCCATACTGTACAACTATATCATGGTAAGCAAATAAAGGCGATGTACCCAGACTGTACAGCTATATCATGATGAACGAATAAAGACGGTGTACCCAGACTGTACAACTATATCGAAAGTTAGCAGAATGTGTTGTATGATCATATGAGTTAGGCGGTAACAGAATGTGTTGTCTGATCATATGTGTCAGGCGCAAACAGAATGTGTCGTCTGCTCATATGTGTCGAAAGATAACAGAATGTGTCGTCTGATCATATGTGTCAAGAGCTAACAAAAGTGTCGTCTGATCATATGTGTCAAGAGCTAACAGAATATGTCGTCTAATCATATGTGTCAGACGCTAACATAATGTGTCATCTGATCATGTGTGTCAAGAGCTAACAGAATGTGTCGTCTGATCATATGTTTTAAGAGCTAACAGAATGTGTTGTCTGATCATATGTGTCAGGAGCTAACGGAATGTGTCGTCTGATCATATGTGTCAAGAGCTAACAGAATGTGTCGTCTGATCATATGTGTCAAGAACTAACAGAATGTGTTGTCTGATCATATGTGTCAAGAGCTTACAGAATGTGTCGTCTGATCATATGTTTTAAGAGCTAACAGAATGTGTTGTCTGATCATATGTGTAAAGAGCTAACAGAATGTGTCGTCTGATCATATGTGTCAGGAGCTAACAGAATGTGTCGTCTGATCATATGTGTCAAGAGCTAACAGAATGTGTCGTCTGATCATATGTGTCAAGAACTAACAGAATGTGTTGTCTGATCATATGTGTCAAGAGCTAACAGAATGTGTCGTCTGATCATATGTTTTAAGAGCTAACAGAATGTGTTGTCTGATCATATGTGTAAAGAGCTGACAGAATGTGTCGTCTGATCATATGTGTCAAGAGCTGACAGAATGTGTCGTCTGATCATATGTGTCAAGAGCTAACAGAATGTATTGTCTGCTCATATGTGTCAAGACCTTACAGAATATGTCGTCTAATCATATGTGTCAAGAGCTGACAGAATGTGTCGTCTGATCATATGTGTCAAGAGCTGACAGAATGTGTCGTCTGATCATATGCGTCAAGAGCTAACAGAATGTATTGTCTGCTCATATGTGTCAAGACCTTACAGAATATGTCGTCTAATCATATGTGTCAAGAGCTAACAGAATGTGTTGTCTGATCATGTGTCAAGAGTTAACAGAATGTGTCGTCTGATCATATGTGTCAAGAGCTAACAGAATGTGTTGTCTGATCATATGTGTCAGGAGCTAACAGAATGTGTCGTCTGATCATATGTTTCAAGAGCTAACAGAATGTGTTGTCTGATCATAGGTAACAGGAGCTTACATTCAAATAGTTGGGTGTTAAATGCTTTTTTTTCAACTATCCACTCAATTGCTATCGTTTTCGATGTGATCTGGTGTTCCACCAGAGTACATTATTGCTCCGTCAACGTTGACGACTACGCAACGGCGTGAACAGACTGGTTTCACACACAACAAATTTAAATAAAGTAAGCATATCGACATATATACAGAGTTGAGCATTATACATTTTTTGAGCACCCGCACTTGATGACATGGCATCAGCGTGATGGCCGGAGTACTCCTTTGCTGATTAACACAAAAAGAAGAACTGTTAGTCTAATTTTAATTAGTGTTTTAAACTGATCCAATGAGCTTGCAGCTTTTTATTTGTGATCTGGAATTCTGCTCATCACTTCTCATAAGAGTTTCAATTAGGTATTACAGAAACGAAAGATGTGACTTATATAATCGCACCCTATAATGCAACACAAGAAGAAGATGTGACTTATCTTACCGTATAATGCAACACAAGAAGAAGATTTGCAATCATTTTGTCTTTACTTGTTTTGTGCTTGAGTACTACAACAACTAATTGAGTGTTCGAGTGATTGATATGGAGTCCGAAAACTTTCACCAAAATTCGATGAATCTCGTGTTGTACTATTGTTTTAAAATAAGACTTATAATTATTTTTAAATCGGGCAATGCTGGTGAAATATCGCAGTATAGAGGTCAGTAACACATGTAACAGTATTAAATTCAAAAAATAATATCACTTGTAAACAACACTTAGATTGAATGTGAGATGTCAAATACAGGCATTTTCAACCTGACAACTAAACAGAATTATCCGGAAGCAACAGAGGAATCATTTTTTCAAACACCCATAGATATCCGTGTAGAGGTTCTATCACTACGTTGCCTAGTAATTATCTACTTTGAATGTTTCATCTTTAACTCAGACCCATGTCTCATTCATAAATACTCAAGCGTATCAGTACAAAACTGAGTTTTCCCACCGCAGGTCGGGGGTTTTCTCCGGGTACTCCGGCTTCCTCCCCCAATAAAAACTGGACGCCATGATATAGCTGAAAAATTGCTGAAAGTGGCGTTAAACACCATCAAACAAACAACAACAAACAAAACAGACAAATCAAACATATATAAGTACAGTATTTAAAGCAAACAGTACAAATCTACTATATGTGTATTACCCGCAAATTTCACACTGACAATTTTTTATCTGAGAAATTCATACTATTTGTAAACAGATTAAAACTTGTCTAAAGTGTCACTAATTTACTCAATAACACTAGTTCATATCTACTTTTTAACACCCTAGCTGTTAACATAATAGGGGTTGTCAGCTGAACGTGATGCCATCATTACGTCTAAGAAGACTACGTCTTTTAGCTATACAAGTTTTAAAAATAGTTAACAAACAATCCCCTGTATACTTACATGATCTTATAACTATTAAACAGAGTTTTTATTCTTTTAGACATTCAAATATAGCAGCCAAACCAAACGTTAATACAACAAGGTATGGTCTACACTCAGTGCGGTATGGGGCTGCCAAACTATGGAATGAACTCCCAAATGATCTGAGAGGAGATATATTTTTAAATCAATTTAAGGGTTTAATAAGTAGGTGGGAAGGGGTGGCTTGTAATTGTTCTTTTTGCTGTTAGATATAGTTTGGCATCCCTAACATCACCAGTGTCTGAAATCCCTAGTGCTCCTTTCAGTGCTGCATGTTTTCATGCTTTGACTATGCTTACATCTTTTTATTTTCTTAATATATAAACATTTGTGCTTTTTGATGCTTGTGTATGCTATTAATGTATTTTAGTGCCTTTTCTGCTAATTTGCTTTTATGTATCCCATGTCTGCTCTTTTTTATGTGCCTAAATGTATCTTACCTGAGCTTTCTATGTTTTATATCGGAGGAAATATCTTATGTCTGTATGCTTTTATGCACTGTATTTTGTCCTTAAACATGCTTTACCATTTATTTTATGTATGCAATGTAAATTGTTTGCTTTGTTTGTTTGTACTCACATGTCTTAATGTCGGTTTTAAAAGCTCATCACAGCTTATGTTATATGTATATTTGTTATCGTTCTTACCGACTATAAATAAATTTTACTTGACTTGACTTGTGAAATTTAGAACTACGTGCAAGTTCAAATGCCAGTGGTGCTGAAGGGGTCATTGTCGACCTGGGTACTATATCAGCGTACCCAGGGTACTTAAAATTTGAGAAATGGTACCAGGGTACTGTCGCTTAACATAAACGTACCCGGTGTGGTAAGTATCGAGAGATTACGTTCATTTCCTTCCTGTATTTGGTCCACAATTATAAATAGAAGAATGGCGGTTTGTTACAGTTTAGAGTTAAGTTTGTTTTGATTATGTTCGTGTTTATGAACACTGCTGAAAAATAATGGCTTTGATTCAACAATATTGGTCTGGGTACGTTTACGTTAAGCGACAGTACCCTGGGTACCATTTCTCAAATTTTAAGTACCCTGGGTACGCTGATATAGTACCCAGGTCGACAATGACCCCTTCAGCGCCAGTTGTGCTCCAGGAAACGCAGGCATTTAATATTTTATAAAGAACGACGCTCGACTCAAACAAGACAATATTGTGATTGAGAATGATAGAGGTTTAATGTTTTTATTGGATAAAGAGGCTTCCTCTCCTAGTAAAAACGGAATGCTTTCTTTAGCGTGTTTTAAATTACAAAAAGAACAGATAAAACACTTTTTGTGTATACTTATAAATTAGGAGTTTTTTAAATACACACTTTTATTTGACAAAAGTTTGCACAGTCTGTATATCTGATACACATTTTAATATCCCTTTTTATTTAATGGGGGTTTCACCTACGTAGGTGCCAATTAATTGTTTATTGAAGGTATAGTGTGACAGATTTATGTTATGGCTTGTATACCAACTACAGTCTTACATGTAAACTAGAGTTACTGAACATGTTACCGGTAGGTGGCGCGCATATGGAAAGAAGTGAATTCACCAAATTGAGTGTACGGAGTTAAATGTCAGGTTTCGTTCACTTCCGTTGACTGGTACTGAAATCCGGACTGATGTAGCCTGCATGTATACGAAATAGAAGAATAGTAAACGCACGTTTTCAGTGTCTATTGAAATACTGCAGCAAAATGCCTAGATCAAAACAATCAGGGAGACGCAGACATAAACAAAAACCGAAAAAGGTTCAATTTGTATGGTATTGTGGTTAACGATTCGGTGCATTTATTTATTAACACTTGCGGGTTCAAAAATGAATCTACCCATCTACTGTAATCTCATTAGGTCCTTGTCAACCAATCAGTATCTCGCAATCCGACCATGTCCATGGTGACACAGTTAACACCAGCTGTGCTCTTCACTCTAATATAAATGTAAACATAAAAGTTCCATGTACATAGCTTAAACTGCACTTGTAAATATCAACATTTGGTTTTTGTTACATATGTAACAGTTGAGTTCGTGAGTGTGCACAACACGTCCTCGTCTGTATATCAACAAGGTCCTGACCTTCCACTTGTCTCAAACGAAGGTCAAAAGACACAAGTTCGTTCCTCTGGGAATCGAGTCTCAACGGCGTGAAATAGACAAATGTTCGCGAAATTTTGAATTATTTATTATAAAACATTAGTAATGAAGGTTTCAAATTTTAACAATTGTAAAGGTCATATAAATACAACAATGACTGTATGTCTATTTCAAAAATAAAAACTTCAACAATAACATGAACAAGTTAGCACCACACATCTGTAAATGGATATTCCAAAATCAAATGTATATAAGAAATTTATCGTTATTATCTCTCATTTCAATACACTTTTAAACACAGAAAATGTACAGCACGTACAATATTAAATACCTTGAATCGTCATGAAGTAAAAGAAAATAAAAGGACACGTTGTGGTGGATTAAGTATTCAAACTTTTAACCTAGATGTTTCAAAAATATACTACATTTTAAGTCAAAACATAAGTTCTCAGCAGAAACTGATATAAATTAAAGCCTTACTTAGCTTATGGTCTGAAGACAAATTCGCATTGTGAAAACATGTTTATCAAATATTTTTTTAGTATCAATTTAAAAGTAAAATGCTACTACTCAAACTACAATCATCCACCAAATCGGAAACATTTGAAAACAATTATTATGTAAAATAAATAGAAGACTTCATAAGAAATTGTAAAAGTAATAAAGTCTGTGTTTTAACCTAAAATGAATCATTTTTCGTACAAATACTAAAATTTGTCTTAAAACAAAGGGAGATAATTATATACTAATATGGCGAAATTGTTACATTCCTCCACCCTAAGAATGAATGCATAAGAAATATGAATTCTTCTTATTACATTTTACAACAATTGAGCAATTATGTACAATAACAAATATAACAAATATGAACACATGTATATAAAAATAGTTCCATATTCAAAAGTACATAACTTAACAAAATAACAAAAATAGTAACGAAAGTATAAAAAGAAAAATTATAAACCGCATATTGTTCGAGTGTTCATCAAAAATTAAACAAAGTTCATCTCCAACCAGGCTTAACCTTCAATTGCATGACTTGTCCTCCTTTTCTTTCTGGCATGGTAAAAAAATGTGCTTCCCTATCGCGAGGTACACATACACATTCCTCCAAATTTGGAAAAAGTTCCTTCGTTGAATCCTTTAGCACCTGCCTCTCCATTCTTGCCTGTTCTCTTCCCTGAACATTCACCCTAGGTTTCATAATTCGCTTAACGACATGTCCGGGGTCTCTATAGTTTTTGTTGTGTTCCATATTGCATTGCGATAAACCTAATTCCTGTTCAATTACGGCTTCCTTTATGTGATGATACTTCATTAAATGTTTTTTCAGGTAACACCTCCTCCCTACTTTACCGTCACAAAGGCGACATTGCCATACTGGAGTTTTTTGTTGATGAAATCTGATCCAGTGCTTACAGTACATTCCGTAGCTCTTAATGACAGGAGTTTTACACCCCTTTACCTCGCAAATCATCCCTTCCTCTGGCCAGTAGTCTGGAATATTTTCATAGGAAGGCTCAACAAATGGTGCTATTGAAATATCATATTCAGACATTCTGAAATCATATATATATATATTATTTACAAAAATAACATAACTGTAAAACTACATTTTCTTTCTAGGTAAAACGTTTCCTGGATTTTTATATCTTTTATTTTTTTCCAAAGTTGGTTGGAGTGATAAAGTATACTCAGTTGATGTTTTAGAATTAACTTTATGGTTCCGTCGCAAATGTCTGCCAACGTCGCATCTTTGCGTAAACTTTCGGTCACAAATGGTGCAATTGAATATTGAAATGTATTCTATGTGCATCAATTTCCAATGTTTTATGTAACGTGAGAAACTTCTAAATATAGGTGTTTGACATCCAGACACATCACAGCTCATGCCATGTTGTGGAAACAATTGTCTCAAGTCATCATCTAAACGCAATATTTCTCTGTTTTCGTGTACCGTTATCGTGTCTGTCTCAGCCATTAATTAGTTATCGGTATCTGAAAGTAGAATCTCTCATTTTCCTAAGTTTCTATAAATATGTGTAAATATGATCATTCATATATTTTTTTTTATATACATGTTTTTTTTTAGATAAATAATACAAGTCATACAGGCACCAGTACTTTGTTATGATATACATATTTTCCCAAGTCCTGTATTATTTTATGACTGCACTAAATATCTTTCCGTTCAATAACAATGCTCTAAATTTACTACTTATTTGACACAGAATCAACGGAATACCCCTACTTATGATTTCGGAAATTTCCTTTCAGTATTTCACTACTTTAACTCTGTGACAAATAATCAAAACAACACTTATTATTTTCTCATTTTATCTGTCGGCCGACATTTAAACATTTGTTTGCAACTAGATCAGATACCCCTACTACAATTCGGAAGTTCTGTTTAAACCACAATCGGTATTTAGTTGTAACATATACTTTGATTAATTAACTAGAGCACAGTAAAAGAACTCTTTTACTTCGGAAGTTTCACGCACCCCTACTTCAAAACTTTGGCATGTATATCTCCACATATTTTCACTTATTTACTTTATTTCATTATTATTATTAATATTTTTTTAGAAAACGAAGTGTCAAAAAGAACTACCGATGAGCTTAATTGTTTTGATATAAAACATCACACACATAAAATATTTACAATAAAAAAACGTCATGAAATTTGTTATTCTGTCCGGAGTCATTGTAATGTTTGGTAGTCAGAATTTTCCCGAACTTACTTACTCAATGCTCTGTTTAAACGAAGTTTTCAATTAAGGGGAATATTTAATAGGTGCCCTAACCGTTCGACCACAACGTGTCCTTTTCATGGGGGTAGTTAACAGTTCGGGACCAATATTATAATTATCCCTAGAAACTTCTAATTCCGAATAATCAGTTAAAGACGCATCTTCCTCTACAATCTCCACATCAACACCTGAGGGTTCTTCTACAAGTTCATCAATTTTTATTTCAGACCTATCCTGCCAATCATATGGTATTTCCCGACCAATATAAGGTTTCAGGTGATCCACGTGAACAACTATAAATTTCTCTGTTGGACTTTTTCTTATTCTATATGTGACCTCCGTAATTTGTTTCTCTACTTTATAAGGTCCTGTCCATCCCATTCCAAATTTAACATTGGCAAAAGGCGGGTACCACCTCCAGACAAAATCTCCTTCCTTAAAAGTACCGGGTTTGACACCCCGATCATAGTTCTTCTTTTGTCTGGACGCAGCAAGGGCCAAATGTTTTGTTGCGAAAGAATACGTATTCATAAGGGTATCCTTTAACCATTCCACATATTGAACTGGACATTGTGGATTCCACTCTCGAAGCGGATTACCAGCGACTATATCTATGGGACAAGACATGTCTCTTCCAAAAATCATATGAAACGGAGAAAATCCGGTGCTATCCTGGACAGTAGCTCTATAAGCCATTAACAAATATGGAAGATGATCGTCCCAATCATTCCGATTTTCATTGACAAATATAGAAATCATCTGCTTTAAAGTTCGATTCATTCGCTCTACTAAACCATCTGAATTGGGTCGATAGGGAGTGGTACGAGTTTTTTCTATTTCCAGTAATTTACATACATGTTTAAACAAATCGGACTCAAATTCTCTTCCTTGATCTGTGTGTATAGTAGTGGGAACTCCAAATCTACAAATGACCTCGGTCACTAACTTATCAGCCACAGTTAGAGCCGTGTGATTTGCAACAGCAAACGCTTCAACCCATTTCGTGAAGTAATCCGATACTACTATTATATATTCATTTCCATTTTCACTGATAGGACAAGGCCCCATTATGTCTATTCCTATTCTATCAAAAGGTAGACCTACTGCTGATTGTCGTAATGGAGCTCTCCCTAATCCAGGACCAGATTTACACTTTGCACAACTACTACACTCCTTACACCATAATGTAATATCTTTATTACATGACTAAAACATAGGATTTGGTTTTTATGCCCCCGCGAAGACATGTCAGGGGGCATTAAGTTTTACTCATGTCTGTCCGTCTGTCCTAATTTCCATCAAGCTTTTCTCAGCAACCCTACATTTGAACAATTTGAAATTTGGTAGGGTGGTTAATTATCACAAGTTGTACGTCCTAAGCACCTATCATACCTGTCCAATATTACAAGCTTTCATTACACATGTTAAATATGGTGCTACATCTTATAAGGATTTTTGTAAACTTTACACATATATATTTGTGTAAAATTTCATGTCTTTCATTAATAAAATATGTTTAAATCAAATTACATATTTATTTAGGATGGAATCAAAGATTTTATACAGTATGATAGAGTTCTGTGTGATGTTCCATGTAGGTAAGGCTACACTTACTCTTTTAATACAATTAACTGTAGGTTAATGAACCTTGACTGATGAAGCCTAATGTGGACTTTATTAAATATTTTATCCTGAATATAGCTGAAATACTGGTCGTTGGACGTAAAGCAAACATCCAATCAATCAATTTATCAAATATTGATCTGTTGATCATAGATATGTGAAAATGTCTGATTTAAGAACATTGATTACATACATACATAATGTAAAATATATATATATAACAGAGATCAAAGTTTTCCATGGATTGGCTGATATCCGCTTTTTTATTGGTAATTTTGGACATTTTTTTAGATGGGTGTAAATGTATGAGAAAACAATTAGTAGGGCTTAAGGTCAGTTCTGTTAATTTTCTGCCTGATTTTAAACGTACAAATGTATCTGATTAGACAAAAACCAGTAAAATCATGCAATCTAATTTTTTTAATGGTTCTTCACATTTTATTTAATGACAACAAGTAAACTTTATACTGGTTTAATTTCATATTCCAGTATAAAATACAGGCAACAACTGTCCTGACTTCCCCACCCCCAAATCATGAATCCTACCGAAAATAACGGTCCTGACTTCCCCACCCCAAAAATCATAAGTGCTACAAAAAACAACTGTCGTGACTTCCCCACACCCAAATCATAAATCCTACCAAAACAACTGTCCTTACCTCCCCCCAAACTCATAAATCATACCAAAACAACTGTCCTTACCTCCCCCCAACTCATAAATCCTACCGAAAACAACTGTCCTGACTTCCCCACCCCCCTCCAAATCATAAATCCTACCGAAAACAACTGTCCTGACTCCCCCCCCCCCAAATCATAAATCCTACCAAAACAACTGTTCTGACTTCTCCACCCCCAAATTATAAATCCTACCGAAAACAACTGTCCTGACTTCCCCCCCCCCAAAAAAAAAATCATAAATCCTACCGAAAACAACTGTCCTGACTTCCCCCCTCCCCCCCAACAACTGCTTCCGAAAGCTAGTTAATTGTTTACTGACAAATACAACTACTTCAAAGAGCTGTGGGTAAGAACAATCACACTGTCATCATTACATTTTTTATTGTGTCCTGAAATCTACACTGCTGTTAAATTATATCATGCCTACGTTTATATTTTATTATTTTGCAGTGGTGATGGAACTTTGAGAAAGAACCCTGATATTTGGTACAAATGGAACCCAAATATAGGCCCAAATCTTCATAAGTAAGTTTTTAGTGAAGGCCAAACAATGGGCTTGCCTGAAATCTTCATAATTTCAATTCTGAAAGGAACCAAAACATAGCTTGAAATCTTTATATGTAACTTCCGAAACATTTGTATATTTAATGTTGACGTATTTTGATTATTGTTTTGCGTGACAAATGAAAACTGCTTTCCGAGTAAGGTCCAGATTACACTACTTTTGTAGATCCAAAAATGTGAAAATTGAATTCAACAATTATTTTCCACAGTTATTAAGCCTTTTAAAATGTGGCGGAATTTTCATTTTGATAGAGGAATTTTCTATAGTACAGTTTGACCTAAATTACAAGGAAAGTGTATGTTTGGAATAGTCCATTGTTGTCTGTTCGAAATCCTTCGGGTAATATCGTCTGCAGTTAAGGCGGGAAAAGTCTCGCAGTTTGTCCGAATACCACTGAACGTTACGAAAGCAGATGATCTTTTTTAAAACAACGCTACGTACTTTAAGAAACTCAAATGGCTAACTTCCTATGTAAAATTCCCGTAGCAAATGTCAAGGACAATTTGGAACAAGTCAACATCAAAGGCATATTATAAAATATGGACGTGTTATCGTGTAGAAATGTTTTAAATTGGATTTTAACACAAGAAAGGAACAATATGGAATAATAAAAAAATGCAAGCGAAACACTAAGCACAAGGGGTTGTAACTTTTGTTATAGGTGTGTTTTCTATGGAACCCAAATGTTGGCCCAAACGAAGTAAGTTTAGAAAAGAACCCAGATCTTTGCAAATAGAAACT
Source organism: Limnoperna fortunei (assembly GCA_944474755.1). Lineage (NCBI taxonomy): Eukaryota > Metazoa > Mollusca > Bivalvia > Mytilida > Modiolidae > Limnoperna > Limnoperna fortunei. The sequence goes on along the minus strand of OX104112.1, from coordinate 110,886,800 downwards.
CAAAATGGATCCAATACTTAAATATGGACCTAAGTATTTTTGAAAGGAACCCAATCGTTGATTCAAACCATTGAAAAGTAATATCTAATTACAAACAGTAACATTTGTCTAATTCAATATATTTTTAGGACATATATATCCCTTGTACATCATGTAGATTTTCAAATATTTCTGTATATTATCTTCGGTAAAAAAAAGTTGCAAACATCAAATACCTGCTTTCAAAAATGACAAATTTTTATTTTAAATTAGGGTACAGATGAAGATATTAAAGAGAGGCCTAGAATTATTGGCTGTCGGTGGTAGACTGGTGTACTCTACATGTTCACTGAACCCAAAAGAAAATGAAGCTGTCATTGCCAGCATTCTTAATAAATGTAAAGGTAGGTCACAGATCAGCTGTAAATATACCTCTAATGGTTATATGTCGGTGTACCTCTAAAGGTCAGCTGTAAATATACCTCTAAAGGTTATATGTCGGTGTACCTCTAAAACAGGTCAGCTGTATATATACCTCTAAAGATTATATGTCGGTGTACCTCTAAAACAGGTCAGTTGTAAATATACCTCTAAAGGTTACATGTTGGTGTACCTCTAAAACAGGTCAGCTGTATGTTACCCATAAAGGTCAGATGTCGGTGTACCACTTAAGGTCATATGTTAGTGTACCTCTAAAGGTCATCTGTTATTTTACCAATAAAGGTCAGCTGTTAATTTACCTATAAAGATCCTATGTTATTGGACCTCTAAAGGTCAGCTGTTAATTTACCTATAAAGATCCTATGTTATTGGACCTCTAAAGGTCAGCTGTTAATTTACCTATAAAGATCCTATGTTATTGTTAAAGATCAGTTGTTGGTGTACTGGAAAGATCAGAAGTTGATTGCACACCTTAAGGTCAGATGTCTCTGTATTTCTGAATGTCAGATGTTGGTGTTCCCCTAAAGGTCAGATGTCTGTGTATCTCTGAAGGTCAGATGTTGGTGTTCCCCTAAAGGTCAGATGTCCGTGTATCTCTGAAGGTCAGATGTTGGTGTTCCCCTAAAGGTCAGATGTAGTTGTATCTCTGAAGGTCAGATGTTGGTGTTCCCCTAAAGGTCAGATGTCTGTGTATCTCTGAAGGTAAGATGTAGTTGTATCTCTGAAGGTCAGATGTTGGTGTTCCCCTAAAGGTCAGATGTTGATGTATCTCTGAAGGTAAGATGTAGTTGTATCGCTGATGGTCAGATTCAGATGTCGGTGCATCTCTGATGGTCAGATGTTAGTGCATCTCTGATGGTCAGATGTCGGTGCATCTCAAAAGCTCAGATGTTGGAGGAAGTCAGCACAGGACTTACCAACTGTAAAGGTTGACATAGAATTTTACAGAAATCTAAAATAGAATATTTAATCATATTATCCTTTTCAAACAGTTCATTCACCTTAACACATGATTTGATAATTACACTGAAACAGCAACTGTGCTTAAAAACAGGATGTAAAATGAATTCTGATTGGGCCTTAATCTATTTCAGATTTCCTGATTGCAGATATCTGTTTTACAGACTCATCACATCATACGTTAAAATCAATTAAATACATATTTAAAACACTATCCACCATCCTAATAATCATCATTGAGTTCTTATTGAACGGTACACAGCGTTTCCGTTAACGCAAATTTGTGCGTATTTTACGCTATAAAACATGTGTGACACCCAAAAATATTACCCAGAGGGTCATCATGACGCAGCAAATTATGTAACAAAAATGTTTTAATACTCGTCTGATCCGGCATGGTATGTTATTCACTGTACGCATACTTTTTGGAAAAATGTAAAAGCTGGTATCCTTTGTGTTGCCGTATAAGGAAAACGATTATTTTCAATGGTAACCAGTTCGTGACTTCCAGAAGTCCTCAGACTTTATCTTCAACTCTAACAGTTTTGTATACACGTGGAACGATACGCTTCCTAACTTTGATAACATTTTATTTGATTAAGGCAACGCTTTAAACAAATAAACAGTCAACCGGCGATGATAAAATTGATAAGTTTATTCCAAAATGAGAATGACGAAAACGATTGTTTTTGAAGTAGGATCGAATTAGCGCACCACGTGATCAAACACTACGAAGTGCAAACTTTTGCAATCGTCTGTTCCAAAATCTTTCAGAAATCTGCTTTAGAACGACCTTGGTTTACTGATGATCATATACTTGACAAAAGTATATTATCCTTTTTGCATTGAGATATCTATTAAAGTTTCAACAGTTTTATTTATTTTCAGCTGTTCAATACCTCTACCCACTACACTACAGACCTTGTCTAGTTTTCTTAAAGAAACTAACAGATAAAAATTAATAAGCTTTCATCTTATCTTTGCTGTGTTTCAAGAGAAGTCACACTAAATAATTCCCTTCTTTTAAATTCTGGTTAGATAGACATTTATGATACTATCAAATTCTTTTTTCACAAACAATTATTATTGAAATCAATTGTATTAGAATATTGACATGAAACACAACGTTTTTTTCATACACCAAATATGTGTGTAATTTAAGAGGTATAATTAATTTATGCAGAAATTATATAACAATCTCTCTAAATGTAATTTTATTGTTTACTCTTGTTTGCAACATTGTTCGATACAAGTTTTTTATCATCAAAACTGAATAATAAATATGACCCTTGAAAATTGTATTGGACTCCCTGAACTCAGCTGCAGAGGGTCATCATGACCCCCAGATTTGAAAAGTTTCAAAAACACTGGGTACATATCTTCCTTTTTTTTCCTCATTGTAGGTTGTGTGGAGTTATTAGATGTCAGTGGTCAGCTTCCTAAACTGAAATACACTAAAGGTTTATCTACGTGGAAAGTGAGTACAAAGTCTGAAAATTTATATTTTGTTTTAGAAGCAGTAATTAACAAATCAAAATTTGTAGAATTTGTAAAATTCTCTTTATACCTTTTGTTGTTGATCAGAATCATAATGTTAAACTCTATGGAGTTCTTCTGGCAATTGTTCAAAGGAGGGTAGACCCCCCTTTTATATGATGTTTTCTTATAAATAACCATTTTATATATGCTACTCAACTCAATGAGACCATATGTATTGGACTTTGTCATCACTGTTATTTTTAGGTGTTTAATAAGAAGATGGAGAGATTTGACAACATAACACAGACTAGAGACAAAGGTTAACTACATCTAGAGCCATCCATGTTCCCTCCCGATGATGCAGATAGTCTTCATTTAGATCGATGGTATATTGTTTAGTTTTTATCTCCCTTTGTGACAAATTTCTCGTGGCATTAACTTTGAACATTTGCTCATTGTAAACTTTAAACCATTGGACCACAAGCTAAAGACTATGTCAGAGATTTTGGGTCTGGTCAGTTACTCAGTAACCATGCATGGTAGGATGACAATATTTGGTATATAGGTTGCTAATGAGCAGTACCTGGCAGTCTAGTAGGTTTCTCCCGACTTTGATATCTATTTCTCAGTACAGTTACTAAGTTATTGTTTTTGCAGCATGTTAGTTATTCTCTCTGTAGCCATTCATGGTAGGATGCCAAAGTCAGTGTTTAGGTTGCTTATCAGCAGAGTTTCACCTGACCTTGACCTCAGTTTCATAGTCCAGTGGCTACGTTAAAGTTTTTGGATCTTGTAAGTATCTCAGTAACCATGCATGGTCGCTAGGATGACCTCAGTTGACCTTGAAATTTGATTATATAATGCTATTTATATGTTGTCAAAGAATAATTTGTTCACTAATGATAAAGATGAAATAAAACATGTACAAGCATCATTTATTTCTTTTTTTATCCCAGTATGAATGTAGCAGAGTCATTTTTTTACAGTAATTTGATTTTCTAATTATGTTTGAAATTTGTGTAAAAAATGTGCTAAAATTAAGTCAATAAAACTATTTTCAAAAACTACTTTGAAGCGGTTATATTTTTGAATTGGACGAGTTATTTTTAATTGAACCAAGGATTTCCTTTTATTGTATTTTGATTGGTCACGGTTTATTTGGCGCTCTTTTTGTGATCTCTTTATTCTTACCACGGGAGACGGAAAATAGCCATTGTTGAGCTTAGACGCATTTAATATTGCTCTGTCTAACTTTGATGTCTTAGCTGAAACACATTTATACAATAGACACATTCGAAAGATTATGATTTTGACTGTTTCCACTTGGACATTTGACAACGGACAGTTTCTGATCTTGAACGCATTCCTGTGCTAAAGAGTTCCAATATTATTTTACTCGTGGACTCACTCCACAAGTGGTAAGCCCTTAATTTTATTTTGTTATATTTTTATATTATCTATTCAGTTTTGTTCGGGAGATCATGTAAAGTTCATTATGATTATCTCCCCTGTTTTTGTGCAATTTTAAAAGATAATTTAAGTAATGACAGAACAAAGCGTTATAGTTAAAATACAGGAAAGGTTCAGTAGTGTTTTAACAATGAAACACGAAGATTGGTTTTAATATTATTGCTTTATTACAATTAAGGTACACTGAGCAAGATTTCAATTTAAAACGCATATAGTTGATATTGGTGTGTTCAATTTATACATGTCGCTATTTATATATAAAGTACATTATACCTTATGTTAATATTGTCTGTGATAATAATATTGTTAAATCTGATTGTATTTTATTGTAATTTCAGAGTCTATTATTCTAACGAGTAATAAAACTTCGAACCTTAGATTGGTTAGTTGTTAATGAAACCACCCTGTTACATGAATGCAGAAACATAAAAGTTTCCCATGAATCCTACAAAAAAACCGAAATAATCAATACACACAAAAATGTTTTTTTTAAACATCTGCCATTTTTGGATTTAACCCTAAGATAAGTTGATACGTAAGATAGGTCGAGGCTAGAACTCTCAAGAAATAATCCGAAAAATATGGTTATATAAAAAGCCAAATAAGAGGTCATCTGAACATACCAACTGCAAATAGCCATATTTTGTTTATAGATGTTGGTATCCTGCCACATACTACTTCATGTGACTGCTTCCAGCCAATAGTTTTTTGCCCTCTCCCTTGTCATGTGACTGCTTCCAGCCAATACATGTAGTTTCTACCCTCTCCCTTGTCATGTGACTGATTCCAGCCAATAGTTTCTACCCTCTCCCTTGTCATGAATTTTAGAGTTAATACAAACAAAGGAACATCTAGAACATTAGTTTATATTTCTACAAATGGCCGGAAATATGTTTTTGCTAATTTATATGGGTACAGAAATTGACTATTTTCTTGGCACAGCCAGGTTTTAATTGAAAATGAGATTATTAGCTGGACACAATCTGTTGGTTAATAGGTGTGAATCGATCACCTGTTCAGGTAACATATGTTCCGAGGTGCAGTATACAAGTTTTTTTCCCATTGCAGTATACAAGTTTTTATTTCCATTGCAGTATACGAGTTTTGCCACATCACCAGAACACTGGAGGTTTTTTCATAGTAGCCTTACAAAAAACAAGTACACTTCCATGGATGACCCCCAGACCACAAGGTAAGGATTGACCACTCTCTGGCAATAATTATCATCACGTATCAATATTGATCGATTTTAGACCTGAAACAGATTAAAAAATGGTGACACTGTCGAAAGATATCTAGATCGACCACGTCTGATTATATATGCAACTTCTTTTTTTTTTAAAAGTGTTGGGAGTGATTCACTCCTGCTCTGCTACATTACGAGTAATCGGCCTGAATTCCTACCCTCGCCAAAAAAAAGCGAGGGTACGATTATTCGTTCTAAAGCTTATCCACCTCTGTCATGCATTGGTTGACACCATGAGAAATATCTGTCATGGCAACAACCAGTGTATGGCAGATGTGATTGTGGTTGACGTAGGGTACCCAGAATCCATTGCATGGTGATTGATTATTGGCAACAAAAAGCTTTTGGAAATTATATTACACAACATCAACCCTTGTTCTGCATGGTCGCGGAAAAACGCCGGATGGTGTCGCAAAATGTATTATACACATTATCTTTGATCAGCTAGGCGGCGAGGCGAGATTACCTGTAACTTAATTAACAACATGTATTATTCTTTAAGTTGTACATGCACAATTTTATAGTTCTAACTAAATTACCAGATCCATTTAAACAACAGTAGATGCAGAATGGAAAACAAACATTATTTTAGGGGTTTTTTTTAAATATTTAATATTTAATATTGAAAGACAGAAAAAATATAACGACTAAAATGTCACAATTTAATGTATGTATCCGTACAAAATGAAATACTATTAACAGTTTCCGCCATAATCAAAGAAATTGGCGATTTTATTATATGCATTTTTTTAACTTTGTCCGTGTTTTAAGAAAACATTATTGTACAAATGTTTCAAATGCAATCGTTGTTATGGCTTTAATGCGGTTTTAATTTTCACCAGATGTGTAAGTAAACAATTGAGAAATTCAGTTTAATAATTATAAATAAGGATGCTAACATTTTCAGCAGTCTTCATTTTTTAGAAACAGATTTATTTAAACATACATTTATCTTTAACATTACTATTTAAATAACATTTGTTATTGTAATTGTGCGAACGTACAATTTCCAAATAGAACCTGGATAGTACCACACATACATGGAGCTGGATAGAACCACATATACATGGAGCTGGATAGTACCACACATACATGGAGCTGGATAGTATCACACTTACATGTAGCCGGATAGTACCACACATACATGGAGCTGGATAGTACCACACATACATGGAGCTGGATAGTACCACACATACATGGAGCTGGAAAGCACCACATATACATGGAGCTGGATAGTACAACACATACATGTAGATGGATAGTACCACACATACATGTAGATGGATAGTACCACACATACATGGAACTGGATAGTACCACATATACATGTAGATTGATAGTACCACACATACATGGAGCTGGATAGTACCACACACACATGGAGCTGGATAGTACCACACATACATGGATAGTACTACAGGTATATAAACATGGAGGAGGATAGTAACACATATACATGGTACCTGTTAGAATTTTAACCTGACATTGAAGAAAAGAGATAATTTGTTTTGGTAAAAGATATATTGGCCTCTTTTTCAGCCATCTGTGAAATAGAATAATTTTATTAATTGTTAACACCAACACGATACTTCGGAAACATGCTAGATTTGTCTCATCCAGGAAAAAATACTGTTTGTACGGTATACCTCCTGATGATTTACCTGTTGTATCTTACTACTGATCTAACAATAGTCTGACTCAGAAGTGTAGTACAAATTATATACAGCTTGTGTAGTATATTCTTTTACGAAACATGACCTACCTTTGATTGACTGCCAGCGACATACTTTTTGCAACAAGCAATTACTGGCGACTCTTCCGGAACACCTGAATTCACTCTCATTTTCTTGAGTTTGTGTTGCTAGTTTTTATTTGTGTGTTGTTTTGTTCCGTGTTTGCTAAAATGTGTTCTATAGTTTTTCGCTTTGATTTTTTTTTGCACAGGATGAAAGTCATATGCAAATTTGACAACATTTAGTGTTTGTTGACCGTCACAGGATGAAACAGTTCACATAGTCATATAATGCAAATTTGACAACATTGAGTGTTTGTTGACCATTTTACTTTGCCCCTTTCATCAAAGTGGGGTTGGTTGGTGTTTACCGCCACTTTCAGCAATTTTTCAGCTATATCATGGCATCCAGTTTTTATTTGGGGAGGAAGCTGGAGTACCCAGAGAAAACCCCCGAACTGTGGTAGGAAAACTGACAATCCTTGTCAATGGTCAAAGTGTGTTAGAATTAAATAAATGTATTGCTGAATAATAAATTAGAACACATTAAATGAATAAAAACTAGTATTGATATTTTATTCAAACTGTACTAATATATAATTATATTCACAAACTGTATTGCAACAAATTATACAGTATATTATAAAAAGAAGTAACTATATGGGTACTAACAACGGATATTGTGAACATGACTGGCTTATATTATCAGTACAGTAAGTTTATATTCAATTTCATTAAGTTGTCATACAAGTTTAATTCATACAGACACCATGACAGAGATAAACATTTCATCATGTTGCATTGATTTCAATTATTCTACAATTGAGGCAATAAACTTCCGATAACGTCCTGAATATATTTGAAATATTGCTGGAGGTTAAACAACAGCCAATCCATCAATCAATTTTCATTTTGAGTTCTCGGAAGTTTCAATTGTGCATTTAAACCCTGAATACAACAGCAAATAATAATTTTAAACAATCTCAAACATTTCATACAATTAGTTAGTACCATTAGCCTAAATTTATCATCTTGACAGAATCTGACTAAAATTACCAGCATGAACTAAGAAATCAAAACAGTTTTAAAGATAAAAATGTAAATAAACTAATAATTGTGTCAACAAGGAGTCATCAGACCATTGTTCTATTGAAAGAAATAGTTGTACATCTTGGCGTGTTTATTTCATTTGCTTACAATTCACTCTTAAATTTGAGTTAAAAGACATAAACAGAAAGTTATATCAAAACTCGTGTAATGAAAGGCAATAAAAATAGTTTTTTTTCTTAAACTTTTCAAAATAACACTGAACAAGTGTGGACACAGAAAAATGTCTCGACTGCATTCCGCATCAGGAATGAAAAATATTACATCATAAGCATTACATAAAATAAGTATTAAATTCTTATCATTTAAAACATACAATGCATGGTTCCCAAGAAACAGACATAATTTAAAAACTTTAACATACTCAGTGGACCGTGAAATTGATATCATGGTCATGTGACACCTACCAGACAGCTGTGTACTAATCATTAGCAACATATATATCAAATATTGTCATCCTACCATGCATGGTTACAGAGGAACTGCCCTAATCCAAAAACATTAATGTAGTCACTGAAGCGTGAAATTGAGGTCAGGGTTAGGTGACACCTACAAGACAGTCATGCACTATTCATCAGCAACCTATAGACCAAATATTTTCATCCTACCATGCATGATTACAGAGGAACTGCCCTAACCCAAAAACATTAATGTAGTCACTGAAGCGTGAAATTGAGGTCAGGGTTAGGTGACACCTACCAGACAGTCATGCACTATTCATCAGCAACCTATAGACCAAATATTGTCATCCTACCATGCATGGTTACAGAGCAACTGCCTTAATCCAAAAACTTTAACAGTCGCTGCACCATGAAATTTAAGTCAAGGTCAGGTGACTGACTGACAAGTACTCATCATAAGCTACCACTGGACCGAATTTGATGGATATAGGGCTTAAGCTTACAAAGATATGAAGCTAAATGTCCAAGTATTTATGTTCATAGTAATTGGCAGAGTGATGGTGTAAAAATGCAGAAGCTGTTACTTAATCCTAATTAACAGTAAATTAACTGACCAATGAGCATCCGAATAACTGACTGATTATGCAATAAACAACCATGCATTGACTGCATGTGGCTGAACAGTCTACCCTTATTACATAAAAAAACAAAGATAATTTCTATCAAGATACATAATACAAACTTGCATCACAGTACAGTAGGTGGACCTATGACATAACATACTGATTACAACATTTAAGACACCTGTTACATAATATAATACAATCAAATCTACACACGCATTACAATAGAACTGCAACAACAAGTTTAGGAACTTGTTACTTAGCAATAAATTCATTTTGCCTTCTAGGTCAAGAAGTAAAACAGATGGAGGAAAACAAAAAAACACTTCTTCAGCATCAAAAGGTCTACAAAACTTCACCAAAAGTGAGGATTTTTGCCATTGTGTCCTCAAAATATTTAAAATTAAAAATTGAGAAAAAGTTTGCACCACTAAATTGTTAAGATCTATAAGACCTACAAAATTTACTTAGGGTAAAGATTGTCTAAATAACAGGTTAGGAGTTATTCCCCTTTGAACTGCTTTTTATTCAATTTTACATGTCTTTGAAAATCTTCTCTAAAACCACTGAAAGAACTGGTTCTGAAACATTGCATACGTAATCCTTAATATGTCCTTTACCCAAATTGAACAAATAATGACAGACGACTAACCAACAACTGCTGCCGTGGCTATAAAAAGAACAAGTTGGGTCAAGATATAGGTTTTTGCTTATTGTACAAAAAGTGCCCTTTAATCATCTAAATTGTTTCTCTTACTTTTCCTCAATATATAGAGGAAAAGGTATGCAGGGTCGTCCTAGTAAAAGTATAACTATTAAAGGATTGACAACAACACTTCGTAGGATGCAACAATCTATGTTTATTCTGGTCGACTAGTTTCGGCAGTTTCCTGCCGTCATCATGACAATTTTTTATAAAATTACAGAGCTTAAGTACTAATTCAGTGTTGTTGTCAATCCTTTATTATTTTTCCTCAATATCTTAAAAAACATAAGAGCTACAGAAAATATTTTCTATACAAAATTATTTAACTCATCGAGCTGTGTTGGTGCTTATGTGTCGGACAAATCCTCATATGAGTTATTAACTTTGAAACGTCACAAATAATGATTTTTGAGGAAGTGTTGGACAATTCCTCATAAGAAACAAAAGCTAGATAAAAAAGAATTGCATAGTTGTTCAATTGGTTTCAGGTTCAGGTAAGCGATACAGGCTCTTGTTGATGATAATAATAGGTTAATATTTTGTTGAAGTAATGTATAAAGTGAATCCCTACAATATGATTGGTTAATCAAGACAGGAATATCATATCGTATTCCCTGTGAAAAATGATATTGAAACCAGTTTCAAAATGACATCTATTCAATGTCTTATTTATTTGTTTTACATAATATATATAGTTTAACATAATATAATGATATGAAATACTGATTTTAAATACATGCATTTAACGGAAACTATCATGTCCGTCTGCGATTTGTCTTGAAATTAACAAGGGAGATGACCGATAATTTGTAGTCTGCTAAAATGGCAACAAAAGCATTTGCATCGCACTTCATAAGTGAAATTTATTATAAATATCATAAAACATTTTGCTGGGAATAAAAAGTTGTAAAAAATAACAAGGTTATAAAATTTAAAATGCCATAAAAAGTTTGGTTGGAATTAAACTATGAAAATTTATCGATTCAACTGATATAGCAAAAACACCTAACATTTTTCGTTTTCATATCATTTATAAAACAGGTATGATGCAGTATTCGTAAGCCTTAATGTGTTGAATGGTAAGTTCTTCAACAGTGGTAGTCCAAACTAAGTTTTTTCTTCAAGCATGAAAAATGTCTAATTAAATTTTATACTGTTGAATATAAGTACAAGATGTCTTCAACAGAATATAATTATTATTCGGGCTTCACAGGGGATACAGGTTCCTATTACCTGTCTGTATTCTATATTCCCTTTGACTCCAGCTCAGGGAATATAAAACACAGACAGGGAATATGAACCAGTATCCCTTGTGAAGATCACGAATAACATAATATCTCCTCCACAAAGTCAGTAGAGTATTTCCTATATAATTCAAGTACTACTGCAAATCCTACAACCATCGCAAAAATTTGAACATTGTGTGAGATTTGTTGGTCTTTGATTGCTGATCATATTCCACTTTGCAAGTAATAAAGCAAAACAATTGAGTTTCATGTCAAATAAAAGGTATAACTCATACTATGATACAGCATACAATATAATGCAATCTGAAGATATCGGATGTGATCATATAATGCTATTTTTTCTTTATATGTAATAGTTTAATACAGTCAAATAAATATGCTGACACTTGTGATCTATTTATATACTTTAGCTGCATCAATTATGTTTATAAACGGATAAAATACCGTATAAAATCTATTAACTGAAAACTAAAAACATTCAAATAAAGCATGGTACAAATTAATTAAAAGATGTTTGTATTAAAGGTAATGGAAGCATAGAACGTCAGCAAAAAAGGTAAAAAGAACTGTGTCAAACTATCAAATTATTTTTGTTTATACAATCCAATGTTAAATTTCGTATCTAAAAATCGTGTTCCCCTGAGATCAACAATTTGAAGTACTCGCATAAGACTGCGTAGTGTTTTATTGCTTCCAGACTTGCTCCATTTAGTTAAGATGTCATAATTTTGGTCGAATGTGTCCTTGCTATATTTAGCAATGGTCCTTTCAATCTCAGCGGTTTTTAAACCTAATTCGATCCCAAGATGCAGTGCGCAATTTCCTATCGTTCTTGACAATTCAACTAGAGTAGCATTGTCTGGCTCTTGTTGTAATGCAGTGTGTTCAATATCTAAAAGCTTTCTATCTTTATCTTCCCGGAAAATCTGAAAAGAAGAAATAAGACTAGAGGCTCCCAGGAGCCTGTATCGCTCACCTGAACCTGAAACCAAACAACCCCTTTTTATCCAGCTTTTCGTTGCTATAAGGAATTGCCCAACACTTCTGCAAAATCATTAATTTTGACCTTTTAAGGGAAATAATTCCTATAAGGAGGAGCTTTTGATGCTTAGAGGAAGAAGGGAGGTTCACTTCAAATTTGCTGTACTTGTTATACTTTTTTTACTATCAGTCGAAAACTCTCTCGACCCCCCTTTTTTCATGTTTTCTATTTTAAGCCAACATAGCTATGTAGGTAGTCAGGTGTCATTATTTTCAAAATTTTGGTAGAGGACGTCCTAAAGATGATGTGTGCAATGTTTCAAAGCAGTCCTTTCATTGGTTAAAGATGAGAAGATTTTTTAAAATCATGTAAAATTGATTAAAAAAATGTTCAAGGAGAATAATTCCTTAACGATTCATCAGACAATCTTGACCCATAAGTCATTTTGTAGCCCTCATAGAGCAGAACAATTAAGCAATGCTAACTTTTTCTCTAGTTCTAATAATTTTTTAAGATATTGAGGCAAACATGTCAAAAATAATCAATTTCGACAATTAAAGGGCAATAACTCCTATAAGGAGTCATCATACAACTTCAACCCAATGGAGTGTTTCGTAGAGCTTTTGATGCAGATGAAGGCATGTCTCTTCGGTTTTCCTGTATCTGTTACACTTTTTTAAATATAAGCCAAAAACTGTATTTTACCCCCCTCCCCCCTTTCGTCCTATTTTTAGCCATGGTGGCCATGTTGGTTAATCTGCAGCCATGGTTGGTGCAAAGGACAGAAACAAAGAGCAGAACAATTAAGCAATGCTAACTTTTTCTCTAGTTCTAATAATTTTTTTAAGATATTGAGGCAAACATGTCAAAAATAATCAATTTCGACAATTAAAGGGCAATAACTCCTATAAGGAGTCATCATACAACTTCAACCCAATGGAGTGTTTCGTAGACCTTTTGATGCAGATGAAGGCATGTCTCTTCAGTTTTCCTATATCTGTTATACTTTTTGAACTATAAGCAAAAAACTGTATTTTGACCCCCCTGTTCTATTTTTAGCCATGGAGGCCATGTTGGTTGGTCTGAGGCCATAATTTGAGCAAACTTGGTAGAGGACATTTTACTGATGATGTGTGCAAAGTTTCAAAGCAATCCCTTCAGTGGTTTTGGAGGAGAAGATTTTTGAAGAAAAGTTAACGACGACGACGACGACGACGACGACGACGGACGACGACGGACGCCAAGTGATGGCAATAGCTCACATGACCCTTCGGGTCAGGTGAGCTAATTACACAGGAATCTTGAATTAGGAATTACACCGGAATCTAGGATTAGAAATTACACAGGAATCTAGGATTAGGAATTACACGGGAATCTTGGATTAGGAATTACATAGGAATATAGGATAAGGAATTACACAGGAATCTAGGATTAGGAATTACACAGGAATCTAGGATTGGGAATTACACAGGAATCTAGGATTGGGAATTACACAGGAATATAGGATTAAGAATTACACAGGAATCTAGGATTAGGAATTACACAGGAAACTGATAAGGAATAACACTGGAATCTAGGATTAGGAATTATTCAGGCATCTAGGATTAGGAATTACACAGGAATCTTGAATTAGGAATTACATAAAAATCTAGGATTGGGAATTACACAGGAATCTAGGACTAGGAATTACACAGGAATCTAGGATTGGGAATTACACAGGAATATAGGATTAAGAATTACACAGTAATCTAGGATTGGGAATTACACAGGAATATAGGATTGGGAATTACACCGGAATATAGGATTAAGAATTACACCGGAATATAGGATTAAGAATTACACAGTAATCTAGGATTGGGAATTACACAGGAATATAGGATTAAGAATTACACAGGAATCTAGGACTAGGAATTACACAGGAATATAGGATTAAGAATTACACAGGAATCTAGGATTAGGAATTACCCAGGAAACTGATAAGGAATAACACAGGAATCTAGGATTAAGAATTACACAGGAATCTAGGATTAAAAATTACACAGGAATCTAGGATTGGGAATTACACAGGAATCTAGGATTGGGAATTACACAGGAATATAGGATTAAGAATTACACAGGAATCTAGGATTAGGAATTACACAGGAAACTGATAAGGAATAACACAGGAATCTAGGATTAGGAATTACTCAGGCATCTAGGATTATGAATTACACAGGAATCTTGAACTATGAATTACACTGGAATCTAGGCTCACCTGAACCTGAAACCAAACAACCCTTTTTATCCAGCTTTTCTTTGCTATAAGGAATTGCCCAACACTTCTGCAAAAATCATTAATTTTGACCTTTTAAGGGAAATAACTCCTATAAGGAGGATCTTTTGATGGTTAGAGGGAGAAGGGAGGTTCACTTCAAATTTGCTGTACCTGTCATACTTTTTTAACTATCAGTCGAAAACTCTCTCGACCTCCCACCCCCACCCCTTTTTTCATTTTTTCTATTTTAATCCAACGTAGCTAAGTAGGTAGTCAGGTGTCATGATTTGCACAATTTTGGTACAGGACATCCTAAAGATGATGTGTGCAATGTTTCAAAGCAGTCCTTTCATTGGTTTAAGAGGAGAAGATTTTTTAAAATCAAGTAAAATTGATTAAAAAAATGTTAAGGAGAATAATTCCTAAACGGTTAATCAGACAATCTTGACCCTTAAGTCATTTTTGTAGCCCTCATAGAGCAGAACAATTAAGCAATGCTAACTTTTTCTCTAGTTCTAATAATTTCAAGATTTTGAGGCAAAAATGTCAAAAATAATCCTTTTCGACAATTAAAGGGCATTAACTCTTATAAGGAGTCATCATACAACTTCAACCCAATGGAGTGTTTCGTAGAGCTTTTGATGCAGATGAAGGCATGTCTCTTCGGTTTTCCTGTATCTGTTACACTCTTTTAAATATAAGCCAAAAACTGTATTTTACCGCCCCCCCAACCTATTTGTAGCCATGGTGGCCATGTTGGTTAATCTGCAGCCATGGTTGGTGCAAACTTGGTTGAGGACATTTGACAGATGATGTGTACAAAGTTTCAAAGCAGTACTTTCAGTTGTTTCAGAGGAGAAGATTTAAAAAAATCAATTAAAACCGATAAAAAAAAACAGTTCAAGGGGAATAACTCTTAAACGGTTAATCAAACAATCTTGACCCTTAAGTCATTTTTGTAGCCCTCATAGAGCAGAACAATTAAGCAATGCTAACTTTTTCTCTAGTTCTAATAATTTTCAA
The DNA here is from genome assembly GCA_944474755.1 of Limnoperna fortunei. Taxonomy (NCBI): domain Eukaryota; kingdom Metazoa; phylum Mollusca; class Bivalvia; order Mytilida; family Modiolidae; genus Limnoperna; species Limnoperna fortunei. The sequence continues at coordinate 110,871,150 of OX104112.1, read as the reverse complement.
GATTTTGAGGCAAAAATGGCAAAAATCATCAATTTTGACAATTAAAGGGCAATAACTCCTACAAGGAGTCATCATACAACTCTGACCTAATGGAGTGTTTTGTAGAGCTTAAGATGCTGAAGAAGGAAAGTCTCTTCTGTTTTCCTGTATCTGTTATACTTTTTGAACTATAAGCAAAAAACTGTATTTTGACCCCTCTGTTCTATTTTTAGCCATGGCGGCCATGTTGGTTGGTCTGAGGCCATGATTTGGGCAAACTTGGTAGAGGGCATTTTACTGATGATGTATGCAAAGTTTCAAAGCAATCCCTTCAGTGGTTTTGGAGGAGAAGATTTTTGAAGAAAAGTTAACGATGACGACGACGACGGACGCCAAGTGATGGCAATAGCTCACATGACCCTTTGGGTCAGGTGAGCTAATTACACAGGAATCTAGGACTAGGAATTACACAGGAATCTAGGATTAGGAATTACACAGGAAACTGATAAGGAATAACACAGGAATCTAGGATTAGGAATTACACAGGAATCTAGGACTAAGAATTACACAGGCATCTAGGATTAGGAATTACATGGGAATCTTGGATTAGGAATTACACAGGAATCTAGGATTGGGAATTACACAGGAATATAGGATTAAGAATTACACAGGAATCTGGGATTGGGAATTACACAGGAATCTAGGATAAGGAATTACACAGGAATCTAGGATTTGGGAATTACACAGGAATCTAGTATTGGGAATTACACAGGAATCTAGGTTTAGGAATTCCACAGGAATCTATGATTAGGAATTACACCGGAATCTAGGATTGGGAATTACACAGGAATATATGATAAGGAATTACACAGGAATCTAGGATTAGGAATTACCCAGGAATCTAGGATAAAGAATTACACAGGAATCTAGGATAAAGAATTACACAGGAATCTAGGATTGGGATTTACACAGGAATCTAGGATAAGGAATTACACAGGAATCTAGGATAAGGAATTACACAGGAATCTAGTATTAAGAATTACACAGGAATCTAGGATTGGGAATTACACAGGAATCTAGGATAAGGAATTACACAGGAATCTTGGATTAGGAATTACACAGGAATCTAGGATTGGGAATTACACAGGAATATAGGATTAAGAATTACACAGGAATCTAGGATTGGGAATAACACAGGAATCTATGATAAGGAATTACACAGGAATCTAGGATTTGGGAATTACACAGGAATCTAGGATTGGGAATTACACAGGAATCTAGGTTTAGGAATTCCACAGGAATCTAGGATTAGGAATTATACTGGAATCTAGGATTGGGAATTACACAGGAATATATGATGAGGAATTATACAGGAATCTAGGATTAGGAATTACACAGGAATCTAGGATAAAGAATTACATAGGAATCTATGATAAAGAATTACACAGGAATCTAGGATTGGGAATTACACAGGAATCTAGGATAAGGAATTACACAGGAATCTAGGATAAGGAATTACACAGGAATCTAGTATTAAGAATTACACAGGAATCTAGGATTAGGAATTACACAGGCATCTAGGATTAGGAACTACACGGGAATCTTGGATTAGGAATTACACAGGAATCTAGGATTAGGAATTACACAGGAATCTAGGCCTAAGAATTAGACAGGCATCTAGGATTAGGAATTACACGGGAATCTCGGATTAGGAATTACAGAGGAATCTAGGATTGGGAATTACACAGGAATATAGGATTAAGAATTACACAGGAATCTAGGATTGGGAATTACACAGGAATCTAGGATAAGGAATTACACAGGAATCTAGGATTGGGAATTACACAGGAATCTAGGATAATTATTTCAGTAAAACTATTAATACCTTTGTTGTATTTCAAATTCTACTTCAAATCAATGATCATAACACTAAACAGGTTTACAAGATAAGTTTGGGGAAAAGTTCGATGTATTTGACAATAAGTAGCTAAACTATCATACTAGAATACCATATGTGATAAAAATTAATATATCCTACAATCATTTAGTGTACAAATAAAGTATTCTATTTTTTCAGAGATATAAAGACTCCTGGTAACATTGTCTTCACTTTAAAGAATATTAAGTATTATAATCAGTGAAATAAATAATTTCTTAACTGATTGGATTTCATCAAAAGTCACGATGTTGTACTACAAGTACTATTACGAGGTAGATAAATATTTAAATAATTGTATTCACCTGACAAAGTATGTGAGTTTTGTTTTCAATTCCTGTTAAAGCATTGTGCAAATCTTGAAACGTAGGATTTTCCTGTGTATTTTTCCAATCACATAGAGCATCAATTTTCATCAAGCTTGGAGCACAATTGCCGTACTTGAATACAATGTCTTCCCAGGTAACTTCTGGAAGCCCAAGTCGGATGACAAATTCTTTAAACTTGGTTATTGTAATACAAGCAGCCAATCTAGTAAGATGTTTGTCTTCTGGACACAACTCAAAAGACTCCTTATCTAGACCTGTAATTTACTAATATCTTTAACTAAAATAATGTCTTACACAAACTTTAATTATATATATTATTAGAACAAATAACCGTACCCTTGCTTTTTCTTTTTTTTTTTGCAGACAATCACAAAACTAACTACGGATTTTAATGGCAGTAAAGCTCGGCCTAATAAATTAAGTATTGTTTATTTCTACACAATCTGTATTTTGTATTGATTCAAAATCAGAAATTGCAAAATAAACCATACTGTGATGTTAAAATGGGTTTTGTGATAACATTGTTGACTTGATATCATGATAAAATCATAAAACCAGTTTTTTCTTCATTATCATCTTATATAACTGAATGGATTTTAAGTCTCTCCAAATTGAGATGCTAAATTATAGTGATTTTTGTTTACCTATAAACGTTTTCTAAGTTATATATATGCATACATGTGTAGAAGACTATAACAAGGTAAGCACATGCAGGTATAAAAATGAAAAAGTGTCATAAAGAGTACCTGCAGGAAAAATGTAATTCCGTTCAATAACTTCACATTTAAACAATTTCTAAGCTTCATCATTAAATAATTGTTATGACAAGCCTGTGAAAAACTATTATAAATATATCTACATATCTACATGTATATCCATACCTGTACACTCCAATGGACAGGCTTTTTGATCCTGTGAACAGAAAATTTGAAATGCTTTGTAATTAATGTGTACTTCTTTTATAAATTTGTAAATAAATATGCTTTTGTCGCAACATGTGAACACATTTGGATTTCAGATAAGTATTACCAATTTCATAAAACATTGAAGTTTAGCAAGCTGTCCATAAAAATAGAACTGTTGATCACAAAATGGGTTCTGAACATGACCAGCAAGGGTAATATCAAAATACAGAACACAAACCCAATACTGCACTGCAAGTTCATCATTATATTTCTCAAAATATTAATGTTTTATCTCTTCTTACAAATTTAAAAGGCAGAAGAATCTAGATGAATCTTGGCTATAAGATACAATTTTTTTCCACATCGGGGTATTTTAATGGAAACATTACCAGAGGTTTTCTGCAATATGGTGTTTCAATTTAATAAATATATATCCTGAAAGTAAATTTTACAATGAGGCTACCGTTGAGCAATCTCAGTTAATGGTGTAAACTGTTACAATCTAGGAAACGGTGATGACAAAATGATACTGAAAAATGGTATGTTTCTTTCTTTAAGGATTGTTTTCAATGGCTGGTTTGAAAACAAACCTTATATTTTAAATTCTATAGTAAAAATGAAGTAACAAGAACAATATTGTATAAGTTATCAAATAATATTTGCAATTCACAATTTTAGTGTCGTCACTTGTTGTTTGAGGAAGAATTCATGTATAGTCAACGTCATCAATACATTTTATTATGACGTCACAATCAGTCACGTGCTGAAAACCCAAGTTAGGTTATACGAAATAACCAACTTTGCTCATGTATTGAGTATTCAAAGGAGATTAAAATTTATAAACATAAACTTGTGTTAAATCTAATAAATAGAATTTATAACATATAAATATCAATGTTTTCCTTAGTGTTTCAGGATTGCAGAGGTAGACTGAAACTGCATGGTACTTAAAATAGATGTGTAGCACTAACATGAACCAAGAGCAAAATCTCCATATTAAATAATGCATGGTGCATACCAGTTTTTGCTTACCCTCTCAAATGTCCAGTACAAAGGATATCTTGTTTCATGTTCTGTTCCGACACTGCATCTCCAAGAAGGTATCTCTTTAACTTTAGACAGAAGAATGAAACAAATCCCATCTTTACATTTCTCCCCAACTTCAATGTTGAACAAATTTGTGATTTCAAATGATGAAGCTAACTTGCCAAAACTATTGTGGTAGAATTCCAGAGATTTTGATATTGTAAGTGTTATGCATTCTTGTATGCAAGAAGCAACGTCTTGTGAAATAAACCGTCTTGACTTCTCATTCCTTAAACATACAACAATTCTGTCATCTCTGACCAAAATGTATAACTCGTTTGATTGGTCGATACAAAGAATTGCAGCTTTGCGATATAAACATATGCCTCCTTTATCAGTCTCCTTCAAAGGCCACACATTTAATGCAGCACCAATTATTTTAAAAGACAGCGCAGAAGGTATTGATGACTTTAATAGCTTATATGACAGGTACAATGTTTTGTTTTCTTCAAGATTTTCACACAAATTAGTGGTAATTTCCTCCTTTATTATGCATGGCACAAGGTAAACATCACCTGCTTTCCCTCGTGTATTGTAGCGCTTTGGTTCAATCAGAAGGTCAAGGTGAATCAATACTTGTACCACAAACTCTTTGAAGTTATCATCAGGCATGTGTCTGTTGAACTCATCCTGTTGCCAGAGTTTGAACAAATCTTCTTTCCTGATCTTCCCTGTTTTTGTCATTTCGTTCAAAATTTGTCTAAGAGTTGCGTCGGATGGAAAGAACATCTCATCTGTGATAAATGCCCTCAAGATATCCACTAGTGAGGTTGGCTGTACAATGATGAAGTTTTGAAGTCCTTGGCTTTTAAAATACATTATTTTTCCTAATATATGCTGCACTCGTAAGAATTCCTCCAATTGCTTGTCTGTGAGTTTAAGATCATCGTTTTCTTCATTTATCTTTATTAGATCATCCTTTGCAATGATACTGATGTGTCCTGCTCTCATCTCGGATAATTGGAGCTCTAATGGAACCCAGGCCATTGGCATCCGTTCTCCCCACGTCTTCTGCCTAAATGCTATGTCTACGTAAGTTGTCTGTAGCCTGATAACTTCAGGATCATTTCTGTTCGTTCCATTTATAAAGTATATATCATTGTACTTTATACGATTTGCACGTTCATGGTTTTGAAACATGTCTTTCAGATCTTTTTGGAATTGGATCATCATCTTTGTCTGTTCATCCTTTAAATGAATGACAGATGTCATATTTGTATTGCAATAAGTTTGGTAAGAAAACTGGCTAAAAACAAAGGGAATTTTCTGTCCCCCACTCCGACCCTCGTTGTTAATAGAAAACCTTTCCTTTAAATTATCTCTTTAAATAATTCTTTATATAAAATACTTATTTTTGAAAACCACAAAACTTGTTAGAAATATGCTAGTAATAAAGGTCATGTACGCCACCAGGTTATAAGGTAAAATCGAAAAGACAACTAAAAATAAAAATTAAAAATTAAAAAAAAAACAACAATAAAGATGGGCCCGAGCTTTCGGTCCAAAGACCTTCTTCAGGGCGAGAAAGAGGGAGACAAAGAACAACACATCTGTATAGGACAAGGAAAGAGAGTCTCCCTCTTTCTCGCCCTGAAGAAGGTCTTTGGACCGAAAGCTCGGGCCCATCTTTATTGTTGTTTGATTTTTAATTTTTAATTTTAATTTTTATTTGTCTTTTCGATTTTACCTTTTAACCTTGTGGCGTACATGACCTTTATTACTACTCTTATTATTTATTTCGCCACCACACAACTTTTATTATTATTCTATAGAAATATGTTAGACATGCAATCAAAATTTATTTAATTATTTGATACCTATACAATAGTTTAATATTTCAGGTACCTCCTTTATTGTATCTCTGGAAGTTATTTAACTTACCTCCTTTAGAGAGTCTCAGAAAGTTATTTAACTTACCTCCTTTAGTATCTCTGTAAGTTATTTAACTTACATCCTTTAGTGTGTCTCTGTAAGTTATTTAACTTACCTCCTTTAGAGATTCTCTAAGCTATCTAACTTTCCTCCTTAAGTGTGTCTCTGTAAGTTACTTAACTTACCTCCTTTAGAGATTCTCTGTAAGTTATCTAACTTACCTCCTTTAGTTTGTCTCTGAAAGTTATTAAACTTACATCCTTTAGAGATTCTCTGTAAGTTATCTAAATTTCCTCCTTTAGTTTGTCTCTAAGTTACTTAACTTACCTCATTAAGAGATTTTCTGTAAGTTACGTAACTTACCTCCTTTAGAGAATCTCTGTAAGTTGTTTAACTTACCTCCGTTAGTGTGTCTCTGTAAGTTATTTAACTTACCCCCTTTAGTGTCTCTGCAAGTTATTTTACTTACCTCTTTTAGTGTGTCTCTGTAAGTTACTTAACTTACCCCCTTTAGTGTCTCTGTAAGTTATTTAACTCACCCCATTTAGTGTCTCTGCAAGTTATTTTACTTACCTCATTTAGTGTGTCTCTGTAAGTTACTTAACTTACCCCCTTTAGTGTCTCTGTAAGTTATTTAACTTACCTCCTTAAGTGTGTCTCTGTAAGTTATTTAACTTACCCCCTTTAATGTCTCTGTAAGTTATTTAACTTACCTCCTTAAGTGTGTCTCTGTAAGTTATTTAACTTACCCCCTTTAATGTCTCTGTAAGTTATTTAACTTACCCCCTTTAGAGTCTCTGTAAGCTATTCAACTTACCTCATTTAGTGTGTCTCTGTAAGTTATTTAACTTACCCCTTTAGTGTTTCTGCTACTTACATCCTTTATTGTGTCTCTGTAAGTTATCTAACTTTCCTCCTTAAGTGTGTCTCTGTAAGTTACTTAACTTACCTCCTTTAGAGATTCTCTGTAAGTTATCTAACTTTCCTCCTTAAGTGTGTCTCTGTAAGTTACTTAACTTACCTCCTTTAGAGATTCTCTGTAAGTTATCTAACTTTCCTCCTTAAGTGTGTCTCTGTAAGTTACTTAACTTACCTCCGTTAGAGATCTCTGTAAGTTATGTAACTTACCTCCTTTAGTGTGTCTCTGTAAGTTACTTAACTTACCTCCTTTAGAGATTCTCTAAGTTATCTAACTTTCCTCCTTCAGAGATTCTCTGTAAGTTATTTAACTTACCTCCTTTAGTTTGTCTCTGTAAGTTATTAAACTTACCTCCTTTAGAGATTCTGTGTAAGTTATCTAACTTTCCTCCTTTAGTTTGTCTCTAAGTTACTTAACTTACCTCCTTTAGAGATTTTCTGTAAGTTATCTAACTTACCTCCTTTAGTTTGTCTCTGTAAGTTATTAAACTTACATCCTTTAGAGATTCTCTGTAAGTTATCTAAATTTCCTCCTTTAGTTTGTCTCTAAGTTACTTAACTTACCTCCTTTAGAGATTTTCTGTAAGTTACGTAACTTACCTCCTTTAGAGAATCTCTGTAAGTTGTTTAACTTACCTCCGTTAGTGTGTCTCTGTAAGTTATTTAACTTACCCCCTTTAGTGTCTCTGCAAGTTATTTTACTTACCTCCTTTAGTGTGTCTCTGTAAGTTATTTAACTCACCCCATTTAGTGTCTCTGCAAGTTATTTTACTTACCTCATTTAGTGTGTCTCTGTAAGTTACTTAACTTACCCCCTTTAGTGTTTCTGTAAGTTATTTAACTCACCCCATTTAGTGTCTCTGCAAGTTATTTTACTTACCTCATTTAGTGTGTCTCTGTAAGTTACTTAACTTACCCCCTTTAGTGACTCTGTAAGTTATTTAACTTACCTCCTTAAGTGTGTCTCTGTAAGTTATTTAACTTACCCCCTTTAATGTCTCTGTAAGTTATTTAACTTACCCCCTTTAATGTCTCTGTAAGTTATTTAACTTACCACCTTTAGAGTCTCTGTAAGCTATTCAACTTACCTCATTTAGTGTGTCTCTGTAAGTTATTTAACTTACCCCTTTAGTGTTTCTGCTACTTACATCCTTTATTGTGTCTCTGTAAGTTACTTAACTTACCTCCTTTAGAGATTCTCTAAGTTATCTAACTTTCCTCCTTCAGAGATTCTCTGTAAGTTATTTAACTTACCTCCTTTAATTTGTCTCTGTAAGTTATTAAACTTACCTCCTTTAGAGATTCTGTGTAAGTTATCTAACTTTCCTCCTTTAGTTTGTCTCTAAGTTACTTAACTTACCTCCTTTAGAGATTCTCTGTAAGTTATTTAACTTACCTCCTTAAGTGTGTCTCTGTAAGTTATTTAACTTACCCCCTTTAATGTCTCTGTAAGTTATTTAACTTACCCCCTTTAGAGTCTCTGTAAGCTATTCAACTTACCTCATTTAGTGTGTCTCTGTAAGTTATTTAACTTACCCCCTTTAGTGTTTCTGCTACTTACATCCTTTATTGTGTCTCTGTAAGTTATCTAACTTTCCTCCTTAAGTGTGTCTCTGTAAGTTACTTAACTTACCTCCTTTAGAGATTCTCTGTAAGTTATCTAACTTTCCTCCTTAAGTGTGTCTCTGTAAGTTACTTAACTTACCTCCTTTAGAGATTCTCTGTAAGTTATCTAACTTTCCTCCTTAAGTGTGTCTCTGTAAGTTACTTAACTTACCTCCGTTAGAGATCTCTGTAAGTTATGTAACTTACCTCCTTTAGTGTGTCTCTGTAAGTTACTTAACTTACCTCCTTTAGAGATTCTCTAAGTTATCTAACTTTCCTCCTTCAGAGATTCTCTGTAAGTTATTTAACTTACCTCCTTTAGTTTGTCTCTGTAAGTTATTAAACTTACCTCCTTTAGAGATTCTGTGTCAGTTATCTAACTTTCCTCCTTTAGTTTGTCTCTAAGTTACTTAACTTACCTCCTTTAGAGATTCTCTGTAAGTTATCTAACTTACCTCCTTTAGTTTGTCTCTGTAAGTTATTAAACTTACATCCTTTAGAGATTCTCTGTAAGTTATCTAAATTTCCTCCTTTAGTTTGTCTCTAAGTTACTTAACTTACCTCCTTTAGAGATTTTCTGTAAGTTACGTAACTTACCTCCTTTAGAGAATCTCTGTAAGTTGTTTAACTTACCTCCGTTAGTGTGTCTCTGTAAGTTATTTAACTTACCCCCTTTAGTGTCTCTGCAAGTAATTTTACTTACCTCCTTTAGTGTGTCTCTGTAAGTTATTTAACTCACCCCATTTAGTGTCTCTGCAAGTTATTTTACTTACCTCATTTAGTGTGTCTCTGTAAGTTACTTAACTTACCCCCTTTAGTGTCTCTGTAAGTTATTTAACTCACCCCATTTAGTGTCTCTGCAAGTTATTTTACTTACCTCATTTAGTGTGTCTCTGTAAGTTACTTAACTTACCCCCTTTAGTGTCTCTGTAAGTTATTTAACTTACCCCCTTTAATGTCTCTGTAAGTTATTTAGCTTACCTCCTTAAGTGTGTCTCTGTAAGTTATTTAGCTTACCCCCTTTAGAGTCTCTGTAAGCTATTCAACTTACCTCATTTAGTGTGTCTCTGTAAGTTATTTAACTTACCCCCTTTAGTGTTTCTGCTACTTACATCCTTTATTGTGTCTCTGTAAGTTATCTAACTTTCCTCCTTAAGTGTGTCTCTGTAAGTTACTTAACTTACCTCCTTTAGAGATTCTCTGTAAGTTATCTAACTTTCCTCCTTAAGTGTGTCTCTGTAAGTTACTTAACTTACCTCCGTTAGAGATCTCTGTAAGTTATATAACTTACCTCCTTTAGTGTGTCTCTGTAAGTTACTTAACTTACCTCCTTTAGAGATTCTCTAAGTTATCTAACTTTCCTCCTTTAGAGATTCTCTAAGTTATCTAACTTTCCTCCTTCAGAGATTCTCTGTAAGTTATTTAACTTACCTCCTTTAGTTTGTCTCTGTAAGTTATTAAACTTACCTCCTTTAGAGATTCTGTGTAAGTTATCTAACTTTCCTCCTTTAGTTTGTCTCTAAGTTACTTAACTTACCTCCTTTAGAGATTCTCTGTAAGTTATCTAACTTACCTCCTTTAGTTTGTCTCTGTAAGTTATTAAACTTACATCCTTTAGAGATTCTCTGTAAGTTATCTAAATTTCCTCCTTTAGTTTGTCTCTAAGTTACTTAACTTACCTCCTTTAGAGATTTTCTGTAAGTTACGTAACTTACCTCCTTTAGAGAATCTCTGTAAGTTGTTTAACTTACCTCCGTTAGTGTGTCTCTGTAAGTTATTTAACTTACCCCCTTTAGTGTCTCTGCAAGTTATTTTACTTACCTCCTTTAGTGTGTCTCTGTAAGTTATTTAACTCACCCCATTTAGTGTCTCTGCAAGTTATTTTACTTACCTCATTTAGTGTGTCTCTGTAAGTTACTTAACTTACCCCATTTAGTGTCTCTGTAAGTTATTTAACTCACCCCATTTAGTGTCTCTGCAAGTTATTTTACTTACCTCATTTAGTGTGTCTCTGTAAGTTACTTAACTTACCCCCTTTAGTGTCTCTGTAAGTTATTTAACTTACCTCCTTAAGTGTGTCTCTGTAAGTTATTTAACTTACCCCCTTTAATGTCTCTGTAAGTTATTTAACTTACCTCCTTAAGTGTGTCTCTGTAAGTTATTTAACTTACCCCCTTTAATGTCTCTGTAAGTTATTTAACTTACCCCCTTTAGAGTATCTGTAAGCTATTCAACTTACCTCATTTAGTGTGTCTCTGTAAGTTACTTAACTTACCTCCTTTAGAGATTTTCTGTAAGTTATCTAACTTTCCTCCTTAAGTGTGTCTCTGTAAGTTACTTAACTTACCTCCGTTAGAGATCTCTGTAAGTTATATAACTTACCTCCTTTAGTGTGTCTCTGTAAGTTACTTAACTTACCTCCTTTAGAGATTCTCTAAGTTATCTAACTTTCCTCCTTCAGAGATTCTCTGTAAGTTATTTAACTTACCTCCTTTAGTTTGTCTCTGTAAGTTATTTAACTTACCCCCTTTAGTGTTTCTGCTACTTACATCCTTTATTGTGTCTCTGTAAGTTATCTAACTTTCCTCCTTAAGTGTGTCTCTGTAAGTTACTTAACTTACCTCCTTTAGAGATTTTCTGTAAGTTATCTAACTTTCCTCCTTAAGTGTGTCTCTGTAAGTTACTTAACTTACCTCCGTTAGAGATCTCTGTAAGTTATATAACTTACCTCCTTTAGTGTGTCTCTGTAAGTTACTTAACTTACCTCCTTTAGAGATTCTCTAAGTTATCTAACTTTCCTCCTTCAGAGATTCTCTGTAAGTTATTTAACTTACCTCCTTTAGTTTGTCTCTGTAAGTTATTAAACTTACCTCCTTTAGAGATTCTGTGTAAGTTATCTATCTTTCCTCGTTTAGTTTGTCTCTAAGTTACTTAACTTACTTCCTTTAGAGATTCTCGGTAAGTTACTTAACTTACTTCCTTTAGAGATTCTCTGCAAGTTATTTAACTTACCTCCTTTAGTGCGTCTCTGTCAGTTATTTAACTTACCTGCTTAAGTTTGTCTCTGTAATTTATTAAAGCTACCTCCTTTAGTTTGTCTCTGTAAGTTATTAAACTTACCTGCTTTAGTTTGTCTCTGTAAGTTATTAAACTTACCTCCTTTAGTTTGTCTCTGTAAGTTATTTAACTTACCTCTTTAGTGTGTCTAAGTTTTTTTAACTTACCTCCTTAAGTGTCTCTGTAAGTTATTAAACTTACCTCCTTTAGTTTGTCTCTGTAAGTTATTAAACTTACCTCCTTTGGTTTGTCTCTGTAAGTTATTTAACTTACGTCCTTTAGTTTGTCTCTGTTAGTTATTTAACTTACCTCCTTTAGTTTGTCTCTGTAAGTTATTTAACTTTCCTCCTTTAGAGTGTCTCTGTAAGTTATTAAACTTACCTCCTTTAGTTTGTCTCTGTAAGTTATTAAACCTACCTCCTTTAGTGTCTCTGTAAGTTATTAAACTTACCTCCTTTAGAGTGTCTCTGTAAGATATTTAACTTACCTCCTTTAGAGTGTCTCTGTAAGATATTTAACTTACTTCTTTTAGTGTGTCTGTGTAAGTTATTTAACTTTCCTCCTTTAGTGTGTCTCTGTAAGTTATTTAACTTTCCTCCTTTTGTGCATCTCTGTAAGTTAGATAACTTACCTCCTATCGTGTGCCTCTGTAAGTTATTTAACTTAACTCCTTTAGTTTGTCTCTGTACATTATTTAACTTACCTCCTTTAGTGTGTCTCTGTAAGTTATTTAACTTTCCTCCTTTAGTGTATCTTTAACTGTCTGTCCATGAAAAAACCAGGCAATTTCCATATTTACTGGCACATTGAATTTTTTAAATATTTTTATTCTTTTGAAAATTATGTCAGTTAACAAGTATATTTTACATAATTTAAGACGTTTTGATGAAAAAAATGTTTTTGTGCCAGAAACGCTACATTTATAAAAGCTTATAATCCCTATTAATGCTTTGTAAAAACACCAATTGTAAATGTGTCACAATATTTATTCCATTTGAGATTAGAAGTTAATATAGCCATAAAGTAGTTATCCATGGTTGGTTTTATACATTTTAACAAAAAAATTAATTGGGATATTGAAGTTCTTTACGAAAACTGGTTTTAAAAATGATGTTTCATTAAAAATGGAGTTACCTCCTTTTGTACAGTAGTTTATCAAAATACCTTAAATTAAGTGTAGGTAACTAGTAAGTTGAAAATACAGTCATTTTGTATTTAAACACATCTTTGGGAACATGAATGTGTAAAAATTGTGAGTGTAAAAGTTGTTTTATTAAAAATAATTATTTTATAAAAGCATTCAGTGCGAAATCATCAATGTAAACTCCTTTAAACATGAAAGTGTACTAAGGTGTTCTGGAAGGGTTAGCAGTTCCAACTTGTTGCCACAACACTTGTTGTGTTGCCAATGATTTGTTTAGATTAGAATATGTCAAATATTTTTAAAGGAAGACAAAAATCAAACCAAAATTTTTTTCTGTGTTCATCCTGATACAACAATTTGCAATCACATTTTGTACACTATTTTGGATGTATGTAGCAATAAATGAAACAATTTTTTTTATTGTTTTGGAAATGGATGATTACACATGTCATGAATGTGGTTTGACATTTGTGTTTTTACAACAGTACAACATCCATCAGGACATAGGTAATCATAAAATCCAGCCTACTGATCACTTGAAAGTTCTTTGGAATTCAAAATGCATCAAGGAAACAATCACCAAAGTTAAAGCAAAGTGTTCTTTACAAGATGAAACATCAATACTGAACACAGGCTGGGCATTGAAAGGGAAAAGAGCCAACAAAAGGTTTAGCCCAGCAGTAAAAGATTTTGTTCAAGGCTTGTTGGAAGAAGGTGAAAAAGAGGAAGGAGTACTCCTACCGAGGCTTCAAAGAAAATAAGATCACTCCGAGATGAAAGTGGAAAAAGAATATTTACACCTGATTATTGGCTAAGTTCCCAACAAATTCAAGGATTGTTTTCAAGATTCCTTCACAGCAGGACTTGTAAATCGGTACAGGAAGAAAATGATGTGGATTTCAATGATATAATAAATGAAATTGCCAGACATGAAACTGAGATGGACCTTGTTCATTCAATTTGTCAATAATCTGCTTGCTGTTTTCAGTTAGTGAGTGTTAGGGCTTTACACCTTTTTTATGCCCATAGGCAATATAGGGCCATCACCAACCTTGGGCAGATAACTGCAAACATAATTACATACAGTTGTGCAAGCATTTTTTTATATGTCCCAGGGGGTGGGGGATTAAGTTGTACTTGTGTCCATCCATAAGAATATTTTTGTCAAGTTTTTCTCAGAAACTGCACTTAATAATGATTTGAAATTTGGCAGGGTGGTTTGGGTATGACAAAACCATATGCCCTAAGTGATTATCAGACCTGTCAGACACCTACTTCCTGTTTGGGACCAACTAATATGAAAATTTCTGTCAAACTTTTCTCACTAGCCAAACATGGGAATGATTTGAAATTTGGCAGGGTGGTTACAAACAGTATGTCCTTAGCGATTTTAAGACCTGTTAGACTCCTTCTTTCTGCTTGCAGCTGGGCCAATAGCGGAATTTCTGTCAAGCTACTCTCAGAAACTACACATTAGAATGATGTGAAATTTGGCAGGGTGGTTGAGTATGACATTGACAGGATATCAATAGTCCTGTATGTAATCCAGTGCTTTAGACAAACATCTCGGCCACTCAGACCCCAGTGTTATTTTCAAATTTTATGCTTGTGTTTTGTATTTGTAAGCTTAAGCCTCAATAGAGTGTACAAACATCAGCAAACTCCACATACAGGCCTTTCTATGATAGGGCTATTCCAGTAATGTATGTTTTGGTGAAGAAAGACAATTTAATGTAAAAAAGGGTTGGGTCAGTGGTCATTAATTTTTTTAAGATATAAAGTACATAGCTTTGTAGGATAAATTTTAAAATATTTTATGCATGGTGGTGTGAAATAAAAGTGCCGCCCTTAATCTTTTTCTGGAAAAGCACTTATAATTCGCTGATTGCGAATTAAGTGGTGTTACCTCCCTTAAAGGGGCGGGTAAACGCGATTTACATGTATGACTCGCACATGCAGTATATGCTTACCACTAACTTTCAGTGAGAAAATACTTATTTCCAATGCATTTGAAACCATAAAAACAATGTTTTGCAACATATTTTGACCTCGTTATTGTGAGGTTCCAGTTTTATTTTTGGGTTCAGACACTTGTTCTACGTGAATTGTTCATTTGTCAACAATCGGACGTGAACAATGCGAGTATTCAGCGTCAATTGTCATTCTTTTGAACACCTGATGTGATTGACTTAATTGACAGGTGGGTGGTCCTGTGTATCAAAAGCAACACATCTATTACAATCCAATCAATAGGTGTGGCGGGAAAAACTTCACGATGGGAGGAGCATTCCTTCATGCACTTGAAATCACGTGTTAATACATCTCTACATCACTGCAATGAAACGATGCACCTTTCTGGGTGTTGCAATAATTTCCTTCAACAAAATAAACAACGAAATAATCTTAAGCTATTTTATTTTCGATATTTTTCCCTAAACCTACGACTGCAATTTGGAAAATGCTTATCCTTAAACAGGTGGGTAAAATATTCCTTGGAAGGTCGTATCCGAAACAAGCAACACATTTTCCCATGGTAATTATTACACAGATTGCACATGTACCTTTCCCAATTAACACCAGTCACCTGTAAAGGAAGCTTCTCCGTGGGACATTTTTTTAATTAAAGGTATATGTATTGAAAGCCATGCTCACATACATCAGAGACATAATAATTACATGTACTAGTAATTATATACATTAATGTCATTTATATTGCATGTATATTTGTTGACACCACAATAAAAATCACCTTTATCTAACCGGCAGCCAGGTGTATGTAGTATCTTGCATCCGTAAGATTCGACAAAAGTTTGCAAAAGTTTGTATAACTGATACATATTTTAATACACCGTTTAATTTAACGGGGGTTTCACCTACGTAGGTGCCAATTAATTGTTTATTGAAGGTATAGTGTTACACATTTATGTTATGGCTTGTATACCCACTAGTCTTACATGTAAACTAGAGTTACCGGTAGGTGGCGCGCATATGGAAAGACGTGAATTAGCTTAATAAAACATTTAGTGGTAGATTTAGTCAAAGTGACCTAGGCTATTATTGATTCATTTTTACATCCATCTCTGGCTCAAATGTACCAAAAAACTTCTATGATGAGACTTCTGAAGAAGTTTGTTACTTGCTTTATGATGTTGTTACTTTTTTTTATGTTTTTTTATTGTTTATGTTATTTGTACAAGTTATGAAAATATTGTTACTAATATAATATGTATATTATGGGTAAAAGTTATGAAAATAATGAAGTTAACTAAAATAATTCAAACACACAAAGGCATGTTCTGATTCCTGAAGTCTCAATATAACGCCAAATGCTTCTCATTACCAATAAACTTGAGTTATTACCTGCACCTTATCAATGGCATAAAAGGGATCGACATTGTAGTTTTCTAATCTTTAACTGAAAGACCTTTGATAAACAGATCTTTCTGATTTTTTTCACAGTGATTATAGACATATATTGAACATGCTCATCTTGCCATTTGGCATGATTCTGTTAGAAAATGGCACTTTGGCTGCAAAATGGACTTTTTTAAGACAAAAATATTGTGCATGTATGGAAGAATAACATTTTGGAGGTCACTGCCTTTGATTTATTGTTGTTTGTGAAATGCTTCAGTTTCAAGTCTAATTTTGCTATATCACAACACAAACAACTACTTGTATTTAGTATGGTTATGGTCCATGGACTAAGACAAATTCTAATATGACGTGCTTCAAAGGCTTTGAGACCACAACTGTGGTAAAAAAATGATTTATCTATGAGCAACACGCGCTAGAAGGGCGTGTTTTAAATGGCTGTTCCAATTACAAAACTGTAACTCCCACCGGAAAGCTATTGCATATGACGTATAAATCTTATAAATAGCGACACGCGCTATAATTATCCGTTGCAATATATTGTGTGTTACATTGACGGAACAGCCAGTTTATGGCGGAAATGATGTTTTCTATAGGTACGAAAATATTATAAATGTACTTTAATTGTCTTATTAGAATAGAAATAATTCACGGAGGCTGTGATTTATCGTTGTTTCACCACGAGATGACCATTTATGTCGTTATGTTATCCCTCGCTATCGCTCTGGATAAAATAATACGACATAAATGGTCACCCCGTGGTAAAACAATGATAAACCACAGCCTCCGTGAATTATTTCTTAATTAAAAATATTGCAAGATGTGGTGCCATGTGCTTTCTTCTTGATATTTGGTATGTAGTTTTTAAAGGTGGATTTATATAGTGGGATATGAATTCAGGTCTGTTGTTCTTCTACTTCCTGTTTTGATAAAGTTCAGCGTTTTCTGGCTTTATGTCATATCAATATCATTAAGACCTATTCAGAAAAGCTTTAAAGTAATGAACATGCAAAAACAGAGAAAAAACTGGGTTTTTTTATCTGTTTTTAGCCCAAATATATAAAAGTCTTGGTAACCATAACCATGGCAACAATTGAACAATTGTTTTTAATATATATATTTTCTTCATTTTATGACATGTAAAGAATATATATAAAGTTTCATTGAAATCTTAATCTTGTGATGTGCCTGCTATTGCCTGTTTTTTTCATGGACAACCTCTTATTTAAGTTACCTCCTTTAGAGTTTCTCTGTAAGTTATTTAACTTACCTCCTTTATTGTGTCTCTGTAAGTTATAAAACTTACCTCCTTTAGTGTGTCTCTAAGTTATTTCACTTACCTCCTTATGTGCGTCTCTGTAAGCTCTTTAACTTACCTCCTTTAGTGCGTCTGTAAGTTATTTAAATTACCTACTTTAGTGTGTCTCTGTAAGTTATTTAACTTACCTCCTTCTGTGTGTCTCTGTAAGCTATTTAACTTACCTCCTTTAGTGTGTCTCTGTAAGATATTTAACTTCCTTTAGTGTGTCTTTAAGTTATTTAACTGACCTCCTTTAAAGAGTCTTTGTAAGTTATTTAACTTACCTCCTTTGGTGTGTCTCAAAGTTATTTAACTTACCTCCTTTGGTGTGTCTCAAAGTTATTTTACTTACCTCCTTGAGTCTTTCTGTACATTATTAAACGTTCCTCCTTTAGTGTGTCTCTGTAAGTTACTAAACTTACCTCTTTTTGTGTGTATCTCAGTTATTTAACTTACCTCCTTCAGTGTGTCTCTGTTAGTTATTTATTGTTTGTTTGAATGATGCTTAATGCCACTTTCAGCAATTTTTCAGCTATTTCAAGGGGTCCAGTTTTTATTGGGGGATTAAGCCGAAGTACCCAGAGAGAAACCTAACCTTCGGTCGGAAAACTTGCAATCCTTGTCAATTAAGGTTGGTTTCAAGTACACTCTGCCTGCAGTGAGACTCAAACTAGCAACCTCAGTGTTGACAGACACTGTGATCAATAGTAGACGAACTATCTCAACAACCCTGCCACCCGTGCGTTATTAAAATTACCTTCATTAATGTGTCTCAGTTGTTTAACTTACCTACTTTAGTGTCTCTCTGTAAGTTATTTAACTTACCTCCTATAGTGTGTCTCTGCAAGTTTTTGAACTTACCTCCTTTGGTGTGTATTTAAGGGTTGTTTAACTTACCTTCATGAGTGTGTCTCTGTAAGCTGTTTAACTTACCTCCTATGGTGTGCCTGTGAGTTAGCATGTCCTGTGAGTTGTTTAAATCACTTCTCTTTAATATGTCCTATGAAGTGTTTAGCTTACCTCCTTAAATTTGTCTGTGTGAGTTTGTTCAGCTTACCTCCTTTAGTGTGTCCCTATGAATTGTTCAACTTATATCCTATGTTGTGACTCGATGAGTGGCTTAATATAACAATATTAGTGTGTC
The DNA here is from genome assembly GCA_944474755.1 of Limnoperna fortunei. Classification (NCBI taxonomy): domain Eukaryota; kingdom Metazoa; phylum Mollusca; class Bivalvia; order Mytilida; family Modiolidae; genus Limnoperna; species Limnoperna fortunei. The sequence goes on along the minus strand of OX104112.1, from coordinate 110,852,500 downwards.
CTGTGTGTTGTTCTAATTATCTTCTTTAATTTATCTGTGTGAGTTTTTTAACTTTCCTTCATTAATATTTGTGAGTTGTTTACCTTTCCTCTTTTTGTGAGTCTCTAGGAGTTGTTTAACTTACTTATATTAGTGTGTAAGTGTGAGTTATTTAACTTACCCCTATTAATGTGTCTTTGAGTTGTTTATTTTACCTCTATAAGTGTGTATCTGTGAGTTGTTTAGCTTACTTATATAAGTGTGTCTCTGTAAGTTGTTTAACTTACCTCTGTAAGTTTGCTCTGAGTTGTTTTACTACCTTTATAAGTGTGTATCTGTTAGATGTTTAACTTACTTCTATAAATGTGTCTCTGTGAATTGTTTAACTTACCTTTTATTTATGTCTCTCTGAGTTGTTCAACTTACCTTTTTAAGTGTGTCTTTGTGAGTAGTTTAACTTACCTCCTTAAGTGTTTTATCTGTGAGTTGCTTACCTTAGCTCTATTAGTGGGTTTCTGTGAGTTGTTAAACTTACCTCTTTTAGTGTGTCTCTGAGTTGTATACCTTACCTCTATAAATATATGTGAGTTACTTAACTTACCTATGTTAGTTTGTTTCTGTGAGTTGTCTAACTTACCTCTAAAAGTGTTTTATCTGTGAGTTGCTTACCTTAGCTCTGCAAGTGTGTTTCTGTGAGTTGTTTAACTGACCTATATTAGTGTGTCTCTGTGGGTTGTTTAACTTACCTCTGTAAGTGTGTCTCTGATTTGTTTAACTTACCTCTATTAATATCTGTGCGTTGCTTAGCTTACCTATATTAGTGTGTCTCTGTGAGTTGCTCAACTTACCTATATTTAGTGTGCCTCTGAGTTTTTAAATAACTTCTATTATTATGTCTGTGAGTTGTTCAACTTACCTCTATAACTGTCTCTGTGATTTGCTTAACTTACCTCTATTAATGTGTTTCTGCGAGTTGTTTAACTTACCTCTATAAGTGTCTCTGTGAGTTCTTTAACTTTACCTCAATTAGTGTGTATCTGTGAGTTCTTTAACTTACCTCTATTAGTGTGTCTCTGTGGGTTATTTAACTTACCTCTATCTGTGTGTCTCTGTGGGTTGTTTAACTTACCTCTATTAGTGTGTTTCTGTGGGTTGTTTAACTTACCTCTATTAGTGTGTTTCTGTGGGTTGTTTAACTTACCTCTATTAGTGTGTTTCTGTGGGTTGTTTAACTTACCTCTATTAGTGTGTCTGTGTAAGTTGCTTACATTGTACCTTACTTCTATAACTGTATTTGAGTTGCTTACCTTACCATATTAGTGTCTCTGTGAGTTGTTAAACTTACCTCTATTAGTGTGTTTCTGCGAGTTGTTTAACTTACCTCTATAAGTGTCTCTGTGAGTTCTTTAACTTACCTCAATTAGTGTGAATCTGTGAGTTCTTTAACTTACCTCTATTTGTGTGTTGTCTGTGAGTTCTTTAACTTACCTCTATTTGTGTGTTGTCTGTGAGTTGTTTAACTTACCTCTATTAGTGTGTCTCTGTGAGTTTTTTTTAACTTACCTCTATTAGTGTGTCTGGTTAAGTTGCTTACATAGTACCTTAATTCTATAACTGTGTATTTGAGTTGATTACCTTACCATATTAGTGTCTCTGTGAGTTGTTTAACTCACCTCTATTAGTGTGTCCCTGTGAGTTGTTTATGTTACCTCTAAAAATGTGTCTGTGAGTTGTTTAACTATTTTATCTCTGTGACTTGTTTACTTACCTCTGTTAATGTGTCTCTGTGAGTTGCCACAAACAAAATGACAGGGAGGATATCATCATCATCTTCTCCACAGTAGGTTAAAATAGAATCCACCCAATGTTTAAGAATTACTGCAAATACAGAAATCAAAATAAATAAAAACAACTGTTAAATTAAAAATATTAACAACTGCACAGACCTTTGTAAAACAATAGCTTATCTCTGTTCTATAATGGGTAAATATCTGTTTATGTTTACATGTTTGTGAATGACAATCACTCACGTTAGAATATTTTGGTGTATTATGGTTTTACCGCAAGGCAATGTAGCATAGTTAAATTAAAATATATTTAACCACAAAAAACTGTTTATTGTAAAACCGTATTAAGATTTAAAAGAAATCTATTGAAAAATGTCCAAAAGTTCATTCAAAGAAAATTATCATATGATTGGAAACTCTCAATGTAACAAATAAAACAGATATATATCAATAATAAACATTTTATAAATTTACTAAAATTAGTTGTCATGAGAAAGAACCTAAGAACAAAATCCTTACATGCTGCTGTAACATTCCCCTGAGGATATTCTGGCAGTGGATCATGTAGTCCTTTCCTTCCATCAAACAATAGATTGAATGTCCCTTTCCCCTGTATAAAAAGCTGGTGGGTCATGTCGTAGGACTTTTGGCCACCGAAGTCCACAAGATCCGACGGGGCGATCTTTACCTTGTAGTCTCCTTTCTTTATCTCCTGCTTTATACCCTCATGTATTGAACTGATTCCAAGACTCTTCTGAATTGGTTTCTCATTTGCTTGCACTTTCTCTGATATAGTTGCCTGTTTCTCAGAAACATCAGACATCAAGGACTGTGATAGTGAGGGCTCACTTTGTGTACTTTCCATTCCTGTACTCACAGGTATAGGTTGCTGTTGGGAGGTATCATTATTAGCCAATTTGGACATAGAAGAACGTTCTTCTGGCTGACTTTTCTCCTGCTGGCTTTGCTTCTTCTCTGGATGACTTGTATCCATGCCTGGCTGGCCACGTAATACATTGGAGAGGATATTTGTGTTCTCTTTATCTAAAAAAAACAAACCACTCCAATGTAACTACTTCATGATAACTAATTAACCGGTTCATATTTATATGATATGTACTCAGACATCAATATACAGAATAACTTTGATAACACTATAATCAGCTATGCCTAGTTCGAGCCACCAAAGTTTGACAACTTCTGGAAATTTATCTGTTCCCTACCATAGCTGTGTTTGTTTTAAGGTTTGCTCCTTAATTTTCTACATACGTATAGTTTTGGGACTAAAGTTCTGTCAATTTTTATTTCAAGAATGTTGTTATCAATAAAGTATTTTTATGTCAAAAAAAAAGTTTGTGTGTTGTGTATTTTGTACATCAGTTATCATTTGAGCAACAATCTTTTCTTTCGATATAAATTAAATCGCAATTGTCAACAAAAGTCGTAGTTGAGTCATAGTTGCAATCTTTTTGATGGATTTTTTTAATCTTCTAGATACAGTTTATATTTTTAATCAGAAAAACAATTGTTTATTTAAAACTTATCACCAATTATGACATAATAATGTTATAATTTTAAACTTACAATGATGGAGCAATTAAAAGTTATCCACTTCCTTTGTACGTGAAGTTTATTGTTTTACACAAAGACTTATAACTCAAGTTCAAGCTATTGATGCCTTTTTACATGAATTTACTATCAAAGGCCCTTTAAATTATTTACAGTTTTAGCGAAATGTGGTTGAAAAAAAAATTATGAGACTTTAAAAACAACAAAAAAATTGGTTTTGTTCGACCTACTTAATTAGAACTATATTTTAATGCATTCAATCACCCCTTGTATCACAATCTGACAATGCAATGTAGGATCCTACTGACAGGACCAACATTATATACAGTACTGACAATCTGACAATACAATGTAGGATCCTACTGACAGTCCAATAAATGACCAACATTACATACAGTACTGACAATCTGACAATATAATGTAGGATCCTACTGACAGTCCAATCAATGACGATCATTACATACAGTACTGACAATCTGACAATACATTGTAGGATCCTACTGACAGTCCAATCAATGACCACCATTACATACAGTACTGACAATGTGACAATACAATGTAGGATACCACTGACAGTCCAATCAATGACCAACATTACATACAATACTGACAATCTAACAATACATTGTAGGATCCTACTGACAGTCCAATCAATGACCAACATTACATACAGTACTGACAATCTGACAATACAATGTAGGATCCTACTGACAGTCCAATCAATGACCAATATTACATACAGTACCGACAATCTGACAATACAATGCAGGATCATACTGACAGTCCAACCAATGACCAACATTACATACAGAACTGGCAATCTGACAATACAATGTAGGATTCTACTGACAGTCCAATCAATGACCAACATTGCATACAGTACATACAATCTGAAAATACAATGAAGGATCCTCACAGTCCAATCAATGACCAACATAACATAGTGTACTGACAATCTGACCATACAATGTAGGATCCTACTGACAGTCCAATCAATGACTAACATTACATACAGTACTGACAATCTGGCAATACAATGTAGGATACTACTGACAGTCCAATCAATGACCAACATTACATACAGTACTGACAATCTGACACTACAATGTAGGATCCTACTGACAGTCCATTCAATGACCAACATTACATACAGTACTGACAATCTGACAATACAATGTATGATACTACTGACAGTCCAATCAATGACCAACATTACATACAGTACTGACAATCTGACAATACAATGTAGGATACTTCTGACAGTCCAATCAATGACCAACATTACATACAGTACTGACAATCTGACAACACAATGTAGGATCCTACTGACAGTCCAATCAAAGACCAACATTACATACAGTACTGACAATCTGACAATGCAATGTAGGATACTACTGACAGTCCAATCAATGACCAGCATTACATACAGTACTGACAATCTGACAATACAATGTAGGATCCTACTGACAGTACAATCAATGACCAACATTACATACAGTACTGACAATCTGACAATACAATGTAGGATCCTACTGACAGTCCAATCAATGACCAACATTACATACAGTACTGACAATCTAACAATACAATGTAGGATACTACTTACAGTCCAATCAATGACCAACATTACATACAGTACCGACAATCTGACAATACAATGCAGGATCCTACTGACAGTCCAATCAAAGGCCAACATTACATACAGTACTGGCAATCTGACAATACAATGTACGATTCTACTGACAGTCCAATCAATGACCAACATTACATACATTACTGACAATCTGATAATACAATGTAGGATTCTACTGACAGTCCAATCAATGACCAACATTACATAGTGTACTGACAATCTGACAATACATTGTAGGATCCTACTGACAGTCCAATCAATGACCAACATTATATACAGTACTGACAATCTGACAATACAATGTAGGATCCTACTGACAGTCCAATCAATGACCAACATTACATACAGTACTGAAAATCTGACAATACAATGTAGGATCCTACTGACAGTCCAATCAATGACCAACATTATATACAGTACTGACAATCTGACAATACAATGTAGGATCCTACTGACAGTCCAATCAATGACCAACATTACATACAGTACTGACAATCTAACAATACAATGTGGGATCCTACTGACAGTCCAATCAATGACCAACATTACATACAGTACTGACAATCTGACAACACAATGTAGGATCCTACTGACAGTCCAATCAAAGACCAACATTACATACAGTACTGACAATCTGACAATACAATGTAGGATACTACTGACAGTCCAATCAATGACCAGCATTACATACAGTACTGACAATCTGACAATACAATGTAGGATCCTACTGACAGTCCAATCAATGACCAACATTACATACAGTACTGACAATCTGACAATACAATGTAGGATACTACTTACAGTCCTATCAATGACCAACATTACATACAGTACCGACAATCTGACAATACAATGCAGGATCCTACTGACAGTCCATTCAATGGCCAACATTACATACAGTACTGGCAATCTGACAATACAATGTAGGATTCTACTGACAGTCCAATCAATGACCAACCTAACATACATTACTGACAATCTGACAATACAATGTAGGATTCTACTGACAGTCCAATCAATGACCAACATTACATAGTGTACTGACAATCTGACAATACATTGTAGGATCCTACTGACAGTCCAATCAATGACCAACATTATATACAGTACTGACAATCTGACAATACAATGTAGGATCCTACTGACAGTCCAATCAATGACCAACATTACATACAGTACTGACAATCTGACAATACAATGTAGGATCCTACTGACAGTCCAATCAATGACCAACATTATATACAGTACTGACAATCTGACAATACAATGTAGGATCCTACTGACAGTCCAATCAATGACCAACATTACATACAGTACTGACAATCTAACAATACAATGTGGGATCCTACTGACAGTCCAATCAATGACCAACATTACATACAGTACAGACAATCTGACAATACAATGTAGGATCCTACTGACAGTCCAATCAATAACCAACATTACATACAGTACTGACAATCTGACAATACAATGTAGGATCCTACTGACAGTCCAATCAATGGCAAACATTACATACAGTACTGACAATCTGACAATACAATATAGGATCCTACTAACAGTCCAATCCATGACCAACAATACATACAGTACTGACAATCTAACAATACAATATATGATCCTACTGACAGTCCAATCAATGACCAACATTACATACAGTACTGACAATCTAACAATACAATGTAGGATACTACTGACAGTCCAATCAATGACCAACATTACATACAGTACTGACAATCTGACAATACAATGTAGGATACTACTGACAGTCCAATCAATGACCAACATTACATACAGTATTCACAATCTGACAATATAATGTAGGATCCTACTGACAGTCCAATCAATGACCAACATAACATACAGTACTGACAATCTGACAATACAATGTAGGATCCTACTGACAGTCCAATCAATGACCAACATTACATACAGTAATCACAATCTGACAATACAATATATGATCCTACTGACAGTCCAATCAATGACCAACATTACATACAGTACTGACAATCTAACAATATAATGTAGGATCCTACTGACAGTCCAATCAATGACCAACATAACATACAGTACTGACAATCTGACAATACAATGTAGGATCCTACTGACAGTCCAATCAATGACCAACATTACATACAGTAATCACAATCTGACAATACAATATATGATCCTACTGACAGTCCAATCAATGACCAACATTACATACAGTACTGACAATCTAACAATACAATGTAGGATACTACTGACAGTCCAATCAATGACCAACATTACATACAGTACTGACAATACAATGTAGGATTCTACTGACAGTCCAATCAATGATCAACATTACATACAGTACTGACAATCTGACAATACGATGTAGGATACTACCGACAGTCCAATCAATGACCAACATTACATACAGTAATCACAATCTGATAATACAATGTAGGATCCTACTGACAGTCCAATCAATGACCAACAGTATGTACAGTACTGATAATCTGACAATACAATGTAGGATCCTACTGACAGTCCAATCAATGACCAACATTACATACAGTACTGACAATCTGACAATACAATGTAGGATCCTACTGACAGTCCAATCAATGACTAACATTACATACAGTACTGACAATCTGACAATACAATGTAGAATACTACTTACAGTCCAATCAATGACCAACATTACATACAGTAATCACAATCTGACAATACAATATATGATCCTACTGACAGTCCAAACAATGACCAACATTACATACAGTACTGACAATCTGACAATACAATGTAGGATCCTACTGACAGTCCAATCAATGACCAACATTACATACAGTACTGACAATCTGACAATACAATGTAGGATACTACTGACAGTCCAATCAATGACCAACATTACATTCAGTACTGACAATCTGACAATACAATGTAGGATACTACTGACAGTCCAATCAAAGACCAACATTACATACAGTAATCACAATCTGACAATACAATATATGATCCTACTGACAGTCCAATCAATGACCAACATTACATACAGTAATCACAATCTAACAATACAATGTAGGATCCTACTGACAGTCCAATCAATGACCAACATTACATACAGTACTGACAATCTAACAATACAATGTAGGATCCTACTGACAGTCCAATCAATCATCAACATTACATACAGTACGGACAATACAATGTAGGATACTACTGACAGTCCAATCAATGACCAACATTACATACAGTACTGACAATACAATGTAGGATACTACTGACAGTCCAATCAATGACCAACATTACATACAGTACTGACAATCCGAAAATACAATGTAGGATTCTACTGACAGTCCAATCAATGACCAACATTACACACAGTACTGACAATCCGACAATACAATGTAGGATTCTACTGACAGTCCAATCAATGACCAACATTACATACAGTACTGACAATCCGACAATACAATGTAGGATTCTACTGACAGTCCAATCAATGACCAACATTACACACAGTACTGATAATCTGACAATACAATATAGGATCCTACTGACAGTCCAATCAATGACCAACATTACATACAGTACTGACAATCTGACAATACAATGTAGGATCCTACTGACACTCCAATCAATGAGCAACATTACATACAGTACTGACAATCTGACAATACAATGTTGGATACTACTGACAGTCCAATCAATGACCAACATTACATACAGTACTGACAATCTGACAATACCATGTAGGATACTACTGACAGTCCAATCAATGGCAAACATTACATACAGTACTGACAATCTGACAATACAATGTAGGATCCTACTGACAGTCCAATCAATGAGCAACATTACATACAGTACTGACAATCTGACAATACCATGTAGGATACTACTGACAGTCCAATCAATGGCAAACATTACATACTCTACTGACAATCTGACAATACAATGTAGGATCCTACTGACAGTCCAATCAATGAGCCACATTACATACAGTACTGACAATCTGACAATACAATGTAGGATCCTACTGACAGTCCAATCAATGGCAAACATTACATACAGTACTGACAATCTGACAATACAATATAGGATCCTACTGACAGTCCAATCAATGACCAACATTACATACAGTACTGACAATCTGACAATACCATGTAGGATACTACTGACAGTCCAATCAATGGCAAACATTACATACAGTACTGACAATCTGACAATACAATGTTGGATACTACTGACAGTCCAATCAATGACCAACATAACATACAGTACTGACAATCTGACAATACAATATATGATCCTACTGACAGTCCAATCAATGACCAACATTACATACAGTATTCACAATCTGACAATATAATGTAGGATCCTACTGACAGTCCAATCAATGACCAACATAACATACAGTACTGACAATCTGACAATACAATATATGATCCTACTGACAGTCCAATCAATGACCAACATTACATACAGTCCTGACAATCTAACAATACAATGTAGGATACTACTGACAGTCCAATCAATGACCAACATTACATACAGTACTGACAATACAATGTAGGATTCTACTGACAGTCCAATCAATGACCAACATTACATACAGTACTGACAATCTAACAATACAATGTAGGATCCTACCGACAGTCCAATCAATGACCAACATTACATACAGTACTGACAATCTGCCAATACAATTTAGGATCCTACAGACAGTCCAATCAATGACCAACATTACATACAGTACTGACAATCTGACAATACGATGTAGGATACTACCGACAGTCCAATCAATGACCAACATTACATACAGTAATCACAATCTGATAATACAATGTAGGATCCTACTGACAGTCCAATCAATGACCAACATTATGTACATTACTGATAATCTGAGAATACAATGTAGGATCCTACTGACAGTCCAATCAATGACCAACATTACATACAGTACTGACAATCTGACAATACAATGTAGGATCCTACTGACAGTCCAATCAATGACTAACATTACATACAGTACTGACAATCTGACAATACAATGCAGGATACTACTGACAGTCCAATCAATGACCAACATTACATACAGTAATCACAATCTGACAATACAATATGTGATCCTACTGACAGTCCAATCAATGACCAACATTACATACAGTACCGACAATGTAACAATACAATGTAGGATACTACTGACAGTCCAATCAATGACCAACATTACATACAGTACTGACAATACAATGTAGGATTCTACTGACAGTCCAATCAATGACCAACATTACATACAGTACTGACAATCTAACAATACAATGTAGGATCCTACCGACGGTCCAATCAATGACCAACATTACATACAGTACTGACAATCTGACAATACAATTTAGGATCCTACCGACAGTCCAATCAATGACCAACATTACATACAGTACTGACAATCTGACAATACGATGTAGGATACTACCGACAGTCCAATCAATGACCAACATTACATACAGTAATCACAATCTGATAATACAATGTAGGATCCTACTGACAGTCCATTCAATGACCAACATTATGTACAGTACTGATAATCTGACAATACAATGTAGGATCCTACTGACAGTCCAATCAATGACCAACATTACATACAGTACTGACAATCTGACAATACAATGTAGGATCCTACTGACAGTCCAATCAATGACTAACATTACATACAGTACTGACAATCTGACAATACAATGTAGGATACTACTGAGAGTCCAATCAATGACCAACATTATATACAGTAATCACAATCTGACAATACAATATATGATCCTACTGACAGTCCAATCAATGACCAACATTACATACAGTAATCACAATCTAACAATACAATGTAGGATCCTACTGACAGTCCAATCAATGACCAACATTACATACAGTACTGACAATCTGACAATACAATGTAGGATCCTACTGACAGTCCAATCAATGACCAACATTACATACGCTACTGACATTCTGACAATACAATGTAGGATACTACTGACAGTCCAATCAATGACCAACATTACATACAGTACTGACAATCTGACAATACAATGTAGGATACTACTGACTGTCCAATCAAAGACTAACATTACATACAGTAATCACAACCTGACAATACAAAATATGATCCTACTGACAGTCCAGTCAATGACCAACATTACATACAGTAATCACAATCTAACAATACAATATATGATCCTACTGACAGTCCAATCAATGACCAACATTACATACAGTATTCACAATCTGACAATATAATGTAGGATCCTACTGACAGTCCAATCAATGACCAACATAACATACAGTACTGACAATCTGACAATACAATATATGATCCTACTGACAGTCCAATCAATGACCAACATTACATACAGTCCTGACAATCTAACAATACAATGTAGGATACTACTGACAGTCCAATCAATGACCAACATTACATACAGTACTGACAATACAATGTAGGATTCTACTGACAGTCCAATCAATGACCAACATTACATACAGTACTGACAATCTAACAATACAATGTAGGATCCTACCGACAGTCCAATCAATGACCAACATTACATACAGTACTGACAATCTGCCAATACAATTTAGGATCCTACAGACAGTCCAATCAATGACCAACATTACATACAGTACTGACAATCTGACAATACGATGTAGGATACTACCGACAGTCCAATCAATGACCAACATTACATACAGTAATCACAATCTGATAATACAATGTAGGATCCTACTGACAGTCCAATCAATGACCAACATTATGTACATTACTGATAATCTGAGAATACAATGTAGGATCCTACTGACAGTCCAATCAATGACCAACATTACATACAGTACTGACAATCTGACAATACAATGTAGGATCCTACTGACAGTCCAATCAATGACTAACATTACATACAGTACTGACAATCTGACAATACAATGCAGGATACTACTGACAGTCCAATCAATGACCAACATTACATACAGTAATCACAATCTGACAATACAATATGTGATCCTACTGACAGTCCAATCAATGACCAACATTACATACAGTACCGACAATGTAACAATACAATGTAGGATACTACTGACAGTCCAATCAATGACCAACATTACATACAGTACTGACAATACAATGTAGGATTCTACTGACAGTCCAATCAATGACCAACATTACATACAGTACTGACAATCTAACAATACAATGTAGGATCCTACCGACGGTCCAATCAATGACCAACATTACATACAGTACTGACAATCTGACAATACAATTTAGGATCCTACCGACAGTCCAATCAATGACCAACATTACATACAGTACTGACAATCTGACAATACGATGTAGGATACTACCGACAGTCCAATCAATGACCAACATTACATACAGTAATCACAATCTGATAATACAATGTAGGATCCTACTGACAGTCCATTCAATGACCAACATTATGTACAGTACTGATAATCTGACAATACAATGTAGGATCCTACTGACAGTCCAATCAATGACCAACATTACATACAGTACTGACAATCTGACAATACAATGTAGGATCCTACTGACAGTCCAATCAATGACTAACATTACATACAGTACTGACAATCTGACAATACAATGTAGGATACTACTGAGAGTCCAATCAATGACCAACATTATATACAGTAATCACAATCTGACAATACAATATATGATCCTACTGACAGTCCAATCAATGACCAACATTACATACAGTAATCACAATCTAACAATACAATGTAGGATCCTACTGACAGTCCAATCAATGACCAACATTACATACAGTACTGACAATCTGACAATACAATGTAGGATCCTACTGACAGTCCAATCAATGACCAACATTACATACGCTACTGACATTCTGACAATACAATGTAGGATACTACTGACAGTCCAATCAATGACCAACATTACATACAGTACTGACAATCTGACAATACAATGTAGGATACTACTGACTGTCCAATCAAAGACTAACATTACATACAGTAATCACAACCTGACAATACAAAATATGATCCTACTGACAGTCCAGTCAATGACCAACATTACATACAGTAATCACAATCTAACAATACAATGTAGGATCCTACTGACAGTCCAATCAATGACCAACATTACATACAGTACTGACAATCTAACAATACAATGTAGGATCCTACTGACAGTCCAATCAATCATCAACATTACATACAGTACTGACAATACAATGTAGGATACTACTGACAGTCCAATCAATGACCAACATTACATACAGTACTGACAATCTGACAATACAATGTAGGATCCTACTGACAGTCCAATCAATGAGCAACATTACATACATAACTGACAATCTGACAATACAATATAGGATCCTACTGACAGTCCAATCAATGACCAAAATTACATACAGTACTGACAATCTGACAATAAATGTAGGATACTACTGACAGTCCAATCAATGGCAAACATTACATACAGTACTGACAATCTGACAATACAATGTTGGATACTACTGACAGTCCAATCGATGACCAACATTACATACAGTACTGACAATCTGACAATACAATGTAGGATCCTACGGACAGTCCAATCAATGACCAACATTACATACAGTACTGTCAATCTGACAATACAATGTAGGATCCTACTGACAGTCCAATCAATGACCAACATTACACACAGTACTGATAATCTGACAATACAATATAGGATCCTACTGACAGTCCAATCAATGACCAACATTACATACAGTACTGACAATCTGACAATACAATGTAGGATACTACTGACAGTCCAATCAATGACCAACATTACATACAGTTCTGACAATCTGACAATACATTGTAGGATCCTACTGACAGTCCAATCAATGACCAACATAACATACAGTACTGACAATCTGACAATACAATATATGATCCTACTGACAGTACAATCAATGACCAACATTACATACAGTATTCACAATCTGACAATACAATGTAGGATACTACTGACAGTCCGATCAATGACCAACATTACATACAGTACTGATAATCTGACAATACAATGTAGGATCCTACTGACAGTCCAATCAATGACCAACATTACATACAGTACTGACAATCTGACAATACAATGTAGGATCCTACTGAGAGTCCAATCAATGACCAACATAACATACAGTACTGACAATCTGACATTACAATATATCATCCTACTGACAGTCAAATCAATGACCAACATTACATACAGTACTGACAATCTAACAATACAATGTAGGATACTACTGACAGTCCAATCAATGACCAACATTACATTCAGTACTGACAATACAATGTAGGATTCTACTGACAGTCCAATCAATGACCAACATTACATACAGTACTGACAATCTAACAATACAATGTAGGATCCTACCGACAGTCCAATCAATGACCAACATTACATACAGTACTGACCTACTGACAGTCCAATAAATGACCAACATTACATACAGTAATCACAATCTAACAATACAATGTAGGATCCTACTGACAGTCCAATCAATGACCAACATTACATACAGTACTGACAATCTGACAATACAATGAAGGATCCTACTGACAGTCCAATCAATGACCAACATTACATACAGTACTGACAATCTGACAATACAATGTAGGATACTACTGACAGTCCAATCAATGACCAACATTACATACAGTACTGACAATCTGACAATACAATGTAGGATACTACTGACAGTCCAATCAATGACCAACATTACATACAGTAATCACAATCTGACAATACAATATATGATCCTACTGACAGTCCAATCAATGACCAACATTACATACAGTAATCACAATCTAACAATACAATGTAGGAACCTACTGACAGTCCAATCAATGACCAACATTACATACAGTACTGACAATCTAACAATACAACGTAGGATCCTACTGAGAGTCCAATCAATCATCAACATTACATACAGTACTGACAATACAATGTAGGATAATACTGACAGTCCAATCAATGACCAACATTACATACAGTACTGACAATACAATGTAGGATACTACTGACAGTCCAATCAATGGCAAACATTACATACAGTACTGACAATCTGACAATACAATGTTGGATACTACTGACAGTCCAATCAATGACCAACATTACATACAGTACTGACAATCTGACAATACAATGTAGGATCCTACGGACAGTCCAATCAATGACCAACATTACATACAGTACTGACAATCTGACAATACAATGTAGGATCCTTCTGACAGTCCAATCAATGACCAACTTTACATACAGTACTGACAATCTGACAATACAATGTAGGATCCTACGGACAGTCCAATCAATGACCAACATTACATACAGTACTGACAATCTGACAATACAATGTAGGATACTACTGACAATCCAATCAATGGCAAACATTACATACAGTACTGACAATCTGACAATACAATGTTGGATACTACTGACAGTCCAATCAATGACCAACATTACATACAGTACTGACAATCTGACAATACAATGTAGGATCCTACGGACAGTCCAATCAATGACCAACATTACATACAGTACTGACAATCTGACAATACAATGTAGGATACTACTGACAGTCCAATCAATGACCAACATTACATACAGTACTGACAATCTGACAATACAATGTAGGATACTACTGACAGTCCAATCAATGACCAACATTACATACAGTACTGACAATCTGACAATACATTGTAGGATCCTACTGACAGTCCAATCAATGACCAACATAACATACAGTACTGACAAGCTGACAATACAATATATGATCCTACTGACAGTCCAATCAATGACCAACTTTACATACAGTATTCACAATCTGACAATACAATGTAGGATCCTACTGACAGTCCAATCAATGACCAACATTACGTACAGTAATGACAATACAATGTAGGATTCTACTGACAGTCCAATCAATGACCAACATTACATACAGTACTGACAATCTGACAATACGATGTAGGATACTACCGACATTCCAATCAATGACCAACATTACATACAGTAATCACAATCTGATAATACAAAGTAGGATCCTACTGACAGTCCAATCAATGACCAACATTATGTACAGTACTGATAATCTGACAATACAATGTAGGATCCTACTGACAGTACAATCAATGACCAACATTACATACAGTACTGACAATCTGACAATACAATGCAGGATCCTACTGACAGTCCAATCAATGACCAACATTACATACAGTACTGACAATCTGACAATACAATGTAGGATCATGCTGACAGTCCAATCAATGACCAACATTACATACAGTACTGACAATCTGACAATACAATGTAGGATCCTACTGACAGTCCAATCAAAGACTAACATTACATACAGTGCTGACAATCTGACAATACAATGTAGGATACTACTGACAGTCCAATCAATGACCAACATTACATACAGTAATCAAAATCTGACAATACAATATATAATCCTACTGACAGTCCAATCAATGACCAACATTACATACAGTAATCACAATTTAACAATACAATGTAGGATCCTACTGACAGTCCAATCAATGACCAACATTACATACAGTACTGACAATCTGACAATACAATGTAGGATACTACCGACAGTCCAATCAATGACCAACATTACATACAGTACTGACAATCTGACAATACAATGTAGGATACTACTGAAAGTCCAATCAATGACCAACATTACATACAGTACTGACAATCTGACAATACAATGTAGGATACTACTGACAGTCCAATCAATGACCAACATTACATACAATACTGACAATCTGACAATACAATGTAGGATACTACTGACAGTCCAATCAATGACCAACATTACATACAGTACTGACAATCTGACAATACAATGTAGGATACTACTGACAGTCCAATCAATGACCAACATTACATACAGTAATCACAATCTGACAATACAATATATGATCCTACTGACAGTCCAATCAATGACCAACATTACATACAGTAATCACAATGTACTGATAATTTGACAATACAATATAGGATCCTACTGACAGTCCAATCAATGACCAACATTACATACAGTACTGACAATCTGACAATACAATGTAGGATACTACTGACAGTCCAATCAATGACCAACATTACATACAGTGCTGACAATCTGACAATACATTGTAAGATCCTACTGACAGTCCAATCAATGACCAACATTACATACAGTACTGACAATCTGACAATACAATGTTGGATCCTACTGACAGTCCAATCAATGAGCAACATTACATACATAACTGACAATCTGACAATACAATGTAGGATACAACTTACAGTCCAATCAATGACCAACATTACATACAGTACTGACAATCTGACAATACAATGTTGGATACTACTGACAGTCCAATCAATGACCAACATTACATACAGTAATCACAATCTGATAATACAATGTAGGATCCTACTGACAGTCCAATCAATGACCAACAGTATGTACAGTACTGACAATCTGACAGTACAATATATGATCCTACTGACAGTCCATTCAATGGCCAACATTACATACAGTACTGACAATACAATGTAGGATACTACTTACAGTCCAATCAATGACTAAGATTACATACAGTACTGATAATCTGACAATACAATGTAGGATACTACTTACAGTCCAATCAATGACCAACATTACATACAGTACTGACAATCTGACAATACAATGTTGGATACTACTGACAGTCCAATCAATGACCAACATTACGTACAGTACTGACAATCTGACAATACAATGTAGGATCCTACTGACATTATATACAGTACTGACAATCTGACAATACATTGTAGGATCCTACTGACAGTCCAATCAATGACCAACATTACATACAGTACTGACAATCTGACAATACAATATATGATCTTATTGACAGTCCAATCAATGACCAACATTACATACAGTACGGACAATGTGACAATACAATATATGATCCTACTGACAGTCCAATCAATGACCAACATTACATACAGTACAGACAATGTGACAATACAATGTAGGATCCTACTGACAGTCCAATCAATGACCAACATTACATACCTTATTGAAAATCTGACAATAAAATGCAGGATCCTATTGACAGTCCAATCAATGACCAACATTACATACAGTACAGACAATGTGACAATACAATGTAGGATCCTACTGACAGTCCAATCAATGACCAACATTACATACAGTATTGACAATCTGACAATACAATGCAGGATCCTATTGACAGTCCAATCAATGACCAACATAACATACAGTACTGACAATCTGACAATACAATATATGATCCTACTGACAGTCCAATCAATGACCAACATTACGTACAGTACTGACAATCTGACAATACAATGAAGGATCCTACTGACAGTCCAATCAATGACCAACATAACATACAGTACTGACAATCTGACAATACAATGTTGGATACTACTGACAGTCCAATCAATGACCAACATTACGTACAGTACTGACAATCTGACAATAAAATGTAGGATCCTACTGACATTACATACAGTACTGACAATCTGACAATACATTGTAGAATCCTACTGACAGTCCAATCAATGACCAACATTACATACAGTACTGACAATCTGACAATACAATATATGATCCTACTGACAGTCCAATCAATGACCAATATTACATACAGTACAGACAATGTGACAATACAATGTAGGATCCTACTGACAGTCCAATCAATGACCAACATTACATACAGTACAGACAATGTGACAATACAATGTAGGATCCTACTGACAGTCCAATCAATGACCAACATTACATACAGAATTGACAATCTGACAATACAATGTAGGATCCTACTGACTGTCCAATCAATGACCAACATTATATACAGTACTGACAATCTAACAATACATTGTAGGATCCTACTGACAGTCCAATCAATGACCAACATTACATACAGTACTGACAATCTGACAATACAATATATCATCCTACTGACAGTCCAATCAATGACCAACATTACATACAGTACAGACAATCTGACAATACAATGTAGGATACTACTGACAGTCCAATCAATGACCAACATTACATACAGTGCTGACAATCTGACAATACATTGTAAGATCCTACTGACAGTCCAATCAATGACCAACATTAGATACAGTACTGACAATCTGACAATACAATGTTGGATCCTACTGACAGTCCAATCAATGAGCAACATTACATACATAACTGACAATCTGACAATACAATGTAGGATACAACTTACAGTCCAATCAATGACCAACATTACATACAGTACTGACAATCTGACAATACAATGTTGGATACTACTGACAGTCCAATCAATGACCAACATTACATACAGTACTGACAATCTGACAGTATAATATATGATCCTACTGACAGTCCAATCAATGGCCAACATTACATACAGTACTGACAATACAATGTAGGATACTACTTACAGTCCAATCAATGACTAAGATTACATACAGTACTGACAATCTGACAATAAAATGTAGGATGCTACTGACATTACATACAGTACTGACAATCTGACAATACAATGTAGGATACTACTTACAGTCCAATCAATGACCAACATTACATACAGTACTGACAATCTGACAATACAATGTTGGATACTACTGACAGTCCAATCAATGACCAACATTACGTACAGAACTGACAATCTGACAATACAATGTAGGATCCTACTGACATTATATACAGTACTGACAATCTGACAATACATTGTAGGATCCTACTGACAGTCCAATCAATGACCAACATTACATACAGTACTGACAATCTGACAATACAATATATGATCTTACTGACGGTCCAATCAATGACCAACATTACATACAGTACGGACAATGTGACAATACAATATATGATCCTACTGACAGTCCAATCGATGACCAACATTACATACAGTACAGACAATGTGACAATACAATGTAGGATCCTACTGACAGTCCAATCAATGACCAATATTACATACAGTATTGAAAATCTGACAATAAAATGCAGGATCCTATTGACAGTCCAATCAATGACCAACATTACATACAGTACAGACAATGTGACAATACAATGTAGGATCCTACTGGCAGTCCAATCAATGACCAACATTACATACAGTATTGACAATCTGACAATACAATGCAGGATCCTATTGACAGTCCAATCAATGACCAACATAACATACAGTACTGACAATCTGACAATACAATATATGATCCTACTGACAGTCCAATCAATGACCAACATTACGTACAGTACTGACAATCTGACAATACAATGTAGGATCCTACTTACAGTCCAATCAATGACCAACATAACATACAGTACTGACAATCTGACAATACAATGTTGGATACTACTGACAGTCCAATCAATGACCAACATTACGTACAGTACTGACAATCTGACAATAAAATGTAGGATCCTACTGACATTACATACAGTACTGACAATCTGACAATACATTGTAGAATCCTACTGACAGTCCAATCAATGACCAACATTACATACAGTACTGACAATCTGACAATACAATATATCATCCTACTGACAGTCCAATCAATGACCAACATTACATACAGTACAGACAATGTGACAATACAATGTAGGATCCTACTGACAGTCCAATCAATGACCAACATTACATACAGTACAGAGAATGTGACAATACAATGTAGGATCCTACTGACAGTCCAATCAATGACCAACATTACATACAGTACAGACAATGTGACAATACAATGTAGGATCCTACTGACTGTCCAACCAATGACCAACATTATATACAGTACTGACAATCTGACAATACAATATAGGATCCTACTGACAGTCCAATCAATGACCAACATTACTGTCAGTACTGACAATCTGACAAAACAATGTAGGATCCTACTGACAGTCCAATCAATCAGCAAAATTACATACATAACTGATAATCTGACAATACAATATAGGATCCTACTGACAGTCCAATCAATGACCAACATTACATACAGTACTGGCAATCTGACAATACATTGTAGGATCCTACTGACAGTCCAATCAATGACCAACATTACATACAGTACTGATAATTTGACAATACAATATAGGATCCTACTGACAGTCCAATCAATGACCAACATTACATACAGTACTGACAATCTGACAATACAATGTAGGATACTACTGACAGTCCAATCAATGACCAACATTACATACAGTGCTGACAATCTGACAATACATTGTAGGACCCTACTGACAGTCCAATCAATGAGCAACATTACATACATAACTGACAATCTGACAATACAATGTAGGATACAACTTACAGTCCAATCAATGACCAACATTACATACAGTACTGACAATCTGACAATACAATATATGATCCTACTGACAGTCCAATCAATGACCAACATTACATACAGTAATCACAATGTACTGATAATTTGACAATACAATATAGGATCCTACTGACAGTCCAATCAATGACCAACATTACATACAGTACTGACAATCTGACAATACAATGTAGGATACTACTGACAGTCCAATCAATGACCAACATTACATACAGTGCTGACAATCTGACAATACATTGTAAGATCCTACTGACAGTCCAATCAATGACCAACATTAGATACAGTACTGACAATCTGACAATACAATGTTGGATCCTACTGACAGTCCAATCAATGAGCAACATTACATACATAACTGACAATCTGACAATACAATGTAGGATACAACTTACAGTCCAATCAATGACCAACATTACATACAGTACTGACAATCTGACAATACAATGTTGGATACTACTGACAGTCCAATCAATGACCAACATTACATACAGTACTGACAATCTGACAGTATAATATATGATCCTACTGTCAGTCCAATCAATGGCCAACATTACATACAGTACTGACAATACAATGTAGGATACTACTTACAGTCCAATCAATGACTAAGATTACATACAGTACTGACAATCTGACAATAAAATGTAGGATGCTACTGACATTACATACAGTACTGACAATCTGACAATACAATGTAGGATACTACTTACAGTCCAATCAATGACCAACATTACATACAGTACTGACAATCTGACAATACAATGTTGGATACTACTGACAGTCCAATCAATGACCAACATTACGTACAGAACTGACAATCTGACAATACAATGTAGGATCCTACTGACATTATATACAGTACTGACAATCTGACAATACATTGTAGGATCCTACTGACAGTCCAATCAATGACCACCATTACATACAGTACTGACAATCTGACAATACAATATATGATCTTACTGACGGTCCAATCAATGACCAACATTACATACAGTACGGACAATGTGACAATACAATATATGATCCTACTGACAGTCCAATCAATGACCAACATTACATACAGTACAGACAATGTGACAATACAATGTAGGATCCTACTGACAGTCCAATCAATGACCAACATTACATACAGTATTGAAAATCTGACAATAAAATGCAGGATCCTATTGACAGTCCAATCAATGACCAACATTACATACAGTACAGATAATGTGACAATACAATGTAGGATCCTACTGGCAGTCCAATCAATGACCAACATTACATACAGTATTGACAATCTGACAATACAATGCAGGATCCTATTGACAGTCCAATCAATGACCAACATAACATACAGTACTGACAATCTGACAATACAATATATGATCCTACTGACAGTCCAATCAATGACCAACATTACGTACAGTACTGACAATCTGACAATACAATGTAGGATCCTACTGACAGTCCAATCAATGACCAACATAACATACAGTACTGACAATCTGACAATACAATGTTGGATACTACTGACAGTCCAATCAATGACCAACATTACGTACAGTACTGACAATCTGACAATAAAATGTAGGATCCTACTGACATTACATACAGTACTGACAATCTGACAATACATTGTAGAATCCTACTGACAGTCCAATCAATGACCAACATTACATACAGTACTGACAATCTGACAATTCAATATATGATCCTACTGACAGTCCAATCAATGACCAATATTACATACAGTACAGACAATGTGACAATACAATGTAGGATCCTACTGACAGTCCAATCAATGACAACATTACATACAGTACAGACAATGTGACAATACAATGTAGGATCCTACTGACAGTCCAATCAATGACCAACATTATATACAGTACTGACAATCTAACAATACATTGTAGGATCCTACTGACAGTCCAATCAATGACCAACATTACATACAGTACTGACAATCTGACAATACAATGTAGGATACTACTGACATTACACACAGTACTGACAATCTGACAATACATTGTAGAATCCTACTGACAGTCCAATCAATGACCAACATTACATACAGTACAGACAATGTGACAATACAATGTAGGATCCTACTGACAGTCCAATCAATGACCAACATTACATACAGTACAGACAATGTGACAATACAATGTAGGATCCTACTGACAGTCCAATCAATGACCAACATTACATACAGTACAGACAATGTGACACTACAATGTAGGATCCTACTGACTGTCCAACCAATGACCAACATTATATACAGTACTGACAATCTGACAATACAATATAGGATCCTACTGACAGTCCAATCAATGACCAACATTACATACAGTACTGACAATCTGACAGTACAATGTAGGATCCTTCTGACAGTCCAATCAATGACCAACATTATATACAGTACTGACAATCTGACAATATAATGTAGGATGCTACTGACAGTCCAATCAATGACCAACATTATATACAGTACTGACAATCTGACAATATAATGTAGGATGCTACTGACAGTCCAATCAATGACCAACATTATATACAGTACTGACAATCTGACAATACAATATAGGATCCTACTGACAGTCCAATCAATGACCAACATTACATACAGTACTGACAATCTGACAATACAATGTAGGATACTACTGACAGTCCAATCAATGACCAACATTACATACAGTACTGACAATTTGACAATATAATGTAGGATACTACTGACAGTCCAATCAATGACCAACATTACATACAGTACTGACAATCTGACAATACAATGTAGGATCCTAGTGACAGTCCAATCAATGACCAACATTACTGTCAGTACTGACAATCTGACAAAACAATGTAGGATCCTACTGACAGTCCAATCAATCAGCAAAATTACATACATAACTGATAATCTGACAATACAATATAGGATCCTACTGACAGTCCAATCAATGACCAACATTACATACAGTACTGGCAATCTGACAATACATTGTAGGATCCTACTGACAGTCCAATCAATGACCAACATTACATACAGTACTGATAATTTGAGAATACAATATAGGATCCTACTGACAGTCCAATCAATGACCAACATTACATACAGTACTGACAATCTGACAATACAATGTAGGATACTACTGACAATCCAATCAATGACCAACATTACATACAGTGCTGACAATCTGACAATACATTGTAGGATCCTACTGACAGTCCAATCAATGATCAACATTACATACAGTACTGACAATCTGACAATACAATGTTGGATCCTACTGACAGTCCAATCAATGAGCAACATTACATACATAACTGACAATCTGACAATACAATGTAGGATACTACTTACAGTCCAATCAATGACCAACATTACATACAGTACTGACAATCTGACAATACAATGTTGGATACTACTGACAGTCCAATCAATGACCAACATTACATACAGTACTGGCAATCTGACAATACATTGTAGGATCCTACTGACAGTCCAATCAATGACCAACATTACATACAGTACTGATAATTTGAGAATACAATATAGGATCCTACTGACAGTCCAATCAATGACCAACATTACATACAGTACTGATAATTTGAGAATACAATATAGGATCCTACTGACAGTCCAATCAATGACCAACATTACATACAGTACTGACAATCTGACAATACAATGTAGGATACTACTGACAACCCAATCAATGACCAACAGTACATACAGTGCTGACAATCTGACAATACATTGTAGGATCCTACTGACAGTCCAATCAATGATCAACATTACATACAGTACTGACAATCTGACAATACAATGTTGGATCCTACTGACAGTCCAATCAATGAGCAACATTACATACATAACTGACAATCTGACAATACAATGTAGGATACTACTTACAGTCCAATCAATGACCAACATTACATACAGTACTGACAATCTGACAATACAATGTTGGATACTACTGACAGTCCAATCAATGACCAACATTACATACAGTACTGACAATCTGACAATACAATGTAGGATACTACTTACAGTCCAATCAATGACCAACAATACATACAGTACTGACAATCTGACAATACAATGTTGGATACTACTGACAGTCCAATCAATGACCAACATTACGTACAGTACTGACAATCTGACAATACAATGTAGGATCCTACTGACATTACATACAGTACTGACAATCTGACAATACAATGTTGGATCCTACTGACAGTCCAATCAATGAGCAACATTACATACATAACTGACAATCTGACAATACAATGTAGGATACTACTTACAGTCCAATCAATGACCAACATTACATACAGTACTGACAATCTGACAATACAATGTTGGATACTACTGACAGTCCAATCAATGACCAACATTACATACAGTACTGACAATCTGACAATACAATGTAGGATACTACTTACAGTCCAATCAATGACCAACAATACATACAGTACTGACAATCTGACAATACAATGTTGGATACTACTGACAGTCCAATCAATGACCAACATTACGTACAGTACTGACAATCTGACAATACAATGTAGGATCCTACTGACATTACATACAGTACTGACAATCTGACAATACATTGTAGGATCCTACTGACAGTCCAATCAATGACCAACATTACATACAGTACTGACAATCTGACAATACAATATATGATCCTACTGACAGTCCAATCAATGACCAATATTACATACAGTACAGACAATGTGACAATACAATGTAGGATCCTACTGACAGTCCAATCAATGACCAACATTACATACAGTACAGACAATGTGACAATACAATGTAGGATCCTACTGACAGTCCAATCAATGACCAACATTATATACAGAATTGACAATCTGACAATACAATGTAGGATCCTACTGACTGTCCAATCAATGACCAACATTATATACAGTACTGACAATCTAACAATACATTGTAGGATCCTACTGACAGTCCAATCAATGACCAACATTACATACAGTACTGACAATCTGACAATACAATGTAGGATACTACTGACATTACACACAGTACTGACAATCTGACAATACATTGTAGAATCCTACTGACAGTCCAATCAATGACCAACATTACATACAGTACAGACAATGTGACAATACAATGTAGGATTCTTCTGACAGTCCAATCAATGACCAACATTACATACAGTACAGACAATGTGACAATACAATGTAGGATCCTACTGACAGTCCAATCAATGACCAACATTACATACAGTACAGACAATGTGACAATACAATGTAGGATCCTACTGACTGTCCAACCAATGACCAACATTATATACAGTACTGACAATCTGACAATACAATATAGGATCCTACTGACAGTCCAATCAATGACCAACATTACATACAGTACTGACAATCTGACAGTACAATGTAGGATCCTTCTGACAGTCCAATCAATGACCAACATTATATACAGTACTGACAATCTGACAATATAATGTAGGATGCTACTGACAGTTCAATCAATGACCAACATTATATACAGTACTGACAATCTGACAATATAATGTAGGATGCTACTGACAGTCCAATCAATGACCAACATTATATACAGTACTGACAATCTGACAATACAATATAGGATCCTACTGACAGTCCAATCAATGACCAACATTACATACAGTACTGACAATCTGACAATACAATGTAGGATACTACTGACAGTCCAATCAATGACCAACATTACATACAGTACTGACAATTTGACAATATAATGTAGGATACTACTGACAGTCCAATCAATGACCAACATTACATACAGTACTGACAATCTGACAATAAAATGTAGGATCCTAGTGACAGTCCAATCAATGACCAACATTACTGTCAGTACTGACAATCTGACAAAACAATGTAGGATCCTACTGACAGTCCAATCAATCAGCAAAATTACATACATAACTGATAATCTGACAATACAATATAGGATCCTACTGACAGTCCAATCAATGACCAACATTACATACAGTACTGGCAATCTGACAATACATTGTAGGATCCTACTGACAGTCCAATCAATGACCAACATTACATACAGTACTGATAATTTGAGAATACAATATAGGATCCTACTGACAGTCCAATCAATGACCAACATTATATACAGTATTGACAATCTGACAATATAATGTAGGATACTACTGACAGTCCAATCAATGACCAACATTACATACAGTGCTGACAATCTGACAATACATTGTAGGATCCTACTGACAGTCCAATCAATGATCAACATTACATACAGTACTGACAATCTGACAATACAATGTTGGATCCTACTGACAGTCCAATCAATGAGCAACATTACATACATAACTGACAATCTGACAATACAATGTAGGATACTACTTACAGTCCAATCAATGACCAACATTACATACAGTACTGACAATCTGACAATACAATGTTGGATACTACTGACAGTCCAATCAATGACCAACATTACATACAGTACTGACAATCTGACAATACAATGTAGGATACTACTTACAGTCCAATCAATGACCAACAATACATACAGTACTGACAATCTGACAATACAATGTTGGATACTACTGACAGTCCAATCAATGACCAACATTACGTACAGTACTGACAATCTGACAATACAATGTAGGATCCTACTGACATTACATACAGTACTGACAATCTGACAATACATTGTAGGACCCTACTGACAGTCCAATCAATGACCAACATTACATACAGTACTGACAATCTGACAATACAATATATGATCCTACTGACAGTCCAATCAATGACCAACATTACATACAGTACGGACAATGTGACAATACAATGAAGGATCCTACTGACAGTCCAATCAATGACTAACATTACATACAGTACAGACAATGTGACAATACAATGTAGGATCCTACTGACAGTCCAATCAATGACCAACATTACATACAGTATTGACAATCTGACAATACGATGTAGGATACTACTGACAGTCCAATCAATGACCAACATTACATACAGTACAGACAAGCTGACAATTCAATTTAGGATCCTATTGACAGTCCAATCAATGACCAACATAACATACAGTACTGACAATCTGACAATACAATATATGATCCTACTGAGAGTCCAATCAATGACCAACATAACATACAGTACTGACAATCTGACAATACAATATATGATCCTACTGACAGTCCAATCAATGACCAACATTACATACAGTACTGACAATCTGACAATACAATGTAGGATCCTACTGACAGTCCAATCAATGACCAACATTACATACAGTATTGACAATCTGACAATACAATTTAGGATCCTATTGACAGTCCAATCAATGACCAACATAACATACAGTACTGACAATCTGACAATACAATATATGATCCTACTGACAGTCCAATCAATGACCAACATTACATACAGTACTGACAATCTGACAATACAATGTAGGATCCTACTGACAGTCCAATCAATGACCAACATTACATACAGTATTGACAATCTGACAATACAATGTTGGATACTACTGACAGTACAATCAATGACCAACATTACGAAAATTACTAACAATCTGACAATACAATGTAGGATCCTACTGACAGTCCAATCAATGACCAACATAACATACAGTACTGACAATCTGACAATACAATGTTGGATACTACTGACAGTCCAATCAATGACCAACATTACGTACAGTACTGACAATCTGACAATACAATGTAGGATCCTACTGACATTACATACAGTACTGACAATCGGAAAATACATTGTAGGATCCTACGGACAGTCCAAGCAATGGTCAACATTACATACAGTACTGACAATCTGACAATACAATGTAGGATCCTACCGACAGTCCAATCAATGACCAACATTACATACAGTACTGACAATCTGACAATACAATGTAGGATACTACTGACAGTCCAATCAATGACCAACATTACATACATTACTGACAATCTGACAATACAATGTAGGATCCTACTGACAGTCCAATCAATGACCAACATTACATACAGTACTGACAATCGGACAATACAATGTAGGATCCTTCTGACAGTCCAATCAATGACCAACATTACTGTCAGTACTGACAATCTGACAATACAATGTAGGATCCTACTGACAGTCCAATCAATGACCAACATTACTGTCAGTACTGACAATCTGACAATACAATGTAGGATCCAACCGACAGTCCAATCAATGACCAACATTACATACAGTACTGACAATCTGACAATACAAGGTAGGATCCTACTGACAGTCCAATCAATGACCAACATTACATACAGTACTGACAATACAATGTAGGATACTACTGACAGTCCAATCAATGACAAACATTACATACAGTACTGACAATGTGACAAAACAATGTAGGATACTACTGACAGTCCAATCAATGACCAACATTACATACAGTACTGACAATCTGACAATACAATGTAGGATCCTACTGACAGTCCAATCAATGACCAACATTACATACAGTGCTGACAATCTGACAATACAATGTAGGATGCTACTGACAGTCCAATCAATGACCAACATTACATACAGTACTCACAATCTGACAATACAATGTAGGATACTACTGACAGTCCAATCAATGACCAACATTACATACAGTACAGACAATCTGACAATACAATATATGATCCTCCTGACAGTCCAATCAATGACCAACATTACATACAGTACTGACAATCTAACAATACAATGTAGGACCCTACTGACAGTCCAATCAATGACCAACATTACATACAGTACTGACAATCTGTCAATACATTGTAGGATCCTACTGACAGTCCAATCAATGACCAACATTACATACAGTACTGATAATTTGAGAATACAATATAGGATCCTACTGACAGTCCAATCAATGACCAACATTACATACAGTACTGACAATCTGACAATACAATGTAGGATACTACTGACAGTCCAATCAATGACCAACATTACATACAGTGCTGACAATCTGACAATACATTGTAGGATCCTACTGACAGTCCAATCAATGATCAACATTACATACAGTACTGACAATCTGACAATACAATGTTGGATCCTACTGACAGTCCAATCAATGAGCAACATTACATACATAACTGACAATCTGACAATACAATGTAGGATACTACTTACAGTCCAATCAATGACCAACATTACATACAGTACTGACAATCTGACAATACAATGTTGGATACTACTGACAGTCCAATCAATGACCAACATTACATACAGTACTGACAATCTGACAATACAATGTAGGATACTACTTACAGTCCAATCAATGACCAACAATACATACAGTACTGACAATCTGACAATACAATGTTGGATACTACTGACAGTCCAATCAATGACCAACATTACGTACAGTACTGACAATCTGACAATACAATGTAGGATCCTACTGACATTACATACAGTACTGACAATCTGACAATACATTGTAGGATCCTACTGACAGTCCAATCAATGACCAACATTACATACAGTACTGACAATCTGACAATACAATATATGATCCTACTGACAGTCCAATCAATGACCAACATTACATACAGTACGGACAATGTGACAATACAATGAAGGATCCTACTGACAGTCCAATCAGTGACTAACATTACATACAGTACAGACAATGTGACAATACAATGTAGGATCCTACTGACAGTCCAATCAATGACCAACATTACATACAGTATTGACAATCTGACAATACGATGTAGTATACTACTGACAGTCCAATCAATGACCAACATTACATACAGTACAGACAAGCTGACAATACAATTTAGGATCCTATTGACAGTCCAATCAATGACCAACATAACATACAGTACTGACAATCTGACAATACAATATATGATCCTACTGACAGTCCAATCAATGACCAACATAACATACAGTACTGACAATCTGACAATACAATATATGATCCTACTGACAGTCCAATCAATGACCAACATTACATACAGTACTGACAATCTGACAATACAATGTAGGATCCTACTGACAGTCCAATCAATGACCAACATTACATACAGTATTGACAATCTGACAATACAATTTAGGATCCTATTGACAGTCCAATCAATGACCAACATAACATACAGTACTGACAATCTGACAATACAATATATGATCCTACTGACAGTCCAATCAATGACCAACATTACATACAGTACTGACAATCTGACAATACAATGTAGGATCCTACTGACAGTCCAATCAATGACCAACATTACATACAGTATTGACAATCTGACAATACAATGTTGGATACTACTGACAGTACAATCAATGACCAACATTACGAAAATTACTAACAATCTGACAATACAATGTAGGATCCTACTGACAGTCCAATCAATGACCAACATAACATACAGTACTGACAATCTGACAATACAATGTTGGATACTACTGACAGTCCAATCAATGACCAACATTACGTACAGTACTGACAATCTGACAATACAATGTAGGATCCTACTGACATTACATACAGTACTGACAATCTGAAAATACATTGTAGGATCCTACGGACAGTCCAAGCAATGGTCAACATTACATACAGTACTGACAATCTGACAATACAATGTAATATCCTACCGACAGTCCAATCAATGACCAACATTACATACAGTACTGACAATCTGACAATACAATGTAGGATACTACTGACAGTCCAATCAATGACCAACATTACATACATTACTGACAATCTGACAATACAATGTAGGATACTACTGACAGTCCAATCAATGACCAACATTACATACAGTACTGACAATCGGACAATACAATGTAGGATCCTTCTGACAGTCCAATCAATGACCAACATTACTGTCAGTACTGACAATCTGACAATACAATGTAGGATCCTACTGACAGTCCAATCAATGAGCAACATTACATACATTACTGATAATCTGACAATACAATGTAGGATCCAACCGACAGTCCAATCAATGACCAACATTACATACAGTACTGACAATCTGACAATACAATTTAGGATCCTATTGACAGTCCAATCAATGACCAACATAACATACAGTACTGACAATCTGACAATACAATATATGATCCTACTGACAGTCCAATCAATGACCAACATAACATACAGTACTGACAATCTGACAATACAATATATGATCCTACTGACAGTCCAATCAATGACCAACATTACATACAGTACTGACAATCTGACAATACAATGTAGGATCCTACTGACAGTCCAATCAATGACCAACATTACATACAGTATTGACAATCTGACAATACAATTTAGGATCCTATTGACAGTCCAATCAATGACCAACATAACATACAGTACTGACAATCTGACAATACAATATATGATCCTACTGACAGTCCAATCAATGACCAACATTACATACAGTACTGACAATCTGACAATACAATGTAGGATCCTACTGACAGTCCAATCAATGACCAACATTACATACAGTATTGACAATCTGACAATACAATGTTGGATACTACTGACAGTACAATCAATTACCAACATTACGAAAATTACTAACAATCTGACAATACAATGTAGGATCCTACTGACAGTCCAATCAATGACCAACATAACATACAGTACTGACAATCTGACAATACAATGTTGGATACTACTGACAGTCCAATCAATGACCAACATTACGTACAGTACTGACAATCTGACAATACAATGTAGGATCCTACTGACATTACATACAGTACTGACAATCTGAAAATACATTGTAGGATCCTACGGACAGTCCAAGCAATGGTCAACATTACATACAGTACTGACAATCTGACAATACAATGTAATATCCTACCGACAGTCCAATCAATGACCAACATTACATACAGTACTGACAATCTGACAATACAATGTAGGATACTACTGACAGTCCAATCAATGACCAACATTACATACATTACTGACAATCTGACAATACAATGTAGGATACTACTGACAGTCCAATCAATGACCAACATTACATACAGTACTGACAATCGGACAATACAATGTAGGATCCTTCTGACAGTCCAATCAATGACCAACATTACTGTCAGTACTGACAATCTGACAATACAATGTAGGATCCTACTGACAGTCCAATCAATGAGCAACATTACATACATTACTGATAATCTGACAATACAATGTAGGATCCAACCGACAGTCCAATCAATGACCAACATTACATACAGTACTGACAATCTGACAATACAAGGTAGGATCCTACTGACAGTCCAATCAATGACCAACATTACATACAGTACTGACAATCTGACAATACAATGTAGGATACTACTGACAGTCCAATCAATGACAAACATTACATACAGTACTGACAATGTGACAAAACAATGTAGGATACTACTGACAGTCCAATCAATGACCAACATTACATACAGTACTGACAATCTGACAATACAATGTAGGATCCTACTGACAGTCCAATCAATGACCAACATTACATACAGTGCTGACAATCTGACAATACAATGTAGGATGCTACTGACAGTCCAATCAATGACCAACATTACATACAGTACTCACAATCTGACAATACAATGTAGGATACTACTGACAGTCCAATCAATGACCAACATTACATACAGTACAGACAATCTGACAATACAATGTAGGATCCTACTGACAGTCCAATCAATGACCAACATTACATACAGTACAGACAATCTGACAGTCCAATGTAGGATACTACTGACAGTCCAATCAATGACCAACATTACATACAGTACTGACAATCTGACAATACAATGTAGGATCCTACTGACAATCCAATCAATGACCAACATTACATACAGTACTGACAATCTGACAATACAATATAGGATCCTATTGACAGTCCAATCAATGACCAACATTACATACAGTACTGACAATCTGACAATACAATGTAGGATCCTACTGACAGTCCAATCAATGACCAACATTACATACAGTACTGACAATCTGACAATACATTGTAGGATCCTACTGACAGTCCAATCAATGACCAACATTACATACAGTACAGACAATGTGACAATACAATGTAGGATCCTACTGACAGTCCAATCAATGACCAACATTACATACAGTATTGACAATCTGACAATACAATGTAGGATCCTACTGACAGTCCAATCAATGACCAACATAACATACAGTACTGACAATCTGACAATACAATATATGATCCTACTGACAGTCCAATCAATGACCAACATTACATACAGTACTGACAATCTGACAATACAATATATGATCCTCCTGACAGTCCAATCAATGACCAACATTACATACAGTACTGACAATCTAACAATACAATGTAGGACCCTACTGACAGTCCAATCAATGACCAACATAACATACAGTACTGACAATCTGACAATACAATATATGATCCTACTGACAGTCGAATCAATGACCAACATTACATACAGTCCTGACAATCTAACAATACAATGTAGGATACTACTGACAGTCCAATCAATGACCAACATTACATACAGTACTGACAATACAATGTAGGATTCTACTGACAGTCCAATCAATGACCAACATTACATACAGTACTGACAATCTAACAATACAATGTAGGATCCTACCGACAGTCCAATCAATGACCAACATTACATACAGTACTGACAATCTGACAATACAATGTAGGATACTACCGACAGTCCAATCAATGACCAACATTACATACAGTACTGATAATTTGACAATACAATGTAGGATCCTACTGACAGTCCAATCAATGACCAACATTACATACAGTACTGACAATACAATGTAGGATACTACTGACAGTCCAATCAATGACCAACATTACATACAGTACTGACAATACAATGTAGGATTCTACTGACAGTCTAATCAATGACCAACATTACATGCATTACTGACAATCTAACAATACAATGTAGGATCCTGCTGACAGTCCAATCAATGGCCAACATTACATACAGTACTGACAATTTAACAATACAATGTAGGATCCTACCGACAGTCCAATCAACGACCAACATTACATACAGTACTGACAATCTGACAATACAATGTAGGATCCTACTGACAGTCCAATCAATGACCAACATTACATACAGTACTGACAATCTGACAATACAATATAGGATCCTACTGACAGTCTAATCAATGACCAACATTACATACAGTACTGACAATCTGACAATAAAATGTAGGATCCTACTTACAGTCCAATCAATGACCAACATTACATACAGTACTGACAATACAATGTAGGATACTACTGACAGTCCAATCAATGACCAACATTACATACAGTACTGACAATACAATGTAGGATTCAACTGACAGTCCAATCAATCACCAACATTACATACAGTACTGACAATCTGACAATACAATGTAGGATCCTGCTGACAGTCCAATCAATGGCCAACATTACATACAGTACTGACAATCTAACAATACAATGTAGGATCCTACCGACAGTCCAATCAATGACCAACATTACATACAGTACTGACAATCTGACAATACAATGTAGGATCCTACTGACAGTCCAATCAATGGCCAACATTACATACAGTACTGACAATCTGACAATACAATGTACGATCCTACCGACAGTCCAATCAATGACCAACATTATACTGACAGTCCAATCAATGAGCAACATTACATACACAACTGACAATCTGACAATACAACATAGGATCCTACTGACAGTCCAATCAATGACCAACATTACATACAGTACTGACAATCTGACAATACAATGTTGGATACTACTGACAGTCCAATCAATGACCAACATTACATACAGTACTGACAATCTGACAATACAAGGTGAGATACTACTGACAGTCCAATCAATGACCAACATTACATACAGTACTGGCAATCTGACAATACAATGTAGGAACATACTGACAGTCCAATCAATGACCAACATTATATACAGTACTGACAATCTGACAATACAATGTAGGTTCCTACTGACAGTCCAATCAATGACCAACATTACATACAGTACTGACAATCTGACAATACAATGTTGGATACTACTGACAGTCCAATCAATGACCAACATTACATACAGTACTGACAATCTGACAATACAATGTAGGATCCTACTGACAGTCCAATCACTGACCAACATTACATACAGTACTGACAATCTGACAATACAATATAGGGTCCTACTGACAGTCTAATCAATGACCAACATTACATACAGTACTGACAATCTGAAAAAAAATGTAATATCCTACCGACAGTCCAATCAATGACCAACATTACATACAGTACTGACAATCTGACAATACAATGTAGGATACTATTGACAGTCCAATCAATGACCAACATTACATACATTACTGACAATCTGACAATACAATGTAGGATCCTACTGACAGTCCAATCAATGACCAACATTACATACAGTACTGACAATCGGACAATACAATGTAGGATCCTTCTGACAGTCCAATCAATGACCGACATTACTGTCAGTACTGACAATCTGACAATACAATGTAGGATCCTACTGACAGTCCAATCAATGAGCAACATTACATACATTACTGATAATCTGACAATACAATGTAGGATCCAACCGACAGTCCAATCAATGACCAACATTACATACAGTACTGACAATCTGACAATACAAGGTAGGATCCTACTGACAGTCCAATCAATGACCAACATTACATACAGTACTGACAATCTGACAATACAATGTAGGATACTACTGACAGTCCAATCAATGACAAACATTACATACAGTACTGACAATGTGACAAAACAATGTAGGATACTACTGACAGTCCAATCAATGACCAACATTACATACAGTACTGACAATCTGACAATACAATGTAGGATCCTACTGACATTCCAATCAATGACCAACATTACATACAGTGCTGACAATCTGACAATACAATGGAGGATGCTACTGACAGTCCAATCAATGACCAACATTACATACAGTACTCACAATCTGACAATACAATGTAGGATACTTCTGACAGTCCAATCAATGACCAACATTACATACAGTACAGACAATCTGACAGTCCAATGTAGGATACTACTGACAGTCCAATCAATGACCAACATTACATACAGTACTGACAATCGGACAATACAATGTAGGATCCTTCTGACAGTCCAATCAATGACCAACATTACTGTCAGTACTGACAATCTGACAATACAATGTAGGATCCTACTGACAGTCCAATCAATGAGCAACATTACATACATTACTGATAATCTGACAATACAATGTAGGATCCAACCGACAGTCCAATCAATGACCAACATTACATACAGTACTGACAATCTGACAATACAAGGTAGGATCCTACTGACAGTCCAATCAATGACCAACATTACATACAGTACTGACAATCTGACAATACAATGTAGGATACTACTGACAGTCCAATCAATGACAAACATTACATACAGTACTGACAATGTGACAAAACAATGTAGGATACTACTGACAGTCCAATCAATGACCAACATTACATACAGTACTGACAATCTGACAATACAATGTAGGATCCTACTGACAGTCCAATCAATGACCAACATTACATACAGTGCTGACAATCTGACAATACAATGTAGGATGCTACTGACAGTCCAATCAATGACCAACATTACATACAGTACTCACAATCTGACAATACAATGTAGGATCCTACTGACAGTCCAATCAATGACCAACATTACATACAGTACAGACAATCTGACAGTCCAATGTAGGATACTACTGACAGTCCAATCAATGACCAACATTACATACAGTACTGACAATCTGACAATACAATGTAGGATCCTACTGACAATCCAATCAATGACCAACATTACATACAGTACTGACAATCTGACAATACAATATAGGATCCTATTGACAGTCCAATCAATGACCAACATTACATACAGTACTGACAATCTGACAATACAATGTAGGATCCTACTGACAGTCCAATCAATGACCAACATTACATACAGTACTGACAATCTGACAATACATTGTAGGATCCTACTGACAGTCCAATCAATGACCAACATTACATACAGTACAGACAATGTGACAATACAATGTAGGATCCTACTGACAGTCCAATCAATGACCAACATTACATACAGTATTGACAATCTGACAATACAATGTAGGATCCTACTGACAGTCCAATCAATGACCAACATAACATACAGTACTGACAATCTGACAATACAATATATGATCCTACTGACAGTCCAATCAATGACCAACATTACATACAGTACTGACAATCTGACAATACAATATATGATCCTCCTGACAGTCCAATCAATGACCAACATTACATACAGTACTGACAATCTAACAATACAATGTAGGACCCTACTGACAGTCCAATCAATGACCAACATAACATACAGTACTGACAATCTGACAATACAATATATGATCCTACTGACAGTCGAATCAATGACCAACATTACATACAGTCCTGACAATCTAACAATACAATGTAGGATACTACTGACAGTCCAATCAATGACCAACATTACATACAGTACTGACAATACAATGTAGGATTCTACTGACAGTCCAATCAATGACCAACATTACATACAGTACTGACAATCTAACAATACAATGTAGGATCCTACCGACAGTCCAATCAATGACCAACATTACATACAGTACTGACAATCTGACAATACAATGTAGGATACTACCGACAGTCCAATCAATGACCAACATTACATACAGTACTGATAATTTGACAATACAATGTAGGATCCTACTGACAGTCCAATCAATGACCAACATTACATACAGTACTGACAATACAATGTAGGATACTACTGACAGTCCAATCAATGACCAACATTACATACAGTACTGACAATACAATGTAGGATTCTACTGACAGTCTAATCAATGACCAACATTACATGCAGTACTGACAATCTAACAATACAATGTAGGATCCTGCTGACAGTCCAATCAATGGCCAACATTACATACAGTACTGACAATTTAACAATACAATGTAGGATCCTACCGACAGTCCAATCAACGACCAACATTACATACAGTACTGACAATCTGACAATACAATGTAGGATCCTACTGACAGTCCAATCAATGACCAACATTACATACAGTACTGACAATCTGACAATACAATATAGGATCCTACTGACAGTCTAATCAATGACCAACATTACATACAGTACTGACAATCTGACAATAAAATGTAGGATCCTACTTACAGTCCAATCAATGACCAACATTACATACAGTACTGACAATACAATGTAGGATACTACTGACAGTCCAATCAATGACCAACATTACATACAGTACTGACAATACAATGTAGGATTCAACTGACAGTCCAATCAATCACCAACATTACATACAGTACTGACAATCTGACAATACAATGTAGGATCCTGCTGACAGTCCAATCAATGGCCAACATTACATACAGTACTGACAATCTAACAATACAATGTAGGATCCTACCGACAGTCCAATCAATGACCAACATTACATACAGTACTGACAATCTGACAATACAATGTAGGATCCTACTGACAGTCCAATCAATGGCCAACATTACATACAGTACTGACAATCTGACAATACAATGTACGATCCTACCGACAGTCCAATCAATGACCAACATTATACTGACAGTCCAATCAATGAGCAACATTACATACACAACTGACAATCTGACAATACAACATAGGATCCTACTGACAGTCCAATCAATGACCAACATTACATACAGTACTGACAATCTGACAATACAATGTTGGATACTACTGACAGTCCAATCAATGACCAACATTACATACAGTACTGACAATCTGACAATACAAGGTGAGATACTACTGACAGTCCAATCAATGACCAACATTACATACAGTACTGGCAATCTGACAATACAATGTAGGAACATACTGACAGTCCAATCAATGACCAACATTACATACAGTACTGACAATCTGACAATACAATGTAGGTTCCTACTGACAGTCCAATCAATGACCAACATTACATACAGTACTGACAATCTGACAATACAATGTTGGATACTACTGACAGTCCAATCAATGACCAACATTACATACAGTACTGACAATCTGACAATACAATGTAGGATCCTACTGACAGTCCAATCACTGACCAACATTACATACAGTACTGACAATCTGACAATACAATATAGGGTCCTACTGACAGTCTAATCAATGACCAACATTACATACAGTACTGACAATCTGAAAAAAAATGTAATATCCTACCGACAGTCCAATCAATGACCAACATTACATACAGTACTGACAATCTGACAATACAATGTAGGATACTATTGACAGTCCAATCAATGACCAACATTACATACATTACTGACAATCTGACAATACAATGTAGGATCCTACTGACAGTCCAATCAATGACCAACATTACATACAGTACTGACAATCGGACAATACAATGTAGGATCCTTCTGACAGTCCAATCAATGACCGACATTACTGTCAGTACTGACAATCTGACAATACAATGTAGGATCCTACTGACAGTCCAATCAATGAGCAACATTACATACATTACTGATAATCTGACAATACAATGTAGGATCCAACCGACAGTCCAATCAATGACCAACATTACATACAGTACTGACAATCTGACAATACAAGGTAGGATCCTACTGACAGTCCAATCAATGACCAACATTACATACAGTACTGACAATCTGACAATACAATGTAGGATACTACTGACAGTCCAATCAATGACAAACATTACATACAGTACTGACAATGTGACAAAACAATGTAGGATACTACTGACAGTCCAATCAATGACCAACATTACATACAGTACTGACAATCTGACAATACAATGTAGGATCCTACTGACAGTCCAATCAATGACCAACATTACATACAGTGCTGACAATCTGACAATACAATGGAGGATGCTACTGACAGTCCAATCAATGACCAACATTACATACAGTACTCACAATCTGACAATACAATGTAGGATACTACTGACAGTCCAATCAATGACCAACATTACATACAGTACAGACAATCTGACAATACAATGTAGGATCCTACTGACAGTCCAATCAATGACCAACATTACATACAGTACAGACAATCTGACAGTCCAATGTAGGATACTACTGACAGTCCAATCAATGACCAACATTACATACAGTACAGACAATCTGACAATACAATGTAGGATCCTACTGACAGTCCAATCAATGACCAACATTACATACAGTACAGACAATCTGACAGTCCAATGTAGGATACTACTGACAGTCCAATCAATGACCAACATTACATACAGTACTGACAATCTGACAATACAATGTAGGATCCTAAGATTAATCAATGAATCTTGTAACATGTTGGCCATAACAAGATGTACATTGATATTTTCTGATTCAGTACAAAAATGAAGTAAAACACGATCTTCCACTGAGGAATACATACCCACCGATCCCGTCTCTGTATGTCAGCCCCCTTTGATATCAGTAGTTCTGCCACGTCTCGGGAGCCTCCCTCCGCAGCCCAGTGTAATGGTGTGGATTTCTAGAACCATATTAAATAGAGATTAAACACAACGATTTTTCTGTAAATAACAGACATCTTGTCAACAAATCTCCTCAATGTAAGTTATACAGCTACATATAACAAAAGTAGTTTTTGTAACAGATCTAATTAAACTTGATATTTTCTGATTCTGCACGAAGAGTCGAGTTAAATAAATGGCCACACTCATGGTGAAATATTTGGTTTGTGTGAAATAATGTATGTTTTATCATGTCGGCCATTAAAAATGTACTATAAATCTCTGTGGTCAATGTATAAAAAAATAACTTTTTGTAACAAACGTCATTGAGACTGATATTTTCTGATTCTGTACGAAGAGTCGAGTTAAATAAATGGCCACACTTATGGTGAAATATTTGGTTTGTGTGAAATAATGTATGTTTTATCATGTCGGCCATTAAAAATGTACTATAAATCTCTGTGGTCAAAGTATAAAAAAATAACTTTTTGTAACAAACCTCGTTGAGACTGATATTTTCTGATTCAGGTCAATGAGACGAATAAAATGAATCCCAACACTTATGGTGAAATATATCATTATCTGAGATTAATCAATGAATCTTGTAACATGTCGGCCATAACAAGATGTACATTGATATTTTCTGATTCAGCACAAAAATGAAGTAAAACACGACCTTCCACTGAGGTATACATACCCCGCAATCCTGGCTGTTGATGTCAGCCCCCTTTGATATCAGTAGTTCTGCCACGTCTCGGGAGCCTCCCTCCGCAGCCCAGTGTAATGGTGTGGCTTTCTAGAACCATATTAAATAGAGATTAAACACAACGATTTCTCTGTAAATAACAGACATCTTGTCAACAAATCTCCTCAATGTAAGTTATACAGCTACATATAACAAAAGTAGTTTTTGTAACAGATCTAATTAAACTTGATATTTTCTGATTCTGTACAAAGAGTTGAGTTAAATAAATGGCCACACTCAGGGTGAAATATTTGGTTTGTGTGAAATAATGTATGTTTTATCATGTCGGCCATTAAAAATGTACTATAAATCTCTGTGGTCAAAGTATAAAAAAATAACTTTTTGCAACAAATGTCATTGAGACTGATATTTTCTGATTCTGTACAAAGAGTCGAGTTAAATAAATGGCCACACTCAGGGTGAAATATTTAGTTTGTGTGAAATAATGTATGTTTTATCATGTTGGCCATTAAAAATGTACTATAAATCTCTGTTGTCAATTTTGTGT
Source organism: Limnoperna fortunei (assembly GCA_944474755.1). Classification (NCBI taxonomy): domain Eukaryota; kingdom Metazoa; phylum Mollusca; class Bivalvia; order Mytilida; family Modiolidae; genus Limnoperna; species Limnoperna fortunei. The sequence goes on along the minus strand of OX104112.1, from coordinate 110,809,199 downwards.
AAAAATAATGGATGTTTTATCATGTCGACCATATGCAGTCTACCTGTCATACTGGACATTCCATTCTACCTGTCAAACTGGACATATGCAGTACACCTGTCAACTGGAAATATGCATTCTACCTGTCATACTCGACATATGCTATCTACCTGTCATACTCGACATATCCAATCTACCTGTCCTACTGGAAATATGCAGTACACCTGTCATACTGAACATATGCAATCAAACATTCATACTTGACATATGCAGTTTACCTGTCATACTTGACATATACAGTCTACATTTCATACTGGAAATATGCAGTCTACCTGTCATACTTGACATTTACAGTCTACATTTCATACTGGACATATGCAGACTACCTGTCATGTTGGACGTATTCAATACAACCTCTCATACTTAACATGTGCAGTCAACCTGTTATACTGGACATGAGAAGTCTACCTGTCTTACTGTACACATGCACTCCATCTGTCATAATGGACATATCCAGTGTACCTGTCATACTGGACATGTCAAGTATACCTATCATACTGGACATATGCAGTCTACAAGTCATACCGTAGACATGCACTCCACCTGTCATACTGGACATCTCCATTGTAATTGTCATACTCGACATATGTAGACTACATGTCATACTTGACATGTAGATAGCCTGTCATACTGGACATATCCATTCTACCTGTCATACTGGACATATCCATTTTAACGGTCATACTGGACATATCCATTCTACCTGTAATACTTGACAGATGCAGACTACCTGTCATAGTTGACATATGCATCTACTTGTCATACTTGACACATGCACTTTACCTGTCCTAGTGCACATATGCAGTCTACATGTAATACCGGACATTTGAAGTCTACCTGTCATACTTGCCATATGCAGTACACCTATCATACTGAACATATGCAGTCTACCTGTCATACTGGACATGTGCTATCTATATGTCATAGTAGAAATGCCATTTACATGTAAGTACTAATCATATACAGTCTACTTGTCATGCTTGACATGTACTGCCTTCAAGTCAAACTGAACATATACAGTCTGTTATACTGGACATATGCAGTCTACCTGTCATACTGGACATTGCCATCTACTTGTCATGCTTGACATGCAGACTACCTGTCATCTTGGACGTATTCAATACAACTGTCATGCTAGACATATGCAGTAAACATGTCGTACTGGACATATGCACTCCATCTGTCATACTGGACATATGCAGTCTACCAGTCATACTAGACATATGTAGACTACCTGTCATACTGGACATGTGAACTCTACCTATCATACTGGATGTTTGCAGTCTTCAAGTCATACTGTACATATGCACTCCACCTGTCATACTGGTCATATGTTGTCTACCTGTCACGCAGAACATATGCAATCCACATATCATACTGGACATATGCAGTCCACCTGTCAAACTGGACTTGTGCAGTCTATCAGTCATAACAAACATATGCAGTCTACAGTCTGCTGGGCATATTAAAGTCTACATGTCATGCTAGGCATATCCAGTCTACCTTACATACTTGACATATTCTGTCTACATTTCATACGGGAATATTCAGTTTTTCTACCGCAGCTTTGGGTTTTCTCCGGGTACTCCGGCTTCCTTCCCCAATAAAAACTGGACGCCGTGATATAGCTAAAAAGTTGCTGAAAATGGCGTTAAACATCATTTAAACAAACAAACATCATATGGGAATATGCAGTCTACTTGTCATACTTGACGTGCAGTCTACCTGTCAACTGGACATGTGAATACTACCTATCATACTGGACATATCCAGTCTACCTGTCATACTTGACATATGTAGACTACCTGTCATACTGGACATATTCATTATAAATACTTTACACATGTAGACTACCTGTAACTGGACAATTGTATCTGTCATAATGGATGGACATATGTCGTTTACCTGTCATGCTTGACATATGCAGCCTACCTGTCATACTGGACATATTCAGTATGTCATACTAGACATACTGGACATATGCAGTCTATCTGTTATACTGGACATATGCAGTCTATTTGTCATACTAGACATATGCAGTCTATCTGTTATACTGGACATATGCAGTCTATCTGTTATACTGGACATATGCAGTCTATCTGTTATACTGGACATATGCAGTCTATCTGTCATACTAGACATACTAGACATATGCAGTCTATCTGTTATACTGGACATATGCTTGACCTTGATACACAGTCTACATTTCATACTGGAATATGCATTCTACCTGTCATAGTCGACATATGCTAACTACCTAACATACAGTTTACCTTTCATACTGGATATATGCCGTTTATCTGTCATACAAATGTACTTGACATATGCAGTCTACCTGTCATACTGGACATATGTAGACTACATGTCATACTTGACATATGTAGACTTCCTGTCATACTGGACATATGCATAATAAATGTCATACTTGACATATGTAGACTACATGTCATACTGGACATATGCATAATAAATATCATACTTGACATATGTAGACTACATGTCATACTGGACATATGCATAATAAATGTCATACTTGACATATGTAGACTACCTGTCATACTGGACATATGCATAATAAATGACATACTTGACATATGTAGACTACATGTCATAGTTGACATATGCAGTATACGAGTCATGCTTGACATACAGTGTCTTCAAGTCAAACTGAACATATGCAGTCTATCTGTTATACTGGGCATATGCAGTCTACCTGTCATACTGGACATATGCAATCTACCTGTCATGCTGGACAGATGCAGTAAACATGTCATACTGGAAATATGCACTCTATCTGTCATACTGGACATATACTGGGTAAATACTAGACATGTGAAGTCTACCTGTCATACTACACATGTGAAGTCTACCTGTCACTCTGCAATTTACCTGTAAAAACTAGACAGGTGCAGCCTTCTTGTCATACTAGGCATGCAATTAACATATAAATACTACACATATGCAGTCTACCTGTCATACTACACATGCAACTTACATGTCAATACTAGACATGAATTTTATCTGTCATATAGACATAAGCAGTCTACCTGTCATACTGGATTTACATGTTAATATACATATGCAGTATAACTGTCAATACTAGACATATGCAGTCTACCTGTAAATACTCAACATATTGAGTATACCTGTCATATTAGACATATGCAGTCTACCTGTCACACTGGACATGCAATTTTCATTGAAATACCTGAGATATGCATGTTGTTTTGTTTTCAGCTGATTTACACATGACTTGTTATAAATAATTAACATACATTATAGAGACTACATAATCCAATTATATTGAGGTAAATAGTTAAGAAACTCGATGTGTTATATAGCCATTCTTTGGAACATGACCAATCATCTACAAAAGCAAGTAACCAATTCAGTTAGTTGATTTATCAGAAACAATTGTACAACTTACATCTTTATCTGTACAGTTGACAATGGCACCATTTTCTAAACTCTTCTCCACAGCTTTCAAATCACCACTTTCAGCAGCAGTCAATAAATCCTAAAATATAAGAATAGCAAAAAAAATAGTTAATTTAAATTTTACCAGTCAGGAGATTTTCAGGTTTATGGAGGTACCTAGGCCAATTTGAGATTATTGCAGATTCTTGAGTATTCACTTTTACAAAGCATTCTACAAAGCCATTTTGCTATATTCTGCAAAGTATCGTGGTGGCAACCCTTTAATGAATGTACTGATATTTTTTGTGACTTTTATAGGTACTATTTGCTAAACCAGATTTTTAATAATGATTATGGTTTAATTGTGTTAAATATGATGTCACTTTAAATGCAAAGGCTGAATAAAGCTGTGAAAAACAACTTGGGAAACTACAACAGATGGTTACCATGGCAACAAAAGAACCATTTTTGTAATTTTTGTAATTACCTTAGCTGTTACTGGCATTTTGCTTTTCTTAGATTGTATAGTTGGTGGAAATGTAAGGATTGTTGTAAAAGAAGAACAGATATCATTTTTCAAGAAAAAATACTTTAATAAATCTAATAATTAATTAATCATTAATCAAAAATACTGGGCAAACAACTTTTCCATTGCTGGTTCTATCATGTCCATTTTGTTTGCAATAACTGCATTTTCTGATTTTGTCTCGCTCTTCGTTAATGGTAATGACTGGAAACAAATACCACTGTCTACTTGCATTGAGTCCTTTTGGTTCAGTGACAGTTGGAAGTTTTGCATAGTCAAAGATACAATGTCTTTTCAATAAATTTATTGATATTTCATCGTCATCAATGTATTCCTTGATGAATACAGTGCCGGGATTTTGACTGCTCATTCCAAACTGATGACATGATGAAATTCTGGGAGCACATTAAATTATGACTTCAAAAAATCTTTCCAGTTGTAGAAGACAACTGGACACTGGCTATCACAGATAAGATGTGGTATAATATGGTTGTTCCTAAATGATGCTACAACTGACAATGCAACCTCAGATAAGTATCAACTGTAACGTTCCGCCATTTTAACTGAAATTATAAAAATAAGTAACAGTTAAACATTAACAAAATGCTGTAGACAATTTGAAACATGTTTATGCCTTGATAAAGAAATTTTTATAGGAAGCCTTGTAACCGAGTGCTTGTTAAATTATGATGATATGTCTGTTTGTTTGTGTGCTGTTGAACGTCACTTTCAGCAATATCATGCATGGTGTCCAGTTTTTGGGAAAGGAAGACGAAGTACCTGGAGATAACCCCGACCATCAGAAAGAAAATTGGCAGTCCTTGTCAATAAGGATTGGAGTCGAAATCACCCCGTCTGCAGTGAAAGTTGAACCTGCAACCCCCATGTAAACAGGCAGGTGACTAATTGTAGATGACTAACTACCTTAACCACTCTGTCACTAAGGCCCCGGTGTAAACAGGCAGGTGACCAATTGTAGATGACTAACTACCTTAACCACTCTGCCACTAAGGCCCCAGTGTAAACAGCCAGGTGACCAATTGTAGATGACTAACTACCTTAACCACTCTGCCACTAAGGCCCCAGTGTAAACAGGCAGGTGACCAATTGTAGAAGACTAACTACCTTAACCACCCTGCCTCTCAGGCCCCGGTGTAAACAGGCAGTTGACCAATTGTAGATGACTAACTACCTTAACCACTCTGCCATTAAGGCCCCGGTGTAAACAGGCAGGTGACCAATTGTAGATGACTAACTACCTTAACCACTCTGTCACTAAGGCCCCGGTGTAAACAGGCAGGTGACCAATTGTAGATGACTAACTACCTTAACCACTCTGTCACTAAGGCCCCGGTGTAAACAGGCAGGTGACCAATTGTAGATGACTAACTACCTTAACCACTCTGTCACTAAGGCCCCGGTGTAAACAGGCAGGTGACCAATTGTAGATGACTAACTACCTTAACCACTCTGCCACTAAGGCCCCGGTGTAAACAGGCAAGTGACCAATTATAGATGACTAACTACCTTAACCACTCTGCCACTAAGGCCCCATTGTATGCAGGCAGGTGACCAATTGTAGATGACTAACTACCTTAACCACTCTGCCACTAAGGCCCCAGTGTAAACAGGCAGGTGACCAATTGTAGATGACTAACTACCTTAACCACTCTGCCACTAAGGCCCCGGTGTAAACAGGCAGGTGACCAATTGTAGATGACTAACTACCTTAACCACTCTGCCACTAAGGCCCCGGTGTAAACAGGCAGGTGACCAATTGTAGATGACTAACTACCTTAACCACTCTGTCACTAAGGCCCCGGTGTAAACAGGCACGTGACCAATTGTAGATGACTAACTACCTTAACCACTCTGTCACTAAGGCCCCGGTGTGTAAACAGGCAGGTGACCAATTGTAGATGACTAACTACCTTAACCACTCTGTCACTAAGGCCCCGGTGTAAACAGGCAGGTGACCAATTGTAGATGACTATCTACCTTAACCACTCTGCCACAAAGGTCCCGGTGGCGTATACAGGCAGGTGACCAATTGTAGATGATTAACTACCTTAACCACTCTGTCACTAAGGCCCCGGTGTAAACAGGCAGGTGACCAATTGTAGATGACTAACTACCTTAACCACTCTGTCACTAAGGCCCCGGTGTAAACAGGCAGGTGACCAATTGTAGATGACTAACTACCTTAACCACTCTGTCACTAAGGCCCCGGTGTGTAAACAGGCAGGTGACCAATTGTAGATGACTAACTACCTTAACCACTCTGTCACTAAGGCCCCGGTGTAAACAGGCAGGTGACCAATTGTAGATGACTAACTACCTTAACCACTCTGCCACAAAGGTCCCGGTGGCGTATACAGGCAGGTGACCAATTGTAGATGATTAACTACCTTAACCACTCTGTCACTAAGGCCCCGGTGTAAACAGGCAGGTGACCAATTGTAGATGACTAACTACCTTAACCACTCTGCCACAAAGGTCCCGGTGGCGTATACAGGCAGGTGACCAATTGTAGATGATTAACTACATTAACCACTCTGTCACTAAGGCCCCGGTGGCGTATACAGGCAGGTGACCAATTGTAGATGACTAACTACCTTAACCACTCTGTCACTAAGGCCCCGGTGTAAACAGGCAGTTGACCAATTGTAGATGATTAACTACCTTAACCACTCTGCCACTAAGGCCCCGGTGTAAACATGCAGGTGACCAATTGTAGATGACTAACTACCTTAACCACTCTGTCACTAAGGTCCCGGTGTAAACAGGCAGGTGACCAATTGTAGATGACTAACTACCTTAACCACTCTGCCACTAAGTCCCCGGTGTGTAAACAGGCAGGTGACCAATTGTAGATGACTAACTACCTTAACCACTCTGCCACTAAGGCCCCGGTGTAAACAGGCAGGTGACCAATTGTAGATGACTAACTACCTTAACCACTCTGCCACTAAGGCCCCGGTGTAAACAGGCAGGTGACATATTGTAGATGACTAACTACCTTAACCACTCTGCCACTAAGGCCCCGGTGTAAACAGGCAGGTGACCAATTGTAGATGACTAACTACCTTAACCACTCTGCCACTAAGGCCCCGGTATAAACAGGCAGGTGACAAATTGTAGATGACTAACTACCTTAACCACTCTGCCACTAAGGCCCCGGTGTGTAAACAGGCAGGTGACCAATTGTAGATGACTACCTTAACCACTCTGCCACTAAGGCCCCGGTGTAAACAGGCAGGTGACCAATTGTAGATGACTAACTACCTTAACCACTCTGCCACTAAGGCCCCGGTGTAAACAGGCAGGTGACCACTTGTAGATGACTAACTACCTTAACCACTCTGTCACTAAGGCCCCGGTGTAAACAGGCAGGTGACCAATTGTAGATGACTAACTACCTTAACCACTCTGTCACTAAGGCCCCGGTGTAAACAGGCAGGTGACCAATTGTAGATGATTAACTACCTTAACCACTCTGTCACTAAGGCCCCGGTGTAAACAGGCAGGTGACCAATTGTAGATGACTAACTACCTTAAACACTCTGTCACTAAGGCCCCGGTGTAAACAGGCAGGTGACCAATTGTAGATGACTAACTACCTTAACCACTCTGCCACTAAGGCCCCGGTGTAAACAGGCAGGTGACCCATTGTAGATGACTAACTACCTTAACCACTCTGTCACTAAGGCCCCGGTGTAAACAGGCAGGTGACCAATTGTAGATGACTAACTACCTTAACCACTCTGCCACTAAGGCCCCGGTGTAAACAGGCAGGTGACCAATTGTAGATGACTAACTACCTTAACCACTCTGTCACTAAGGCCCCGGTGTAAACAGGCAGGTGACCAATTGTAGATGATTAACTACCTTAACCACTCTGTCACTAAGGCCCCGGTGTAAACAGGCAGGTGACCAATTGTAGATGACTAACTACCTTAACCACTCTGCCACTAAGGCCCCGGTGTAAACAGGCAGGTGACCAATTGTAGATGACTAACTACCTTAACCACTCTGCCACTAAGGCCCAGGTGTAAAGAGGCAGGTGACCAATTGTAGATGACTAACTACCTTAACCACTCTGCCACTAAGGCCCCGGTGTAAACAGGCAGGTGACCAATTGTAGATGACTAACTACCTTAACCACTCTGTCACTAAGGCCCAGGTGTAAACAGGCAGGTGACCAATTGTAGATGACTAACTACCTTAACCACTCTGCCACTAAGGCCCTGGTGTAAACAGGCAGGTGACCAATTGTAGATGATTAACTACCTTAACCACTCTGCCACTAAGGCCCTGGTGTAAACAGGCAGGTGACCAATTGTAGATGACTAACTACCTTAACCACTCTGCCACTAAGGCCCCGGTGTAAACAGGCAGGTGACCAATTGTAGATGACTAACTACCTTAACCACTCTGCCACTAAGGCCCCGGTGTAAACAGGCAGGTGACCAATTGTAGATGACTAACTACCTTAACCACTCTGCCACAAAGGTCCCGGTGGCGTATACAGGCAGGTGACCAATTGTAGATGACTAACTACCTTAACCACTCTGTCACTAAGGCCCCGGTGTAAACAGGCAGGTGACCAATTGTAGATGACTAACTACCTTAACCACTCTGTCACTAAGGCCCCGGTGTAAACAGGCAGGTGACCAATTGTAGATGACTAACTACCTTAATCACTCTGCCACTAAGGCCCCGGTGTAAACAGGCAGGTGACCAATTGTAGATGACTACCTTAACCACTCTGTCACTAAGGCCCCGGTGTAAACAGGCAGGTGACCAATTGTAGATGACTAACTACCTTAACCACTCTGTCACTAAGGCCCCGGTGTAAACAGGCAGGTGACCAATTGTAGATGACTAACTACCTTAACCACTCTGTCACTAAGGCCCCGGTGTAAACAGGCAGGTGACCAATTGTAGATGATTAACTACCTTAACCACTCCGTCACTTAGGCCCTGGTGTAAACAGGCAGGTGACCAATTGTAGATGATTAACTACCTTAACCACTCTGTCACTAAGGCCCCGGTGTAAACAGGCAGGTGACCAATTGTAGATGACTAACTACCTTAACCACTCTGCCACTAAGGCCCCGGTGGTGTAAACAGGCAGGTGACCAATTGTAGATGATTAACTACCTTAACCACTCTGCCACTAAGGCCCCGGTGTAAACAGGCAGGTGACCAATTGTAGATGATTAACTACCTTAACCACTCTGCCACTAAGGCCCCGGTGTAAACAGGCAGGTGACCAATTGTAGATGACTAACTACCTTAACCACTCTGCCACTAAGGCCCCGGTGTAAACAGGCAGGTGACCAATTGTAGATGACTAACTACCTTAACCACTCTGTCACTAAGGTCCCGGTGTAAACAGGCAGGTGACCAATTGTAGATGACTAACTACCTTAACCACTCTGTCACTAAGGCCCCGGTGTAAACAGGCAGGTGACCAATTGTAGATGACTAACTACCTTAACCACTCTGCCACTAAGGCCCTGGTGTAAACAGGCAGGTGACCAATTGTAGATGACTAACTACCTTAACCACTCTGTCACTAAGACCCAGGTGTAAACAGGCAGGTGACCAATTGTAGATGATTAACTACCTTAACCACTCTTTCACTAAGGCCCCGGTGTAAATAGGCAGGTGACCAATTGTAGATGATTAACTACCTTAACCACTCTGTCACTAAGGCCTCGGTGTAAACAGGCAGGTGACCAATTGTAGATGACTAACTACCTTAACCACTCTGTCACTAAGGCCCCGGTGTAAACAGGCAGGTGACCAATTGTAGATGACTAACTACCTTAACCACTCTGCCACTAAGGCCCCGGTGTAAACAGGCAGGTGACCAATTGTAGATGACTAACTACCTTAACCACTCTGCCACTAAGGCCCCGGTGGTGTAAACAGGCAGGTGACCAATTGTAGATGATTAACTACCTTAACCACTCTGCCACTAAGGCCCCGGTGTAAACAGGCAGGTGACCAATTGTAGATGATTAACTACCTTAACCACTCTGCCACTAAGGCCCCGGTGTAAACAGGCAGGTGACCAATTGTAGATGTCTAACTACCTTAACCACTCTGCCACTAAGGCCCTGGTGTAAACAGGCAGGTGACCAATTGTAGATGACTAACTACCTTATCCACTCTCCCACTAAGGCCCCGGATTACATTATTCAGTAAAACTATTCAAGAGTGTTATGAGATTGCTTAATTACCCCAGGCAGTCACATAATCATATTTGATTTTTAAAATATCTGTACTAAAGTGAAAATATATTTAATATAATTTCACGAAATTCTGTTGTGTGATTTCAGAGAGGTTGCACTGACATGAACAAGACTGAATGACAGACACACAAGTTTCCCTGCAACATACAATAGGTTTGTTTTGTTTATTTGAATGGTGTTTAAACGCCATTTATAGCAATTTTACAGCTATATCATTTCCAGTTTTTAAGGGGGGTGGGGGGGGGAAGAAGCTGGAGTTCCAGTTTTTAAGGGTGAGGGAAGAAGCTGGAGTTCCAGGAGAAAACCTCTGACCGCTGGTAGGAAACCTGGCAATCCTTGTCATTGAAGATTGAAGTCGAGTACACCCTGCCCCCAGTGAGACTCAAACCCACCAGTTCAGTGTTGACAGAACTAGACCACATGATCAATAGTAGACTAACTACCTTAACCACTCTGCCAGCGAGGCCCCCACAGAATTAATAAAAAAAAATTGCATGTAAATACCTTCAATAACCCAACAAGCCAGTCAGGATGAAGGTTTGTATGACCAACTTCCATTCCATACAGCTAAATTCCCGATTTTCGTGTTGCCCTGTCATGATTCTGCAAAAGACCATACCTGAAGAAAAAAAATTGTACAATTATTATAGAACAAATTTAATTTAAAAAAAATGAAAACCTTTTTATGTATTTGTTGTTAGGTTCATAATCATATTCTTCTGCTATTTTTTTTTAATTAAAATAATCAATATTTGCTTTTATTTCACTGAATATTGATAACAAGACCTACCAAAGAGCAATATTATTTTTGTTTGTCATGCACAGTTGTCAATGTGGAGACTGGCTGATGTTTCACCATATCCTTTATATCTAAAGTGGTGGGGGTATCATGCTGACTTCACAATTAGCCCCTTTTCACATCCTCTGCTTTAGCAATTAAGTAGAACATCAGAGTTCCTGAAAAAGATATTCAAAGTTTTTACCAAAAATGAGATATAAAAAATGTAGAAGCCCACACTAAGACTTGTATTAAATGCAGTAACAGCCTTAAAAGATAGCTTTCTAACACATGGCATATGAAGAACAGTAAAAATAATAGAAATAAAATGTTAATAACTGCTAACTAACAACTAATTAACATAACTTTTTATCTATCAAAGAATTAGAGGATACATGTACTTGTACCCTTAAACGCAACACTTTGAGTGATTGATTGCTGACAGATTTTGGAACACTGACGGATCACTGACTGATTGATAATGAATACATTCTTCCAGAATTATGAATCTGTCTTTACCTTGGTAACCCTCACTAATCAATGCAATCAGTCCAACCAGTGCGATCCAGATTCTATCAGATAACTATATGAACAAGTCGTTCACTTTACTGACGGATTCGTAAAAAAAAAAGTATAAATTATTAATTTGAGAATGAAACAAATTTTGCATCATTTGTGTACTATATATGCATTTATAATAAAATTTATAATAAACACAATTATTTAAAAGAATAGTAAATACAAATGTCTCATTTTAATAAAATAAAATAAACATATTTAAAAAAACAAAAAAAACCATTTTTTTAGGGCAGGACATATTTGCGGGTCAAGCATGGTTAACCTAAAAAAACTCCATTCGGTTTAAGGCACATCAGTAGCAACGAGGTAAATGTTTATTTTCGTAATCCATTATTGATCCTCTTTTTTATTTTCGCGACTAGTGACTTGGCCTATTTTATTTTGTGACCTGTTACATGTATAATGTATATTTTTAGTCGTATATAAAGCCGACCCATCCCCGCAATCAGTAACATATTAATTTCACATTTCGCAAAGGACATGGCCTCTTTTTGACCGACATGATTTTTACATGCAGTTAGAAAAAAACTAGTTACTTAAATATAAGACTGCATGTTTTTGTTTAGTTTACAACATTTTAAATTCATTTATAAAACTTTTATGTATAAACAATTCTTGAACTGTTGAACAAGCATTGTCAATCAAAACACATTGTTTACCAAACAAAACGTTATAAATATTGTTAAATATACAGTGATTCTCATCGCAAGTTTTATTTGACATGCAATAAAAGTAGTTTAAAAAGTATACTTACTATTACGCTGGAATGTTTGATTTTTTAGGGTTTTCAGCAACATTTCAGTTATTTCATGGTGTCCAGTTTTTTTTGGGGGGGTGGGGTGAGAGGAAGCTGGGAGTACAAGTTAAAAATGTCAATCTTCGTCAATTAAGTTGGAGTTGGGCAGACCCTACCTGCAGTCATTCGAAAATCTGCTACCTATTGACAGGCATGTGATAACAAGTAGATGACTAACCAATCAGTCACCGAGGCCCCAATAACGCCGTGGAGAAAAATCTGCGAATACTGCAGGTGAGCATAAAAATGTGTTACAGACACCTTTTATAGTACGAAATAGCTTTTTTTAAAGAAACTTCATTAATTCTTTATGTCTATAAAGATCGGTTTAAACATTGTCATTACAGTCATATCGATAAAACAGAACCTTTTAAAAGAACATGGTTTGTAGTTTATTCTTCATATATTCATGTGTAAATTCATGTGACACAATGTACATGTAATAGTGAATAAAATATATAATAGATGTTTTCCCTTTTGTTGTAAATCTTATTAAGTATTATACCCCAGAATTCTTAGGATTGTGGTACAGAAAGACAACTTTGATCAAATCACGACAAATGATCTTTTTAAGCCGTTATTTAAAAAACTCCACCTCAGTAGTTAAGGAAGCAGTATTCTACTATTGATCACCGACGTTGTCTGTTTGACCTTTACAGCTAAATCCCTAAATTTACAAATAGTACCATTTTTCCTGAAGGTCTGTAACACACGACGCCATAATATATAAACTAACAAAATTTTCTTGAAAATGTTGTTAAACTTTAAACACACAATACTAACATGACAGCACGAAGTGAAAACAAATGTTATGATTCCGCCTTCATGTTTTTCATCTTTCTCACATTTTCCACTTTAATAAATTTTGAAGAAAAATACTTGACATGCGAGGTCAAATATTTTTATTGAAGTCATTTTTTCATTTAGTTATTTTTTATTTATTTTTAATACAATGACACTATGTAATGTTTATATTCTGTCACAGATGCATTAGTTACAGATTGGGGAAATTATTATTTATCATTTATAACTTTAGACTACACTTTTCTGCTTTAAAAAATTTTGAAGACAAAAATACAAGACGTACGCTTTAGCACACGAACTCAAATATTTTTTAAAGTCATAATGTGTGTTTTTTTCAACTTAATTTGTTTTAATTATGTTCTTAATACTAGAGGCTCCCAGGAGCCTGTATCGCTCACTTGAACATGAAACCAAGCAACCATTTTTTATCCAGCTTTTCTTTCCTATAAGGAATTGCCCAACACCTCTGCAAAAATCATTAATTTTGACCTTATAAGGGAAATTACCACTATAAGTAGGAGCCAAATTTGTTGTACCTGTTATACTTTTTTAACTATCAGCCAAAAACTCTCTTGACCCCTCCCCCCTTTTCTATTTAAGCCAACGTAGCTATGTAGGTAGTCAGCTATCATGATTTGCACAATTATGGTAGAAGACATCCTAAAGATGATGTGTGCAATGTTTCAAAGCAGTCCTTTCATTGGTTAAAGAGAAGATTTTTTTTAAATCAATAAAAATTTATTTTAAAAAAGAATAATTCCTAAATGGTTCGTCAGACAATCTTGACTCTAAAGCCATTTTTGTAGCTTTCATAGAGAAGAACAATTAAGCAATGCTAACGTCTTCTCTAGTTTTAATTATTGTCAAGATTTTGAGGCGAAAATGGCAAAAATCATAAATTTCGACAGTTAATTTGTTGTTTGTTTGATGGTGTTTAACGCCACTTTCAGCAATTTTTTAGCTATATCATGGCGTCCAGTTTTTATTGGGGGAGGAAGCCAGAGTACCCAGAGAAAACCCAGGACCTGCGGTTGGAAAAGTGTACACGTTGACAGACCACTTGATCAATAGTAGACGAACAACCTTGACCACTCGGCCACCGAGGCCCCCTCGACATTTAATAACTCTTACATGGAGTCGTCATACAACTTTGAGTGTTTTGTAGTGTTTTACTGTATTTGTTATACCGTTTGAACTGTAAGCCAAAAACTGTATTTTGACCCGCCCGTTCTATTTTTAGCCATGGTGGCCATGTTGGTTGGTCTGAGGCCATGATTTGTGCAAACTTGGTAGAGGACATTTACTGGTGATGTGTACAAAGTTTCAAAGCAATCCCTTCAGTTGTTTTGGAGAAGATTTTTAAAGAACAGTTAACGACGACGACCACCATGATGACTGACGATGACGGACATCAAGTGATGGCACGTCAGGTGAGCTTAAAATGACACTTTGTATTTTTGGGGTTTTTTTTTTTTTTTTAAATGTTTTGTTTTGGTTTTTTTTTCCCTATTTATATACATATATATTTGCTATGCTTTTAGACTATTAGTTGATTCATGTCTTATCCTGTATTTGATTATTGGTTCTTTGAATTTAACTAAATTTTCTTTTTCAAAATCACATCAGCTAAGGGGGATAATTAATCTTTATTTTGACTTTTTATTTTTACAATAATATTGCAAATGAAACATTTTTCTTTTAAACATTAATAAACTGCATATTGAATAAACAAAATAAATCTGTACTTCAAAAGTGTCATCTTACTATGTATAAATGTGTGTATGTATGGAATAAGTTCATCTGTTAATGATATAATGTTCAGTTTGCCATTTATGTTTATGTATTTATATATAATTGTACTTTTTAATGAATAATACCACTGTATTGTCTATGAATGTGAGGGGTCTATCTTCAAACAAAAAAAGCGTGCAGATATATTTCATTGGGCAAAAGCTAAAGATGCTTCTATTTTATGTTTACAAGAAACACAAAGTGTAAAAGATTCTGAGACATTGTGGTCAGATGAATGGGGAGGTAAATGTTATTTTAGCCATGGAACTAGCAATAGTGCTGGTGTTAGCATAATGTTTAGAAAAAATCTTGATTTTGAAGTGCATAAAGCTAGTATTCATAGGGAAGGTCGCTATATTGTTTTAGATCTAACTTTGTATATGCAAAGATTAACTTTAGCTTGTTTGTATGGGTACAATACTGATGAACCTGGTTTATTTAATGATATTTTTCAAGAAATAATTTCTTTTTCTAATACTAGTATTATAATGTGCGGTGACTGGAATGTTGTTCAGGATACATTTTTAGATAACTATAATATTATACATAATAGAAACCCTAACTCAAGGGAAAAGATATGTGAAATTATTGAGTGTTTTGAGTTAGTTGATCCATGGCGAACTTGTAACCCAAAGGAGAGAAAGTATACTTGGCGCCAATCCTCACCAATAAAACAGAGTAGACTTGATTATTTTTTGGTTTCTGATGATATTTTTTCACTTACAAAAAGTGCTAAAATTATACCTGGTTATCGGACTGATCACTCAGCTATAAACTTCACATTTTCTGCCAGACTAGAAAAAAAGGGGGGGGGATATTGGAAATTTAACTCGCAGTTACTTAGAGAAGCAGAGTATGTCGAGAGGGTAAAGAATTGTATACGTGATACAGTTAATGAATATTATGTATCAGGTGACGTCACAGATTCTCTAAATGTTTGTTTATCTTGTAGTGATCAATTGTTTTTTGAAATTTTAAAGATGAAAATAAGATCACTATCAATTGATTACAGCATCTCAAGGTCCAAAGCCGAGAAGGATGCTGTTAGACAATTGGAAAAAGACATCCAAGATTTAGAGAATAAACTTAATACAAATCCAGATTCTTTTACATATAGAGCTCTAAATGAAAAGCAGACTGAACTTGAACAGAGAAGAGCACAAAAAATTGAAGGTTTATCATTAAGATCTAGAGCTAACTGGCATGAAAATGGAGAAAAATGCACAGAATATTTTTGTAAGTTGGAAAAGAAAAACTTTGTTAAAAAGATGGTATCAGAACTTATTGATTCTGAAGGAAAACATTTATCAAAGCAGTCAGATATCCTGCTTGAACAAAAGAATTTTTATAATAATTTATATTCTAGTAGAGACCTGAACTGCGATGATAATTTTTTCTTCAATCATGATACTGTATTGACAGAGGAACAAAGAGAATCATGTGAAGGTAACCTCACTTATGAAAAATGTGCTCAGGCTTTAAAGTTTATGAAAAATGGTAAAAGCCCAGGGTCAGATGGTTTTACGGTAGACTTTTATAAGTTCTTTTGGAGTGATATTGGCAAATTTCTTTTTCAGTCATTGCACTTTGGTTATGAAAATGGAAGTTTTTCTAATTTTCAGAATCAAAGTGTAATCACATGTTTTCCCAAAGAAAATAAGGATAGATGTTTTTTGTTTGAATGGTGTTTTAACGCCACTTTCAGCAATTTTTCAGCTATTTCATGGCATCCAGTTTTTATTGGGGGAGGAAGCCGGAGTACCCGGAGAGAACCCCCGACCTGCGGCAGGAAAACTGGCAATCCTTGTCAATTAAGATTGGAGTCGAGTACACCCTGCCTGCAGTGAGAATCGAACCCGCAATCTCAGTGTTGACAGACCACGTGATCAATGGTAGACGAACTACCTTGACCACTCGGCCACCGAGGCCCTTAAATAAGGATAGAAGATACATAAGTAACTGGCGTCCTATTAGTTTGTTGAATACAGATATTAAGATTGCATCAGCAGTTGTTGCAAAGCGTGTAAAAGAAGTTTTACCATTTATTATTAGCGACACACAAAAAGGGTTTATGAAAAATCGTTTTATTGGTGAGAATACACGCCTTTTATACGATTTAATGCACTATTTAGAGGAAAATGATAAAGGTGGGCTGTTGTTGATGATTGACTTTGAAAAAGCCTTCGACTCTATAGAATGGTGTTTTTTAAAGAAAGCTCTTCAAAGCTTCAACTTTGGCCCATCAATAAACAAATGGTTTGAATCTTTTTACAATGAAGCTTCAAGTTGTGTAATAAACAATGGTTATTTATCTGATTTTTTTAAACTAGAAAGAGGTTGTAGACAAGGTGATCCCTTGTCACCATATTTATTTATTATTGGTGTCGAACTGTTGTCTAAAAAAATTAAATCAAATCCCAACATAAGAGTATTAGAGGATAATTCTGATTCATTGATTTGTCAGTATGCTGATGATACCTTTCTTATGCTGGATGGAAGTGAAAATTCACTTTGAGCTTCTATTGACTGTTTTGACCATTTCAGTTCACTTTCTGGACTGAAGATGAACTTATCCAAAACACAGGCAGTTTGGGTGGGTGATATGAAATATTCTGACATGATACTCTGTCAAGACAAGAAATTACATTGGTCTTCATCAAATTTCAGATTGTTGGGAATTGATTTTTGTTTAAACTTAGATAATATGATTGAACTAAATTTTTCTAAGAAATGTAAAGAGGTTAATGGTGTTTTAAGGAGTTGGCAGCACAGAAAGCTTACTTTACTTGGTAAAATCACAGTTGTCAAGTCATTAGCACTACCAAAGTTAATTCACTTATTAACTGCTTTACCTAATCTAAGTGAGCAGAGGATGAGTGAATTGACTACTTCGTTTTATAATTTTATCTGGAATGGTAAACCAGATAGAATTAAACGCAATACCCTCATCGGTGACATCCAAAGTGGAGGATTGCGTATGATTCATATGAAGTCATTCAATATTTATTTGAAACTTAGTTGGATTCGAAGATTTCTAAATAATGTAAGTGGTAGTTGGCAAAAAATCTTGTTAAATTCATTGTCTCCCTATGGTAAGGAGCGATGCATTTTTCTTGATAGGGACAAGTTGAAAGAAATCGCCCCAAAACTTCAGAATAAGTTTTGAAGAGATGTCTTTAGTAGTCTATGTGAAGCAAAGCCAATTAAAAAGTTTACTGTTGAAAAAATCTCTGGAATAGATATACTGAGTTTTTCACCAGTAAGTGATATACCTTATTATGCCACTTGGAAATCAAAGGGAGTGCAATATGTAAGTGACGTCTTCAATGTGCAGACACATGATTTTTTTACTTTTGCACAAATACAACCGAGGCTTGAATCTGCCAACTTCTTGAAATACTATAGCCTTCTGGCAAACATACCTAAAGATTTGAAAAATATTTTAAGGAATAATAGGAATATGAACTATACTATTGACAAAACAGATGTTTTTATAGAAAATCTATTGAACCATAGTAAACCAAAGTTTGTATATAGTGAGTTGGTAAAAAGAGTAGTTGAACTACCATTACCAAAGTTTTTAAAATGGGAACAAGAATTAGATGCTGAAATTACAGATTGGTCCAAGTTTTTCACCATCTGTAAAAAGTCTTGTAAAGATGTATATTTATATAATTTTCAGTACAAATTCTTACATAGAATTATTCCAACTAATAGTTTTTTGGTATAAAATTAAATTTAAGGATTCTAAACTTTGTACTTTTTGTAAAACTGAAGAGGAAACCATTGAACACCTATTTTATGATTGTAATATTACACATCAATTATGGGAAACATTTGTTGACAAGATTAAAGTTTATTTCACAGATATTGTATTAGAAAAAAAAAGTATTTTTCTTGGATTCACTAATGAATCCTTGTTACTGAATTTATTATTTATTATTGTGAAGAAATACATATATAAATGTAAACTAAATGAGACAATACCAAACATTTACGAAGTTCAACACAGAATTGAACAATACAAGTCACTTGAATATCTAAAAGCTGGCAAAAATGGCACCCTAGTAAAATATGAGAGATTCTGGACTCCTCTCAGAGAAATTTTTCAGTAATTTTATACAAAAATCGATAAATATACTGATCTATTTTATTTTTGTCTGAGTTAAAATAACACTTTATTTGTTGTTTGGCAAACTGAATCTTTATATGTATATAACAGATATATGTATGAATGAGGGCATGAGAGAGATGTGTCTTGTAATTTTATGATTGAACATTTTATACATTGTTAAAATATATAATAATATACAAATGATTGTCAGTGATTTTAAATGAAAGTATATATCCCTATGTACCATTGTCAGGTGGTGCAGTCTAGGGTATTGTAAAAGCGTGACTTCATAAACAAATAAAAAAAAATTAAAAAAATAAAATGACACTGTGATGTTTATATTCCGTCACAGATGCATTAGTTATAGATTGGATGAATTTCCATTTATATCATTTACAACTTGAAACCAGTTTTGTCCTTAATTTTAGATAAAACAAGCCATAAATGAGGACAAAACAGTTGACATTTTTATACTTCTAATATTTGCGAGTGAAACTAATTTTCACAAATATTAACTTCCCTAACCGACAGTTGAATAGACGGATTGTAGCGATCAGTCCATATCAATCCGTCAGATCAGTCAAATCGTTCCAAATCTGTCAATTGATGGACGGATGGATTGGGAACGATATGACTGATCTGAATAATCGCTACAAGTGTTGCGTTTTCAATCTCAAGTACTGTATAAGTAAAAAAGGACTATAATGTTTACAGTTACATACCCGAGTCCTCTGCACAAACGCCAAAAACAATTGCAAAAAACTTCCTGAAAAAGAGAGGTCCAGCTTGCTGGGCATACTAGTAGTGTGGGTAGGGTATCTGTTGATCAAAATCAAAGATATAGTGCACCTTTCCGCTGTATGACATCTCTGCTTGTACTAAAAAATTATTTTTATTAATTAGAAATTGTATAAAATTAAAACTAACTTTAAAGCAGTGATAATTTTGCAGACATATACATAAACAACAAAATTGAGATGATTGTAATGTATATGTACAATACTCCGATTCAGTTGAAATACTTAGTATCAAATAGCAGATGATGAATTATTGATTTGAGATAAGATGACGAGAAAATGCATTGAGCTTCATAAAAACGTAAATATGTTTATCGCTGTTTTGTAACATTGTCACGGTGTTTACTTGACAAAGTCTTGACGGGAGGTGAGATGGGATAATACCACACATAAAGATCAAAGGAAAATACTGAAAATAGCGACAAACTAGTATATTGTATGAGATATGTGACGTCACGGTGTTTACTTGACGACGACTTGACCGGGAGGTGAGATGGGATAATACCGCACACAAAAATCAAAGGAAAATACTAAAAATAACGACAAACTAGAATATTGTATGAGATATGAAAAATCAATATGAAATAAATGTACAAATGTGTATGATGTGCTTTAAAATGAATTAAAATTACCTCTAACTCTTTGGTGGACCGTCATATTTCTGTAATTGTGTTTTCTTGACTGGCACTGCTGCCTGTAGTAGTCTCTTTCAATTTTGGCTTTGTTCAGATGTTGTTCATACTTTTTTAATATGCCAACTTTTTCCTCTGTACTTAAATTGTCTGATTTATTTAAATCTGTTGAAAATATCTGACACTTGGAACACAAATCTGTAGCTGGTCACTTTAAAACAATGTAAGGACATTGTTAATTCAAAATCTTATTGAACTCTGATAAACTTTTTAGCTATATCCTGCTGCATTTGATGCTTTTAGATATTCTTGATGGATGCCTGCTTTTGATTTGTCAGAAGGAAGTAAAGTAACTTTATAGTCTGAGATTATGAAGCTTTCCAGGGAGTGGTACATCATAATGTTTGCATACTGATTCATAAATGTAATATGCTGATATGTGTTTTAAGATTTGAATAAACAAATATTTTTTGCTATTTGCGGTAGAGATAATTTATGGTTGATTTTGAGTGTCTACACATAAAATGTTCCGTTTAACACCGCGAAACACTCTACACTTTGTGGAGTCTTTGAGTGATAATACACTGTGGGCTAACTGTACAGTGAATGCATGTTTTGGACTTTCCATGAGTTCTGCGTTTCAGACCTTCATTTTCAAGTGATCTGGATATCACATCTAGCTTACACTTTCCTACTGCATTTGCAAACATAAATGTACATGTATTTCTGCCAACTTGCTGTCCACTGAAGTAATATTCTTGATGAAGTCTTTCCCAGTCTTTTGACTTATGTTTTTTGCATCAGTACAACTGTACTTAAATAATCATATCCAACTCTGCCTTATCAGTTTCTAGACATGTTTCTCTATATATTTCATCAACGTTTCTCTATAAATGACCTGACTGGACAGTTGGGTATATAAACATGTACATCCACAAGATTTGTCGGTTTGTTTGATGGACTCACTATAATCTTCGCTTCGGACATATGTACCGGTAGATTCCAAGTCATGTTCATTCATTTTTTTATTATCGTCGGTGTGTTTCATCGTTGTCTGTTAAACATTCAAAATTACTAAAGTAAATAATGTCAACCTCGTCATCAATTTCTCTGGTAAATTTGTATCTTGGTTTTCCATGAAATCTAGTGGAACTGTGCTTGCTTCTGAACGAATGCTTGTTTGGCTTGCCATAATAACATAATGTAAAATAAATAAATATACTAGTATTTTGCATTCCTGTCAGGGAAGTATCTCGGGAAATGTTTCTGTCAACAGTGTCAAGTACTCAGCATCCTCACAACACGAAAGTTTTACTTCTGTGTTTACAATATTGGTTTAAACAAATCAGGACAGGGACCCGTTTTAAAAGATTTTTTTTTACGGGTTTACAATGGGAAGGAATATTAAAATTTAATTTAATATAAGTTGATGTTACAATATCCTGGTTGTTTTTATATATGTAAAATATCAAAATATTGAATCATAAAGGTGGACAATTTTTATGTCATCGATTTTCTATATGTTATGTATAAGCCTGGATTTGTCGTTGAGGATCACATATTCTCTTCACATGCTTAATGTAAATGGCAATTATATAACACCACTGTTTACATGTAATTCAACCATATATAATAGTCCATCTAGTGAGTTAATGTTGATTTATGTAATCCTCTTTTAATTTAAAATAATAAGGTGTTTCCAAAAATTGTAATTTGAGGTAAAATAGAAAGGTACATGTACAGAAACCAAACATATTGTGACTCAACTGAACAATATCCTTTTCAAGGTGTAACAGTAGTTAACATGGTAAATGTGTACCAGTAACAGGTTACCAGGTTGTGTACATGTACTTTACAACATGTACCTACTACATGTTTGTACCTACTACATGTTTGTATGTACTACATGTTTGTACCTACTACATGTTTGTACATACTACATGTTTGTACATACTACATGTTTGTACATATTACATGTTTTTCTACTGAATTTTCGTAATAAAGAGGTAAAATATAGAATAATGAAAAAATGCAAGCAAACAAATCTTTCCAAAGGGGGTTGGCATTTAGTATACATGTTTGTACCTACTACATGTTTGTACCTACTACATGTTTGTACATACTACATGTCTGTACCTACTACATGTTTGTACATACTACATGTTTGTACCTACTACATGTTTGTACCTACATGTTTGTACATACTACATGTTTGTACCTACATGTTTGTACCTACTACATGTTTGTACATACTACATGTTTGTACCTACTACATGTTTGTACCTACTACATGTTTGTACCTACTACATGTTTGTACCTACATGTTTCTACCTACATGTCTGTTCCTACTACATGTTTATACCTACATGTTTGTACCTACTACATGTTTGTACCTACATGTTTGTACATACTACATGTTTGTACCTACTACATGTTTGTACCTACATGTTTGTACCTACATGTTTGTACATACTACATGTTTGTACCTACATGTTTGTACCTACTACATGTTTGTACATACTACATGTTTGTACCTACTACATGTTTGTACCTACTACATGTTTGTACATACTTCATGTTTGTACCTACTACATGTTTGTATGTACTACATGTTTGTACATACTACATGTTTGTACCTACTACATGTTTGTACCTACTACATGTTTGTACCTACTACATGTTTGTACATACTACATGTTTGTACCTACTACATGTTTGTACCTACATGTTTGTACATACTACATGTTTGTACCTACTACATGTTTGTACCTACTACATGTTTGTACATACTACATGTTTGTACCTACTACATGTTTGTATGTACTACATGTTTGTACATACTACATGTTTGTACCTACTACATGTTTGTACCTACTACATGTTTGTACATACTACATGTTTGTACCTACTACATGTTTGTACCTACTACATGTTTGTACATACTACATGTTTGTACCTACTACATGTTTGTATGTACTACATGTTTGTACATACTACATGTTTGTACCTACTACATGTTTGTACCTACTACATGTTTGTACATACTACATGTTTGTACCTACTACATGTTTGTACCTACATGTTTGTACATACTACATGTTTGTACCTACTACATGTTTGTACCTACATGTTTGTACATACTACATGTTTGTACCTACTACATGTTTGTACATACTACATGTTTGTACATACTACATGTTTGTACCTACTACATGTGTGTACATACTACATGTTTGTACATACTACATGTTTGTACATACTACATGTTGGTACCTACTACATGTGTGTACATACTACATGTTTGTACCTACTAATGTTTGTACATACTACATGTTTGTACCTACTACATGTTTGTACCTACATGTTTGTACATACTACATGTTTGTACCTACTACATGTTTGTACATACTACATGTTTGTACCTACATGTTTGTACCTACATGTTTGTACGTACTACATGTTTGTACCTACTACATGTTTGTACATACTACATGTTTGTACCTACCATATGTTTGTACCAACATGTCTGTACCTACTACATGTTTGTACATACTACATGTTTGTACATACTACATGTTTGTACATACTACATGTTTGTACATACTACATGTTTGTACCTTCTACATGTTTGTACATACTACATGTTTGTACCTACATGTTTGTACATACTACATGTTTGTACATACTACATGGTTGTACATACTACATGTTTGTACCTACATGTTTGTACATACTACATGTTTGTACATACTACATGGTTGTACATACTACATGTTTGTACCTACTACATATTTGTACCTACTACATGTTTGTACATACTACATGTTTGTACCTACTACATGTTTGTACCTACTACATGTTTGTACCTACTACATGTTTGTACATACTACATATTTGTACATACTACATGTTTGTACCTACTACATGTTTGTACCTACTACATGTTTGTACATACTACATGTTTGTACCTACTACATATTTGTACATACTACATGTTTGTAGATACTACATGTTTGTACCTACTACATGTTTGTACATACTACCGGTACATGTTTGTACCTATATGTTTGTACATACTACATGTTTGTACATACTACATGGTTGTACATACTACATGTTTGTACCTACTACATGTTTGTACCTACTACATGTTTGTACAAACTACATGTTTGTACAAACTACATGTTTGTACATACTACATGTTTGTACCTTCTACATGTTTGTACCTACTACATGTTTGTACCTACTACATGTTTGTACATACTACATGTTTGTACATACTACATGTTTGTACCTACTACATGTTTGTACATACTACATGTTTGTACCTACTACATGTTTGTACATACTACATGTTTGTACCTTCTACATGTTTGTACCTACTACATGTTTGTACCTACTACATGTTTGTACCTACATGTTTGTACATACTACATGTTTGTACATACTACATGTTTGTACCTACTACATGTTTGTACATACTACATGTTTGTACCTACATGTTTGTACATACTACATGTTTGTACATACTACATGGTTGTACATACTACATGTTAGTACCTACTACATGTTTGTACCTACTACATGTTTGTACCTACATGTTTGTACATACTACATGTTTGTACATACTACATGTTTGTACATACTACATGTTTGTACATACTACATGTTAGTACCTACTACATGTTTGTACCTACTACATGTTTGTACCTACATGTTTGTACATACTACATTTTGTACATACTACATGTTTGTACCTACTACATGTTTGTACATACTACATGTTTGTACCTACATGTTTGTACATACTACATGTTTGTACCTACATGTTAGTACCTACTACATGTTTGTACCTACTACATGTTTGTACCTATATGTTTGCACATACTACATGTTTGTACCTACATGTTAGTACCTACTACATGTTTGTACCTACTACATGTTTGTACATACTACATGTTTGTACATACTACATGTTTGTACCTACTACATGTTTGTACCTACATGTTTGTACATACTACATGTTTGTACCCACTACATGTTTGTACCTACATGTTTGTACATACATGTTTGTACATACTACATGTTTATACCTACTACATGTTTGTACCTACTACATGTTTGTACATACTACATGTTTGTACCTACATGTTTGTACCTACTACATGTTTGTACCTACTACATGTTTGTACATACTACATGTTTGTACATACCACATGTTTGTACATACTACATGTTTGTACCTACTACATGTATGTACTACATGTTTGTACCTACTACATGCTTGTACATACTACATGTTTGTACCTACATGTTTGTACCTACTAATGTTTGTACCTACATGTTTGTACATACTACATGTTTATACCTACTACATGTTTGTACCTACTACATGTTTGTACATACTACATGTTTGTACATACTACATGTTTGTGCCTACTACATGTTTGTACATACTACATGTTTGTACATACTACATGTTTGTACATACTACATGTTTGTACCTACATGTTAGTACCTACTACATGTTAGTACCTACTACATGTTTGTACATACTACATGTTTGTACCTACTACATGTTTGTACATACTACATGTTTGTACCTACTACATGTTTGTACCTACTACATATTTGCACATACTACATGTTTGTACCTACTACATGTTTGTACCTACTACATGTTTGTACATACTACATGTTTGTACATACTACATGTTTGTACCTACTACATGTTTGTACCTACTACATGTTTGTACCTACTACATATTTGCACATACTACATGTTTGTACCTACTACATGTTTGTACCTACTACATGTCTGTACATACTACATGTTTGTACATACTACATGTTTGTACCTACTACATGTTTGTACCTACTACATGTTTGTACCTACTACATATTTGCACATACTACATGTTTGTACCTACTACATGTTTGTACCTACTACATGTTTGTACCTACTACATGTTTGTACATACTACATGTTTGTACCTACTACATGTTTGTACCTACTACATGTTTGTACATACTACATGTTTGTACCTACATGTTTGTACCTACTACATGTTTGTACCTACTACATGTTTGTACATACTACATGTTTGTACCTACTTCATGTTTGTACATACTACATGTTTGTACCTACTACATGTTTGTACCTACTACATGTTTGTACCTACTACATGTTTGTACCTACTACATGTTTGTACCTACATGTTTGTACCTACTACATGTTTGTACCTACTACATGTTTGTACCTACTACATGTTTGTACCTACATGTTTGTACATACTACATGTTTGTACCTACTACATGTTTGTACCTACTACATGTTTGTACCTACTACATGTTTGTACATACTACATGTTTGTACCTACCATATGTTTGTACCTACTACATGTTTGTACCTACATGTTTGTACATACTACATGTTTGTACCTACTACATGTTTGTACCTACTACATGTTTGTACCTACTACATGTTTGTACCTACTACATGTTTGTACCTACTACATGTTTGTACATACTACATGTTTGTACATACTACATGTTTGTACCTACTACATGTTTGTACATACTACATGTTTGTACCTACTACATGTTTGTACATACTACATGTTTGTACATACTACATGTTTGTACCTACTACATGTTTGTACCTACTACATGTTTGTACATACTACATGTTTGTACCTACTACATGTTTGTACATACTACATGTTTGTACCTACTACATGTTTGTACATACTACATGTTTGTACCTACTACATGTTTGTACCTACTACATGTTTGTACATACTACATGTTTGTACATACTACATGTTTGTACCTACTACATGTTTGTACATACTACATGTTTGTACCTACTACATGTTTGTACATACTACATGTTTGTACATACTACATGTTTGTACCTACTACATGTTTGTTCCTACTACATGTTTGTACATACTACATGTTTGTACCTACTACATGTTTGTACCTACTACATGTTTGTACATACTACATGTTTGTACCTACTACATGTTTGTACATACTACATGTTTGTACCTACTACATGTTTGTACATACTACATGTTTGTACCTACTACATGTTTGTACCTACTACATGTTTGTACATACTACATGTTTGTACCTACTACATGTTTGTACATACTACATGTTTGTACATACTACATGTTTGTACCTACTACATGTTTGTACATACTTCATGTTTGTACATACTACATGTTTGTACCTACTACATGTTTGTACATACTACATGTTTGTACCTACTACATGTTTGTACATACTACATGTTTGTACATACTACATGTTTGTACCTACTACATGTTTGTACATACTACATGTTTGTACATACTACATGTTTGTACCTACTACATGTTTGTACATACTACATGTTTGTACCTACTACATGTTTGTACATACTACATGTTTGTACATACTACATGTTTGTACCTACTACATGTTTGTACCTACTACATGTTTGTACATACTACATGTTTGTACATACTACATGTTTGTACCTACATGTTTGTACCTACTACATGTTTGTACCTACTACATGTTTGTACATACTACATGTTTGTACCTACATGTTTGTACATACTACATGTTTGTACATACTACATGTTTGTACATACTACATGTTTGTACCTACTACATGTTTGTACCTACTACATGTTTGTACCTACTACATGTTTGTACATACTACATGTTTGTACATACTACATGTTTGTACCTACATGTTTGTACCTACTACATGTTTGTACCTACTACATGTTTGTACATACTACATGTTTGTACATACTACATGTTTGTACATACTACATGTTTGTACCTACTACATGTATGTACTACATGTTTGTACCTACTACATGCTTGTACATACTACATGTTTGTACCTACATGTTTGTACCTACTAATGTTTGTACCTACATGTTTGTACATACTACATGTTTATACCTACTACATGTTTGTACCTACTACATGTTTGTACATACTACATGTTTGTACATACTACATGTTTGTACCTACTACATGTTTGTACATACTACATGTTTTTACTTACTACATGTTTGTACATACTACATGTTTGTACCTACATGTTAGTACCTACTACATGTTAGTACCTACTACATGTTTGTACATACTACATGTTTGTACCTACTACATGTTTGTACATACTACATGTTTGTACCTACTACATGTTTGTACCTACTACATATTTGTACATACTACATGTTTGTACCTACTACATGTTTGTACCTGCTACATGTTTGTACATACTACATGTTTGTACATACTACATGTTTGTACCTACATGTTTGTACCTACTACATGTTTGTACCTACTACATGTTTGTACATACTACATGTTTGTACCTACTTCATGTTTGTACATACTACATGTTTGTACATACTACATGTTTGTACCTACTACATGTTTGTACCTACTACATGTTTGTACCTACTACATGTTTGTACCTACTACATGTTTGTACCTACATGTTTGTACCTACTACATGTTTGTACCTACTACATGTTTGTACCTACTACATGTTTGTACCTACATGTTTGTACATACTACATGTTTGTACCTACCATATGTTTGTACCTACTACATGTTTGTACCTACATGTTTGTACATACTACATGTTTGTACCTACTACATGTTTGTACCTACTACATGTTTGTACCTACTACATGTTTGTACCTACTACATGTTTGTACATACTACATGTTTGTACATACTACATGTTTGTACCTACTACATGTTTGTACATACTACATGTTTGTACCTACTACATGTTTGTACATACTACATGTTTGTACATACTACATGTTTGTACCTACTACATGTTTGTACATACTACATGTTTGTACCTACTACATGTTTGTACATACTACATGTTTGTACATACTACATGTTTGTACCTACTACATGTTTGTACATACTACATGTTTGTACCTACTACATGTTTGTACCTACTACATGTTTGTACATACTACATGTTTGTACATACTACATGTTTGTACCTACTATATGTTTGTACATACTACATGTTTGTACCTACTACATGTTTGTTCATACTACATGTTTGTACATACTACATGTTTGTACCTACTACATGTTTGTACCTACTACATGTTTGTACATACTACATGTGTGTACCTACTACATGTTTGTACCTACTACATGTCTGTACATACTACATGTTTGTACCTACTACATGTTTGTACATACTACATGTTTGTACCTACTACATGTTTGTACATACTACATGTTTGTACATACTACATGTTTGTACCTACTATATGTTTGTACCTACTACATGTTTGTACATACTACATGTTTGTACCTACTACATGTTTGTACATACTACATGTTTGTACATACTACATGTTTGTACCTACTACATGTTTGTACATACTACATGTTTGTACATACTACATGTTTGTACCTACTACATGTTTGTACATACTACATGTTTGTACCTACTACATGTTTGTACATACTACATGTTTGTACATACTACATGTTTGTACCTACTACATGTTTGTACATACTACATGTTTGTACCTACTACATGTTTGTACATACTACATGTTTGTACCTACTACATGTTTGTACATACTACATGTTTGTACATACTACATGTTTGTACCTACTACATGTTTGTACCTACTACATGTTTGTACATACTACATGTTTGTACATACTACATGTTTGTACATACATGTTTGTACCTACTACATGTTTGTACCTACTACATGTTTGTACATACTACATGTTTGTACCTACATGTTTGTACATACTACATGTTTGTACATACTACATGTTTGTACATACTACATGTTTGTACCTACTACATGTTTGTACCTACTACATGTTTGTACATACTACATGTTTGTACATACTACATGTTTGTACATACTACATGTTTGTACATGTAGTAGGTTACTATGTTAAACTAAGGCCAATGATGGGGATCCTTGTAATATAGCTGATTTAATAAAAACAAATGAACTTCGTAGAAGATCGTCCAATAAACATTGTGACTTTCAAATGGTCCAATGTTTCGAGAAAGGAAGATTAAATTGTAGTTTACAGATGAAGCAGCCCCCTTCATTTCTACTTACACAAAGAAAGCCAAGACAACAATTTAAATAAACTTTCTGGTCAGGTGATAAAAAAAACTCCTGCCTGTTCAGATGAAATATCTCAACAGCCAAGAGACAGAGAAAAATATGTTGATATATTCTACTGAAATATACTTAAAAGGAAAAATTTTATGACTTAATACTATCAATTTTGTGATAAAAAAATATTAATTAATTGAAATATTGAAAAAATAATTGGTCTTATTTATTTTAACAGTAATATTTCAAAAGGCATAATAGATAAGGATGATGAATCCAATAAAAACCATCAAAATGGGAAAACAATATCACTATTATTTTATAATAAATTATAATTAAATAAAATATTCCACATGTACATGTAAAAATATGTTATGAAATACATGTCCATCAATAATTACCAACTACTGACTAAGTTTGTTTGTTTGTTTGATGATGTTTAACACCACTTTCAGCTACATCATGACGTCCAGTTTTTATTGGGGGAGGAAGCCGGAGTTCCCAGAGAAAACCGCCGACCTGCAGTAGGAAAACTGGCAATCCTTGTCAATTAAGATTGGAGTCGAGTACACCCTGCCTGCAGTGA
This sequence comes from Limnoperna fortunei, assembly GCA_944474755.1. Taxonomy (NCBI): domain Eukaryota; kingdom Metazoa; phylum Mollusca; class Bivalvia; order Mytilida; family Modiolidae; genus Limnoperna; species Limnoperna fortunei. The sequence continues at coordinate 110,777,932 of OX104112.1, read as the reverse complement.
GAATTGAACACCACTGACTATGAAGGTTCAGACAAACACTGGTATTAGGTGTGCCATGTTCCAATTCAAATAGTGCTAGTAATTAAATCATAATAAAACTGGATCAAAAAATTTATTGATTGTTAAAATTAAACGTTCAAGAACTCTTCACGAATTTCAATATATAAATATACATGTTGTTTTTACTTTTGATACAGTGATGTTGTTTACTGGTACCTAACTAGTATGTACTCATTATGTAAAGCTAAAAGCAACCAGTTGATGTTTACAAGTTTTGTTTAGTCTCTGATTTTTACCATTTCTATAATTACATTTTCATACCTGTTTAAGTTTTTCTTTTAACTAATTTTTAATTGGATGATTATTTTAATACTCTGTTACTATTAATATCCATTAATGAGTATATAAGCTCAATATTTTCTAGTTAAAGTCCCTTTTTATAGCATACACACAGTACTAGGTAGGTGCATTCCATCAAAAAGCCCCAATTCTCAAAGTATTTGTATACTTCTTTAGGCTCACTATGTGAAGAGGGATACATTATTTCATAGAATTTTGGCTATTTGCTCTGGCCAATCTGGTACGGCCCAAAAATATTTGCATTTAACTTTTAATAAATTATTATTAATGTACGGTATTTCTAGTTTTCTACATATTTTTGTAAGGAATACAAAGGTACAAATCAGCATTCCCACTGGTTTTTACAAATGGGATGTACCCATGACATGGACCCCCCTGACATTTGCATTTGGGGAAGCGGTACAAAGGTTTTTTGAGGGTCCTCCTTGATGAAATTCCCCGAAAATCAATCCTATCCAAGCAACTACTATAAGTAACAATTTCTTAAAGTTTCTGTAAAATCCATGAAGAAATGAAAGTGTCATTCAGGCGACAACATTGACTATACATATACATGAAAGTTGACTAAGACCCTCTCCCAAAATAAAGTCCCCCTTGACAAAATTCCCTGAAAATCAATTCCGTCCAAGCAACAACTATACGTAACAATTTTCCAAAGTTTCGTTAAAATCCATTAAGAAATGAGAGCGTTATCCAGGCGACAACAGCATGACACACTGACTGACTGACGGATGGACAGGTCAAAAACATTATACTCCCGGCAACTTCGTTTTGAGGTATAAAAATATCAAAAATAACGAATGGAAATGATCAAGCATTTAAATATATAATCTGCATTATTTGCCTGATGTGGTAATATGTAATTCCAAACAAACAACAGAATACATGCCAACACCCGCCTCCGTAATGATAGAAATGGATATGAAAATAGCCTATGTGTAGCCTATATCGCATACAATGGTCAATGCAAATGGGGTGGTTACGTTACCTCAAATGTTTGAAGATCGATGTTTTGATTGCAATCATTAAGGGATTAAAATCAAACGTGTAATCTGTTTTGTTTTCTTTGTTTTCATTGATGAATGAAAGTTGACAAATTGTGTTGGTTTCGAAATGTGTGAGTATCCGTTTTAACATGATCAAAATAGACGCTACAAGAATGCACTATTTGTTATTTAATTTATTACAATCACTAGAAATGAATAAAACTATATTCATAAATGATATTTCAAGAGAGAATAAATTACATATAACAGTAAACAAGTGTGGACACAGATAAACGTCTAGCCTGCATTCTGCATCAGTAACGAAATATTGTCACCATACTATGCATAGTTACAGGGGAACAGCCGTAACCCAAAAACTTTATAACGTAGTCGCTGGACCGTGAAATTGAGGTCAAGGACAGGTGCAACCTACCAGACCGTCATGTACTATCATCAGCAACCTATATACCAAATATTGTCATCCTACCATGTGTTGTTACAGACAAACTATCGTAACCCAAAAACTTTAACGTAGTGGCTGGAGCGTGAAATTGAGGTCAAGGTCAGGTGACACCTACCAGACAGTCATGTACTAGTCATCAGAAACCTATACACCAAATATTGTCATCCTACAATGCGTAGTTACAGAGGAACTGTCGTAACCCAAAAACTTTAACATAGTCACTGGACCATGAAATTGAGGTCAAGGTCAGGTGACACCTACCAGACAGTCAAGTACTAGTCATCAGCAACCTGTATACCAAATATTGTCATCCTACCATGCGTGGTTACAGAGGAACTACCGTAACCCAAAAACTTTAACGTAGTCGCTGGACCGAGAAATTGAGGTCAAGGTCAGGTGACACCTACCAGACAGTCATGTACTAGTCATCAGCAACCTATACACCAAATATTGTCATCCTACCATGCGCAATTACAGAGGAACTGTCATAACCCAAAAACTTTAACGTAGTCGCTGGACCGAGAAATTGAGGTCAAGGTCAGGTGACACCTACCAGACAGTCATGTACTAGTCATCAGCAACCTATACACCAAATATTGTCATCCTACCATGCGCAATTACAGAGGAACTGTCATAACCCAAAAACTTTAACGTAGTCGCTGGACCGTGAAATTGAGGTCAAGGTCAGGTGACACCTACCAGACAGTCATGTACTAGTCATCAGCAACCTATACACCAAATATTTTCATCCTACCATGCGTAGTTACAGAGGAACTGCCGTAACCCAAAAACTTTAACGTAGTCGTTGGACCGTGAAATTGAGGTCAAGGTCAGGTGAAAGGTGACTGACTGGCTAGTACTCATCATAAGCTACCTCTGGTCCAAATTTGATGGACCTAGGGCTTGGGCTTACAAATATATGAAGCAAGATGTCAAGTGTTTACGCCGCCACCGCCGCCGAGACAAAAAATGTTAAAAAGCGTGACCAAGTCGGACTCGATGTATTCATCTTGAGACATTTTTTGAAATTTTTTACGTGCAGATTGTACATGCATATACAAATTTTTCCCCAATTTTCAGGCCCAAGAAAGGGGTGCGGACAATACGTAAATGCGGACTATACACAGCTTTTTACGGTAATATTAATTTTTACTTTTCTAGAAAAAAATAATAATTCCTATATTTATTTAACAAAACACTTAAATGAATAAATATATATAAAAACCACTGACCCTCCCCCTCCCCCCCCACACACACATATTCATAGCCTTGACTTGGTATGGGGGCTCTTAATTATTTACAATTATAATTACAATTGTGTTGACTGACTGAAGGGTCAGTTAATCAATTCATTGTAATTGAAACTAATTTTGTCTAATATGGGCTACTCAAAAGGATGACATATCTAAAATCTTTAATACAAAGAATGTGAAGCTTTTAATGAAATATATATCTATTTAAAAAATTCATTATAAAATTATAGAAATTTTTCTTTATTTCACACGTTTAATCATTTGTACGTATTACCATTTGCAATATAATTCCTACTTACAGTACTTGAAGTACTTTTATAACAAAGAATTAGAGTGCTCTCCCCTAGCTATTTGACCTAATATAGGACGTATCGGGCGGTTACAAAAATCGATTCTGTGGGATCAAACATAATTATTTTTTTAAATAGTGGATTATTATCATAATATATGGAATAATATAGGTCACATTGTTTCAAAAGACGATTGTATTATAGAAGAAAAACAGGAAAAAATTATAGTGTTTCTGCGCTTTTCTAAAACGGACCAATTAGGCAAAGGTGTAACAATTGAAATAAAGAAAAATGATTCTCCAATTGGTCCATACAATAGTCTTAAAGAATTTATAGTGATACGGCCAAATATAAACGGACCCCTTTTTGTCATTTTAATGGAAAATTTTTGTCACGTTTTCAATTCACTGCAGTGCTTTGTAAAGCTCTGAGGAGCTCAGGTATCGATCCTGAAAATTACAAAAGTCATTCTTTTCGCATTGGGGGAGCGACATCCTTGTCCATGTTAGGGAAATCCAGTGAAGAAATCAAAAGTATTGGGCGGTGGAAATCGTCTACCTTTAAATCATATATTCGAATATGAAACATTCTATTACAACATTTTTTGTAGGTTCAACATCTGTGTGGATATTAGGATCCTCTATTATTAAGAACGCATGGCTTCATCCTAAGAATAGACCAGGGGGTACCAACTTGGGATTGGAGCGAATAGGCGTCAATTTAATTTGGCAAGGATATAGTGGCATGAAACTGTGTCAATTAAAAAGGAGAGTGCGTAATTTGTTAAAATTTGTTGACCCACCCTCATACATAGTGATTCATTGCGGGGGCAATGACATAGGGGAATTCCCGATACTCGAAATACGGAGATTAGCTAGAAGCTCTTTTGAGTTTTTAAATCAAATTTTACCAAACACGGTAATAATATGGTCACAAATATTACCTCGTTCAAATTGGAGGTATTCCACTGATTGCACGGCCATGGATACCGCTAGAATTAGGCTTAATAATAGCGCAGCAACTCAATGCATTCATCTAGGAGGGTCATACATAAAATACCCTGACCTTAAAGTCGTTAAACACGCACTATGGTCATCAGATGGGGTACATTTGTCTAAGCTTGGAAATGAAATTTTCTTGAACGGAATCCAAGGGGGATTAGAATCCATTATTTCATATGACGTTACATACTATCCGCATCAGACATACGAGTTTGGTCGGGCTGATACATTTGTACATTGATTTGTAATCGCTTGAAAATGCGAAAGATTTTGTGAGTGCCGCTTCCACCTTTATGGCGGAGGTCAGGTCATAACAATATAGTCATGCCCTGACCTTTGGCGAAAGCGCGGCACAGTTTGAACTTTTGGTGTCTTGACTACTGTTCCCAGGGTCAAGTACAACGTTAAATATATATACGTCGTGCTTTACGAAACATATTTTATTTGAACTTTGAAATCAAACGATTGGAATATAATTTTTATGCTTGTGTGCCTTATTAAGTGAACAATTCGTGTGTGCATTATTAATTGAACATTCTTGAGTGCCTCTGCATTTTTAATCGAATATATCTTGTGTGCCTTAAAATGATTGATTGACATTTCTTGTTTGCCTTTGCCATATTTACAATTGTTTGTGCTTTTGAATTTTAAAAGATTTGTACAGCCGCGACCAAACTTCGCCAATATGTTTATGCAAGAAATAAATATTTAATTATATATTTTTTCTTTAAATTACAAGAAATTATTGAGCGAGCCAATGCCATCACTTGGTACCCGTCGTCCTTTGTCGTATGTACACCGGCAGTGTGGTTGTCCGTCAGTCTATCAAAAATAACATGGGTACGTTGTCAAATAATTCAAAGAATATAGTTGGTTGTTGTTGGTTTCGATTTCTTTGATAATAAACCGTAACTACTGCTAATCAATTTCTTTAAATTCATCAACTATCATTTTCGAAATATGAGTTTCGCAAACCGTAACTTAAAGAGCTTTGGGTTCTTGGTATCAATACCCCTGCTGAATACTTTAAGCACTATTCAAAGTAAATCATGACACAGTTAAACTTCAAGTACATAACCAAAAGACTAGGAGGCAACAACTTAGCCTTCAATGTTATCTTTTCCCGGTAAAAACTACCCGTGGTGAAAGAACTTACTGGAAGTGTACTATACCAGTATGAACAGCTACTATCAACAGTATGAATTATTTGTACTGTTTTTATAATTCTAGTGTGAAATGTAGTGTTCCTTTTTATTACCAGTTTTTTTATATTTTGCTATAAATTAATGTATTTATGATGATAAAATAAAACAATAAAGAATAAATTCAACAAAAATAGATGACTCTCTTTTCTATTTGTAAAAAAACAATTATCTATTTATTATTTATAGTATGTTTATACCAAACATTTCTTAAAATCTGTTTTAAAATTATAATTTTGTTAAGTATTTGTTGACTGAAGATTGAATTTTTAAATTCACAATGCAAATATAGAAATACTATCACTCAATATAATTTATTACCCACAATACAATATTACACAATTTTACCTAAACAGTTAATTACCCTGCATGGTGAACTCCTTAATCCTCACTAATGAGAGCCTACAATGTTTATTGATCTTTCAAAATTTTGGCATTCCGGCACACAGCCGTTAATCAACATTAGACAATTACAGAAAACAACCATGATTAAAAATCCATCACAAAATGATGGTTATCAAAATACTAGTACAGTTCGTAGCAAACACATGTACTAGTACATGTATGTGGCGATCACACTATGTATTCGAAATGAAATCCGCCTTTTTTCCGTAATAAAAATTAACGCTGTGATATACTAGTAGCTGAACCTAGTACTTGTCACAACGTGAACTCTCTTCCGAAAGATTTTCGAAAAACTACATGTTTTAACTCATTTTGCGGAACTAGACCTCCTTTTGGAGTGGCAAAATTTGCAACTGCTTGGCATGTCATTGAAATTTATTCACAGTCCTAGGAATGCTTTTGACCTATGATTTAAAAAAGAGTTTTAAAATTTTGAAAAAAATATTAAATATATAGTGAGATAACATTATTCTTATCCTTCTCAGAAACTCTTAATATGTTGCATTGGTTGTCTATATGTTTATTCTGAATACTTGCTTATGTTTAATCTATACTTTTAACTGTTTTCCATGTTAAAAAATTAAATTGAAAATAAGTAAAATGGACTTGAACCAAAACCCTAATTGATACGTTGCCTTTTTATAATTTAGCCTTCAAACTCGGAGTCTAATATATTGAGTTTCTGATATAAATCTGTATTTTGTATCCGATCATTCAAATGCAGTGAATTAAAAAATAATTTGTGATCTGCAAGACAGACTTTTTATTGTTTTATTGAACATTTCAGCACAATTGTGTTCTGTCATGCAGGTAGACCTGTGTGGCCTGACCGAATGTCAGGTACATGTATATTATTTATAAAAAAAATGTCATCAAAGATACAACTATTTACAACTATCGTAAAGTTTGCATTATAATACCTTGTCCTGAATATATCCCTGGACTAGATAAACAGTTGTATATGCATGTTAAATATCCCTAGTAGTGTTCATCTGAATATTATTCTTAAATAGTTATGAATATTTTACTCCGTAAATTTAACCCTGGCTTAGATTTTCTATACAAGTACAAATTTAACTAGTAATAACTGTGTTGGGATGGCAACACAAAATGCCTCCCAAACAAACCCCAATTGCCACTATTATCTTCAGCATGTTGAAAACCCCCAATGACAAATTATTACCAAGATAATGCTATGTTCTATATAATGACCCCCGTTTCAATGGGAACGGCAGCCAATGTGAAAATCCCAAAACTTAGTGTGGGAGAATTAACTAGGAACATTGGTAACACTGCACGGACTTCATTTCTAATGAACATTTGTTAGTCCCTACTAATTTTACTAGAAAAATTTAACATTAAAGTAGATTTTCTAGATATTGACTATTTTAAATACATGTAGATGGATTAGTAACCACGGACATAATTTCCAAGAAATATTGGTTTGTCCAGACTAACATTACCAGGACTAATTTATCCCTCACACTGGCATGTATATGTCAATCTAAGTGTCCACATGGCTAAAGCTTAGCTTGGAATATAATAATTGCAACATTTCACAATTGAGTTTTAGCAGGTCACATTTTTAAGTCAAGACAAGCAAGATTGATGATTAAAAGTAATTAATTGTGTCAACTAAATTGTATGATTTTTCAAAACCGGTCATGAAATCATTCGCTGCTGTTTCATCTTATAACCAAACTGAACTGCCGAAATTATAAATAAAAATAAAAATTAATTGAATAATTATAAATGCTGAATGAAATATTTATAAACAGAAATAATTCATCTGCATGGTAAATTTTTATGAAAAACTAAATTGTAAGAGTCTTTGTTTTTAACTGGAAGATTAATTAAAGTACAATGCATAATACATATTTATTTAGTGATTATTAAAATGAAACTACATACTAATTAATTTAAATGATTTTAGATTGTGGTCAGTTAGATGATCAATGTTTTTAATTATTTAAATCATAGTTTTACCAAATAACTGCAGGCGTGGTTAGGTTAACCAAACGACGTTTAATTACATTACACAAACCTTTAGCAGGAATTTTGTTATTGAAGAATTTAATATAAAAAACAAGTAATTTTTATAAAATCATAAATTATAAAAGACCATGGAGTTTTATCATTTTTTATGCATCTCAGCATTATCAATCATGAATATCAATTTATTTTGGACGATGCCTTGACAGAAGAATGTGTGATAAGGCATGATGATGCAGGTACATTTCGGTTAACTTGCGCTTAAAGTAAAAGCAGAAATGTTATTATTGAAGAATTTAATATAAAAAAACAAGCAATTTTTATAAAATCATAAATTATAAAAGACCATGAAGTTTTTATCATTCTTTATGCATCTCAGCATTATCAATCATGAATATCAATGGATTTTGGACGATGCCTTGACAGAGGAATGTGTAATAAGGCATGATGATGCAGGTACATTTTGGTTAACATTGCGCTTAAAGTAAAGTTTCTCGTTTCGTTTTTGCGGGTTAACACACGTTGCTAAATGACACAAAAAAGGTGTCACAAGGGAAAAAAAATTATTGAATATATTTTAATTTTGTTAATAATAACAGTTTTAAAATTCAACGAGTATAATTTTGCTTCTATAAAAAGTTAAATTATTAAATTAAAAAAAATAGTATGCGTTCACTCAAAAGATACGGATAAATCTAACACGTTTCACAATGTCGCCCAATAGTGTGGCAGAGGTGATTGTGGTTGACGTAGGATACCAGAATCCTTTGGGTGCAGATTGGTAAGTTATATGCGGTCAAAAATTAGTCTCGATCATCCAAACGCCTTAAATTTGTGCGTCTGGATTCATTACGGTATAATAGTCAAATGATGAACTGTATACGGAGTAAATGACTATCTGTTACTTGATTGGGTGGTTCATCAAATCTATAAATATATGTGTCATATCATTGGTATACGTCAAGGATCGCACTAGTATGTGTACTAAAATTTCGATATATTCTTGTGTTGAATCGGGAATGTAATCAATTTTTTTTGTGTAGTAATGTTACGTTCCACATATTGACTTCTATTTCATTCAGTGGATTGGTCAGTGAACAATTACAGGGTACAGGGTAACCATTTCACCAAATTCTCCCTACTTTTAAAGCTGTTTGGGAAAAAACTGATACTTTCTGTATCTTTATCGTTCTGATATTGATGAAAATAGAACAACACATATTTTTACCGCTCATTTTCAACATGTGTTCAGGGAGTCAATTTTTAATTAATTATTTTGTCAAAAAACCACGTGTAAATTGGCGACAGTAATTTAATCTCACAAGCACCATTTGTTAATAGTTTAGCGTAAAGAATGTCCTTAAATGGTACATTGCGTACCTACACAAACAACAGATGCTTTAATACCATAAAATGAGAAATGCAGTCAAGAGGCGGTTAACTCTTTAGAAAAGCTAAATTTGTGTCGATATTGAACTCGTTATCATTAAGCCTTAACAGGGACAGTCTGTACTAACGGGACTTGTCACTCCTAGTTAAACCTATATTACAGTTTGATATCTCTATGCCACGGCTGAAATTTGAAGTTTCCGTAACGTTCCGTTTCCGGAAAGAACATTCCGCTACTTTATTGATAGTGTGCTTGGAATTTTTTCTCTCTCAAAATTGGTTATTTCACGAAAATATAGTAAAATAATAGTAAGTATTTATTTTCTATAGTATATTATTCACTAATAATTTTTTATTTCTTCAAATCACATGTTGTCATTACAGATTTAGCCAGAAAACAGTACTAAAATGTTGTTGTCCAAAATGTGCGTAATATCGTAGCGGTTTTTTCCTTCAGTCAACCCCAACTGTACATGTAATAACTTCATCACCCTTTGTTTTGTTCACAATTAACTTTGGTTTTTATGAAAATTTATAGATTCTCCTGTGCATTAGACTGCTTAAAAGTAGGGGTTATGTGTTTTTGCATGAATTTGGGTGATTGGAAATTTGTTTATATTTTGGAACACCGGTCCCCATCTTGGCTACATACACTGACCATGCACCCACTTGTACAATAGTATAACTTCATCACCCTTTGTGTGATCACAACCAACCTTGGTCTTTATGAAAATGTACATGTAGTCATGTGCATTAGACTGCTTAAAAGTAGGTCTCATGTATTTTTTGCAACGATTTAGAGTATTGGCAACTTTTTAATATTTGGTAACACCGGTCCCCACCTTGGCTACATACATCTATTTACTTGCTTACATAGTACACATATATAATATTAATTATTAATAATTGTGTTGCTTCGGATGCATTCTCGAAAGAAGTCACGTCACTTATCACAGACATACACATTTTATTAATTAGTTTATTACTGTTATAACATCCTGTAATTCCTACTGTGTTTACCTGACAGGTTTATAATTGTACAGATTGCCTTGATAACCCCACATGGTGTGAGGCAGACAGAAAATTTTATTAATTAGTTTATTAGTTAATTATTGTTTGCAATATCATCCTGTAATTTTTACTGTGTTTACCTGACAGGCGTGTTTACCTGACAGGTTTATAATTATACAGATTGGCTTGTGTTTTTGTTTATTTTCTTTTTTCTTCTCATTATCAAAGAATTGTATTCTTTTTACCTTACAAATAAAGTAATTAAAGATACATGTATGAAAACATTGAAAGCTAAAAAAAATAATAAGGACAATGCAATAAAATGTTAATTGGGAAAGCTGTTTTAGTTTAATTACACGAATCAGGTGAATACAAGTTTATAAAACTTATAATTATAATAACATATCTGACACGAACATTTTTTTTATTGTATATAAATATAGATGAACGCACAGAAAAGCACTACAAAATCGTAAATAATGTATTACAAAACGGAAATCATATCATACCGTACCGAACACGATTACATTTTAACAAAGTTCGAAACTAAAGCTAAATACGAAAATTTCCGACCGAAGTGCTAGCTCTGCGTTCGATTCCTAGAAATTTTGCCGAAAATGCCAGTGACATGCCCCGTTAGAATAGACTGTTCATTGCCTCAAAATGGGCGAAAGTTTGATTTAGTGTCTCAAAAGTTACTTCCGTTCATTTCAAGAAATATATAAAAATTGAACCAAAGTTTAGATTTTAATATTGTTTTAAAATATACTTTATCAATTAATAACAAATATTATTATTATGCACAATCAAGAGAAAATCTTACTGTGACGTCATTTTATAAGTATAAACATGGATGCACGGTTTTCCTGGTCTGAAAATAGGGCCCTAAAAATAGAATCATTGTTTTGCCTCTACCTATTGGTAGCGAAATTACAACAAGGGATATGACAACCATTGTTTTATCGCCTCTTCGACTATATAAAATTAGTTGATTTTGAATTTTTCTGAACATTTTACGTTTGTTTAAAATAAAGAAATATTCCTGTCACATGAAAACATGTAACCCCTAATTATTCTCTCAAAATTTCAGCACAACTTTCATTGGAAATAAAACGAACGACTAACCGGAAGTCAACACGCTGAAAAAATCTTTCACTTTTAAGTTTAGTTCAAAAATAGTGCATGTCATCCAATGACACATAATTTTTTTATTTTTAGTACACATCAGTTAAGAAAGTAGCGAAGAAAACCGACCGAAAAACAAGAGCCAAAAGCCAAGGGACGGTTACAAATTCGGATATAGACAAACACAAAACAAAAACAAAAACATAAAACACAGAAAGAGAGTAACCCGAACCCAAAAAATAAACCATGGGTGCACTCAGGTGCTTCGGACGAGTAAGCAGTGCCTGCCTCTAATTAGACACCCGTCGAGTTACTCATTGTCTTGTCTAGGGAAAAGTCATATCCAGGAATAGGAAACACTACCTATGACTCAGCGGAAATGTCAGATCGTATTTGAGACACTGATTTCTCATAACGAACAATTAAGTCGTGGTGCGACCATAGAACACCTGGAGAGATAACATCAACCTAGGTAAGAAATCCTTGTTTGAGTAGTTTAGCAGTCAACAGCAGTAATCGGTCTAAAAAATCGGAATAACGATCACATGATCTAGAATAACGTATAAGTTGTGAACTTTATCCTCTTGTTTCCTGAATTATTCAGCTTTCCAAATATACCAAGTTTGGCCCAATATATATTATGGTTCTATAACAGTGAGCAGCTTTTTTTAAATAGCACTACTTTTACGTACAACCTCAGGACTATTATATATGTGTCTGGGTGATCGAGACTAGCAAACAATATAATATTTTATTTCACGACACAGGCGATGAAACCGAAGAAACGGAAACGCAAGGACTTGATGAGGCACGCGCATATCTTGTTAAGATATATATTTATTTTCAGTTTCAACACGCTATCTATCTTACAACGACATACCTGTACATATTAATGCTATTAACAAATGACATAAAATTACATGAATAATAAATATGTTGTACTATGACAAAATATGATTTTGAGGTTAAAACATGTTCGTTATTTGCATCAATGAATTTTTTTTCAGCTATGTCAATAAAATGTTTTATGTGCGATGTGATTTTAAATGATATTGCATTAAAAAACATCAAATCCTGTTTCGTTTCCTTATTCTGTTTCAAAGGCATAGACATATTGATCGTTATATAACATCAAAGGAACAAAAGGAACACACAATATCGTGTTAAACCTGCCTGCTAAACATGGAATAAATGAAAATATTATTCCATTCTTCAATGAAATAAGATGTCAGAAAACCTTCAATACCATTAGAATGGTGTCAGTTAGATTTGTTAGTAGTGTGTGTTATTTTTTTTTAATGAAACATAGTTTCACAAGCATTGGTAACGAATGTATGTGTTAAATTAACACATATTGCATTTAAGAAATATAGTTTATTTCACAATTTATCAAAATCATGATTTAATAATTGAACTGCACTTTCCAATTAAAAAAAAAACATTAACACTTAAATTGCTAATTGGGAATAGTTCGCAGTTTTTAGAGACATGTTCGATAATTTTAAGTTAATCAAGAAAATTCCTTTTCTCCTAAATGGAAATCAGTCGGCGTAGTTATTTTTGTTTCAATCTTATAAAAGAGATTGACTCTCCATATAACTATGAATTACTGCAGCTCATGAATGAACGTTTTCCACTCTTATTAAAATATTTTTAATAAAACATAAACACCACACTAACGAGCAATTCAAAGAGTAAGGAACACCAAGTATTCCACTACATATTACACGACTTAGCCGTAGTACCTTCTTTAAACCGTTCAAGCTTTCTTTGATCGGAGGACATTTATTTGCACGATCATTCATATGTTACACGGCATAAGAATTTCAAGAACCAAAAGGCACGATAGCACGTTGAATCTTGTCATACGATGACGCAAAAACAGGGGGACGGTCCGCATTTCACAACGCTCCCGTAAACAGCACGATTGTCAACAGTGCACATCGGGGGATTTATAGCACATTAACACGATTGTATATCTAGAAGACAAATTGAAAATGTCGAATTTTCATCCTCACCGCCAAGTAAACACTGCAAATGTCACATCACATTGGCTTGATAATTGACCGACATATTATCTGCTTCAATTGTAAAAGAATGACGACATTATTTGCACGTTCTGATCAAGAAACAGATCTTTTTTTAAAGACGATAGATGTTTGTGTTACCGAAAATTCTTGGAGGTCGACAGTTCAGTCAGGGTTGATCGGGTCGCGCCGAAACAAATTAAATATGGAAGCAGGCAACAACTACACAACAACCGAGTTTATCTCACCTCGGGAGAAGAGAAATTTGAGCACAATTTTATGGGTATGGTATAGGGATTGATATAAATGGTTCATGCCAAACTTATCGGCCATGCCCGCGAGCTAAGAGAGGACCAAGAGACGTGAAGTCGCTTATCTGTCTGTCACTGTGTAATGGCCACTAGATTGTATTGCAGTTAAATTATGGGACCGTTACCGGAAATAGGGGATGAAAACCAGTTCAATACGACACTTGGTGATTATTTCACTAAATGGAAGGAGACTTGTGGAATCTGTACTCACACAGCATACGACTGTAAGCAAAATTTATTTAATGAACAAATTGACTCAAATTCGTGAGTTTCCGTCTGTTGTCTTATAGTCGTGAAAGTCAATAATACCGTGAAACATCGTCTTTTTGGTGGTTTATAAGTTGCATGCAAAATTTCTATCATGTGGTAATAATCAATTAAATGCATGTGGGTCAATAAGAATATATGCATTTTATGCAGCATGATGCCGACGACTACTTTGACAATCTTTAAGATAATGAATGATGAAATGTATAAGTGAATTACACTATATACGCCAAATCACTGTCACACCCCAAAGGGACGTGGTAGTAACTAAGGTGATTTCCGGCATAGATAATCTTCGAGATTCAAATGGGAAGGAAATCTACCTGAATATGATGGCCGGTTTAGTCTTACCATGCACATCCCACCCAGAGCTGAGTTTTGAAGATAATGAAACGAAAAACATGCCGATGCAGTGTGATGTATTGTAATGCCATTTGTCTGTGGTTGTACGACATAAAAATACATCTCTGGGTGCCATAGTATCATCGTCAGTTTCTACAGCTATCTTTACTTTGCCCGTTTGTCCACAGACTTCCCCTATAACTTCTTGATTCGACATCCTTCTGTTGCTCAGTCAGAATCAACATTTAATGTAAAAAAAGCCACATACAACTCTCAATGCTGAAGCCCGTTCTCACTAGAAGATGTCTTCGAAATGAGAATCGTATGGTTTTTTCACATAAAGTGGTTTTGTCTCTACATTGGTCAGAGAAACACAGCTGCTAAGCTTGTAGAGGAACTATTTAGAGATGGCAATCGAAATGAGCATGCTGCGTCGTGACCTAGAGTCAGAAAATCGTCGCCTAAAGAAAAAATCTCGGAGACCAAATGGGCGAATAAACATTTAATTTATTCTTCCCAGAACCATAATTAGCTTTTTTTCATTTTGCTATAATTTTTTTAAACCTATATCAGTATATTCATATAGCAGAAACATAGAAATAGGTATTAGAGACGACAAATTTATTATTTCACTATTTTGTCTTATCGTTCGCAGATTAAGAGTCCATTTACTGACTTAGACAAGTTGAAAAAAAGTCAATTTCCTATATATTGAGGACTACATATTTTCTTAGATACATATATGCGTATGAAGCATGGGATTGAACGGTTATGCATATAAATGACAATTAAATTATTTTAAAATGTTTTAAAATGGTAAATAATATATTTTCCTCATGTTTAGAAGAAATAGTACAAGTTCAAAAGTAAACATTCTTAAAAGATAGCATTTTGTAAATTCCTCAAATAGGGCATCAACTTACTGTACGAAATATTTTAATCATGCCATGCGACTGTTGTAATTTAGAACAATATACATTTAGCCGGAACCTATGCAATACCCAATTTTAAAAAAAAGTATTTTGTATCTGTTTTTCTTTTATTTCGTTTTTTCATATCAAAAATTATCATATAATTACCACGTAATGTTCTATTTTAACAGAAAAAAATATGAATAATCTTCCTGCATGTATCTAGAACGCAAGCCAATTATTAAAATTAATCTATTCGCACAAATTCTTCTAAAAAGGCCTGAAGGAAACTGAAAAATAGTCTAACTTATGGTGAATTATAATTATAAGTAAATGCAATTACTCATTGAATTTTGTAAGACGTTGGTCATAATACGATGACCATTGATATTTTCTAATTTTGTAGAAAAATGTAATAAAACACAACCTTTCACTGAGGGATACATACATAGTTAAACTGTATTTTAATGTCAGCCCCCTTTGACACCAAAAATTCTGCCATGTCTTTGTGGTTGTTTTCTAACGCCACGTGAAGGGGTGTCTGTTTCTAAAAATAAATACGTAACAATATTTAAAAACAATTTTTTAAATAACAGACAGAATGTCACCGAATCTTCTCAATGTAAGTAATACAGCTACATTTAATACAAGTTCTTTAACAGATCAAATAAAACTTGACTTTTTCTGATTCAGGACCACGAGTCGAGTAAAACAAATCCTCGCATTAATGGTGAAATATTTCTAATGTTGGCCATTAAAGATTACTAGAATTCTCTGTAGTTAAAATTAAAAAGAAAACATTTTGTTAAAAATGTCGTTAGGATGGATATTTACTGGTTCTGACAAAGTCGAGTAAAACAAAGTACCAGACTTATGGTGAATTATTTCATATGTGTGAAATAATCAATGTTTATGTGGAACATAAATGGTGTGCTACAACACACGTTGTTAAGATTGATATTGTCTGATTCAGACAAAGAGTCGAGTAAAACAATGTGCCACACTTTTGGTGAAATATTCGGTTTTTTAATTATGAAAGTTTTATCATGTCGGTCATTGTATATGTTTTCTGTGGTTAAAAAATGAACAAATGACCTTTTATCATTTGTTTGTTAAGATTTGTTCTAGTTCTGGATAAAGAAATGAGTACAGCATCTGGCCTCATTTATGGTAAAATGTATCATTACCTGAAATTAATCAATGGATCTTGTAAAATGTCGACCATAACAAGATGTACATTGATATTTTCTGATTCAGTACTCCGCTGAAGTAAAATACGATCTTCAACTAAGGAATACATACCCTGTCATCCTGGCTGTGAATGTCAGCACCTGCTGATATCAGAAGTGATGCCATGTCTGTGTGGTTTCCCTTGGCCGCTTTGTGAAGTGGCGTCTTTTTCTAGAACAATAAATAAAAAAAATAAATTGCCATTTGTTCTGAGAGCAAGTGGGAAGGTCTTTCGCACCGTTCTTCTAAAGTAAGAAAATATATGTGATGCTATGGGCTTTTATGTCTGTTTCTTAGCACAAAATGCCACTACCAGTCATAAAAATTAGTTATTTGAGTAATGAAAGTGGTCCTGAGCCGGAATATATAGTTGTTAAGGACTTTTTAGCACGTTGTTGAGTACAAAATGCCACTTCCGGTCATAAAATGACATATTTCAGTAAAATACATCATTTTTATTCTAAAAATATATGGGTGCTAAGGTTTTTTTTATAACAGTTACTTATGACCATGACCTATGACCTTTGGCTCACATTGAATATCTGTTCCTACTGATCATTTTAAACCTAAATGTTTACTATTTTATCTCTAACAATTTACAAGTTGCAAGGGCTATTACTCGAAAACGGTTCAGCGGACAGCTTTATGCCACGTACCAAATGAAGATAAAAAGAAGTATTTTTCCTATTTATTGTGTGCTTCTATTTTTTTTTTGTTGAATGAGATATAGTGCTAACAAGACCAATGGAGACCTTTGACCTGACATTTTTTAAATGTAACATAGGTCATTTCGGATCAATGGCGGCGGTCACAAGTCTCTAGGATTAACGGTTTTCAACAAATAAAATGTTAACTAGTTGCGACACTTTTCGGTTCTAAACGCGTAAACAGGAAGTTTATTAAAAGGAAAAAATGTGCATGTTAAATCATCACCATAGGGCAGCCTACATTTTGTACATTTCAGATTTTGTAAAGCGGTTACGGTTTCTGAGTTTATCTGCTAAGAAGGATTTTCGTGTTCGGGCAGATAACTATGTTACAAAAAATAGATCGGTCTAAAAGCATGAGCCATGCCATTTCCTGATACGGCCGATTAACAATACCAAAGGATATGTCAAGACACTTAATAATTATTAAACGCAACAATTTTTCTGCAAAGAGCAGACATTTGGTCGTCACACATTCGCACCTTGGAGATATTTGATATATAAAGTCGTTTCTACGTAAGAGAAATTGGTTACATTTAGGATATCTGTGGAATAAGAGACATATGCCGATTACCTTGTGATCCTGAGTTTATATAATATTCACGTGACATACTGACATATGCAGTGTACCGTCTGACTGTGTAATATTAGACATAGGTAGTTTATGTGCGTGATACTGGATAAATGCAGTGTACCTTTGCTATAGTAGACATGCTCTGCAGCTAAGTGATAATGGGCATATGCATGTGTTGTATTTAACATGTTGATACACATGTGTATATATGAGTAAACATGACACAAATACTGTTGACATATGAGGTGTAGCAGTGTGATACTTAACAAATGTATTAACTACATTTGTGATACTGGACAAGTGCTGTCCATAAGTGATACTAGATTTAAAGTTTACGTTTTGGAAGTAGAAATATGCGCTGAACCTGTGTGATAATGGGCATAAGCAGTGTACCTCTGTGCTGGACATGAGCAGTGTACCCGTGTACTGCTAGACATTTTGTAGTATGCTCATTTCATACTGGATATTTTTGACTGTGTGGCACTTAACATACGCAGTACATCTGTGTGATATATGTAATCTATCTGTGTGATACCGTTTCCAGTAGTTGTTAATCTGTTGATGTAGTACATGTATTTAGCTATATATTTTATAGTTGTTATTTAATATTTATCTTAATATGTTTTGTTTTCATTTATTTTTGCATTAAAGAGACTAGATATTCAGCGTTGTGGTGTTAAATAGTTAACAAACCTTATGTGATATCTATTTGTGGATTCATATCCATTGTTTTGGTGCATGATTTAGCATCTGCAAAAGATGGTTTCAATTTCAAAAAAGAAAATTAATCAGACACAATTGTACAACTTACATTCTGACCACCCCTATAGTGGACATCTGCACCATTTTTTAAACACTCTTCCGCAGCTTTCAAGTCACCACTTTTAGCAGCATTAAATAACTCCTTAAATAGTAAAAATTTAAAGATAATATTTTATTGATATTGTCTTCACATGAAACATTTAACTACCTATTATGTTATACCACTGTTTACATATAATATAACCATATATCATATTACATCTAGTGAGTTAATGTTCACAACTTTTTACTTATACAACAAGAAGAACACAATATATATAGATAAATAATTTGCCTGCCTGGGACTGGGCTAGACAGGCAACAACCCTCAGCAATTAACCATCTTATCCATACATGCAACTCAATGTCAGCATTAAGCCATGTCATCTTACAATGTCACGAAAAGTAAGTCAATGTCATCAGTAAGCCATGTCGTCCTATAATGTCACAGAAAAGTAACTCAATGTCAGCAGTAAGCCATGTCGTCTTACCATGTCACATAAAAGTAACTCAATGTCATCAGTAAGCCATGTCGTCTTACCATGTCACATAAAAGTAACTCAATGTTATCAGTTAGCCATGTCGTGTAATCATGTCACATAAAGGTGACTCAATATCAGCAGTAAGCCATGTCATCTTAACATGTCACGGAAAAGTTACCCAATGTCAGGAGTTAGCCATGTCATCCTACCATGTCACGCACATGTAACTCAATGTCAGAAGTTAGCCATGTCACATACATGCAACTCAATGGCAGCAGTTAGCCATGTCACGTAAAAGTAGCCATTTCATCCTACAAAGTCACATACATTAAACCAATGTCAGCAGTTAGCCATGTCATCCCACCGTGTCACATAAATGTAACTCAATATCAGCAGTTAGCCATGTCATCATACAATGTCGCATAAAAGGGAACTCAATGTCAGAAGTTAGCCATGTCATCATACAATGTCACATAAAACGGAACTCAATGTCAGAAGTTATCCATGTCATCCTACCATGTCACTTAAAAGTAACTCAATGCTATCAGTTAGCCATGTCATACCACCATGTCACATACATGCAACTCAATATACGTAATGAAAGAACAGGTTCATGCAATCGTTTCTTCCTTGTTTAAGGGTTTGCTATTTGACTTGGAATTTTTGTTATGAAAACCATTTTTAAAAAATAGAAAAAGTGCAAGTTAGTACAATACGTTTTGTATGTGGGGAAAATACATCATCAAATTAATATCGTTTTACAAAATTGACCTACTGCAATAATGTTTTCAAATAGTAAATGATATATTTCCCTCATGTTTATAAGAATAGTACAAGTTCAAAAGTAAATATTCTAATTGCATTTTGTAAATTCGTAAAATGAGATATCAACTTACTGAACGAAATCTTTTAATCATGCGACAGTTAATTTGGAACAATATACAAATATCAAGAATCAATGCAATTCCCAATTTTAAAAAAGGTATTTTGTATCTGTATTTTTTATGCTGTCAAAGATTATCATATACTTACCACGTAATGTTCTTTTAAACAGCCAGTGTCAAAATGTGATTAATCTCCATGCATCTATCTAGAACCTGAGCTCATTATTACAATTAATCTCTTTGCACACATACTTCAACAGAGGACAAAGAGAAAAATGAAATAAAACCTAACTTATGGTGAATAAGTAAATGAAATTACTCATTGAATTGTGTTTAGCATGTTGGCCATTATACGATGATCATTGATATTTTCTAATTTTCTACACAAATGTAGTAAAACACAGCCTTTCACTGAGGAATACTTACAACGTTATACTGTATTTTGATGTCAGCCCCCTTTGACACTAGAAGTGCTGCCATGTCTTTGTGGTTGTTTTCTAACGCCACGTGAAGTGGTGTTTGTTTCTAAAAAATATACATACACAACGATATTTAAAAACAATTTCTTTAAGTAACAGACATAATTTGACCAAATCTTTTCAATGACAGTAATACAGCTACATATAACACAAGTACTTTAACAGATCAAATAAAACTTGACATTTTGTGATTCAGCAGGAGGCAAGTAAAACAATTCGTCACACTGATTGTAAAATATTTGGTTTTGTGGGAAATGATTATGTTTTCTAATTTTGGCCATTAAAGAATACCAGAATTCTCTGTAGTTCAAATTAAAAAGAAAGCTTTCAGTAAAAAGGTTGTTAAGATGGATACTTGCTGATAATGGCAAAAGCCAAGTAAAACAAATTACCAGACTTATGGTGACTTATTTCATTTGTGTGAAATAATCAATGTTTATGCGGAACATAACTGGTGTGCTATAGATCTCCGTGGTGAAAGTATTAAACAATACTTTTTGTAACAAACGTTGTTAAGATTGATATTGTCAGATTCAGACAAAGGGTCGAGTAAAACAATGTGCCACCATTTCCTGGTGAAATATTCGGTTTTGTAAATAATGACCGTTTAATCATGTCGGTCATTATAGATGTTCTCTGTGGTTAAAAAATGAACAAATGACCTTTTGTCAATTGTTTGTTAAGATTTGTTCTAGTTCAGGATAAAGAAACGCGTACAACATCTGGCCTCATGTATGGTAAAATGTATCATTAGATAAAATAAATCAATTGATCTTGTAACATGTCGACCATAAAATGATGTACATTGATATATTTTCTGATTCAGTACACCGCTGAAGTAAAATTCGACCTTCAACTAAGGAATACATACCCTGGCATCCTGGTTGTGAATGTCAGCACCTGCTGATATCAGAAGTGATGCAATGTCTGTGTGGTTTCCCTTGGCCGCTTTGTGAAGTGGCGTCTCTTTCTAGAACAATAAGAAACAATTAAACTGCCACTTGTTCTGAGAACAAATAAGAAGGTCTTTCCCACTGTCCTTCTGAAGTAAGAAAATATATATGATGCTATTGGCTTTTGTATCTGCTGCTAAATGTCACTTCCAGTCATAAAAATACTGGACATGAGCTGTCTACAAGTGATACTAGATTTGAAGTTTACGTTTTGGAAGTAGATATATGCTCTGAACCTGTGTGATAATGGAGTGTACCTCTGTGCTGGACATGTGCAGTATACCCGTGCACTTATAGACATCTGTAGTATGCCTATTTGATACTGGATATGTTTTCCAATAGTTGTTAATATCTTAATGTGATACATGTATTTAGCTATATATTTTATAGTTGTTATTTAATATTTATCTTAATATGTTTTGTTTTCAGATGGATCCACATGACTTGTTATAAATAGTTAATTTGTATTAAAGAGACTAGATAATCAACTGTGTGATGTTAAATAGTTAACAAACCTATGTGATATCTATTTGTGGATTCATATCCATTGTTTTGGAACATTATCAAGCATCTACAATAGCTGGTAACACATTCAAATTGTGAATTAATTGGACACAATTGTACAACTTACATTCCAACTACAGTAGTGGACATCTGCACCTTTTTTTAAACACTCTGCCGCTGCTTTCAAGTCACCACTTTCAGCAGCATATAATAACTCCTTAAATAATAAGAATATGAAAATAATATTCTATTGATATTGTCTTCACATGAAACATTTAACTACCCATTATGTTATACCACTTTTTACATATAATATAACTATATCATATTACATTTAATGAGTTAATGTTGATTCATGTAAGCTAACAACATTTTACTTATAACACAAGAAGAACACAATATATTGATAAATAATTTGCCTGCCTAGGCCAGTGTGGATACTGTAGCATTTTTATGTACATGCAACCCTCAGCAATTACCCATGTTCTACTACCTTGTCACATAGATGTAACTGAAAGTCAGCAGTAAGCCATGTCATCTTACCATGTGATGTAAAGGTAACTCAATGTCATCAGGTAGTCATATCACCCTACCATTTCACATAAAGTAACTCAATGTCATCAGTAAGCCATGTCATCCTATCACGTCACATACATTTAAGACATTGTCAGCAATGTCAGCAGTAAGCTATGTCATCCCGCCATGTCTCATAAATCTTACCTATTGGCAGCAGCTAGCCATGTCATCCTACCATGTCACATACATGTAACTCAATGTCAGCAATTAGTCATGTTACATAAAAGCAACGATGTCAGCAGTTAGCCATTTCATCCTACCATGATACATGCATGTAACGTATGGTCAGCAATGTCAGCAGTAAGCCATGTCATCCAACTATGTCACTTAAATTTAACTCAATGTCAGCAGTTAGTCATGTCATCTTACAATGTCATATAATATAACTCAATGTCAGAAGTTAGCTATGTCATCCCACCATGTTACATTAACGTAACTCAATTTCTGGAGTTAGCCATGTCATCCTACCATGTCAGAGACATGTAACTCATTGTCAGCAGTAAGCCATGTTATCCCGCAGTGTCATATAAAAGTTATTTAGTGTCAGCAGTTTACCATGTCACCTGATTACGTAACATAAAAGTAATACAATGTGGGCAGTTAGCCATGTCATCCCACCATGTCATATACAGGTAACTCATTGTCAGCAGTAAGCAATGTCATTCTTCTAGGTTACATAAAGTAACAAAATGTCAGAAGTTAGCCATGTCATCTAGTTACGTCACATAAAAGTAACAAAATGTCTGCAGTTAGCATGGTCATCCCACCATGTGTCATACATATAACTCATTTTAAGGAGTAAGCCATGTCATCCCATCACTTCACATAAATGTAATTCAATGTCAGAAGTCAACCATGTCATCCTATCCTTCCATGTCACATAAAAGTAACACAAAGTCAGCAGTTAGCCATGTCATCCTACCATGTCACATAAAAGTAACACATTGTCAGCAGTTAGCCATTTCATCCCACTATATCACAATATTGTAGGTTAATGTCAACACACCATATCACATACATGCAACTCAATGTCAGCAGTTAGCTATGTCATTCCGCCAAGTCACATTAAAGTAACTCAATGTCAGGGGTTAGCCATGTCATCCTACCATGTTACAGACATGTAGCTCATTGTCAGCAGTAAGCCATGTTATCCTGCATTGACACATAAAAGTTATTTAATGTCAGCAGTTAGTCATGTCACCTGATTACGTCAGATAAAAGTAACACAATGTTAGCAATTAGCCATGTCACCCCCCATGTCACATACAGGTAACTCAATGTCAGCATTAAGCAATGTCATGTTTCCATGTCACATAAAAGTAACACAATGTCAGAAGTTAGCCATGTCATCTCATTACGTCACATAAAAGTAACAAAATATCTGCACTAAGCGCTGCCATCACACCATGTGACATTTTAAGGAGTATGCCATGTCATCCCATCACGTCACATAAATGTAACTCAATGCCACAAGTCAACCATGTCATCCTACCATGTCATATACATATAACTCAATGCCAGCAGTAAGCTGTTGTCATTATGGCAAAAATAAATTAATTGACAATATACCCATAAAAATATATAAAAAAGTGATAAGTTCTTGTATAAACACTGCTTGACCCTTTTAACTACATAGCTTAAAGGCGGAGAAATTCTTGTGGCATAGTACTGACAACTGCATTTCATTAAAAAAAACTGTATAAAAAGAAACTGCGAAGCCTGCATCTGATAAAAGTAATAAAAAAATCTACGAATCAAATAAAAACAATTTTGCTCCATTGTTTTTCCTTGATCAATGAATGGGCCAAAACTTTATTTCATCTAGGAACATTATATACCAAAGTTACATGTCACTTATAGTTAAATCTTTACAATAGTAAGATACTTATGTTGCACAACTTTAATCTTGTTTTATTTAAAAATCCAAAGAGATATTATTATTTTTTACATAAATTTACGATTATTTAGAGTTCCGACGATCCGAAAGTAAAACTATACTCCTATGATTAAATTGAAATAAATACTCTATATTTTCGTTCTATTTTTGCATTTACTGCAAAACAGTGTAATAGTTATAATGCATCTTTTTCGGGCGCCCTGATAGGCAAATACATTTATTATTCGTACTCTTCTCCTTAAGTGCGTAAATTACAGAATGAAGTGATAGCTTGTTATTAGGCCCTAGGAGGTCAGTGATAAGTCCCGTTATTACATAATTTCCTTGTTTCATCTATGGGCACATATTGATCACAGATTTTTAAAATCTGTAAGATGCAAGGGCTATTAACTTGGGGATTATTTTAGAAATGGCTCCCAAATACATAAATTGAGAAATATTGTGAATAAAAGTACTCAGAAAATATTGTTTTGCATCAGCAGCTGAAATGTAACGTGATAATTGCTTTTTACTTATTACATGCCATTAATATGTACATTTATATTACATAAATATACTAAAAATGAAGACAGTCTTTTTATTTATTCTAAGTTGCAGTGAACAAATATGTGACATAGCAGGCATAGTTGAGTTAATAGGTGAATACAAAAGTAGCAAAGAAAACCGACCGAACAACCAGAGCCAAAACCAAGGGACAGTTACAAATCCGGATATAGACAAACACAACACAAAAATCAAAAACATAAAACACAGAAAGAGAGTAACCCGAACCCAATAAAAACCATGGGTGCACTCAGGTGCTCCGGACGAGTAAGCAGTGCCTGCCTATAATAAGACACCCGTCGATTTACTCGCTGTCTTGTCTAGGGAAAAGTCAAATCCAGAAATAGGAAACACTACCTATGACTCAGCGAAAATGTCAGATCGCATTTGAGACACCGATTTCCCGTAACGATTAATTAAGTCGTGGTGCCGACCATAGAACTTCTGGAGAGATAACATCAACCAGAGTCTTTTCTTTCTTCTTCAGGAGGCCTTCTAGGAACTCAGCCTCATAGGAGTACAAAAACAGGTCGGCGAGGAGAGGAGCACAATTAGTACCCATTGGAATACCAACAGTCTGTTGAAAACATGTCCTCCAAACATGACGAATATGTTGTCAGTTAGAAAATCTAACATGTGACAGATTTGGTCTTCAGTATATTTAGTATATTTAATATTAGCTTTGGAGTTATTGATGACGAAGTAAGATCTGTCATGGCTAATTACCAGGTATTTATATCGTCTCTTTCCGTTTTTCACAAAAAATATTTATATTTATTATTTATATTTATATTTATATCGTCTCTTTCCGTTTTACACAAAATTATCATTTGATAAAGCCAGTTAAGAAGAGTTCCACAAAGCAACCGACATGTTATGACGTTTGTTTGTTTGTTGAAATGGGGTATCACTCATTTTTGAGCAATTTTTGCATTTACATTTTAAAATATTTCGAGAAACCCAAAGTGTCCCGTAAAACTCTCAACAATTATGTGTGTATTTACCCAGTTCAAAGCTTCCAAAGCTTTCATTTTCTTTCTTCTATTTATCTAAAAATAAAAATACATATGCATGTACATATCTTTGTACTTCTTAAAAATATAAAGATCAAATTTGTATATTTGTTAACGAACTCTTGAAGTACGGGTTGAAAAAATAAACATATGCGGATATAAAAACAAATAATATTGCAAGCGATTATCGTCTACTTTTATCTGAACTTGTGTCCACTATATCATTACTGTTAACTGCAACATAAAGGAACTACTTTATGTAAAACTAAAGGTTTTTCGGTTTGTTACAACAAACGATTATTTTTCCTTTTAATAATTTACGTAATAAATGTTCTTGTTTACAAAAGTTTTTATCGATAAGATAAAGAATACTGCTTATGAGAAAAGTTTTATCTTTTATCTTTTTAAGGGTTTTCATTGCACGGCTTCTCAAATTCCAGATTCTCAGCATTTTCAGTCGAATAAAAACGAAACAAAATATACTAAATGACGATGAAAACGCACGGAACTCTTTTTATGGTATTCATTTTATCCCATAGAATAGATTTTTAAAATCTACTTTGAATGCTTACGACATTGATCAGTTACCTTTCTATGGTGTTATTTTCTGTTGGTTTTTTTAATTGTACCGTTCGTCGTAGGTGCAATATATAGCACGGAAACTTTGCTTTGGCAAAAAGAGATGCATGATTGATTTCAAAACAAGTCGAATTTATAACCACAACTTACGTCCTTGAAAATCCTATTACACGTTTTAAAATGGAACAATAACAAGTGTCATTATGGATCGACTTTCTGACAACTAACGACACCAGGTTTTGGGCATTATCTAGGGAGGCATTTCTAGAAGTGATATTATTCGAAGGATGAACTGTTCAGAGGCAACAATCACTTGTTTGGCACAACGGTACCACCTGACCGGCTCAGTAAACGACATACCTCGCCCAGAAAGAGCAAGATTGCAATATTTGTTTGTAGCACCTACCTGATCGATTCTGCACTGTCGTCCAAACATCACACGAGACTAATGCAGTACACGTAAGGCGAATAGCACCGAATACAGTCTGACGTTGTCTACCTCGTCACGGGCTCAATTCATGACGACAGTTTGGGGAAAATATTCTTACGCTGCCAAAACGTCGAAGATGGGCACATAGACAATGAGCATCTGTATTGTGGTCGGACGAGTCACGTTTCTACTGACGTCATAATGACGGCCGCATACGTGTTGGAGACGTAGGGGCGAACGCTTTGTTGATCCGTGTGTAAAAAAGACCGGCCAATTGGGGGTGGGGCGAAGTGTCATAGTTTGGGTGGCGTGTCAATGAACTATCGGACACCACTCGTTGTAAATAATGACTATTTAACGGCTCAACGTTACATTGATAAAGTCCTTCGATCGACTGTTATTCATTCCGTTCTTTGCTGCACATCAATACCTTCATCTTTTTCAACATCACAATGCTCTTGCCCATTCTGCTCGCAACACACATAACTTCTTTGACAATAATGTTCAAACACTTTTGTGGCCAGCATTTTCACCCGATTTAAGCCCGATAGAACGCTTATGCAATCAACTTGAACAGCTATCAGAAGACACCAATAAGACTCTGCCACACGATTCGTCATCTCAAAAATGCTTTGCAAAATGAGTGGAATAACATTCCACAAGAGCGTATCCGTCGGTTTGCCCGTTCTTTGCCAAGAAGATGTCGTGCATACGTCGCAGAAAATGAAGTAAACATTCCGTATTGAACGTGTTTAAGTGTCTATGAGTAAATTAACGATCAATTTCAGCAATAAAATAAACTTCATGTTTCAAATTCTAAATCGATCTGTTCATATTGCTAAATTATTTGTGTAAAACTTAGTGCTGCGTTTTTACTAGTACTCAGTATATATAAAGCGACAATACAAAATGTCGTAATAACATTTCGAATGATATCATGACAAAATCGTTTTGTTTAAATGTCATTTTACATTTTTATTAGGTATGTGGTACACATTTAAACTTTTGTCTCTGGTATTTATATCATAGCAACAGTTAATTATAACTAATTGAAAATTTAAAACTTATAATCACATTCAACCTGGTTAACTTGTAAATAAAATTGACAATAAGAATAGATAGGCCAGGGCGGAACAAGGAATTGAATTAATTTTACACTGTGCTTGGAGGGCAGTCGCTTATCAACAATTACTCACTTTCTGTGTTTCTGTTTTGTCTTTGGTTTGGTGTTGTTTATTTAAGTCTGTATTTGCCCTTTGACTAAAGGTTCTTGTTGTTCTGTTGGTTGCGTGTTTTTTTTCCCTTTTGAGGTCACAAAATACTGACTATGTTTTTCTTTACTCGAACAGGAATCTTGACTGCGAGATGCTTAGTACGGAAACATGTTTACATATAAATAATTGAGTACACTCTTTAGCGCTGTTAAGTCTTTTCCGTTTCTTTTTCCTTTTTTGAGTAAAAACCAGCTAAATATGGCATCTTTTTAGAGGCCTACGAATTTGCGACGTATACATGTTTTTGAACATTTGTGTTGACTGCAGTAGGCTCAACAATTCACAATAAAATGGAATTCACCCTCTTCTTGTCTCTATGTGGAGGAAAAGTTTTGATAACAAAATCCAATTGTTCAATCGCTTTTTAAATTGTGCATAAACATTTTAACATTCCAGCAGCATTTGTATTTATACTAGCAAGTAAGGCCATATTTACTACGTTAATCGTACGTCATTAGTATTCACGGCCTTTTACCGCTGACATTTTTGCAATTGATCAAGGAAATTATTTATATTGATCAGTCGAGAACCGCTATGGTAGAACCATTACCTTTGTATTCGTTGTCAAAAGCTACAATCAAACAGTTGGAAGAAAATAACTTTAGGCAACGTAAATTAAAAAAAAATGGGCTACATAAGTAAAAAAACGGAATAGAGTTAGTTCAAGTTCATGTAGAGCACTAAACTGTAATATTACTAAAATTTACGAATCTCCTTATCGCAATCGTTGAATGAAATCGGAAATAATAAATACTATGAAATAAATAAAACCTACTGGTCAATCAATTATCTAAAACGAGTAGACATTCGATAGACAAAGCCAATATTGACCTTAAAAACGATTGGCCAGTTTCTAAATTTAAATATGTTCCGATATGAAAACATAATGGGTTGGTGAACTAATTCCACCGATTTAAATGTGCATTTAATACTTCACGATATTATAATCAAATAACATAGTGTTTACATGTCACGATTAATAATTTTTTTAAGACACCTTACCTGAAAAATAAACTAAATTGCTGGCTCTTATTTGATAGCAGCACAATGGAGAAAAATTGTTTAATTGCATGACTTTGCTGTTCACAGCA
Source organism: Limnoperna fortunei (assembly GCA_944474755.1). NCBI lineage: Eukaryota > Metazoa > Mollusca > Bivalvia > Mytilida > Modiolidae > Limnoperna > Limnoperna fortunei. The sequence continues at coordinate 110,748,580 of OX104112.1, read as the reverse complement.
AAACAAAATAATTGTAATACGCCGAATATCAAATAATAAAGTTGTATGTTGTTGTATGCCTATATTTTTCCTTTAACAGATTCGAACCGAATAATTCATCCTAGTAGTTTTCTGTTTGTATATACTGTACACATGAAAAAATAACTGTACATAACACGGACACTTGAATATACTGTACACATGGAAAAAATAAATGTATATAACACGGACACTTCAATATACTGTACACATGATAAAAAATAACTGTATATAACACGAACACTTTGTTTCTTTAAACCCCATAGAAAGTTAGTCATGAAGGAAATTAATCACAATAGTTCAGATTTGTCAACGGGAAGTATGTTTCCGTCCGTGTACATGATTTTATAGTACGTGTAAGTTTTCCATTATTTAAAATGTTGTATGATAACTTTAAAAATAAAACTCGAGAATAATTTATTTTGCATATTAAGTTTTTTTCGTCTTTCAGAAGACATTTCGAGTTTCTTTCAATATGTTAAAAAGAAGCCGGACACTAACACTGTCTATCTATGATAATAAGCGGTGTCTTTGGGATCGAGTGGCCTGGGTAGTAAAGCAAATTTATTTCGATTAAAGGCTTGTCAACACTGGGGTTGTGGGTTTGAGTCGGACTCTGAATCCAACACCAAACTTTCATTAACGAGAACTACTAATTTGTCTGTCTAATTTAAAAGGTCTCAACGCGTAGTCTGCATTCCTTACTTTCAAAGATTTAACTCCATGTTATAGCTGAAAATTGCTGCATGACATCGGTAATTCAGAAAAACAAGCACACACGCACACCAATGACTCTGATTATAGTATGCATAATCAAGTCCAAAGCAATGGTATTTACAAAAACACTACTCTGTATACGTCTGTAACAACAGACAGAATGGTATACGTTACACCAGTCAGTATATCTTATATGTTGGTAGTAATGACAGACACTGGTCGGTTAAGTTATAGGTCGGGAGTAATGACAGACACTGGTCTATATACGTTATATGTTTGCAGTAATGACATACACTGGTCGTTATACGTTATATGTTAAAAGTAATGACATACACTGGTCTGTATACAATACAAGTTTGTAGTAATTACATACACTGATCTGTATACGTTATATGTTTGCAGTAATGACATACACTGGTCGTTATACGTCATATGTTGGTAGTAATGACATACAATGGACTGTATACGTTATATGTTTGCAGTAATGACATACACTGGTCTGTATATGTTATATGTTTGTAGTAATGACATACACTGGTCTGTATAGGTTATATGTTGGTAGTAATGAGAGACGCTGGTCTGTATACGTTACATGTTTGCAGTAATGACATACACTGGTCTATATACGTTATATGTTGGTAGTAGTGAGAGACACTGGTCTGTATACGTTATATGTTGGTAGTAGTGAGAGACACTGGTCGTTATACGTTATATGTTGGTATTAGTGAGAGACACTGGTCGTTATACGTTATATGCTGGTAGTAATGAGAGACAATCGTTTGTATATGTTATATGTTGGTAGTAATGATAAAAACTGTTCTGTATACGTTATATGTTGTTAGCAGTGAGAGACACTGGTCTTTATACGTTATATGCTGGAAGTAATGACAGATACTGGTCTTTATAAGTTATATGTTGGTAGTAGTGAGAGACACTGGTCGTTATACGTTATATGCTGGTAGTAATGAGAGACAATGGTTTGTATTCGTTATATGTTGGTAGTAATGATAAACACTGTTCTGTATACGTTACCTGTTTGCAGTAATGACATACAATGGTCTGTATACGTTATATTTTTGTAGTAATGGCATACACTTGTCGTTATACGTTATATGTTGGTAGTAATGACATACACTGGTCTGTATACGTTACATGTTTGTAGTAGTGACATACACTTGTCTGTATACGTTACGTGTTTGTAGTAATGGCATACACTTGTCTGTATACGTTATATGTTAGTAGTAATCACATACAATGTTCTGTATACGTTACATGTTTGTAGTAATGACATACACTGGTCTGTATACGTTACATGTTTGTAGTAGTGACATATACTGGTCTGTATTCGTTACACGTTTGTAGTAATGACATACACTGGTCGTTATAATTATATGTTGGTAGTAATAGCATACACTGGTCTGTATACGTTATATGTTAGTAGTAATGACATACACTGGTCTGTATACGTTACATGTTAGTAGTAATGACATACACTGGTCTGTGTACAATACATGTTTGTAGTAATGACATACACTGGTCTGTATACGTTACATGTTTGTATTCATGACATACACTGGTCGTTATACGTTATATATTGGTAGTAATAACAAACACTGGTCGGTTTACGTTATATGTGTGTAGCAATGACAAACACTGGTCTGTATACGTTATATGTTGGCAGTAATGACATACACTGGTCTGCATATGTTACATGTTTGTAGTAATGACATATACTGGTCTGTATACGTTATATGTTGGTAGTAGTGAGAGACACTGGTCTGTATACGCTATATGTTGGTAGTAGTGAGAGACTCTGGTCGTTATACGTTATATGTTGGTGTTGTAACGGTTTCGCCTTTCTATCCGAGTGGCAACAAGCATGTAAAGTTGAATACAAAGAGCTCAACCGAAACTTAATTTGGAGTGGCCCTTCGCTTTGGTATGAAGGTTGAATCAGAGAAAGTCAGGATAAAAATACATATTTTTATGTATATTAAAATTTCTGTACAATATACTATATACAATTTATACAAGGCATATATAATTAAACAACCGTAACCATCCCTGATATGTACGAAGGTTGATTACGAACGAAGGTTGGCGAAGGTTGACTGATGAAGGTTGACTGGACTTACGGGAAGAATGCTGGTAAGGTTGATCTTTCAACCTAAGAAACTTTAATTTAATTTCAATAAATCATACAAGGTTGATCTTTCAACCCTAGTAATATTCTTTTTAAAGTCTAAAAGTCCTTAACAACCGATAAACAAATAAAGGTTGATTTCCGGTAGAAGGTTGAAATGACGTAGGTTGAGGCGGGACTTGAGAAGGTTGACTGCAGACGTCACATGGCTACTTTACATAAGCCAACCTTCCAAACTTATACTGGACCCAAATTTCTCTTCACACCTCATGGTGGTTGATCTGGTTATTTAGCGAAGATTGAAATCAAGAAGTTTGATCCAAGATCAGTCCTACTCTGGTAGGAATTGAGATATAAAATCTGAAGAAGGTTGGCGCAAGCCCCCTTTTTATAGGCTGTCCATCAGCAAAACAGCCAATCAAATCACGCCTCTCGGAGAACAATAAATTGTGTGTGCATTCCCGGTAAATTTGAATACACATAAACACATCATGTAAACAATGGCTGACGCTGCAACTTCCGCGCCTACTTTTGGATGGTACGGACAACTTTGCATGACAGCTGTTTAATAAATACACAAATAGAAAGGTAACAACATTATGCATCATATCATTCACAATAAATAAGTCAACCAACCGATTTTATGACAGATTTAGTAAAAATAAATACCGAACATAGCGATGTCCGAAAATGTCAACAATTTGCCGATCGTGGACATTTATTATATTAAACGCTTGAGTAAGATGTTTCTAAGTGACAATATTAATACATTCACTTCATTATGGGGTTGTCACTAATATATATATATATGTAGCTGTATTGTTACACTGCCCCCCTCCCAGTTAAAGCATTTGTCCCCAAATGCAAGGGAGGTAATCTTTATACAGGTTGGTTAACTCCAACAATAAAATGCATATATATTACTATAGCATAATTAAACAAACATGATAACTAATGTATTCACATATCAACTATGAGAATAAATATTATTAAAATATCTTTGGTACTTCAACATGAAAAAGACACACTTTATACAAGACGCCACCTTCTACTATATGTGAATAAATAAGCCAATACGGGACAACAAAACCTGAGAGAAGAAGAGCAAAATATTATCATCAGTCATTAAAGACGTCATAGGGCTTCTCTTAGGTAATGCTGTGCCGAATTAAGAATAAGATTCAACATCTGCAAAAGAAACATATTTTTGTAATTTGTAAAATCTCTGTAATAGAGGAAATAAAGTTATATTATATATTAACACAAAACAAAAGTATAGTTCAAACAAGGCCGGTTAACCTCATAAAAACGAAACAAAATCGATAGCAATGACAATTAAGATTTTTATTGTCGATAATATTTCCCTTCGTGATATTGATTTCAATCTGTTTTGTTTGAATAATATTTGAACGCAACTTTTAACAATTTTCAGCTATATCATTGCGTCCAGTTTTTTTGGGGGGAGAAATAGAACCTCCGACCTTCTGTATATTTATTGATTTGAATTAAAAATTCAATGCCGACTTCTACTATAAATTACTGCTAATTCATGTTTGTATGAACACTCATACTTTAATTTGTCATACTAACTTTACTACGCTCTTTTCACGACTTTACCCCGATTCTTGTTTGCCACGATCCGCTACGAGCATGTTCAAAATAAGCGTGGCGAGAGCGAATAGCTCTCCTATCATGAAGACCCTATCACAATCATATTGCGCTTATGAAGACTGCACTACGATTCTGCTGCGATTTGTCACAATAGGCCACGTTTTTCGAACACGCTTTGGTCGTAGTAGAAGCGGCATCTATGTATGAACGGAGGCTATCTACTATCAATGTTCTATAACCAAGGGAACCAAAGAAAGAATATCAGTTTGAATTTCAAGAACTGATTGAATCAATTAAATGAGAATAAAAAACGATTAATTTCTTTTCATTTATATTCCGTCTACAAAACTGTATGCATCGCGAACCTCTGACCTTCGGTATATTTATTGATTTGAATTAAAAATTCAATGCCGACTTCTACCATAAATTACTGCTAATTCATGTTTGTATCAACACTCATATTTTAATTTGTTATACTAACCCCCCTACTACGCTCTTTTTACGACTTAACCCCGATTCTTGTTTACCCCGATCCACTACGCTTGTTTTTAAGCATGTTCAAAATAAGCGTGGCGAGAGCTAAGAGCTCTCCGATCATGATGACCCTATCACAATCATATTGCGCTTATGACGACTGCATTACGTTTCTGCTGCGATTAGTCACGATCGGCAACGTTTTTCAAACACACTTTGGTCGCAGTAGAAGCGGCATCAGTGTGCGTTGAATTAAGAAAATCTGAAACTATTAATAGTAACGATCTTATCAAGGCGATATTAGTAGACTATCTTTACAACCCATTCATAAATTTGCCGGTAATATTCATTTTGTTTTCCTTCATTAGTTATAAGATTGTGTGACATGAATTTTCACAATAATATAAATATGATTTGCAATAACTGTATGTCTAGTAATTACTTGACCACCGACAAACAGTGGTATAGCTTTTCCGCTTTGAAGCGATTAAAGCCAGCATTTTACTGTAGTTTTCGTGTCCACTGTTAAATCTGTTTGTGCACAATTTTCGGTTTGAAAATTTTATTATAAAGTAAAACCAATACATCGTCATATCTTGACGCAGCATAAATCGAGACAAATTAAAGTAATACACGTTCTTTTTTAGACGTGTTATGGGTATGCACGATTCTTTTTTTTAATCTTAATTCAATTTTTTTAGTTATATTGTCCGTCAACGTACACACTTTTAGTCAACAACATTTTTTCTTGCGTTGTGTAGTCAATTTATTTTACAATTCCTTGCACACCTCTTTTCGTTTTAATCATAATAAAAACTAATTGCATATACCACGGGTAAACACGGTATCATTATTATTGAGTAGAATACACTGCATATTTTTTACACAAGGTTGGATAACAACACAGAACAGAATTTAAAATAAAATCTACTACGAGAAATATAAGTCATATATCAATATCAATAGGTATATAAATTATTATAATACAAATTTTGGCCAAAAAACATTAAGTACCAACGCGATTGAACAGACAAAAACTGTTATCGATATAAATGTTTCATAACAATACAGATATTGAGAACGTTCATGTTCAGCATAAAACATTATCAAAACCGGATTTCTCAATACTCTTAAATTGTTTTATTAAACGTGAAGGAGCAGCTTTGAATGTTTTAAAATATCAAGAATCATCTTCAATCATGATATATATGTTTGTTTCCCATTGCCACAAATAGTAAGCATATGTTTGAGATTTAATTGATCTCATCATTCTAATTCGTACAGACATACAATAAAATGCAAATATCTGAAAGGTTATATTTAGCCCCTTTTAGTTATTTAGTTATTTAATTTAAGATATTATAAAAAAAATTATTTTTATATCCATGTTATCTTTTATATTCAAAGAATGAATATGTGATAATACAGCATAACGAATAGTTAATAATACAGCATATGGTTTATGCTCTCTTTTAAATGAAAAGCGTAAAATGCTGCAAAAGATGTTATTTAACGTTAGCACATACAATGACGACGAAAGGCATGTCTATAAAGAAATTCACCAGCTTGTATTTTTACTTTGTTCCAAGTAGTTTTGTTGACACTTAAGTTTGTTATAATCTTAAAGTGGGATACAAGTCATTGCTTGTTCAAGCCCGGATGTTTGGTTTAAGATTTAAGATATGAGATCAATATTTGCTTATTTTAAAATAAATGTTGTACTTGAGATGAAGATTGCTGGATATATCTCTTAAATATAAATTCAAATTATTGGTGGATTTAATAGAGGACTATACCGGAAAATTTGCAAAGCAGGAATACCAGGAGGTCGATGCCTGGTCCGAGTGATTATAGGCCTTGAGGTCATTGATAAGTCATCTAGGAAGGTCCATTATAAAAAGTATTTGATTAATGAGTTAGTCATGGACAACTCACTTAGCAATCCTACTTCCACATTCACTGCGCTTTCAAAAGAGGAGATTCTTGAAAATTACAAATAGGTGTTTGCATTATTTGATCTCAAAATCAAAGTCGAAGATTGTGATCTCCCCTTCTTGTATTGGATACCAAAACCTAAACAAAAATTCACACAAACCGTGTTTCATAGCACATCGTCGAAGTGTACCACCAAAACGCTATCGGAACTGCTGACCACTATTTTAACAACAATAAAAACGAGAATTCAAAACTACAGCGACACTTTTTACTCAAGGATTGGCATAAATGAAATATGGATTCTAAAACATTCAAAAGACCTGATAGAAATCTCTTTCCCAATGTAACAGTATTAAAACATTTGATTTTTCGACACTCTACACGGCAATCCCTCGTATGCAGCGTAAAATAAGTCTTAAAGATCTTAATAAACGCAGTTTTTCAAGAAAAACGAAAAAAGACGATATGCATACCTGGTAATTAGTCATGACAGAGCTTACATCGTCATCAATGACTAAATCAAATACTAAATATACTGAAGACCAAATCTGTCAGATGTTAGACAATCTGACTTACAACATATTCGTCATGTTTGAAGGACTTATTTTTCAACAAACTGTTGGTATTCCAGTAGGTACTAATTGTGCTCCCTTACTCGCCTATATTGTATTCTTATAAGGTTGCGATCCTAGAAGGCCTACTGAAGAAGAAAAGACACCGGCCCATAACTTTAATTTCAGTTTCCGCTATATTGATGATGTTTTGTCTCTCAACAATGCTAAATTTGGTGACTATTTGCATTATATTTACCCGAGCGCGCTTGAAATTAAAGACACCACTAATACATCAAGTCAGCCCCTTACTTAGACCTATTTCTAGAAATAGACTCAGGTAAACTACAAACTAAACTCTACGACATACGTGATGACTTCAACGTTTGTTGTCTACGTTCCGCTAAACGACAGCAACATATCAGCTGCTACAGAGTATGGTGTGTACAATTCACACAACTTATACCAGATTCACGATCCTGTGATCTGTATTCCGATCTTCTCTACCGATCAATGCTGTTGACTACTAAACTCCTCAAACAAGGGTTTTTTGTACCTAGGATGATGTCATCTCTTTAGAAGTTCTAGGTCGTCACCAAGACTTGATTGATTCTTATGGGAAATTAATCTATCAAATACGATTGGACAATTTCGCTGAGTCATAGGTAGTGTTTATTATTCATAGATTTGACTTTTTCCTAGACATGACAATGAGTAACTCGAAAGGGGGCCAAATTAGAGGCATGCGGCTGCTTACTCATCCGAAGCACCTGAATGGACCCATGATTTTTATTGTGTTTGGTTACTCTCTATTTGTTTTTGTGATTTTGGTTTTTGTGTTGCGCCGTGCATGTTTGTCTTTATCGGTCCCTTGACATTGAATTCTTGTTGTTCGGTCAGTTTTCTTTGCTATCTTCTTAATTGTGTTCTATTTTACTGTGTCTGTAGGTAATCATATTTATTGTGTATACACAAATTTAATTTACGTGTTTTTGATGTCTACATTTCAATTTGCAGGCCTTGATGACATTTTGCATTATATGACAACATGAAAATATGAAACAAGAAACATTCTGTATATTAATAGAACAATTTGCATATGCGGTTAGCCATCAAACGGCAATGACAAATCTGATAAATATTTATAATAATCTTGGTTTCAATAGGTTTGGTCGCTTTCGTAAAAAACTTAGAACTTTCAAATTCATTCTGAACGTTTTCTTTCTACATGGTTTCTTTCTTGTATCATACTGTTGTTCTATTCTGTTAGAGTGGATATGTTATACCGGTATTATGATCGTTGACACTTTCGTATGATATACTTTAACTTACTAATAAAAAAAACTGATGTACTTTTCTTTTTAAGTCATAGACTTTGGTTGTTGGTCTAGCCTAGATAAAGGGTCTTGTTGTATGTACAAAATCATTGGATATGTTAAACATATAAATTGCCAAGATGTTTTCTTCAAATGTTACTGAGTAAATGACCTTGAACCACTATTTTGTATTTGTTGGTGTTTTGCATGAAAACTAGAACAAAGAAAGAAACAGTTAGCTATATTGGCTTAACAATTGCGCGCTTCTAGATAGGATAATCTAGTATAAATTTCAGAATCAATGCTATTGTTTTATTTAAATTATTATCAAAAAATTATTTAACAATAAAAGAAATGATCTTCTTTTTAAAAATTATCTGTAAAACCATACAGGATGTGCTAGTCAGAAACATCGATGTATGTCGATGTGTAACTATACAGGTTGGTGAGTCAGAAACGTCAGTGTATGTCGATATGTAACTATACGGATTGGCGAGCCAGAAACGTCAGTGTTTGTCGGTGAACACAATAGTCAATTCGATGTCAAAGTAGAATTGGTTTACAGCTAACAGCTAACATTGGATATTGTCCAGTACAGGTTTGTCATACAAATCGGTCGTGGAACACACCTAGTATATCACGTGCAGGTTAGCAATCAATCAAAATGGGTTTATAGTTTATAATTATTACTTATTTTCACGGACATATGGCATATGCTGAAATCATAGTTAATCAATATGATTGCATTATTATTTGCTTGTTTTAATTAATTTGGTTTTTGTAAAATAAAATAATATGTACTGTGTGTATACTAGAATGTATATTAAGTATTTATTTATTCCCTTTATAACCGTTCTTATATTGTTTAACAAAATGTGGTCGTAGGCAAGATCATATTCTCTAATCTAGTGTACTAGAATAATCTATAGCACCGTGGTCTTCAACTAGATCCAATTGTTAATGTCATCGAATGTTGAATAGAATTGTTAGCATTCGTATGTAAGTATGTTTGTTTATATATATGCTCGCTTGTATGAAGGAAACTTATTTATTTGTAAAATTATATTATTCTTATAATTTTTCATCATTGTGTATTATTGTTAATATCTATGTGTGTTAATCCAGACAACGTCTACTCTGGATGAATGAACAAAGTCCTTACATGTCTACTTTGGTCGAGACAAAAGCCTAACAAACATACATTTATATACATAACTCGTCATTTCCAGATACGTCAGTTACTGATGCTGCCAGTTACTGTGAGGGATCCAGATAAATTCCGTGGCGTACCAACTAAAATTAACTGGTTTCTCAAATAATTAACTTTGTTTATCACCAATGTAAAAATAAAACGTAACCACCTGGGGCATGTTCACATTGCGAGTACTCAACAGATAGAATTTAAATTTTAGGGCATTATATTTTATTTTTGTTTTTTGTTGTTCAAAGGGTGTTTAAACGCCACTTTTAGCATTTTTTCAGCTATATCGTGGCGTCCAGTTTTCATTTGGGAGGAAGCCGGAGTTCCCGAAGATAACCCCCAACCTGTTGTACATTATATTTTAACAATGACTAACAATGAATGGATCTCTACTATTTTATATAAGCACTGTATATATTTTGTTGATGGAGTTTGAAGAATAAAAGCAATAAATGCTGCAAAAATGTTACAATTGAAAATAAAAAAAATCAGTGAAACCTTTAAAATCAAAGCCCATCCTTCCGTCCAATTAATAGGTTGATATATTCCTAAAAAAGACAAATAACATAACCCATATTCGTCAACCGGAAACTAGTAAATAATAATTAATTGAATAAAAACTAAGGACAGACTAAAATTCGTTACTGGTCGGAAATATCAATAAGTCTTTTGTTTATTTCTTCCAGAATTACCAATAAATGACCGTCCTTGTTCTGAGACAGGTATGAAAGAAATGCTATCATTAGGTTTATATAATAAGTACATATTTTAAATGAAAGGTTACTGCATGATTTGTAGTCTACATATAAAATATGTGATTGTAATGTGATAACCATTGATTATTAAGGTAGTAATATAACTCTATTGGAACTATATATAACTTTATTTGCTGTTTTTATAAATTATAAATGAATAAGTTAATTGGCAAGAATCATTTTACAATTTAACCAGTATAGACAAACTTTTCCCCTTTAACCATTTTAAATATATTCCTTGTTGTGTGCTGCCACATTTTCGCATGATCTCGTGGTATATTTAATTGACACAATACAGTTAAATGTTATGTTCGCAAAACGTGGAATGACATGTTTATTTTTTTTCTAAATGCAATAATATACATCTTTTATAATGTGAAGACAAGTTGATCTATAAATGGTACAACAACATAACAGAAAAAACTGAAATAACGATACGATGTTGCCATTAACTTACATGTGGGTGCATTCTTGTATTAAAAAGAGAAATTTCTTAAATTAAACCATTTTTATTCTATTTTCTTGTGTTTTCTATATTTGGTTATACTAATCTTTATTTCAGGTCAACTTCACAAGGAAGTTATATATGTTATATGTTTTGCAAAAAAATACTTTCTTCTCTTTTTCAAGCATTCCAGAAACATATTTAAAATATAAAAACTATAAAAAGACATGGTCAAAATTGAGATAGTTAACGTAAACGGTGATTTTATTTTAAATACAGGCCACTGAATGTTTTATAGATGAGAGCTATGATTATGACGAGATCAAGTAAAAAAGGCATGCATCAGTAAAGTTGAATGTCAGGGACAATAACTGTTAATATGTCTTTTGTTGTGAAAACAGTGTGTACACGTTATTAACAACCTTAAATACAAGGACTGACAGTGTTTCACCAAAGATCGGGGTGGTACACAAGCGTTTCCCGCAAATAAAAACTAAACGCAATGATACTGGTAAACAATTTCTAGAAGTGACATCAAAAGCTTTGAACAAAAAACAAGCTGATTCTTTTCGAGATTAACAAACAGGGTCTAACGAATAATTAGGCTGACAGTCCCAAACTAAATACATTCCTTACTAATGTCCGTAGTATCCGTAATTACCAAGCGGAACGTACTGGCAGCTCTTTCAATTAAACATAATTTATTTTGCAGTGGATTGTCGAATCCCATAATTTTAGATTAAAGCTTATATGATTGCGTATTGTTGGGACTTATGACTCTTTTTGGTTACACAAAAGGAAGAATAGTATTCAACAGATGCGCAAGTCTACAGCAAGCTGTATTTCATGTTTCTAAATAATGTCATGCAGTGCGCAAGTCTAGAGCAAGGCGTATTTCCTATTTCTAAATACTGCCCTGTAAAGGTTTGTCATGTGCAAGCCTACAGACAGGTGTATTTCCTGTCTTTAAATACTGCTTTGTAGAGATCTGTCATGCGCAAGTCTACATCATGGTGTATTTCCTGTCTCTCTATACTGCCTTGTGGAGGTCTGTCATGCGCAAGTCTACAGCAAGTTGTATTTCCTGTCTCTTAATACTGTCCTGTAGAGGTCTGTCAGCAAAACGGAACATTGAGATACGCATATGCGTCGTGTAAAGGTACAAACTTGTCTGGTTCTTTTATGCTTTAATACTTATCCAGATTTCAGTTATTTTAATTTATAAAGATAGACCTTTTATATTACAATAAATACATCTTGTTTTAGGTCTAATCTCAAAAGTCTTGTTTACACTACCGCGTCTTTGAAAACAGTTTTCCCTCTTGTTATCTTTGACCACATTTTCTATTCCACATGCTTAATAATAAATTTTATTTAACATATTTTACACGTAGCCATAAATAAAAGTATACTTATTATGTTAACACAATTAAACATGCAAAGTGTTTTATAATTGAATTATATTTTATTATATTTTTCAGAGACCGAATGCTACGACAAAGAACAAAAATGCTATAATAAGAAACAGAATATGTACGAATTTAGACGTTAGTACAGCCACTTTATACTACAGAAGTTCTTAAGGACAAAAAAAGATTGGGATTATTGTAGTATCCTTGAATGTTCAGGTTAGTTGAGGTCAAGGAGGTATACTTATTACAATAAAAGCCCGCAATGTAATACGTTTTGAGTAGGTCAAAAACAGAGAAGACAGAACAAAATAGTTACTAAAGAAACCGTTCTGATTGGATGTCAGAGACAATGGAGTAAAAAACAATGGAGAGTCTATAAGATATAGGATATAGGATATAGCAATGTGAAAGTTGTTGGTTTTCGGAAGAAATAGGTACTTTCATGCGTTTTGCTGCGCTCCACTCGCGAAAAGACATAACATTTCAATCACTCGTGAAAGATCAACCGGTCTTTCCCAAAAACGTATGAAGGAACCTATTATTCTTTTCTACACTGGGTACTGTATTGTAGTATCTAACTGACGCCATTTTTCAAAAAGTATCGGCTGTAGTAATAAATGCATGTGCATTGTGGTGTGTTATTGTTTTTATTGGGGCGGCATGAACGTTGAATTGAATAAAATCAGAACATTTTGTTGTTAATACTGAATGATCAGAAAACATATCTGATCTCATTTAAGAGATCAATAACGATCAACAAATGTTCATCTTCTTATCTATTAAGAAACACAATAATTCGAACGATCAGCATATCGTTGATAACAAATACCAAAATATTAACAAACGATCCTTGTTTGAGTTGTTTATGAAGGTCACGTGAGTTGAATTTCCAGTTAAACTAAATTTCATTCTGAGATTATAATCAATGTCTGTCTCGTTTAGTTGATTTGCCAGATTACACGAAACGGACGGACTGTAAAAAAAACAAGGTTTGTTTTGTCAAAGAAATTGCCTTGTTTGTGTGACTCTTGTCTAGTTGTGTAGCATTTAATAATGCGTGAAGAATTTCTTTTAGTATTTCTAAAATATTACTATTTGTTTGAATCATGTCCCACTGTATTTAGCAGATTTTAATTTTGGAACCATGATATCTCTTTATTCTTTCCTTTCGTTTCGTTCATTTACAAGTTTGCGTTTGGGGAAAAGTTTAGACATTGCTTTGCGTTTTTTTATTACTACTAAAAATGTAATTTAGTTTCCACATACCACACACAGTAGTATACATATCCATTGTCATCAACAAACCGACTCGCATACCACAGTAATGGAAGCGGGAGATTTGGCATGCCATAATACCTGGTTCAATACACCATTTCGTTTAATTTGCTTGGTTACTTGTACCAAGTCAGGCCAATTGCTGAAGTTACTAAATTTTTGTGTGATTGTTCTAAAGTTTGTCGGTTTCTTGGACTTATTTGTGGATTTTCTTTTCTAACTGTTTCCTCGGTGTTCGGTATTTTGTTATACCTTTCATTCGAACCACCGTTATTAGAAACTTTATAATTCTAATATGATTTGCATATTTTGAAATACGTTTTTTAGATTGGTCGAGATTACTTTCGGTTGAGGTTTTAAACGAAATTTATTTTTTGATAAATGAAGTTGACGATTTTTTTTTTAAAAATAAATGATAATAACCGAACTATTTTTAGCGTAACCAATGTAAACAAAGATGGCGGCATTCAATATCGACGGCGACTACAAATTATTTGTATGATAAATTGACGTTAATGATGTTAAATTTAAAACTATTCTTTTGTTCAATAAAGAAAATAAAGTTATAGATTAAAGTTGTATTTACCAAATTCAAAAGATGGTTTATGAATAACATTTTGTACGTAATCAACAAAATATTCATACTTAAGGTCGACGATCCCTGCAACAAAAATACACAAGAAACATGGAATTGAGAATACCTTAAAAGGAAAATTAATTTCTTAATGCAATTTTAATAAAAATTATAAGGATTAAACACCGTTTTCAAGTCCGAAGGACATTATGATATGTTTGTGAGTTGGTCTTGTTGATATACCGATAAATCCATTGAAAACGGTATTTAATCCTATGATAAAATAACTGAAGTGAAGTTATTTTATTCACTAAATGTAGCAATACTGGGAATTTCATTAAACGGTTTAGCGAAAATTTTTCTCTGTGATTAATTGTATTTATTATTGGTCCGAAAATGGACTAATAAACATCGTGCAAGACACAATTTAGAAAAACTTCTGGTGGTGTAGAAAAAGCTACTTTAAAAAGACATATTTAAAAAACTGTAAATTTAAATTTAGTATAAATTCATCCATATCCATACGTGTAATCATTCTCATAGAAAGATCACATACTAAAGCTATCATGGTATATTTTTAAATGCCATTTTCTATAAACACAATGTGATTTTCAGTCATGTATTTTGCATAAGCAATGCATTAAAATTGCAAAACTATCGATGCTAAATAGAAGTTTATTAACCATTTAAGATTTCTACTTACGTAATGTCATCTCGTCCCAAATGTTTAAGACGTACTTTTATCAAATATTGATGGCTTAATATGTTAAGGAACTCCCTGTTGTATGTATTGAAATGTGACCTATTACTTGATCACCTTCCGCTAATTGTCTAATCACTAGGCTGTCATTTCCTGTGAAATGTTTTTAGAAGCAAGCGGGTTGTACTTGACAATGTTCAGAATCACAGAGGAATGCCAATTATAGTTGTTCATGTCTATGTCAGAACAGCTTTTGGTGCTTTGTTACTGTTTGAAAAGAAGACAAGCTTTAGATCTGTAAATAAATTGTATACTCTTACAGTAGTCGTTCTCTTATCTGTGTTGAAAATGTTTTCTTTAAGGATGGTCATTACAAAAATATTACAATAATACAATGGGATTACTATTTAAAGTAGTTCTTTTTGTTTGTTGTTTGTGGTTATTTTTTAATGAATAACAGCACAAGAAAGGGAAAGCTGAATGAATCCACTAAATTAACACTGTCATACCCGTGATTTAAGATAGCTTCGTAGTCTGAACACATTACGTGACTGAAGTTAAACTATTGTTACTCATCGATATAATAACATTGTTTATATAAAACATGTTTTCACTCATGTGTAACTATTAATTGTATTTCTTATATTTATTGTATCTTCTCATCTCTGTAACTATGTATGTAGTTTACGAGAATAAAATTCAGTATCAGTATCAGTATCAGTAAAACGAAATTAATTTCAATGATATTACTGTTTGCAGACAAATCCGTCTGTTGATTGTGAAAGCACATCAGATGTTTTTAACGTATTAATCATTGATTGTAATTAATAACTATTTATTGCACCTCTTTAATACTACTTACTAAAACATGTCACTGATGTGTTAATTGTCTTGTTACCTTATATGTTTAATAAATATTTTTCGTTTTTATTTCCAACTTAAATAAGTTGCCATGCTGCTTTGCGCCTGTAATTGCGTAAGCATAAAACAAATGTCATCACAGATACCAAGGATAATAAATTTACTACTGCAGATGGGCGTTTCGTCTCCAGATTTGCGCTCGAACAAAAAAATTTTTTTAATCCAAATAAATGATATGCTGTAGAGCTTTTATCACCAAAATTCCGAATCGTTATGCTAAATCCGTCTAAGGCTATCTACAAGTTTCGAGCAGATAGGGCGCATTAAAACTACTAGGAAATTCCATACTCTAGTTATAGTATACCAGTTCATTATAGCAAATTCCTTATATTCAATAGTAAAGTAAAACTGCAAATATGCTGCACCAAGGATTGGTCTTTAGTTTTGAATGTGTTTTAACATTTAATATTTAAATGCAGTTTGTTTATTATCTTTAATGTTAAGTAAAAAGATGATTTTTGTATTCTTTATAAATATGTCCTGTCTGAGGCTTTCAATGTATGATTAACACTCGTTCTGTTACTTAGGTTTTTTTAGCTAAATATTTTGTAAACAGAATTACAATATGGTCCAAGGAATATGTTTAATGAAGTTTGTGATCTAAGGATGTTCCCAAAATTTAATGGGGTGCAGAAGGGAAGAATATATATGGTTTTCAACTTCAAGAGAGTTTTGACATTCTGAGAAAGCTACATATGACACTGTCTTTAAGGATTAGTGAACTAAGAAAAAATAGTATGGTAATACATCGACCTAAAAGAGTTAAAAGTGAAGGGCGATAACAAATCGACACACAGACATAACGCAAAATAAACAGAATAAATAGTAATGGCAATGATTAAAAGTTTGCCATTTAAAAAAAACAATAAAACCAAGAAGATCTCACGTACTCAGCCCAAGTGATCAATATTAGACATATTAGACGAACTACAGTAATCCCATGAGGCCCCAATTTCAGTATAGCATCAGTATATTTTTGAGGATACGTCCTAGTCGCGGTAATACTTTTGTAAATTATAAAACGATCATGAATAACCTTATATTGTTCATATTTGATTTATTCAATTTTTTTATTTGTCTATATGTGCAAATTTTTACATTGTGGCAAAGTTATTTCTTTTTTTTTTAAACTAGATTGCAAATAAAATGGATAAATACGAGTATGAATACTTGACTTCATATGCTTAGATGCTGACGATTTTCAACTGTTAAACTAATAGTTCATATTTTACAAAAGTGACAAAAATAAAAATCTTGAAACGAAACACAAAAAAAGACAAGTTAGAAATATGTACTTGCAGTCGATTACAGATACAAAAGCTACATATGACACTGTCTTTACGGATTAGTGAACTAAGAAAAAATAGTATGGTAATACATCGACCTAAAAGAGTTAAAAGTGAAGGGCGATAACAAATCGACACACAGACATAACGCAAAATAAACAGAATAAATAGTAATGGCAATGATTAAAAGTGTGCCATTTAAAAAAAAACAATAAAACCAAGAAGATCTCACGTACTCAGCCCAAGTGATCAATATTAGACATATTAGACGAACTACAGTAATCCCATGAGGCCCCAATTTCAGTATAGCATCAGTATATTTTTGAGGATACGTCCTAGTCGCGGTAATACTTTTGTAAATTATAAAACGATCATGAATAACCTTATATTGTTCATATTTGATTTATTCAATTTTTTTATTTGTCTATATGTGCAAATTTTTACATTGTGGCAAAGTTATTTCTTTTTTTTTAAACTAGATTGCAAATAAAATGGATAAATACGAGTATGAATACTTGACTTCATATGCTTAGATGCTGACGATTTTCAACTGTTAAACTAACAGTTCATATTTTACAAAAGTGACAAAAATAAAAATCTGGAAACGAAACACAAAAAAAGACAAGTTAGAAATATGTACTTGCAGTCGATTACAGATACAAATAAAGTCCTAATTGTGACCTTGGTTTAATAAAATATAACACAATTAATGAGCCAAATAACTTCCAGATGTCAATACCTTCCTTGTCACATCATAAATGATTGATATTAATGTATCCAGGTCAAAGGCGTACCGTTCGTAAATCATTTTCCAATTAACTGTAAAAAGGCAATCGGATTTAAAACTAGCATGATCGTGATTATCGTTTGGAGTATGTTTCATTAATAGATAATAATATTTCACCAAGTTAATAGGAAATGTCAGTTTATCTTATCCCTTAATATACTATATACTCTACACAAGTCTTTGAAACACCAAAAGCATTATAAATAATTAAAACGCTTGATGTCGATTTCTTTGACATAAAGACATAATGGGCTAATTTACCTGACTAGAGTGTGGTTTAATTCTATCTAATTGAACTAATTCACCTCTAATATGGTCATTTAAATTGATAGGACATTCCTTTACACGACTTTTTAAAAAAACCTGATAATTACCACGTTAGTCCTGATACAGTGACGAGTATCAGGTGTATGATCTTATTTTTAATATACATTTATAAATGCGGTATATTTATGTTGTATATTACATATTTTTACTAAAAACCATTGGTTTAAAAATAAATAAATGGCTACTCGTGGTATAAATATAATGGGGTAGATGTAAACACGCAATATTTGTCATTAAAAATTAATTTAAAAACATGCATATTCTTTTAATTAGGAATAAATACTTAACGTTGGGATGGGACAATACGGAAAAATAGAGATTAACCCAACAGTAATAGTTACTTCTTAGAACATTATCATAATCGCTGTTTGTCAAATGCATCACGTTTTAGTTCTATGAATCTGTTCTAAGAGATAACAGGCTGCAGCAAAATTTACATGTAAAATTTTATGTATTAAACTTAACAGGGGACCATCCAAAATCTATAGCGTAGACGCTGTTTCCATAGTTTGACCGGTTGCAAATAAAGATCCCTTTTCCCAAATGTTGTTTTGCGTTCTACAGTGCCACTTCAGAATTTCCTATCATTTAGATTTTAATTATTGTTGGGTTTGAGCGCCAATGATTAGCTATACGAAACGCGCGTATGGCGTAGTAAATTCTATTAACCTTGGTATCTTTGATGAAATTTTATAATAAGAAAATAAGTAGAAAACTTTGTAATGGATCATCTTATGAACATTGTAAACAAGTGTAATTTCAATCCGGGAAGTGACTTCACATTTATTGCAAATTTCAATGATTTAAAAAACTCTGAACACACGATTGTAGTGTTAGATTTTCAGGCAAAGTTGTAAAAATTCTTTTTGTTGCCATATAAACCTAATGAAAACCACACATTCTATTAACTAGAGACCACAGTAACGCAGAATTGAGCGAGTCGGTGAATTAAAAATAGGCATCGTATGACTTCACAAAACAATGAAAAAATGTTTCAAATGCGCTTTCTCTGGAACAGTTCACTGTAAATCTAAATCAACTTTTCCCTTTGACAACGATCACCAGCAGCAATTAGAAATTACTGTACAAAATCGGCCAATACATAAGTTATGAGCCTTTTGTGTCTCTTGACAACATAGATTTTTAACTGTATATCTCTGAATTAAACATAGAACACTGAACCGTGTTTCTGCTATTTAGAGCTTTCTATTGCTCATTTCTAAAACATAACACAATAAATTCTATGCAATGACGATGGGCTGAATATCAGAAAAAAAAAAACAAACAAAATGGCACCCATCTAATCATGCCACTACTAATACCAACTTCTCATCACTATAATCATAACATCTAGACATCTATGCTAAGGGAGACAACTGAGATTTTATATAAAAGTTTTGCAACGATATTGATTGTGTTTTAGTTAAAGTCAAATTAAATAATTTAACAGACATTTCAAGCATAAAGCACCAGCATCAATTAAGTTAGCTTTTTATTACATAAGTCATAGCAATCTAAATACAAAATATCTGAAATGTACAATATACCCAACGAATCATATGTTAAGATACTTCATGAGTTGTTATGAAAACAAAACATGACATCAGCAGGACACATTGACCAATTATTCCTAAAACTAGAGACCCTTTATAGCCCGTATCGCTCACCTGACCTACAAAGTATACTTAAAACTAGAGACTCTTAAGAACCTGCATCGATATCCTGACTTGCAAAGAATACATAAAACTAGAGACTCTTAATTCCAGCCTGTATTACTCACCTGACTTACAAAAACACTTTTTAAGACATGATTTTCTTGCAAATTTTAATATTAAATGCTAATAGTTTATGTGCTTTTTCTATGCACGTGGAATTTCCAATCATCAGTAATTTCTTAGAAGAAGCCGTTTTATGTTTTTCTCTTAGGTTACTATGTTAAGTGATGTTCCATGGTGGCAGCAATCTTGTATTTGGGATCGGAACAAAAAACTCAAAATTAGTAGAGGGCCATCTCAGGTACGTTTCTACAATATCTCAATTCCTTATGTAAAGCGGTTTGTGAGGCAGCAAATTTTGAAATTTCTGAACGCATTAGCAGCTTTGGCAGCCATGTTGAATTTCCTATTGGCTCGAAAAACTCAAAATTATAAGATTACTATCCAAGATTCACTTCTGCATTATTTGCATTATGGAACAGTTTAATAGAAGAAGCTGCTTGTATGGTGTTCCAATAGAGTCCTATATTAAGCTGTGTTACACGGTGGGTTAGGGTTAGGGTAAGAAAAAAAAAGATTATTGCCAAGGTTATTGCCTTAAAAAAGGTAATTGCCACTTGTTTATACAAACACAAATTTAGAATTTAACTATCTTGTTTAATTTTATTATTTTTTTATTTCAATAACAGCGATGTCTCCATTGGTGTTTTAACCAGTTTCTATAATAACGATCTGTTTTGCACCAATCTATTTAACCATTCCTTGTTCATTATCTTCAGCTTTAGAGTAGACAATCATGTACTATCGATTTACAAATACATTTCATTCGATGATTGAAAGATTGTTAGCAATTAAAGAAGTTCCTTATATATTATAATGGGATGTGTGTCCTATTCCTGTTGTATGAAAGTTTCTAGATAGACGTGTTCTATTTACGTTTTGCACGGTTTGTTCTATGTGTACTGTAAGACTGAGTTTTGCACGTTGTGTTCTATGCGTATTGTAAGACAGCGTTTTGCAAGGCGTTTTCTGTGTACTGTAAGACAGCGTTTTGCACGGTGTGTTATATGTGTGTTGTAAGACAGCGTTTTGCACGGCGTGTTCTATGGGTATTGCAAGACAGCATTTTGCACGGTGTGTTCTATGTGTACTGCAAGACAGCGTTTTGCACGGTGTGTTATATGTGTGTTGTAAGACAGCGTTTTGCACGGCGTGTTCTATGTGTACTGTAAAAGAGCGTTTAGCACGGTGTGTTATATGTGTGTTGTAAGACAGCGTTTTGCACGGCGTGTTTTATGGGTACTGCAAGGCAGCGTTTTGGACGGTGTGTTATATGTGTGTTGTAAGACAGCGTTTTGCACGGCGTATTCTATGGGTACTGCAAAACAGCGTTTTGGACGGTGTGTTGTATGTGTGTTGCAAGACAGCGTTATGCACGACGTGTTCTATGGGTACTGTAAGACAGCGTTTTGCAAGGTGTGTTATATGTGTGTTGTAATACAGCGTTTTGCACGGCGTGTTCTATGGGTACTGTAAGACAGCGTTTTGCACGGTGTGTTCTCTGTGTACTTTAAGACAGTGTTTTGCACGGTGTTTTCTGTGTAGTGTAAGACAGCATCTTGCCCAATGTATTCTATGTATATTGTAAGACAGCGTTTTGCAAGGTGTGTTCTATGTGTACTGTTATACCGAGTATTGCTCGGTGTGTTCTGTGTACTGTAAAACAGCGTTTTGCACGGTGTTTCCTATGTGTACCATAAGAAAGAGTTTTGCACGGATTGTAGGAGTAAGACAGCGTTTTACACGGCGTGTTCTATGGGTACTGTAAGACAACGTTTTGCACGGCGTGTTCTATGAGTACTGTAAGACAGCGTTTTGCACGGCGTGTTCTATGTATATTGTAAGACAAGGTTTTGCACGGTGTGTTCTGTGTGTACTGTAAAACAGCGTTTTGCACGGTGTCCTATGTGTACTATAAGAGCATTTTCACAGTTGAAGTCGAGCACACCTTACCCGAAGTCATTATGTATAAAAATATGGCTTCAAATGAAACTAACAATTAAACACATGCAATAACGGTTACACATGTATTATGTCTCAGTTTTTTTAAATTTACCAATTATCAATGACACACAAACATCTTTGTGGTACGTCGTAGGATCATGGAATCATAGATGCCCCTCTCGACTTTTAACTAAGTTACCGGAAAATTGTGACTTACTTGTAATGTCATTGACTTATAATATACGGATCCAGGAGGACAGAGCGCTGTGTGCAGTGTATAATGCTTTGTACAATGATGGTTCCCTTTACTTGCAAGTCTTTACAAAGTCTTTACCTAGTCATTACAAAGTAACCATATTGTTACTTCTACTACACACATCGAGTTTAACACGCATAAATTTGAATACAATTCAGATGGTTATTGTGAGAAAATAATGTCCAGCCCTGGGTCAAGCATGAGTCATATTAGATATTTCATAATTTAAATGTAAAAGTACTAAGCTGTGTACTAATTTTCTAGTGGTTACTAGTATTACATTCAATTTTTTCTCTGGACCTACCCCACCTCAACCACGGACATGATAGTGTACTAGATAGCTACATTCACATTCTGTTTTCTTTCGAACATTCAGCTTCTATTATAACGTAAGAAAAACCAAAAATAATAACTTCTCACATTTATTTAAACTAGTCAGTTATAAAAAAATTACAAATACAACATTGTGTATTAACGCTCATTCATTCAAAATGTGACAATGTCATGTCACAATACTTCAAACCGTACAGTACATTTAGTTAATATCAAAACATAAATATATACATCAATTATCTGTTGTTTATTAAAAATTTACTAACAAGTCAAATATATTTGTAAAAAATACAAATAAAAAATAATTGAACAAAAAATTTAACATGGAAACCGTAATTTGCATCTTTGACTGTTTAATCAGCTCACTTGGCAAGCATGCATTATTACTGCAGCCACTAATCGTCCACTTACTCAACTTTAACACGGTATATACATTGTGAGCTGAACAGGTAATATGTCTGATGTCATAGGAATTAGTCATCCATTTTATTCTCTTCTTTCAGAAATTTAAACTCTCTTTCATCAACAAGATAAAATAAATGCATTAGAGTACGAAATGTTCCAGTAGTTTTTATTTATTTTTTCCTCTTCCTTAGAATGTCATAATTCTGATCAGATATGTTCTTGTTAAATCTATTTATGGTGACCTCAGCTTGCCCCAGGATGCCTAAACTGTGGAATCTTACTGTGGAACAGACAGACAGACGGACTTCCTTATTAGTGGAAGCTAATGACGAAAAGACATACAGAATCTTAAAGTCGAGAAGACGTACAAACTGCCGAATTTGTGGAATATTAAAGGAGAGCAAATATACAAAATACATAACTGATGAAATTTTAAAGTCTGCTTTATAAATGGAGCTTGAAGGCATACAGACTGCCAAATTAGTGAAATCTTACAAGGCCATCAGACAGAGAGACTGAATAATTAGTGAAATCTAATAAGGCAAGCAGACATACAGACTGCCTAATTACAGGAATATTAAAGGCGATCAGACACAATGATTCCTTTTTTAGCGAAATTTCAAAGGATAGCAGACATACAGACTGCCATATAAGAACACTCTTTAAGGAGGGCAGACATCCCGATTGCCTAATTAGGGGAATAGTAAAGGTGATCAGACATCCAGATAGCTTTATTAGCGGTATATTTAAGGCTTAATAACGACCTTACTAAGTCTGGTTACAATTGGCTGAAGGAATTCTTTGGAGAGGATTTTAAATTCATTTGACGGATTTGATAAACAGCAGCTTATTGAGACTTTAGTATGTTGAGAATATGTTTTGTCACCATTTTGTTAAGTTCAAATCTGTTGTCGTAATTATGACAACACTCCTCCCTGCTTCTACATTTGTATTGTTAAAACAATGGGACTATGTTGTCCACAATCAGATAGCACTCCTCCCTACTTATATTGGTAAAACAATGGGACTTTATTGTCTTTAATTAGATATCGCTCCTCCATACTTATATTGATAAATCAATGGGACTCTGTTGTCCTTATTCCGATTACACTCCTCCCTACTTATATTGGTAAAACAATGGGACTCAGTTGTAGCCGTTATGACAAAACTCCTCAAATTTAAATACAAAGTATAATTAATAGTCTCATTATTAATAGATTATATTGCGACAATTGTCAGAACACAGAATCACACAGAGCAAATCACCACAGTAGAAAAAAACCCAGATGAATTCAGATCAGGTTGGATCCTTTTAAAAATTATATATACCAACAAAATATCGTTGAATATCGTTGGGTCCTTTTAGCAATTAAATATACTAACACAATACTGTTGGTCCTTTTAGCAATTATATATACCAACAAAATATCGTTAAGTCCTTTTAGCAATTATATATACTAACAAAATATCACGGGTCCTTTTAGCAATTATATATGCCAACACAATATCTTTTGTTCCTTATAGCAATTATATATACCAACAAAATATCCTTGGGTCCATTTATCAATTATAACCAACAAAATATCCTTGGGTCCTTTAAGCAATTAAAGGACCAATTAAATATCATTTGGTCCTTTTAGAAATTATATTTCTTACAAAATATCATTGGGGTCCATTTAGCAACTATAACCAACAAAATATCTCTGGGTCCTTTAAGCAATTGTATATACCAACAAAATATCCTTGGGTCCTTTTAGCAATTATATATACCAACAAAATATCGTTAAGTCCTTTTAGCAATTATATATACTAACAAAATATCACGGGGTCCTTTTAGCAATTATATATACCAACACAATATCTTTTGTTCCTTTTAGCAATTATATATACCAACAAAATATCGTTTGGTCCTTTTAGCAATTATATATACCAACAAAATATCCTTGGGTCCATTTATCAATTATAACCAACAAAATATCCTTGGGTCCTTTAAGCAATTAAAGGACCAATTAAATATCATTTGGTCCTTTTAGAAATTATATTTCTTACAAAATATCATTGGGGTCCATTTAGCAACTATAACCAACAAAATATCTCTGGGTCCTTTAAGCAATTGTATATACCAACAAAATATCCTTGGGTCCTTTTAGCAATTATATATACCAACAAAATATCGTTAAGTCCTTTTAGCAATTATATATACTAACTAAATATCACGGGGTCCTTTTAGCAATTATATATACCAACACAATATCTTTTGTTCCTTTTAGCAATTATATATACCAACAAAATATCGTTTGGTCCTTTTAGCAATTATATATACCAACAAAATATCCTTGGGTCCATTTATCAATTATAACCAACAAAATATCCTTGGGTCCTTTAAGCAATTAAAGGACCAATTAAATATCATTTGGTCCTTTTAGAAATTATATTTCTTACAAAATATCATTGGGGTCCATTTAGCAACTATAACCAACAAAATATCCCTGGGTCCTTTAAGCAATTGTATATACCAACAAAATATCCTTGGGTCCTTTTAGCAATTATATATACATGTACCAACAAACTCTATCTGTGAAATTTGGTGGAACTAAATATTTCTGTAATGATCTGTGTTGATCAGTTATATACAACTGTATATTATGCATCACAACATTACAAATGCTTGACACAGAAAACAGTTATCAAACTAATTAATATATTTTTTGCGTAAAAATGTCAGTCCTCTGGGATCAACAATTTGAAGTGCTTGCATAAGACGACGCAACGTGGTATTGCCTTCGGACTTGCTCCATTTAGTAAGAATGTCATAATTTTGATTAAACATGTCCTTGCCATGCCTGCAAATGGTATCTTCAATCTGAACGGTGGGTAACCCTAATTCCACACCAAGATGAAGTGCACAATTTCCAATCTGTTTGGATAGTTCCAATAAACTGTCATCGTCTAGAGTTTTTTGTAATGCTTTATGTTCGAGTTCTAAAATATATTTAAATGTAATTTATGACATAATTGCTTAAATAATAAAGTGATCTGTCAATTTGTTTAAAATTAACGATAGCATAAATAGACTCTGCATTATATTAAACATTTGATCAGTACAGAATACTCCAACTGTGTTTAATATTACGAAACACACATTCTTGAATACATTGGTTCAGATTGGCCAAGAGTGATTTGAAAGGGTTTACATCCTACAATTAAGACTGAATGTGATAACAAGTCACCGGATTCTTACCTTCAAAAGTAATACAATTTTCATTTATATGTAAGCCACCAGTTTCAGATACAAACACATTTTACTTACCAAAAAGTTTTGTTTCTTCTCTAAAAATCTGAAAAATAAAAAGATTATTTTTTCTTATGGCACTTTTTTGACACAGATATCAAAACACTTTTTGCAAATTTGCACCCAATAGGCAGCAAACATGAGGGTCCCTGTGCCTTCCCTTACACAAACATGAGGGTCCCTGTTCCTTCCCATACACAAACATGAGGGTCCCTGTTCCTTCCCATACACAAACATGAGGGTCCCTGTGCCTTCCCTTACACAAACATGAGGGTCCCTGTTCCTTCCCTTACACAAACATGAGGGTCCCTGTTCCTTCCCTTACACAAACATGAGGGTCCCTGTTCCTTCCCATACACAAACATGAGGGTCCCTGTTCCTTCCCTTACACAAACATGAGGGTCCCTGTTCCTTCCCATACACAAACATGAGGGTCCCTGTGCCTTCCCATACACAAACATGAGGAAACATGAGGGTCCCTGTTCCTTCCCTTACACAAACATGAGGGTCCCTGTTCCTTCCCATACACAAACATGAGGGTCCTGTTCCTTCCCATACAGAAACATGAGGGTCCCTGTTCCTTCCCATACACAAACATGAGGGTCCCTGTGCCTTCCCATACAGAAACATGAGGGTCCCTGTTCCTTCCCATACACAAACATGAGGGTCCCTGTTCCTTCCCATACAGAAACATGAGGGTCCCTGTTCCTTCCCATACACAAACATGAGGGTCCTGTTCCTTCCCATACACAAACATGAGGGTCCCTGTTCCTTCCCTTACACAAACATGAGGGTCCCTGTTCCTTCCCATACACAAACATGAGGGTCCCTGTTCCTTCCCATACACAAACATGAGGGTCCCTGTTCCTTCCCATACACAAACATGAGGGTCCCTGTTCCTTCCCATACACAAACATGAGGGTCCCTGTTCCTTCCCTTACACAAACATGAGGGTCCCTGTTCCTTCCCATACACAAACATGAGGGTCCCTGTTCCTTCCCTTACACAAACATGAGGGTCCTGTTCCTTCCCATACACAAACATGAGGGTCCCTGTTCCTTCCCATACACAAACATGAGGGTCCCTGTTCCTTCCCATACACAAACATGAGGGTCCCTGTTCCTTCCCATACACAAACATGAGGGTCCCTGTTCCTTCCCATACACAAACATGAGGGTCCCTGTTCCTTCCCTTACACAAACATGAGGGTCCCTGTTCCTTCCCATACACAAACATGAGGGTCCCTGTTCCTTCCCATACACAAACATGAGGGTCCCTGTTCCTTCCCTTACACAAACATGAGGGTCCTGTTCCTTCCCATACACAAACATGAGGGTCCCTGTTCCTTCCCTTACACAAACATGAGGGTCCTGTTCCTTCCCATACACAAACATGAGGGTCCCTGTTCCTTCCCATACATAAACATGAGGAAACATGAGGGTCCCTGTTCCTTCCCATACACAAACATGAGGGTCCCTGTTCCTTCCCTTACACAAACATGAGGGTCCCTGTGCCTTCCCTTACACAAACATGAGGGTCCCTGTGCCTTCCCATACACAAACATGAGGAAACATGAGGGTCCATGTTCCTTCCCATACACAAACATGAGGGTCCCTGTTCCTTCCCATACATAAACATGAGGAAACATGAGGGTCCTGTTCCTTCCCATACACAAACATGAGGGTCCCTGTTCCTTCCCATACACAAACATGAGGGTCCCTGTGCCTTCCCATACACAAACATGAGGGTCCCTGTTCCTTCCCATACATAAACATGAGGGTCCCTGTTCCTTCCCATACACAAACATGAGGGTCCCTGTTCCTTCCCATACACAAACATGAGGGTCCCTGTGCCTTCCCATACACAAACATGAGGGTCCCTGTGCCTTCCCATACACAAACATGAGGAAACATGAGGGTCCCTGTTCCTTCCCATACACAAACAAATCATTTCCTTTAACACAACATAAGTCTCTTTTTGACCACACTTGCACACCTACATTGTCTCTGAAGATAGCTTTCCAACCCATGTCTTCAAAAAAATTTCTTTCCTGTTGTTCTTGTAATCTTGGACTGTATCTATCTGCAGTAGTTTTTAAATTTGAAGAAAATTCTATGGTATAGAAACTGAGCTGTTATTAGCAAATCACTTTACACTTTAAAGTAAGGGGCATAACTTAGGGGCAAAATAGGTATCATGTCTCAAATTTAATAGCTGAAGAACAGTCAAGAAATGTTAAGCCTGACATACTCTTTACATAGTTACATTATACTGAATATTTATTACAGCTTTGACTTTATTTACTTACCCTGCACAACAGGTGCCTTCCTTCATCAGTCCGTTTTAAGGCATCATTCAACATTTCAAAAGATGGATCTTCTAGATTTGCCTCAATAATTTTTTTCCATTTACACAAGGCATCAAACGTAATCTTGAACACCTGAACATCACTTCCACTATGCATATGTTCAATTTTTTTCAAAGCATCATCTGGGAGTCCTAGATGAATGACATATTCACGCAATTTCTCAATATTTAAATAAATAGCCAATCTGGCAAGGTGTTGTTCACTTGGACACAAAGACAAAAATTCTGTACTAGGACCTGTAATATAATTTAAATTATGTATTTAGTTAAACATTTTGTCTGTAGTGTTTTAGATTTACATTGTTGTCTCATGTATTTCAAAAACATAATATTGTTTTCTAAAAGTATACTAGGGGATGTAATATTTACACTCTGTTTGATATATATGTAAATATATATATATGCTCTTAATATTGTGTCAATATTTTTGTTTTTGCTATCTCTAAGAAAGGAAAATGCAGATTCCATTTCATGCATATGTATCAGGAAATAATTTGAGGCAAAGGAGAATGAAAAATAATACAATTAATACTTGGTTTAGGACAAAAGCGTTTGGTTGTTTGTTGAAATGCATTTGAATACAACTTTCTGCAATTTTTCACTATATGACAATGTTCAGTTTTTATTTTGCAAGAAAGCCTAAGGATCTGGTCACACCCCAACCTTCGGCAAAAAACAAGCAATCCTTGCTTATAAAAGGCTGGAGTCGAGCAAACTGTCTTAACGGCCTTATGTATAGTGGTAGTAAAAGTGTACCAGTCACATGTTATAGATTGTTGTACCCTACATTCAGTTACAGTATAACAGTGAATATATTTGTTATATTCTGTTTGGGTCAATAGTGAGTACATGCATACAAGTTTTAGTCTGTAAGCCAAGGCATAAATTGAGTTTTTATAAAGTGGTAATATTTTGCTCAGATCTTACAAGATGAAATTTTGTATTTTTATAAAACAATGTAGTATTTTTACATTAATTGCATGAACGGTAATGAATTGTGCGTGTATTATTTACTTATATCTATTATACATAATTATATTTGCCGAACTTGACTGACGGATATAGTAATCATTATGGTGTGTTCCATTTATGATTGATGTAATTATGCTTAAAATTCTTTTGAAACCAAGACTCTGCAAGTAAAAGGTAAAATCATTATAAAGGAATACGAACAGTTTTCCTTAAAACTAGAATTAGTGTTGTTGAATGACGTCTTTCAATTGTGAAGTGAAAAATTCCAGAAGTGCCACTCAAATATATTTATCAGGTAAAACATGTCTGATTTTGAATGTATATCTACAATTATCCATTTTTAATTCTACTCAACTTACCTTTGCAGTCTATCTGACATTCCTTCTGTTTCTACAAAAAACAATACAATATAAAAAAACACATTTTTAGTTCCAGAGAGAATATTAGAAGCCCAGTTGTTATTTAAGATATTTTTTGTAATTTACAGAACACACTTGTAGCATGTCTGACACCTCAAAATTTACAGAAGAACACAGATGTAGCATGTCTGACACCTCATACTTTACAGAACACAGATGTAGCATGTCTGACACCTCATACTTTACAGAACACACATGTAGCATGTTTGACACCACATAATTTACAGAACACACATGTAACATGTCTGACACCTCATAATTAACAAAACACACATGTAGCATGTTGGACACCTCATACTTTACAGAACACACATGTAGCATGTCTGACACCTCATACTTTACAGAACACACATGTAGCATGTCTGACACCTCATACTTTACAGAACACACATGTAGCATGTTTGACACCTCATACTTTACAGAACACACATGTAGCATGTCTGACACCACATAATTTACAGAACACACATGTAACATGTCTGACACCTGATACTTTACAGAACACACATGTAACAGGTCTGACACCCCATACAGTACAGAACACACATGTACCATGTTTGACACCTCATACTTTACAGAACACAGATGCAGCATGTCTGACACCTTGTACGTTACAGAACACACATGTAACATGTCTGACACCTCATAATTAACAAAACACACATGTAGCATGTTGGAAACCTCATACTTTACAGAAGAACACAGATGTAGCATGGTTGAAACCTAAATTTTACGGAACACACATGTAACATGTCTGACACCTCATACAGTATAGAACACACATGGAGCATGTCTGACACCTCATACAGTACAGAACACACATGTAGCATGTCATACACCACATACTTTACAGAACACACATGAAGCATGTCTTACACCTCATTCTTTACAGAACACACATGTAGCATGTCTGACACCTCATACTTTACAGAACAAACATGTAGCATGTCTGACACCTCATATTTTACAGAACACACATGTAGTATGTCTGACACCTCATACTTTACAGAACACACATGTTGCATGTCTGACACCACATAATTTACAGAACACACATGTAGCATGTCGGACACCTGATACTTTACAAAACACACATGTAACATGTCTGACACCCCATACAGTACAGAACACACATGTACCATGTTCGACACCTTATACTTTACAGAACACCGATGCAGCATGTCTGACACCTTATACTTTACAGAACACACATGTAACATGTCTGACACCTCATAATTAACAAAACACACATGTAGCATGTTGGACACCTCATACTATACAGAAGAACACAGACGTAGCATGGTTGAAACCTAAACTTTACAGAATACACCTGTAGCATGTCTGACACCTCATAACTTACAGAAGAACACAGATGTAGCATGGCTGAAACCTCATACTTTACAAAACACACATGTAACATGTCTGACACCTCATACAGTACAGAACACACATGTAGCATGTCTGACACCTTATACAGTACAGAACACAGATGTAGCATGTCATACACCTCATACTTTACAGAACACACATGTAACATGTCTGACACCTCATACAGTACAAAACACACATGTAGCATGTCATACACCTCATACTTTACAGAACATCGATGTAGCATGTCTGACATCTCATACTTTACAGAACACACATGTAGAATGTCATACACCTCATACTTTACAGAACACACATGTAGCATGTCTTGTCAACATATATTTGTTCCTTATAACAAAAGTTCCCCGGGAATTAATATTATAAACAATAACATAATAGAAGTTCCCTTTGGAACAAATATTCTATAAGCTTTATTCCGTTAGGAACAAATATCATAGAAATGGTATAACATTTGTTCCATGGGAACAAATATTATATAATATTTCTTCACTTTGGAACAAATGTTATGGAGGAACTTCTAGTACATGACAGTCTGACACCTCATACTTTACAGAACACACATGTAGCATGTCTGACACCTCATACAGTACAGAACACAGATGTAGCATGTCTGACACCTTATACTTTACAGAACACACATGTAACATGTCTGACACCTCATATAGTACAGAACACACATGTAGCATGTCTGACACCTCATACAGTACAGAACACAGATGTAGCATGTCTGACACCTTATACTTTACAGAACACACATGTAACATGTCTGACACCTCATACTTTACAGAACACAGATGTAACATGTCTGACACCTCATACTTTACAGAACACACGTGTAGCATGTCTGACACCTCATACTTTACAGAACACACATGTAGCATGTCTGACACCTCATACTTTACAGAACACACATGTAGCATATCTGACACCTCATACTTTACAGAACACACATGTAGCATGTCTGACACCTCATACTTTACAGAACAAACATGTAGCATGTCTGACACCTCATATTTTACAGAACACACATGTAGTATGTCTGACACCTCATACTTTACAGAACACACATGTTGCATGTCTGACACCACATAATTTACAGAACACACATGTAGCATGTCGGACACCTGATACTTTACAAAACACACATGTAACATGTCTGACACCCCATACAGTACAGAACACACATGTAACATGTCTGACACCTCATACTTTACAGAACACAGATGTAACATGTCTGACACCTCATACTTTACAGAACACACGTGTAGCATGTCTGACACCTCATACTTTACAGAACACACATGTAGCATGTCTGACACCTCATACTTTACAGAACACACATGTAGCATGTCTGACGCCTCATACAGTACAGAACACACATGTACCATGTTTGACACCTCATACTTTACAGAACATCGATGTAGCATGTCTGACATCTCATACTTTACAGAACACACATGTAGCATGTCTGTGTCTGACACCTCATACTTTACAGAACACACATGTAGCATGTCTGTGTCTGACACCTCATACTTTACAGAACACACATGTAGCATATCTGACACCTCATACTTTACAGAACACACATGTAGCATGTCTGACACCTCATACTTTACAGAACACACATGTAGCATGTCTGACACCTCATACTTTACAGAACACACATGTAGCATGTCTGACACCTCATACTTTACAGAACACACATGTAGCATGTCTGTGTCGGACACCTCATACTTTACAGAACACACATGTAGCATGTCTGACACCTCATACTTTACAGAACACACATGTAGCATGTCTGACACCTCATACTTTACAGAACACACATGTAGCATGTCTGACACCTCATACTTTACAGAACACACATGTAGCATGTCTGACACCTCATACTTTACAGAACACACATGTAGCATGTCTGTGTCGGACACCTCATACTTTACAGAACACACATGTAGCATGTCTGACACCTCATACTTTACAGAACACACATGTAGCATGTCTGACACCTCATACTTTACAGAACACACATGTAGCATGTCTGACACCTCATACTTTACAGAACACACATGTAGCATGTCTGTGTCTGACACCTCATACTTTACAGAACACACATGTAGCATGTCTGACACTTCATACTTTACAGAACACACATGTAGCATGTCTGACACCTCATACTTTACAGAACACACATGTAGCATGTCTGTGTCTGACACCTCATACTTTACAGAACACACATGTAGCATGTATGTGTCTGACACCTCATACTTTACAGAACACACATGTAGCATGTCTGACACCTCATACTTTACAGAACACACATGTAGCATGTCTGTGTCTGACACCTCATTCTTTACAGAACACACATGGAGCATGTCTGACACCTCATACTTTACAGAACACACATGTAGCATGTCTGACACCTCATACTTTACAGAACACACATGTAGCATGTCTGTGTCTGACACCTCATACTTTACAGAACACACATGTAGCATGTCTGTGTCTGACACCTCATACTTTACAGAACACACATGTAGCATGTCTGACACCTCATACTTTACAGAACACACATGTAGCATGTCTGACACCTCATACTTTACAGAACACACATGTAGCATGTCTGTGTCTGACACCTCATTCTTTACAGAACACACATGGAGCATGTCTGACACCTCATACTTTACAGAACACACATGTAGCATGTCTGACACCTCATACTTTACAGAACACACATGTAGCATGTCTGACACCTCATACTTTACAGAACACACATGTAGCATGTCTGACACCTCATACTTACAGAACACACATGTAGCATGTCTGACACCTCATACTTTACAGAACACACATGTAGCATGTCTGACACCTCATACTTTACAGAACACACATGTAGCATGTCTGTGTCTGACACCTCATACTTTACAGAACACACATGTAGCATGTCCGTGTCTGACACCTCATAGTTTACAGAACACACATGGAGCATGTCTGACACCTCATACTTTACAGAACACACATGTAGCATGTCTGACACCTCATACTTTACAGAACACACATGTAGCATGTCTGACACCTCATACTTTACAGAACACACATGTAGCATGTCTGACACCTCATACTTTACAGAACACACATGTAGCATGTCTGACACCTCATACTTTACAGAACACACATGTAGCATGTCTGACACCTGATACTTTACAGAACACACATGTAGCATGTCTGTGTCTGACACCTCATACTTTACAGAACACACATGTAGCATGTCTGTCTGACACCTCATACTTTACAGAACACACATGTACCTGATAGTTAACATAATGACACATGTAGCCAAATAGTTAATAAATTGACATAATTGGATGGAAAGACACAAGAAACCTGTCTGACACCTAGTTGTTGTTGACGGGATATTATACAATAAAAAACAATTGTCACGACGGATACACCTTTCATTCAATCCTGCATTTATCGTATATACAGTATGCAGCACTTATATAAACAATTAGTTTTTAAAGGGATTTTATATCTGCATCATTCATAATATGTATACTAGTTTAAGCTTACCTTGTCAAATGTCCAGTACAATGCGTACTTTGTTTCATGTTCTTTTCCGTCCGTACATTTCCATGAAAACACTTTCTTAGCTTCTGACTGGTGCAGATAACAAATTCCTGCTTTACATTTCTCTCCGACTTTGATGTTGAACAAATTGGTGATATCCAATGTTGAAGCCAATTTTCCAAAACTGCTGTGGTAGAACTTTAAAGCATTTTCTATTGTAAGAGTTAAGCATTCTTGTATACATGAAGCAATGTCAGGAGATATAAACTGTTTTGACACCATATTCTGTAAACATACAACGACTCTATTATCACGGACTAAAACGTACAGCTCGTTTGATTGGTCAATAGAAAGAACTGCAGCTTTGTTGTACAAGCAAACATCTCCTTTAGTTGTCTCCTTCAAAGGCCACACATTCAATGCAGACCCAATTATTTTATAAGACAGAGCAGAAGGTATTGATGACTTTAAAAGTTCATATGACAGGTACAATGTTTTGTTTTCTTTAAGAGTTTCACAAAAGTTAGTTGGTGGTTCCTTTTTTATTATGCATGGTACAAGGTAAACATCACTGGCTTTCCCTCGTGTATTGTAGCGCTTTGGTTCAATCAGAAGGTCAAGGTGAATCAATACTTGTACCACAAACTCTTTGAAGTTATTATCAGGCATGTGTCTTTTGAACTCATCCTGCTGCCAGAGTTTGAACAAATCTTCTTTCCTGATCTTCCCCGATTTTGTCATTTCGTTCAAGATTTGTCTAAGAGTTGTGTCGGATGGAAAGAACATCTCATCTGTTATAAATGCCCTCAAGATATCTACCAGAGACGTTGGCTGTACAATGATGAAGTTTTGAAGTCCTTGGCTTTTAAAGTACATAATTTTTCCTAATTCATGCTGCACTCGTAAGAAATCATCCAATTGCTTGTCTGTGAGTTTAAGATCATCGTTTTCTTCATTTATCTTTATTAGATTATCCTTTGCAATGATACTGATGTGTCTTGCTCTCATCTCGGATAATTGAAGCTCTAATGGAACCCAGGCCATTGGCATCCGTTTTCCCCACGACTTCTGCCTAAATGCTATGTCTACGTAAGTTGTCTGTAGCCTGATAACTTCAGAATCATTTCTGTTCGTTCCATTTATAAAGTATATATCATTGTACTTTATACGATTTGCATGTTCATGGTTTTGAAACATGTCTTTCAGATCTTTTTGGAATTGGATCATCATCTTTGTCTGTTCATCCTTTAAATGAATGACAGATGTCATATTTGTATTGCCATAACTTTGAAAAGAAAACTGGCTAAAAACAAAGGGAATTTTCTGTCCCCCCAGTCCGACCCTCGTTGTTAATAGAAAACCTTTCCTTTAAATTATCTCTTTAAATAATTCTTTATATTAAATACTTATTTTTGAAAACCACAAAACTTGGTTAGAAATATGTTAGACATGCAATCAAAATTATTTAATTATTTGATATCTATACCATAGTTTAATATTTCAGGTACCTCCTTTATTACGTCACTGTAAGTTATTTAACTTACCTACTTTACAGAGTCTCTGAAAGTTATTTAACTTACCTCCTTTAGTATCTCTGTAAGTTATTTAACTTACCTCCTTTAGAAATTCTCTAAGTTATCTAACTTTCCTCCTTAAGTTTGTCTCTGTAAGTTACTTAACTTACCTCCTTTAGAGATTCTCTGTAAGTTATCTAACTTACCTCCTTTAGTTTGTCTCTGTAAGTTGTTAAACTTACATCCATAAAAGATTCTCTTTAAGTTATCTAACTTTCCTCCTTTAGTTTGTCTCTAAGTTACTTAACTTACCTCCTTTAGAGATTCTCTGTAAGTTACTTAACTTACCTCCTTTAGAGAGTCTCTGTAAGTTATTTAACATACCTCCTTTAGTGTGTCTCTGTAAGTTATTTAACTTACCCCCCTTTAGTGTCTCTGCAAGTTATTTAACTTACCCCCCTTTAGTGTCTCTGCAAGTTATTTTACTTACCTCCTTTAGTGTGTCTCTAAAAGTTATTTAACTTAACCCCTTAAGTGTGTCTCTTTAAGTTATTTAACTTACATCCTTTAGAGATTCTCTATAAGTTATTTAACTTACCTCTTTTAGAGAGTGCCTAAATTATCTAATGTTCCTCCTTAAGTTTTCTCTAAGTTACTTACCTTACCTCCTTTCGAGATTCTCGGTAAGTTACTTAACTTACTTCCTTTAGAAATTCTCTAAGTTACTTAACTTATCTCCTTTAGTGCAACTCTGTAAGTTATTTAACTTACTCCTTTAGTTTGTCTCTGTAAGTTATTAAACTTACCTCCTTTAGCGAGTCTCTGTAAGTTATTAAACTTACCTCCTTTAGTTTGTCTCTGTAAGTTATTTAACTTACCCCCCTTTAGTGTCTCTGCAAGTTATTTTACTTACCTCCTTTAGTGTGTCTCTATAAGTTATTTAACTTAACCCCTTAAGTGTGTCTCTTTAAGTTACTTAACTTACATCCTTTAGAGATTCTCTATAAGTTATTTAACTTACCTCTTTTAGAGAGTGCCTAAATTATCTAATGTTCCTCCTTAAGTTTTCTCTAAGTTACTTACCTTACCTCCTTTCGAGATTCTCGGTAAGTTACTTAACTTACTTCCTTTAGAAATTATCTAAGTTACTTAACTTATCTCCTTTAGTGCAACTCTGTAAGTTATTTAACTTACTCCTTTAGTTTGTCTCCGTAAGTTATTAAACTTACCTCCTTTAGCGAGTCTCTGTAAGTTATTAAACTTACCTCCTTTAGTTTGTCTCTGTAAGTTATTTAAACATGCCTCCTTTAGTTTGTCTCTGTAAGTTATTAAACTTACCTCCTTTAGTTTGTCTCTGTAAGTTATTAAACTTACCTCCTTTAGTTTGTCTCTGTAAGTTATTTACCTTACCTCCTTTAGTGTCTCTCTGTAAGTTACTTAACTTACCTCCTTTAATTTGTCTCTGTTAGTTATTAAACTTACCTCCTTTAGTGTGTCTCTGCAAGTTATTTAACTTACCCCTTTAGTGTGTCTCTCCAAGTTACTTAACTTACCTCCTTTAGTTTGTCTGTTAGTTATTAAACTTACCTCCTTTAGTTTGTCTCTGTAAGTTATTAAACTAACCTCCTTTAGTGTCTCTAAGTTATTAAACTTACCTCCTTTAGTTTGTCTTTGTTAGTTATTAAACTTACCTCCTTTAGTGTGTCTCTGCAAGTTATTTAACTTACCCCTTTAGTGTGTCTCTCCAAGTTACTTAACTTACCTCCTTTAGTTTGTCTGTTAGTTATTAAACTTATCTACTTTAGTTTGTCTCTGTAAGTTATTAAACTAACCTCCTTTAGTTTGTCTCATTTAACTTACCTCCTTTAGTGTGTCTCTGTAAGTTACTTAACTTACCTCCTTTAGTTTGTCTCTGTTAGTTATTAAACTTACCTCCTTTAGTGTCTCTAAGTTATTAAACTTACCTCCTTTAGTTTGTCTCTGTTAGTTATTAAACTTACCTCCTTTAGTGTGTCTCTGCAAGTTATTTAACTTACCCCTTTAGTGTGTCTCTCCAAGTTACTTAACTTACCTCCTTTAGTTTGTCTGTTAGTTATTAAACTTATCTACTTTAGTTTGTCTCTGTAAGTTATTAAACTAACCTCCTTTAGTTTGTCTCATTTAACTTACCTCCTTTAGTGTGTCTCTGTAAGTTACTTAACTTACCTCCTTTAGTTTGTCTCTGTTAGTTATTAAACTTACCTCCTTTAGTGTCTCTAAGTTATGAAACTTACCTCCTTTAGTTTGTCTCTGTTAGTTATTAAAATTACCTCCTTTAATGTGTCACTGTAAGTTATTAAACTTACCTCCTTTAGTGTGTATCTCAGTTATTTAACTTACCTCCTTAGGTGTGTCTCTTTTAGTTATTTATTGTTTGTTTGAATGTTTAATTTCACTTTCAGCAATTTCAAGGGGTCCAGTTTTTATTGGGGGAGTAAGCCGAAGTACCCAGAGAGAAACCTAACCTTGGTAGGAAAACTTGCAATCCTTCTCAATTAAGGTTGGTTTCAAGTACACTCTGCCTGCAGTGAGACTCAAACTAGCAA
Organism: Limnoperna fortunei; assembly: GCA_944474755.1. Taxonomy (NCBI): domain Eukaryota; kingdom Metazoa; phylum Mollusca; class Bivalvia; order Mytilida; family Modiolidae; genus Limnoperna; species Limnoperna fortunei. The sequence goes on along the minus strand of OX104112.1, from coordinate 110,709,317 downwards.
CCTCAGTGTTGACAGACCATGTGATCAATAGTAGACGAACTACCTCAACAACCCTGCCACCAGTGTGTTATTAAAATTACCTTCAATAATGTGTCTCAGTTGTTTAACTTACCTACTTCAGTGTCTCTGTAAGTTATTTAACTTACCTCCTATAGTGAGTCTCTGCAAGTTTTTGAACTTACCTCCTTTGGTGTGTATTTAAGGGTTGTTTAACTTACCTTCATGAGTGTGTCTCTGTAAGTTGTTTAACTTACCTCCCATGGTGTGCCTGTGAGTTAGCATGTCCTGTGAGTTGTTTAAATAACTTCTCTTTAATATGTCCTATGAAGTGTTTAGCTTACCTCCTTTAATTTGCGTGTGAGTTTGTTTAGCTTACCTCCTTTAGTGTGCCCCTAGGAATTGTTCAACTTATATCCTATGTTGTGACTCCATGAGTGGCTTAATATAACAACATTAGTGTGTCATGTGTGTTGTTCTAATTATCTTCTTTAATTTATCTGTGTGAGTTGTTTAACTTTCCTTCATTAATATTTGTGAGTTGTTTACCTTTCCCCTTTTTGTGTGTCTCTAGGAGTTGTTTAAATTACCTCTATTAGTGTGTAAGTGTGAGTTATTTAACTTACCCCTATTAATGTGTCTGTGAGTTGTTTATCTTACCTCTATAAGGGTGTATCTGTGAGTTGTTTAACTTACTTATATTAGTGTGTCTCTGTGAGTTGTTTAACTTACTTCTAGAAGATTGTTTAACTTACCTATTAGTATGTCTCTCTGAGTTGTTCAACTTACCTTTATAAGTGTGTCTTTGTGAGTAATTTAACTTACCTCCTTAAGTGTTTTATCTGTGAGTTGCTTACCTTAGCTCTATTAGTGTGTTTCTGTGAGTTGTTAAACTTACCTCTTTTAGTGTGTCTCTGAGTTGTTTACCTTACCTCTATAAATATATGTGAGTTACTTAACTTACCTATGTTAGTTTGTTTCTGTGAGTTGTCTAACTTACCTCTAAAAGTGTTTTATCTGTGAGTTGCTTACCTTAGCTCTACAAGTGTGTTTCTGTGAGTTGTTTAACTGACCTATATTAGTGTGTCTCTGTGGGTTGTTTAACTTACCTCTGTTAGTGTGTCTCTGAGTTGTTTAACTTACCTCTATTAATATCTGTGAGTTGCTTAGCTTACCTATATTAGTGTGTCTCTGTGAGTTGCTCAACTTAACTATATTTAGTGTGTCTCTGAGTTTTTAAATAACTTCTATTATTATGTCTGTGAGTTGTTCAACTTACCTCTATCAGTGTCTCTGTGATTTGCTTAACTTACCTCTATTAATGTGTTTCTGCGAGTTGTTTAACTTACCTCTATAAGTGTCTCTGTGAGTTCTTTAACTTACCTCTATTAGTGTGTATCTGTGAGTTCTTTAACTTTCCTCTATTAGTGTCTATCTGTGGGTTCTTTAACTTACCTCTATTTGTGTGTCTCTGTGAGTTGTTTAACTTACCTCTATAAGTGTCTCTGTGAGTTCTTTAACTTACCTCTATTAGTGTGTATCTGTGAGTTCTTTAACTTTCCTCTATTAGTGTCTATCTGTGGGTTCTTTAACTTACCTCTATTTGTGTGTCTCTGTGGGTTGTTTAACTTACCTCTATAAGTGTCTCTGTGAGTTCTTTAACTTACCTCTATTAGTGTGTATCTGTGAGTTCTTTAACTTTCCTCTATTAGTGTCTATCTGTGGGTTCTTTAACTTACCTCTATTTGTGTGTCTCTGTGGGTTGTTTAACTTACCTCTATAAGTGTCTCTGTGAGTTCTTTAACTTACCTCTATTAGTGTGTATCTGTGAGTTCTTTAACTTTCCTCTATTAGTGTCTATCTGTGGGTTCTTTAACTTACCTCTATTTGTGTGTCTCTGTGGGTTGTTTAACTTACCTCTATAAGTGTCTCTGTGAGTTCTTTAACTTACCTCTATTAGTGTGTATCTGTGAGTTCTTTAACTTTCCTCTATTAGTGTCTATCTGTGGGTTCTTTAACTTACCTCTATTTGTGTGTCTCTGTGAGTTGTTTAACTTACCTCTATTAGTGTGTTTCTGTGAGTTTTTTAACTGACCTGTATTAGTGGGTCTGTGTAAGTTGCTTACATAGTACCTTACTTCTATAACTGTGTATTTGAGTTGCTTACCTTACCATATTAGTGTCTCTGTGAGTTGTTTAACTCACCTCTATTAGTGTGTTTCTGCGAGTTGTTTGCCTTACCTCTATTAATAGGTGTGAGTTGTTTAACTTACCTCTTAGTGTGTCCCTGTGAGTTGTTTATGTGACCTCTATAAATGTGTCTGTGAGTTGTTTAACCATTTTATCTCTGTGACTTGTTTACTTACCTCTGTTAATGTGTCTCTGTGAGTTGCCACAAACAAAATGACAGGGAGGATATCGTCATCATCTTCTCCACAGTAGGTTAAAATAGAATCCACCCAATGTTTAAGAATTACTGCAAATACAGAAAACAAAATAAATAAAAACAACTGTTAAATTAAAAATATTAACAACTGCACAGACATTTGTAAAACAAAAGCTTATCTCTGTTCTATAATGGGTAAATATCTGTTTATGTTTACATGTTTATGAATGACAATCACTCACGTTAGAATATTTTGGTGTATTATGGTTTTATGGCAAGGCAATGTAGCATAGTTAAATTAAAATATATTTAACTACAAAAAACAGTTTATTGTAAAACCGTATTAAGATTTAAAAGAAATCTATTGAAAAATGTCCAAAAGTTAATTCAAAGAAAATTATCATATGATTGGAAACTCTCAATGTAACAAATAAAACAGATATATATCAATAATTCTATTCATGCTGTAATTTATTTAAATTAAGTGCTTTGATTGGATAAAAACACTTAAATGGCGTCTTCTCAGATAATTTATATATCGATATTTCCTCTGAGCGGACTATTTTCAGTATCCAATGTAAACAAGATGGCGTCCTCCTAGCGTATCCAGGGAGAGAGGGACAATGTTTTCTCTACCCCAATGATTTCCAATTAAATCGATCGAGATTTCAAATAAAATATAATATAAATACAAGTTAGTGTTTCATTTTGTTTTTATCCTATCAATATTTTACAGAATGGTGATTCCCTTGGTACTATGTTTTGCATATCCCTACGCTTTCCGGCCTAGGTACGTTTTGAAGTCTAGATGGGTTTCTGTAAATGTTTTTGCTGTTTTAAAAATCGCAACAATTATTTTACAGAATTATAAGGATTAAACACTGTGTTTTAGGAAATTATCAATGTGTAAACTCCGGCGACTCCCTCACAAACTTGACATAAAGTCCTTCGGACTTTATTTAGTTTGTGAGTGAGTCGCCGGAGTTTACACATTGATAATTTCCTAAAACCCAGTGTTTAATCCTATAATAATAAACATTTTATAAATTTACTAAAATTAGTTGTCATGAGAAAGAACATAAGAACAATATCCTTACATGCTGCTGTTACATTCCCCTGAGGATATTCTGGCAGTGGATCATGTAGTCCTTTCCTTCCATCAAACAATAGATTGAATGTCCCTTTCCCCTGTATAAAAAGCTGGTGGGTCATGTCGTAGGACTTTTGGCCACCGAAGTCCACCAGATCCGAGGGTGCTATCTTTACCTTGTAGTCTCCTTTCTTTATCTCCTGCTTTATACCCTCATGTATTGAACTGATTCCAAGCCTCTTCTGAATTGGTTTCTCATTTGCTTGCACTTTCTCTGATATAGTTGCCTGTTTCTCAGAAACATCAGACATCAAGGACTGTGATAATGGTGGCTCACTTTGTGTACTTTCCATTCCTGTACTCACAGGTATAGGTTGCTGTTGGGAGGTATCATTATTAGCCAATTTGGACATAGAAGAACGTTCTTCTGGCTGACTTTTCTCCTGCTGGCTTTGCTTCTTCTCTGGATGACTTGTATCCATGCCTGGCTGGCCACGTAATACATTGGAGAGGATATTTGTGTTCTCTTTATCTAAAAAAACAAACAACTCCAATGTAACTACTTCATTATAACTAATTAACCGGTTCCTATTTATATGATATGTACTCAGACATCAATATACAGAAGAACTTTGATAACACTAAAATCAGCTATGCCTAGTTCGAGCCACCAAAGTTTGACACCTTCTGGAAATTTATCTGTTCCCTACCATAGCATTTTTAGGTTTGCTCCTTAATTTTCTACATACATATAGTTTTGGGACTAATGTCAATTTTTATTTCAAGAATGTTGTTATCAATAAAGTGTTTTTATGTCAAAAAAAGTTTGTGTGTTGTGTATTTTGTACATCAGTTATTATTGGTTCATCTGCTATAACAGTTAAAATAAGTAAATAATTTACACAGTTTATATGGGCAAACTTTTTTTCTCAAAATTATCCTCCATTTGAGCAACAATCTTTTCTTTCGATATAAATTAAATCGCAATTGTCAACAAAAGTCGTAGTTGAGTCATAGTTGCAATCTTTTTGATGGATTTTTTTAATCTTCTTGATATATTTTTTATATTTTTAATCAGAAAAACAATTGTTTATTTGCCTGTTAAAACCTGTTATCACCCATTATGACATAACAATGTTATAATTTTAAACTTACAATGATGGAGCAATTAAAAGTTATCCACTTCCTTTGTACGTGAAGTTTATTGTTTTACACAAAGTCTTATAACTCAAGTTATCCACTTCCTTTGTACGTGAAGTTTATTGTTTTACACAAAGTCTTATAACTCAAGTTCAAGCTATTGTTGCCTTTTTACATAAATTTACTATCAAAGGCCCTTTAAATTATTTACAGTTTTAGCGAAATCTGTGGTCGAAAAAAAAATTATGAGACTTTAAAAACGTTAAAACATTGGTTTTGTTTGACCTACTTAATTAGAACTATATTTTAATGCATTCAATCACCCCTTGTATCACAATCTGACAATACAATGTAGGATCCTACTCACAGTCCAACCAATGACCAACATTACATACAGCACTGACAATCTGACAATAAAATGTAGGATACTACTGACAGTCCAATCAATGACCAACATTACATACAGTACTCACAATCTGACAATACAATGTAGGATCCTACTGACAGTCCAATCAATGACCAACATTACATACAGTACTGACAATCTGACAATACAATGTAGGATTCTACTGACGGTCCAAACAATGACCAACATTAAATACAGTACTGACAATATAATGTAGGATCCTACTGACAGTCCAATCAATGACCAACATTATGTACAGTACTGAAAATCTGACAATACAATGTAGGATACTACTGACAGTCCAAACAATGACCAACATTACATACAGTACTGACAATCTGACAATACAATGTAGGATCCTACTGACAGTCCAATCAATGACCAACATTACATACAGTACTGACAATACAATGTAGGATCCTACTGACAGTCCAATCAATGACCATCATTACATACAGTACTGTCAATCTGACAATACAATGTAGGATCCTACTGACAGTCCAATCAATGACCAACATTATGTACAGTACTCACAATCTGACAATACAAAGTAGGATCCTACTGACAGTCCAATCAATGACCAACATTACATACAGTGCTGACAATCTGACAATACAATGTAGGATACTACGGACAGTCCAATCAATGACCAACATTATATACAGTACTGACAATCTGACAATACATTGCAGGATCCTACTGACAGTCCAATCAATGACCAGCATTACATACAGTACTGACAACCTGACAATACAATGTAGGATCCTACTGACAGTCCAATCAATGACCAACATTACATACAGTACTGACAATCTGACAATACAATGTAGGATCCTACTGACAGGCCAATCAATGACAACATTACATACAGTACAGACAATCTGACAATACAATGTAGGATTCTACTGACAGTCCAATCAATGACAACATTACATACAGTACTGACAATCTGACAATACAATGTTGGATACTACTGACAGTCCAATCAATGACCAACATTACATACAGTACTGACAATCTGACAATACAATGTAGGATCCTACTGACAGTCCAATCAATGACCAACATTACATACAGTACTGACAATCTGACAATACAATGTAGGATCCTACTGACAGTCCAATCAATGACTAACATTACATACAGTAATTAACCTGATCTATATCTAACAGTCTGATCCCCTGTAGTTATAAATCTTCTCCCCTTAAAAGCTGAAAACACATCTTTTCCAAGTAACACCTAAACATCTGTGACCATATTGCTGGTTCTTATATTGTTCGTGGGAAAATATGATGTTATTGTGGTAATTAAGGTCATTCTAAGTAAATTGAATTAAGAGTGCAAACTTTCAATTAATTTGTGTGAAAGTAGTGAACATGTGGTTATTTTCACGCCACTCAGTTTGTCAAACGACTGATGTAGGGGTAATATTTGTGACATATTTGTGCATGTACAGTGATCACAAGACAATAGCAATGTGAACATTAAGTCAACTCAGCATTAAGTCATCTTAAAGGACCATCTTGAATTCAAAATGTGGTGTTTTTGTTGTAGACGTCACATACTACTTCAGACAAGATTAATAAAATTCTGACCAATAAGAAAACAGTTTTATCACAATAGACACCTATGAACTACCTTAGGCACACACAGAGTAATATTTGTAAAACCTGTAACATCAGACTTGAAAATTTTAAACTCTAGTTTTGTAGGTTTAACTTGCCTTTATCTAGTGGAACCATTTTCCTTTCTTCCAAGTGTATTCCATTTCTACCAAAGAATATTTTTAAACCATCAGTAGACTTCCATTCCTTCGGAATATCATCGCCTATGAGAAGACAGGCCAAGGTAGATTTACCAACAGAACAAGCGCCAGCCAGATATATTCTGTTTCCAAATGATTTGTAAGTGCCTAGCTTAAGAAGGGATTTTAACTCCTTAGCATCAGTTATTCCTGGCAATATAATATCTAAAATGAAAGAAAGAAATATTTCATAAAACTTGTTTATATATACACACATATTATAACATACATCTATATATGACAATGAAAAATAAGGATAGACCGGTCTGACACATGAAACAATTTGGACCCATATGTGGAATAAACATATCTGAGTCATATACTATAAACAACAGAAATAAGCACAATATGCTGCAGTTTTTGGTGTATTAAGGTAAAAAGACATTTGTCTCTCCTCCTAAATCCTGATTTTGTCTTTTGCTGATGGAATCAGGAGGTATTGGTCGTGTTATTATAAAGTCTGACCAAAGACCATCCTGAGTGATGTACTCGGAGACTACAACAAACATTCCACATTTAAGTCGATTGTAACCACAATCTCACCTTAATACTACACTGTGAAAAAATACAGTATATTAATTTTATATTTCCCCAATATCAGAGACTGATAAAATTAGCATGATTAAATACAGCATATTAAATTTATATTTCCCCAATATCTGAGACTGATAAAATTAGCATGATTAACACTAGTTGGTAGTGTATTGGTGAGAGACTTATAGGTAGTGGACAAGAGGCTACATCTGAGACTGATAAAATGAGTATTAAATTCAATAGTTGATGGTCTCATTGGAAGAGTGATTACATCGGAAACTGATAAAATGAGTATTATTTACAAAAGTTGGCGGAGTCTTGTTGGCCAAATGATTACATACAAGACTGATAAAATCTATTACTGATCACATGCCTGTGAACATTGAGCCTTACTCGAATCCAACATCAATGGACAAGGTTTGTCAGTTTTTCTGCCACAAGATGGCAGTCTACAATGGTTATTCCAGCTTTCTAACCTTTCTAAAGAACTGAATGCCATGATATAGCTGAACAATCACTGAAATAGTGTTTAACCCGTGCAAACAAACTCACATAAGTTGGCAATTGTTTATATTGTATTTCCCCTGTGATACCAACTTACCTTGGTCAGGCTGTTGGACACCACCACTGATATCTTCCCCTATGATACAACTTACCTTGGTCAGGCTGTTGGACACCACCAATGGTATCTTCCCCTACGATACAACTTACCTTAGACAGGGTGTTGGACACCACCAATGGTATCTTCCCCTATGATACAACTTACCTTGGTCAGGCTGTTGGACACCACCAATGATATCTTCCCCTATGATACACCTTACCTTGGTCAGGCTGTTGGACACTACCAATGATATCTTCCCCTATGATACAACTTACCTTGGTCAGGCTGTTGGACACCACCAATGGTATCTTCCCCTATGATACAACTTACCTTGGTCAGGTTGTTGGACACCACCAATGGTATTTTCCATACAATACAACTTACCTTGGTCAGGCTGTTGGACACCACCAATGATATTTTCCATACAATACAACTTACCTTGGTCAGGCTGTTGGACACCACCAATGATATTTTCCATACAATACAACTTACCTTGGTCAGGCTGTTGGACACCACCAATGATATTTCTCTTATGATACAACTTACCTTGGTCAGGCTGTTGGACACCACCAATGGTATTTTCCATACAATACAACTTACCTTGGTCAGGCTGTTGGACACCACCAACGATATTTTCCATACAATACAACTTACCTTGGTCAGGCTGTTGGACACCACCAATGATATTTCTCTTATGATACAACTTAAATTGGTCAGGTTGTTGGACACCACCAATGATATTTTCCATACAATACAACTTACCTTGGTCAGACTGTTGGACACCACCAATGATATTTCTCCTACGATACAACTTCCCTTGGTCAGGCTGTTGGACACCACCAATGATATTTCCCCCTATGATACAACTTACCTTGGTCAGGTTGTTGGACACCACCAATGGTATTTTCCATACAATACAACTTACCTTGGTCAGACTGTTGGACACCACCAATGGTATTTTACATACAATACAACTTACCTTGGTCAGGCTGTTGGACACCACCAACGATATTTTCCATACAATACAACTTACCTTAGACAGGGTGTTGGACAACACCAATGGTATTTCTCTTATGATACAACTTACCTTGGTCAGACTGTTGGACAACACCAATGATATCTTCCCCTACGATACACCTTACCTTGGTCAGGCTGTTGGACACCACCAATGATATTTCCCCCTATGAAACAACTTACCTTGGTCAGGCTGTTGGACACCACCAATGGTATTTTCCATACAATACAACTTACCTTGGTCAGACTGTTGGACACCACCAATGATATTTCTCCTACGATACAACTTACCTTGGTCAGACTGTTGGACACCACCAATGGTATTTTACATACAATACAACTTACCTTGGTCAGGCTGTTGGACACCACCAATGATATCTTCCCCTATGATACAACTTACCTTGGTCAGGCTGTTGGACACCACCAATGATATCTTCCCCTACGATACAACTTACCTTGGTCAGGGTGTTGGACACCACCAATGGTATTTTACATACAATACAACTTACCTTGGTCAGGCTGTTGGACACCACCAATGGTATTTTACATACAATACAACTTACCTTGGTCAGGCTGTTGGACACCACCAATGATATCTTCCCCTATGATACAACTTACCTTGGTCAGCGTGTTTGACACCACCAATGATATTTTCCATACAATACAACTTACCTTGGTCAGGTTGTTGGACACCACCAATGGTATTTTACATACAATACAACTTACCTTGGTCAGGTTGTTGGACACCAACAATGGTATTTTACATACAATACGACTTACCTTGGTCAGGCTGTTGGACACCACCAATGATATTTCCCCCTATGATACAACTTACCTTGGTCAGACTGTTGGACACCACCAATGGTATCTTCCCCTATGATACACCTTACCTTGGTCAGACTGTTGGACACCACCAATGATATCTTCCCCTACGATACAACTTAGCTTGGTCAGGCTGTTGGACACCACCAATGATATCTTCCCCTACGATACACCTTACCTTGGTCAGGCTGTTGGACACCACCAATGATATCTTCCCCTACGATACACCTTACCTTGGTCAGGCTGTTGGACACCACCAATGATATCTTCCCCTACGATACAACTTACCTTGGTCAGGCTGTTGGACACCACCAATGATATTTCTATTATGATACAACTTACCTTGGTCAGGCTGTTGGACACCACCAATGATATTTCTCTTATGATACAACTTACCTTGGTCAGGCTGTTGGACACCACCAATGGTATTTTACATACAATACAACTTACCTCGGTCAGGTTGTTGGACACCAACAATGGTATTTTACATACAATACAACTTACCTTAGACAGGGTGTTGGACACCACCAATGATATTTCTCTTATGATACAACTTACCTTGGTCAGTTTGTTGGACACTACCAATGATATCTTCCACTACCCACTACGCTACAACTTACCTTAGACAGGCTGTTGGACACCGACAATGGAATTTTCCCCTACGATACAACTTACCTTGGTCAGGCTGTTGGACACCATGGTCAGGCTGTGGGACACCATGGTCAGACTGTTGGACACCATGGTCAGGCTGTTGGACATCAGGAGGTATCTACAATAAAATAATCCCATTGAGTTAGTTAGATAAATTGTGGTGTAATTAAACCAATATCACACGTCCATTATCACAGATTAGAACATACCAACTACACAACTATCCCAACCTTGACTTTTACATTACTTTATGTAACTGTTACATATCGTTATTATTTATATTACTTTAAGTAACTGTTACATATTGTTATTATTTATATTACTTTATGTAACTGTTACAATTCGTTATTATTTACATTACTTTAAGTAACTGTTACATATTGTTATTTTTATATTACTTTATGTAACTGTTACATATTGTTATTTTTATACTACTTTATGTAACTGTTACATATCGTTATTATTTATATTACTTTAAGTAACTGTTACATATTGTTATTATTTATATTACTTTATGTAACTGCTACATATCGTTATTATTTATATTACTTTAAGTAACTGTTACATATTGTTATTTTTATATTACTTTATGTAACTGTTACATATTGTTATTTTTATATTACTTTATGTAACTGTTACATATTGTTATTATTTATATTACTTTATGTAACTGTTACATATTGTTATTATTTATATTACTTTATGTAACTGTTACATATTGTTATTATTTATATTACTTTAAGTAACTGTTACATATTGTTATTTTTATATTACTTTATGTAACTGTTACATATTGTTATTTTTATATTACTTTATGTAACTGTTACATATTGTTATTTTTATATTACTTTATGTAACTGTTACAAATCGTTATTTTTATATTACTTTATGTAACTGTTACATATCGTTATTATTTATATTACTTTAAGTAACTGTTACATATTGTTATTTTTATATTACTTTATGTAACTGTTACAAATTGTTATTTTTATATTACTTTATGTAACTGTTACAAATTGTTATTTTTATATTACTTTATGTAACTGTTACATATTGTTATTATTTATATTACTTTAAGTAACTGTTACATATTGTTATTTTTATATTACTTTATGTAACTGTTACATATTGTTATTTTTATATTACTTTATGTAACTGTTACATATTGTTATTTTTATATTACTTTATGTAACTGTTACATATTGTTATTTTTATCTTACTTTATGTAACTGTTACATATTGTTATTTTTATATTACTTTATGTAACTGTTACATATTGTTATTTTTATATTACTTTATGTAACTGTTACATATCGTTATTTTTATATTACTTTATGTAACTGTTACATATCGTTATTATTTATATTACTTTATGTAACTGTTACATATTGTTATTTTTATATTACTTTATGTAACTGTTACAAATTGTTATTTTTATATTACTTTATGTAACTGTTACATATTGTTATTTTTGAGATATAACTGGTAACAACCTATTTTTAAAAAAAACCTGTTTTCACTAATCAAATTTTCCATAAAATTCTCAATAATTATGATCAAAAGTGACAATGAAATGTGATAAGTGACAATTTAACTATTATCCAATCATAATGTTTGCAGTACAAAGTATGCTTATATTGCTTAGTATGCATAGAATCCATGTTTACTATTAAATATTTATTCAAACAGTTTCACGAATTTTAATATTTGTGCCTACTATTAGGTTGTATTATCAAGGCCTTTCAATTACAGAGTCTAAGTGACCTAGCTGTCCGAGTACTTAGCAATCTACAATTGACATGGTTCCTGGTTCATTCAAAATGTGTTAGAATCCAAGAATAAATTGACAAGGACTGACAGGCTGGGGGTTCACACTTAGTACTTCAGCTTCCTCCCCAATGACAACTGAATAAATTGACAAGGACAGACAGGCTGGGGGTTCACACTTAGTACTTCAGCTTCCTCTCCAATGACAACTGAATAAATTGACAAGGACTGACAGGCTGGGGGTTCACACTTAGTACTTCAGCTTCCTCCCCAATGACAACTGAATAAATTGACAAGGACAGACAGGCTGGGGGTTCACACTTAGTACTTCAGCTTCCTCTCCAATGACAACTGAATAAATTGACAAGGACTGACAGGCTGGGGGTTCACACTTAGTACTTCAGCTTCCTCCCCAATGACAACTGAATAAATTGACAAGGACAGACAGGCTGGGGGTTCACACTTAGTACTTCAGCTTCCTCTCCAATGACAACTGAATAAATTGACAAGGACTGACAGGCTGGGGGTTCACACTTAGTACTTCAGCTTCCTCCCCAATGACAACTGAATAAATTGACAAGGACAGACAGGCTGGGGGTTCACACTTAGTACTTCAGCTTCCTCTCCAATGACAACTGAATAAATTGACAAGGACTGACAGGCTGGGGGTTCACACTTAGTACTTCAGCTTCCTGTCCAATGACAACTGAATAAATTGACAAGGACAGACAGGCTGGGGGTTCACACTTAGTACTTCAGCTTCCTCTCCAATGACAACTGAATAAATTGACAAGGACTGACAGGCTGGGGGTTCACACTTAGTACTTCAGCTTCCTCCCCAATGACAACTGAATAAATTGACAAGGACAGACAGGCTGGGGGTTCACACTTAGTACTTCAGCTTCCTCTCCAATGACAACTGAATAAATTGACAAGGACTGACAGGCTGGGGGTTCACACTTAGTACTTCAGCTTCCTCCCCAATGACAACTGAATAAATTGACAAGGACAGACAGGCTGGGGGTTCACACTTAGTACTTCAGCTTCCTGTCCAATGACAACTGAATAAATTGACAAGGACAGACAGGCTGGGGGTTCACACTTAATACTCCAGCTTCCTCCCCAATGACAACTGAATAAATTGACAAGGACTGACAGGCTGGGGGTTCACACTTAGTACTTCAGCTTCCTGTCCAATGACAACTGAATAAATTGACAAGGACTGACAGGCTGGGGGTTCACACTTAGTACTTCAGCTTCCTGTCCAATGACAACTGAATAAATTGACAAGGACTGACAGGCTGGGGGTTCACACTTAGTACTCCAGCTTCCTCCCCAATGACAACTGAATTTAATGATTTGGTTCAAGCATTGCTGTTTTATTCGTGATACCCTCCAGCTTGTATGTGTTATAGAGTATTATAGTAAAGATGGGGGAGTTAATGATTTTATTACACTGTTCAACTCTGCCACATCATGTGTTACATAACTGTTCCAAGCCAGTAGCTTTTGTATTTGTACTTTGGTGGGGGGGGGGGGGTTTATTGGTGTGATACCCTCCTGCTTTTATGTTTTATATAGTATGATAGTAAAGATGGGGGAGTTAATGATTTCATTATAATGTACAACTCTGCCACATCATGTGTTACATAACTGTTCCAAGCCAGTAGCTTTTGTATTAGTACTTTGGTGGGGGGAGTTTTTTTATTGGTGTGATACCCTCCTGCTTTTATGTTTTATATAGTATGATAGTAAAGATGGGGGAGTTAATGATTTCATTATAATGTACAACTCTGCCACATCATGTGTTACATAACTGTTCCAAGCCAGTAGCTTTTGTATTTGTACTTTGGTGGGGGGGGGTTTATTGGTGTGATACCCTCCTGCTTTTATGTTTTATATAGTATGATAGTAAAGATGGGGGAGTTAATGATTTCATTATAATGTACAACTCTGCCACATCATGTGTTACATAACTGTTCCAAGCCAGTAGCTTTTGTATTAGTACTTTGGTGGGGGGAGTTTTTTTATTGGTGTGATACCCTCCTGCTTTTATGTTTTATATAGTATGATAGTAAAGATGGGGGAGTTAATGATTTCATTATAATGTACAACTCTGCCACATCATGTGTTACACAACTGTTCCAAGCCAGTAGCTTTCGTATTTGCACTTTTTAGTGACTTATTATTCTTTCTGTAAGTTATTTTATACATTTATTACAACACTGGCTTTATTTCACAAGCATTTTTTTATTCTAGTTTTTTCAGTCAGTTTGTTGCTATTCTTACATATATTTTTCTACAAGTTCAGTCTTCTTGCATACTTTATTGATATTAGAGAGATAAGAAATAGTTGTAATTTGGTTGCTACGCTCAAATGCAGCCAATACGATTTTATATAAAACTCCAGACATATTACTATTTAAATACAAAAGATATTTTGTTTTGTTACAATCTATCTGGCCTTAAACAGAATAATATTTTTTATTTCAACTGACAAAAACTTAAAATTCCACATGGTGGCAATGTTTGAAGCCTATCATGGACACTTTGTATTTCAGAATATATAATTAATGATGAATATCTGTAGAGGACCTCTCATAAAACATGTGTTTCAAGTCAAGTTACAAACATGTGGATGTACTTTCAAAAAACAAAAATATATGTTAAAACAAAAGGTGTGTGACACAGATGTCCCACTTGGCATATTTATGTAAACCCCCCCCCCCCTTTTTCTACATTCACTCAAGCATGAAGTATTAAGTACAGATCTACAGAATTTTGTTTTAACTGTGTACCAAGTTTCATTAAGATGTGAAGTTATCTTTATAAAAAAATCTTCAATGCAAAGGTAAACCTGAGGTGGGGCGGACAAAAGAATGGACGAACTAAGGGAAGAATGGACCTAAAATGTATATGTCCCTCAAGTTTCGGTTTTTGGTAAACACAAGTATTCATGCATGTTTTAGTATTGCAAAACTGAATATACTAGACAAATCACATATAAAATAAATTGTTTTATTCTGCCCTTTTAAAAAATCTTTGTCTTTTTTTACCTGCAAAGGTGTTAACAATGGAAAAATTATCATAGTATTCAACAAAAATCATGTCCTCTGAAACATTATGCAAAAACTGCCACTGAAAAAAATACAGATATTTAAAAAAAAAACAAGTTTGGCCCATTTTTGTCTCAAATTCAAAGCGTTTAATGTGTCCACCAAAAGGTTGAAATCAAGGATGATTACAAATCTGGATTTAAACAAACATATACAACATGAAACAGAACCAAAAACACAAAAACAATGTTAGTAGTACAATATGAAAACGGTCAGTCGATTAAATAAAAAATCTGTCTACAAAACACACGACACAGCTGAAGACAACAATGCCATGTATACCACAAAAATTACATCTGAACAATACAAAACCAACAGAAACATTTTGACAGAGTAAACATTGTATATATATTAAAGAGTATCATATTTTAAAGTACTGTCAGATAATTCTGAAAACACTAATAGGAGAAAAAATCTTGTTTGCTGTGAAATGGAAAAGTCATGATTTGTGTTAATGTAAAATGTATGGTTTAATTTTAAAAAGTGTAGGCACAGAAAACTGCATTCCGCATCAGTAACAAAACAAAATAACGTCATAAGCAGTATGTAAAAAGCATTAAATTGTTATAATTTAAAATAAACAATGCATGGTTCCAGAGAAAATGACTTAATCTAAAGACTTAACGTAGTCACTGGACCGTGAAATTTAGGTCATGGTCAGGTGACACCTACCATAAACTCATGTACTAATCATTAGCAACCTATATACCAAATATTGTCATCCTACCATGCATGGTTACAGAGGAACTGTCCTAATAAAAAAACTTTAACATAGTCGCAGGATGTGAAATTGAGGTCACGGTCAGGCGACACCTACCAGACAGTCAAGTACTATTCATATGCAAAGTATATACCAAATATTGTCACCCTACCATGCATGGTTACAGAGAAACTGCACAAATGCAAAAACTTTAACATAGTCGCAGGATGTGAAATTGAGGTGACGGTCAGGTGACACCTACCAGACAGTCAAGTACTATTCATATGCAAAGTATATACCAAATATTGTCAATCCTACCATTCATGGTTACACAGATACTGCACTAATACAAAAACTTGTATGTAGTCACTGGACCAAGAAATTGAGGTCAAGGTCAGGTGACACCTACTAGAGAGTCATGAAGTATATATGAGCAACCTATATACCAAATATTGTCATCCTACCATCCATGGTAACAGAGGAACTGCCATAATACAAAAACTTTAATGTAGTCGCTGGACCATGAAATTGAGGTCAAGGTCAGGTGACAGGCGACTGACTAGCAAGTACTCATCATAAGCTACCACTGGACAAAACTTGATGGAGCTAGGGCTTAAGCTTACAAAGATATAAAGCTAAATGTCCAAGTGTTCAGGCCGCCGGTGGATTCCCATATATGTCTCGCGACTATCGTCACAGGCGAGACAAAAATTGGCAAGGGTTTAAATATAGTTGTTAGAAAGTTTTGGGTCTTAATCGAAAATAGTACCAGCGAACTATTCCGTAACATCATGTGTACATATTCTAAATGGGAAGAATCTTTCTGTGAGGCTTCAGAGATCTGTTTTGAAAACTGAAGGATGATATTAAAACACAAAATAGGTCTATAAAGTTAGCTGACCAATGACTAAGATCAAAATTTGGAAAATGGCACAAAAATTACTTCAGCAATTTTATAATACAAATTGCTAACAATTTCAATATGTGTCCGATCCTTCTGTACAGTTTCAGAGATCTAGGTTTAAATCTGTAAAAGGAGTTGATAACAGAAAGTAGGTACCCTCTTTTCTGTCTGGGAAAATGTTGAAAAATTCATAGAACATTTCATAATTGCACATGCACAACTTCAATACGAGTGCAATCATTTCAGGGAAATGGGTTGAAAATGTAAGAGAAGTTGATTATAAAAAATAGAAGAGATTAAGAAGAGAATACAAAAAGTTCTGATAACAATAATGAGTACACAAAACTTCTGAGACCAGGTGCTCCATGATATGCTTACACAAAACTTCTGACACCAGGTGCTCCATGATATGCTTACACAAAATTTCTGAGACCAGGTGCTCCATGATATGCTTACACAAAACTTCTGAGACCAGGTGCTCCATGATATGCTTACACAAAACTTCTGAGACCAGGTGCTCCATGATATGCTTACACAAAACTTCTGAGACCAGGTGCTCCATGATTGTCCATTTTACACATATCAGCCATCATGAACAAATTATTTAAACTAGTATAAGGATGAAAGAAACAGAAAACATGTCAGATGTCGGAGACTGCTATAACCAATAAGTTTACTCTACATTTAGAAGTATAATAACACATACATTACTGGACAAACTGGCCACTGCAGTCTTTATGTACTGCTCTGCCTCCATCAAGCTGTCACAATGATTAGCAGCCTCTGAAGCTTGGTTGACATCAACGCCACTCTCAATTAACTGGAGAATAATAAAACTATGATAATCTAGTGTTTACATTAGGTCATTCATTTTTTTTTATTTTTAGTTTTACAAACCTGCCGATCATAATTTTGTGCAATTTGGAAAAATTTGGTCATCAAAAGGTTTGAACTAAACGGTTTTTGTCACTTTTTGGCCAGAAAAGAATCAACCATATTTTAAAATGTCAAATGATGATGCATGGTCTGACAAAAGTGCTGCTTACTTGAGCAAATCGAGAAACCAAATGAAAATAACAGTAAAAAACAGTGTTATCTAAAACTAATCAGTATTTGACATCGTACAATCCTACAGAGCTATCCACCACATTTAGAGTCTAAAAAGAGGGACAACCCGTTGTATATTCACATTGTATATACAAAGTGGCTTGAAAAAAGCAATAAAAAACTGTATTAAGATATAAAACAATTCTTTCCAAATTGTAGAATTTAAGCTGTAATTCCACCAATTCACAGTTTATGTCACCGAGGTGTTTTACGTGTAGTGTACAGTAGCATACCTGATGTCACCAAGGTGGCATAACTCTTGGAATAACTCTTACACAGACTGAACCTGATTACAAAGAGGTGTTCGGTTTACATGTACAGTACACTTAGTATAACTCTTACACAGACAACACTTCATACCTGATGTCACCATGGTGTTTGGTTTATGTGTACAGTACATTTGGTATAACTCTTACACAGACTACACTTCATACCTGATGTCACCGAGGTGTTTGGTTTACATGTACAGTACACTTGGTATAACTCTTACATAGACTGCACTTCATACCTGATGTCACTGAGGTGTTTGGTTTATGTGTACAGTACACTTGGTATAACTCTTACATAGACTGCACTTCATACCTGATGTCACCATGGTGTTTGGTTTATGTGTACAGTACATTTGGTATAACTCTTACACAGACTACACTTCATACCTGATGTCACCGAGGTGTTTGGTTTACATGTACAGTACACTTGGTATAACTCTTACATAGACTGCACTTCATACCTGATGTCACTGAGGTGTTTGGTTTATGTGTACAGTACACTTGGTATAACTCTTACATAGACTGCACTTCATACCTGATGTCACTGAGGTGTTTGGTTTATGTGTACAGTACACTTAGTATAACTCTTACACAGACTACACTTCATACCTGATGTCACCGAGGTGTTTGGTTTACATGTAGAGTAAACTTGGTATAACTCTTACACAGACTACACTTCATACCTGATGTCACCGAGGTGTTTGGACACTTGGTATAACTGTTACATAGACTGCACTTCATACCTGATGTCACTGAGGTGTTTGGTTTATGTGTACAGTACACTTAGTATAACTCTTACACAGACTACATTTCATACCTGATGTCACAGAGTTGTGGGGTTTACGTGTACAGTACACTTGGAATAACTCATACACAGACTACACTTCATACCTGATGTCACCGAGGTGGTTGATTTACGTGTACAGTACACTTGGTATAACTCATACACAGACTACACTTCATACCTGATGTCACAGAGGTGTTTGGTTTACGTGTACAGTACACTTGGTATAACTCTTACACAGACTACACTTCAAACCTGATGCCAGGAAGGTGTCTGGTTTACATGTACAGTACACTTGGTATAACTCTTACACAGACTACACTTCATACCTGATGTCACTGAGGTGTTTGGTTTACGTGTACAGTACACTTGGTATAACTCTTACACATACTACACTTCATACCTGATGTCACCGAGGTGTTTGATTTACCTGTACAGTACACTTGGTATAACTCTTACACAGACTACACTTCATACCTGATGTAACTGAGGTGTTTGGTTTACATATACAGTACACTTGGTATAACTCTTACACAGACTACACTTCGCACCTGATGTCACCGACGTGTTTGGTTTACATGTACAGTACATTTGGTATAACTCTTACACAGACTACACTTCATACCTGATGTCACAGAGGTGTTTGGTTTACCTGTACAGTACACTTGGTATAACTCTTACACAGACTACACTCCATACCTGATGTCACCGTGGTGTTTGGTTTACATGTACAGCACACTTGGTATAACTCATACACAGACTACACTTCATACCTGATGTCACCGAGGTGTTTGGTTTATGTGTACAGTACATTTGGTATAACTCTTACAGACTACACTTCATACCTGATGTCACCAAGGTGCTTGGTTTATGTGTACAGTACAGTTGGTATAACTCTTACACAGACTACACTTCATACCTGATGTCACCGAGGTGTTTGGTTTACCTTGTTCAGTACACTTGGTATAACTCTTACACAGACTACACTTCATACCTGTTGTCACAAAGGTGTTTGGTTTACGTGTACAGTACACTTGGTATAACTCTTACACAGACTACACTTCATACCTGATGTCACCAAGGTGTTTGGTTTATGTGTGCAGTACACTTGGTATAACTCTTAAACAGACAACACTTCATACATGATGTCACCGAGGTGTTTGGTTTACATGTACAATACACTTGCTATAACTCTTACACAGACTGTACTTCATACCTGATGTCACCATGGTGTTTGGTTTACATGTACAGTACACTTGGTATAACTCTTACTCTAACTACACTTCATACCTGATGTCACTGAGGTGTTTGGTCTACATGTACAGTACACTTGGCATAACTCATACACAGACTACACTACATACCTGATGTCACCGAGGTGTTTGGTTTACGTGTACATTACACTTGGTATAACTCTTACACAGACTACACTTCATACCTGATGTCACCGAGGTGTTTGGTTTACATGTACAGTAAACTTGGTATAACTCTTACACAGACTACACTTCATACCTGATGTCACCAAGGTGTTTGGTTTACCTGTACAGTACACTTGGTATAACTCTTACACAGACTACACTACATACCTGATGTCACCGAGGTGTTTGGTTTACATGTACAGTACACTTGGCATAACTCATACACAGACTACACTACATACCTGATGTCACCGAGGTGTTTGGTTTACGTGTACATTACACTTGGTATAACTCTTACACAGACTACACTTCATACCTGATGTCACCGAGGTGTTTGGTTTACATGTACAGTAAACTTGGTATAACTCTTACACAGACTACACTTCATACCTGATGTCACCAAGGTGTTTAGTTTACATGTACAGTACACTTGGTATAACTCTTACACAGTCTACACTTCATACCTGATGTCACCAAGGTGTTTGGTTTACATGTACAGTACACTTGGTATAACTCTTACATAGACTGCACTTCATACCTGATGTCACCGAGGTGTTTGGTTTATGTGTACAGTACATTTAGTATAACTCATACACAGACTACACTACATACCTGATGTCACCGAGGTGTTTGGTTTACGTGTACATTACACTTGGTATAACTCTTACACAGACTACACTTCATACCTGATGTCACCGAGGTGTTTGGTTTACATGTAGAGTAAACTTGGTATAACTCTTACACAGACTACACTTCATACCTGATGTCACCGAGGTGTTTGGACACTTGGTATAACTCTTACACAGACTACACTTCATACCTGATGTCACCGAGGTGTTTGGTTTACATGTCCAGTACACTTGGTATAACTCTTACACAGACTACACTTCATACCTGATGTCACCGAGGTGTTTGGTTTACATGTCCAGTACACTTGGTATAACTCTTACACAGACTACACTTCATACCTGATGTCACCGAGGTGTTTGGACACTTGGTATAACTCTTACACAGACTACACTTCATACATGATGTCACCGAGGTGTTTGGTTTACATGTAGAGTAAACTTGGTATAACTCTTACACAGACTACACTTCATACCTGATGTCACCGAGGTGTTTGGACACTTGGTATAACTCTTACACAGACTACACTACATACCTGATGTCACCAAGGTGTTTGGTTTACATGTCCAGTACAGTTGGTAAACTCTTACACAGACTACATTTCATACCTGATGTCACAGAGTTGTGGGGTTTACTTGTACAGAACACTTGGAATAACTCATACACAGACTACACTTCATAACTGATGTCACCGAGGTGGTTGATTTACGTGTACAGTACACTTGGTATAACTCACACACAGACTACACTTCATACCTGATGTAACAGAGGTGTTTCGTTTATGAGTACAGTACACTTGGTATAACTATTACACAGACAACACTTCATACCTGATGTCACCAAGGTGTTTGGTTTACGTGTACATTACACTTGGTATAACTCTTACACAGGCTACAATTCATACCTGATGTCACCAAGGTGTTTGGTTTACCTTGTTCAGTACACTTGGTATAACTCTTACACAGACTACACTTCATACCTGTTGTCACAGAGGTGTTTGGTTTACGTGTACAGTACACTTGGTATACCTCTTACACAGACTACAATACATACCTGATGTCACCAAGGTGTTTGGTTTATGTGTGCGGTACCCTTGGTATAACTCTTACACAGACAACACTTCATACATGATGTCACCGAGGTGTTTGGTTTACGTGTACAATACACTTGGTATAACTCTTACACAGACTGTACTTCATACCTGATGTCACCATGGTGTTTGGTTTACGTGTACAGTACACTTGCTATAACTCTTACACAGACTGTACTTCATACCTGATGTCACCATGGTGTTTGGTTTACGTGTACAATACACTTGCTATAACTCTTACACAGGCTGTACTTCATACCTGATGTCACCATGGTGTTTGGCTTGCGTGTCCAGTACACTTGGTATAACTCTTACACAGACTACACTTCATACCTGATGTCACAGAGTTGTGGGGTTTACGTGTACAGTACACTTGGAATAACTCATACACAGACTACACTTCATACCTGATGTCAAAGAGGTGTTTGGTTTACATGTACAGCACACTTGGTATAACTCTTACACAGACTACACTTCATACCTGATGTCACCGAGGTGTTTGGTTTATGTGTACAGTACATTTGGAATAACTCTTACAGACTACACTTCATACCTGATGTCACCAAGGTGTTTGGTTTATGTGTTCAGTACAGTTGGTATAACTCTTACACAGACTACACTTCATACCTGATGTCACCAAGGTGTTTGGTTTATGTGTACAGTACACTTGGTACAACTCTTACACAGACTACACTTCATACCTGATGTCACCATGGTGTTTGGTTTAGATGTACAGTACACTTGGTATAACTCATACCCAGACTGTACTTCATACCTGATGTCACCATGGTGTTTGGTTTAGATGTACAGTACACTTGGTATAACTCATACCCAGACTGTACTTCATACCTGATGTCACCAAGGTGTTTGGTTTAGATGTACAGTACACTTGGTATAACTCATACCCAGACTGTACTTCATACCTGATGTCACCAAGGTGTTTGGTTTAGATGTACAGTACACTTGGTATAACTCATACCCAGACTGTACTTCATACCTGATGTCACCATGGTGTTTGGTTTACATGTACAGTACAATACACTTGCTATAACTCTTACACAGACTGTACTTCATACCTGATGTCACCATGGTGTTTGGTTTACATGTACAGTACACTTGGAATAACTCATACACAGACTACACTTCATACCTGATGTAACAGAGGTGTTTGGTTTACGTTTTACATTACACTTGGTATAACTCTTACACAGGCTACACTTCATACCTGATGTCACCGAGGTGTTTGGTTTACGTGTACATTACACTTGGTATAATTCTTACACAGGCTACAATTCATACCTGATGTCACCAAGGTGTTTGGTTTACATGTACAGTACACTTGGTATAACTCTTACACAGGCTACAATTCATACCTGATTTCACCAAGGTGTTTGGTTTACATGTACAGTCCACTTGGTATAACTCTTACACAGACTACACTTCATACCTGATGTCACCGAGGTGTTTGGTTTACGTGTACAATACACTTGGTATAACTCTTACACAGACTGTACTTCATACCTGATGTCACCATGGTGTTTGGTTTACATGTACATTACACTTGGTATAACTCTTACACAGGCTACAATTCATACCTGATGTCACCAAGGTGTTTGGTTTACATGTACAGTACACTTGGTATAACTCTTACACAGGCTACAATTCATACCTGATTTCACCAAAGTGTTTGGTTTACATGTACAGTCCACTTGGTATAACTCTTACACAGACTACACTTCACACCTGATGTCACCGAGGTGTTTGGTTTACGTGTACAGTACTCTTGGTATAACTCTTACACAGACTACAATACATACCTGATGTCACCAAGGTGTTTGGTTTATGTGTGCAGTACACTTGGTATAACTCTTACACAGACAACACTTCATACATGATGTCACCGAGGTGTTTGGTTTACGTGTACAATACACTTGCTATAACTCTTACACAGACTACACTTCATACCTGATGTCACCGAGGTGTTTGGTTTACCTGTACAGTACAGTTGGTATAACTCTTACACAGACTACACTTCATACCTGATGTCACCTATGTGTTTGGCTTACGTGTACAGTACACTTGGCATAACTCATACACAGACTACACTTCATACCTGTTGTCACAGAGGTCTTTGGTTTACCTGTACAGTACACTTGGCATAACTCATACACAGACTACCCTTCATACCTGATGTCACCGAGGTCTTTGGTTTACCTGTACAGTACACCTGGCATAATTCTTACACAGACTACACTTCATACCTGTTGTCACAGACGTGTTTGATTTACATGTACAGTACACTTGGCATAACTCTTACACAGACTTAACTTCATACCTGATGTCACCGAGGTGTTTGGTTTACGTGTACAATACACTTGGTATAACTCTTACACAGACTGTACTTCATACCTGATGTCACCATGGTGTTTGGTTTACATGTACAGTACACTTGGTATAACTCTTACTCAGACTACACTTCATACCTGATGTCACCGAGATGTTTGGTTTACGTGTACAGTACACTTGGTATAACTCTTACACAGACTACACTTCATACCTGTTGTCACAGAGGTGTTGGTTTATGTGTGCAGTACACTTGGTATAACTCTTACACAGACAACACTTCATACCTGATGTCACCGAGGTGTTTGGTTTACGTGTACATTACACTTGGTATAACTCTTACACAGGCTACAATTCATACCTGATGTCACCGAGGTGTTTGGTTTACCTTGTTCAGTACACTTGGTATAACTCTTACACAGACTACACTTCATACCTGATGCAACAGAGGTGTTTGGTTTACGTGTACATTACACTTGGTATAACTCTTACACAGGCTACAATTCATACCTGATGTCACCGAGGTGTTTGGTTTACCTTGTTCAGTACACTTGGTATAACTCTTACACAGACTACACTTCATACCTGTTGTCACAGAGGTGTTTGGTTTACGTGTACAGTACACTTGGTATAACTCTTACACAGACTACACTTCATACCTGATGTCACCAAGGTGTTTGGTTTATGTGTGCAGTATACTTGGTATAACTCTTACACAGACTACACTTCATACCTGTTGTCACAGACGTGTTTGATTTACATGTACAGTACACTTGGCATAACTCTTACACAGACTTAACTTCATACCTGATGTCACCGAGGTGTTTGGTTTACGTGTACAATACACTTGGTATAACTCTTACACAGACTGTACTTCATACCTGATGTCACCATGGTGTTTGGTTTACATGTACAGTACACTTGGTATAACTCATACACAGACTACACTTCTTACCTGATGTCACAGATGTGTTTGGTTTACGTGTCCAGTACACTTGGTATATCTCTTACACAGGCTACACTTCATACCTGATGTCACTAAGGTGTTTGGTTTATGTGTACAGTACACTTGGTATAACTCTTACACAGGCTACACTTCATACCTGATGTCACTGAGGTGTTTGGGTTACGTGTACAGTACACTTGGTATAACTCTTACACAGACTACACTTCATACATAATGTGACAGAGGTGTTTGGTTTAGATGTACAGTACACTTGGTATAACTCATACCCAGACTGTACTTCATACCTGATGTCACCATGGTGTTTGGTTTACATGTACAGTACAATACACTTGCTATAACTCTTACACAGACTGTACTTCATACCTGATGTCACCATGGTGTTTGGTTTACATGTACAGTACACTTGGTATAACTCTTACTCATACTACACTTCATAACTGATGTAACAGAGGTGTTTGGTTTACGTTTTACATTACACTTGGTATAACTCTTACACAGGCTACACTTCATACCTGATGTCACCGAGGTGTTTGGTTTACGTGTACAATACACTTGCTATAACTCTTACACAGACTACACTTCATACCTGATGTCACCGAGGTGTTTGGTTTACCTGTACAGTACAGTTGGTATAACTCTTACACAGACTACACTTCATACCTGATGTCACCGATGTGTTTGGCTTACGTGTCCAGTACACTTGGTATAACTCTTACACAGACTACCCTTCATACCTGATGTCAATGAGGTCTTTGGTTTACCTGTACAGTACACTTGGCATAACTCATACACAGACTACACTTCATACCTGTTGTCACCGAGGTCTTTGGTTTACCTGTACAGTACACTTGGCATAACTCATACACAGACTACCCTTCATACCTGATGTCACCGAGGTCTTTGGTTTACCTGTACAGTACACCTGGCATAATTCTTACACAGACTACACTTCATACCTGTTGTCACAGACGTGTTTGATTTACATGTACAGTACAATTGGCATAACTCTTACACAGACTTAACTTCATACCTGATGTCACCGAGGTGTTTGGTTTACGTGTACAATACACTTGCTATAACTCTTACACAGACTACCCTTCATACCTGATGTCACCGAGGTCTTTGGTTTACCTGTACAGTACACCTGGCATAATTCTTACACAGACTACACTTCATACCTGTTGTCACAGACGTGTTTGATTTACATGTACAGTACAATTGGCATAACTCTTACACAGACTTAACTTCATACCTGATGTCACCGAGGTGTTTGGTTTACGTGTACAGTACACTTGGCATAACTCATACACAGACTACCCTTCATACCTGATGTCACCGAGGTCTTTGGTTTACCTGTACAGTACACCTGGCATAATTCTTACACAGACTACACTTCATACCTGTTGTCACAGACGTGTTTGATTTACATGTACAGTACAATTGGCATAACTCTTACACAGACTACACTTCATACCTGATGTCACCATGGTGTTTGGTTTACATGTACAATACACTTGGTATAACTCTTATACAGACTACACTTCATACCTGATGTCACCGAGATGTTTGGTTTACCTGTACAGTACACTTGGCATAACTCTTATACAGACTACACTTCATACCTGTTGTCACAGAGGTGTTTGGTTTACGTGTACAGTACACTTGGTATAACTCTTACACAGACTACACTTCATACCTGATGTCACCAAGGTGTTTGGTTTACGTGTACATCACACTTGGTATAACTCTTACACAGGCTACAATTCATACCTGATGTCACCGAGGTGTTTGGTTTATGTGTGCAGTATACTTGGTATAACTCTTACACAGACAACACTTCATACATGATGTCACCGAGGTGTTTGGTTTACGTGTACAATACACTTGCTATAACTCTTACACAGACTGTACTTCATACCTGATGTCACCATGGTGTTTGGTTTACATGTACAGTACACTTGGTATAACTCATACACAGACTACACTTCATACCTGATGTCACAGATGTGTTTGGTTTACGTGTCCAGTACACTTGGTATAACTCTTACACAGGCTACACTTCATACCTGATGTCACCGAGGTGTTTGGTTTACGTTTACATTACACTTGGTATAACTCTTACACAGGCTACACTTCATACCTGATGTCACCGAGGTGTTTGGTTCACATGTACAGTACACTTGGTATAACTCTTACACAGACTACACTTCATACCTGATGTCACCGATGTGTTTGGCTTACGTGTCCAGTACACTTGGTATAACTCTTACACAGACTACCCTTCATACCTGATGTCAATGAGGTCTTTGGTTTACCTGTACAGTACACTTGGCATAACTCATACACAGACTACACTTCATACCTGTTGTCACCGAGGTCTTTGGTTTACCTGTACAGTACACTTGGCATAACTCATACACAGACTACCCTTCATACCTGATGTCACCGAGGTCTTTGGTTTACCTGTACAGTACACCTGGCATAATTCTTACACAGACTACACTTCATACCTGTTGTCACAGACGTGTTTGATTTACATGTACAGTACACTTGGCATAACTCTTACACAGACTTAACTTCATACCTGATGTCACCGAGGTGTTTGGTTTACGTGTACAATACACTTGGTATAACTCTTACACAGACTGTACTTCATACCTGATGTCACCATGGTGTTTGGTTTACATGTACAATACACTTGGTATAACTCTTACTCAGACTACACTTCATACCTGATGTCACCGAGATGTTTGGTTTACCTGTACAGTACACTTGGCATAACTCTTATACAGACTACACTTCATACCTGTTGTCACAGAGGTGTTTGGTTTACGTGTACAGTACACTTGGTATAACTCTTACACAGACTACACTTCATACCTGATGTCACCAAGGTGTTTGGTTTACGTGTACATCACACTTGGTATAACTCTTACACAGGCTACAATTCATACCTGATGTCACCGAGGTGTTTGGTTTATGTGTGCAGTATACTTGGTATAACTCTTACACAGACAACACTTCATACATGATGTCACCGAGGTGTTTGGTTTACGTGTACAATACACTTGCTATAACTCTTACACAGACTACACTTCATACCTGATGTCACCGAGGTGTTTGGTTTACGTTTTACATTACACTTGGTATAACTCTTACACAGGCTACACTTCATACCTGATGTCACCGAGGTGTTTGGTTCACATGTAAATTACACTTGGTATAACTCTTACACAGGCTACAATTCATACCTGATGTCACCAAGGTGTTTGGTTTACATGTACAGTACACTTGGTATAACTCTTACACAGGCTACAATTCATACCTGATTTCACCAAAGTGTTTGGTTTACATGTACAGTCCACTTGGTATAACTCTTACACAAACTACACTTCACACCTGATGTCACCGAGGTGTTTGGTTTACGTGTACACATCCTCACAAGTCAGGGTTTTTGTGTCCACATGTGTCCACGAAACCCCTGGCAAACATAGCTAGGAAATTCCCGGGCTCATAGTCACTATTTTGATTGGCTACATCATACCTTGATGTAGCCAATCAAAAGCTCGCTTTCATTCGCGGCTTGGTTAGGGGATATCCCGATGTCGATTGTAAATAAACCAAACGGATGTGTTCCATAGACCATGTGAAAGTCAGTGTATTTTGTACAGTAGTGTTAATAGTTTGTTATTACCGCGTTATTTATTAGTTGCGTTACGTTTTCTTCCCACTCAAGAATGAGTAAGAATGACTACTGCCAAACACTTGCTTCTTTCAAGCAATTTCATTAGTTGATATTTTGAAGGATTGACGTCATACGAAAATCTTCTAGCCCGGGAATTTCCTAGCTAAGTTTGTCAGGGGTTCGTGGACACATGTGGACACAGAAACCCTGACTTGTGAGGATGACGTGTACAGTACTCTTGGTATAACTCTTACACAGACTACAATACATACCTGATGTCACCAAGGTGTTTGGTTTATGTGTGCAGTACACTTGGTATAACTCTGACACAGACAACACTTCATACATGATGTCACCGAGGTGTTTGGTTTACGTGTACAATACACTTGCTATAACTCTTACACAGACTACACTTCATACCTGATGTCACCGAGGCGTTTGGTTTACCTGTACAGTACAGTTGGTATAACTCTTACACAGACTACACTTCATACCTGATGTCACCGATGTGTTTGGCTTACGTGTCCAGTACACTTGGTATAACTCTTACACAGACTACCCTTCATACCTGATGTCAATGAGGTCTTTGGTTTACCTGTACAGTACACTTGGCATAACTCATACACAGACTACACTTCATACCTGTTGTCACCGAGGTCTTTGGTTTACCTGTACAGTACACTTGGCATAACTCATACACAGACTACCCTTCATACCTGATGTCACCGAGGTCTTTGGTTTACCTGTACAGTACACCTGGCATAATTCTTACACAGACTACACTTCATACCTGTTGTCACAGACGTGTTTGATTTACATGTACAGTACACTTGGCATAACTCTTACACAGACTTAACTTCATACCTGATGTCACCGAGTTGTTTGGTTTACGTGTACAATACACTTGGTATAACTCTTACACAGACTGTACTTCATACCTGATGTCACCATGGTGTTTGGTTTACATGTACAGTACACTTGGTATAACTCTTACTCAGACTACACTTCATACCTGATGTCACCGAGATGTTTGGTTTACCTGTACAGTACACTTGGCATAACTCTTATACAGACTACACTTCATACCTGTTGTCACAGAGGTATTTGGTTTACGTGTACAGTACACTTGGTATAACTCTTACACAGACTACACTTCATACCTGATGTCACCATGGTGTTGGTTTATGTGTGCAGTACACTTGGTATAACTCTTACACAGACTACACTTCATACCTGATGTAACAGAGGTGTTTCGTTTATGTGTACAGTACACTTGGTATAACTCTTACACAGACAACACTTCATACCTGATGTCACCAAGGTGTTTGGTTTACGTGTACATTACACTTGGTATAACTCTTACACAGGCTACAATTCATACCTTATGTCACCGAGGTGTTTGGTTTACCTTGTTCAGTACACTTGGTATAACTCTTACACAGACTACACTACATACCTAACGTCACCAAGGTGTTTGGTTTATGTGTGCAGTACACTTGGTATAACTCTTACACAGACTACAATACATACCTGATGTCACCAAGGTGTTTGGTTTACGTGTACAGTACACTTGGTATAACTCTTACACAGACTACACTTCATACCTGATGCAACAGAGGTGTTTCGTTTATGTGTACAGTACACTTGGTATAACTCTTACACAGACTACACTTCATACCTGATGCAACAGAGGTGTTTGGTTTACGTGTACATTACACTTGGTATAACTCTTACACAGGCTACAATTCATACCTTATGTCACCGAGGTGTTTGGTTTACCTTGTTCAGTACACTTGGTATAACTCTTACACAGACTACACTTCATACCTGTTGTCACAGAGGTGTTTGGTTTACGTGTACAGTACACTTGGTATAACTCTTACACAGACTACAACACATACCTGATGTCACCATGGTGTTGGTTTATGTGTGCAGTACACTTGGTATAACTCTTACACAGACTACAATACATACCTGATGTCACCAAGGTGTTTGGTTTACGTGTACATTACACTTGGTATAACTCTTACACAGGCTACAATTCATACCTTATGTCACCGAGGTGTTTGGTTTACCTTGTTCAGTACACTTGGTATAACTCTTACACAGACTACACTTCATACCTGATGTCACCAAGGTGTTTGGTTTACGTGTACAGTAAACTTGGTATAACTCTTACACAGGCTACAATTCATACCTGATGTCACTGAGGTCTTTGGTTTACCTGTACAGTACACTTGGCATAACTCATACACAGACTACACTTCATACATAATGTCACTGAGGTGTTTGGTTTACGTGTACAGTACACTTGGTATAACTCTTACACAGACTACACTACATACCTGATGTCACCGTTGTGTTTGGTTTACGTGTCCAGTACACTTGGTATATCTCTTACACAGGCTACACTTCATACCTGATGTCACTAAGGTGTTTGGTTTATGTGTACAGTACACTTGGTATAACTCTTACACAGGCTACACTTCATACCTGATGTCACTGAGGTGTTTGGTTTACGTGTACAGTACACTTGGTATAACTCTTACACAGACTACACTTCATACATAATGTCACAGAGGTGTTTGGTTTACATGTAAAGTACACTTGGCATAACTCTTACACAGACTACACTTCATACCTGATGTCACAGAGGTGTTTGGTTTATGTGTACAGTACACTTGGTACAACTCTTACTCAGACTACACTTCATACCTGATGTCACAGAGGTGTTTGGTTTATGTGTACAGTACACTTGGTACAACTCTTACACAGACTACACTTCATACCTGATGTCACCAAGGTGTTTGGTTTAGATGTACAGTACACTTGGTATAACTCTTACTCAGACTACACTTCATACCTGATGTCACCAAGGTGTTTGGTTTACGTTTTACATTACACTTGGTATAACTCTTACACAGGCTACACTTCATACATGATGTCACCGAGGTGTTTGGTTTACGTGTACATTACACTTGGTATAATTCTTACACAGCACAGGCTACAATTCATACCTGATTTCACCAAGGTGTTTGGTTTACATATACAGTCCACTTGGTATAACTCTTACACAGACTACACTTCATACCTGATGTCACCGAGGTGTTTGGTTTACCTTGTTCAGTACACTTGGTATAACTCTTACACAGACTACACTTCATACCTGATGTAACAGAGGTGTTTCGTTTATGTGTACAGTACACTTGGTATAACTCTTACACAGACAACACTTCATACCTGATGTCACCGAGGTGTTTGGTTTACCTTGTTCAGTACACTTGGTATAACTCTTACACAGACAACACTTCATACCTGATGTCACCAAGGTGTTTGGTTTACGTTTTACATTACACTTGGTATAACTCTTACACAGGCTACACTTCATACCTGATGTCACCGAGGTGTTTGGTTTACATGTAAATTACACTTGGTATAACTCTTACACAGGCTACAATTCATACCTGATGTCACCAAGGTGTTTGGTTTAAATGTACAGTACACTTGGTATAACTCTTACACAGGCTACAATTCATACCTGATTTCACCAAAGTGTTTGGTTTACATGTACAGTCCACTTGGTATAACTCTTACACAGACTACACTTCACACCTGATGTCACCGAGGTGTTTGGTTTACGTGTACACATCCTCACAAGTCAGGGTTTTTGTGTCCACATGTGTCCACGAAACCCCTGACAAACATAGCTAGGAAATTCCCGGGCTCATAGTCACTATTTTGATTGGCTACATCATACCTTGATGTAGCCAATCAAAAGCTCGCTTTCATTCGCGGCTTGGTTAGGGGATATCCCGATGTCGATTGTAAATAAACCAAACGGATGTGTTCCATAGACCATGTGAAAGTCAGTGTATTTTGTACAGTAGTGTTAATAGTTTGTTATTACCGCGTTATTTATTAGTTGCGTTACGTTTTCTTCCCACTCAAGAATGAGTAAGAATGACTACTGCCAAACACTTGCTTCTTTCAAGCAATTTCATTAGTTGATATTTTGAAGGATTGACGTCATACGAAAATCTTCTAGCCCGGGAATTTCCTAGCTAAGTTTGTCAGGGGTTCGTGGACACATGTGGACACAGAAACCCTGACTTGTGAGGATGACGTGTACAGTACTCTTGGTATAACTCTTACACAGACTACAATACATACCTGATGTCACCAAGGTGTTTGGTTTATGTGTGCAGTACACTTGGTATAACTCTTACACAGACAATACTTCATACATGATGTCACCGAGGTGTTTGGTTTACGTGTACAATACACTTGCTATAACTCTTACACAGACTACACTTCATACCTGATGTCACCGAGGTGTTTGGTTTACCTGTACAGTACAGTTGGTATAACTCTTACACAGACTACACTTCATACCTGATGTCACCGATGTGTTTGGCTTACGTGTCCAGTACACTTGGTATAACTCTTACACAGACTACCCTTCATACCTGATGTCAATGAGGTCTTTGGTTTACCTGTACAGTACACTTGGCATAACTCATACACAGACTACACTTCATACCTGTTGTCACCGAGGTCTTTGGTTTACCTGTACAGTACACTTGGCATAACTCATACACAGACTACCCTTCATACCTGATGTCACCGAGGTCTTTGGTTTACCTGTACAGTACACCTGGCATAATTCTTACACAGACTACACTTCATACCTGTTGTCACAGACGTGTTTGATTTACATGTACAGTACACTTGGCATAACTCTTACACAGACTTAACTTCATACCTGATGTCACCGAGGTGTTTGGTTTACGTGTACAATACACTTGGTATAACTCTTACACAGACTGTACTTCATACCTGATGTCACCATGGTGTTTGGTTTACATGTACAGTACACTTGGTATAACTCTTACTCAGACTACACTTCATACCTGATGTCACCGAGATGTTTGGTTTACCTGTACAGTACACTTGGCATAACTCTTATACAGACTACACTTCATACCTGTTGTCACAGAGGTGTTTGGTTTACGTGTACAGTACACTTGGTATAACTCTTACACAGACTACACTTCATACCTGATGTCACCATGGTGTTGGTTTATGTGTGCAGTACACTTGGTATAACTCTTACACAGACTACACTTCATACCTGATGTCACCGAGGTGTTTGGTTTACGTGTACAGTACACTTGGTATAACTCATACATACACTACACTTCATACCTGATGTCACCGAGGTGTTTGGTTTACATGTACAGTACACTTGGTATAACTCTTACACAGACTATACTTCATAACTGATCTCACCGAGGTGTTTGGTTTACATGTACAGTACACTTGGTATAACTCTTACACAGACTACACTTCATACCTGATGTCACCGAGGTGTTTGGTTTACGTGTACAGTACACTTGGTATAACTCTTACACAGACTACACTTCATACCTGATGTCACTGAGGTGTTTGGTTTACCTGTACAGTACACTTGGTATAACTCATACATACACTACACTTCATACCTGATGTCACCGAGGTGTTTGGTTTACGTGTACAGTACACTGGTATAACTCTTACACAGACTACACTTCATACCTGATGTCACTGAGGTGTTTGGTTTACCTGTACAGTACACTTGGTATAACTCATACATACACTACACTTCATACCTGATGTCACCGAGGTTTGATTTACCTGTACAGTACACTTGGTAGAACTCGTACACAGACTACACTTCATACCTGATGTCACCGAGGTGTTTGATTTACCTGTACAGTACACTTGGTAGAACTCGTACACAGACTACACTTCATACCTGATGTCACTTAATTTATCATTTGGTTTACATAACAACTGATGGTTTTTACAAGTTCACTACAATCTTTGATAGTTTGAGTTTGTGTTAAAGGATAAAAATAGGCTTACCTGTAGAAATATCCCTGTTTTTCCTTCTGCCAGGTCTACTGCAGTCTGTCCCTGTAAGAAAAGAAAACATTTTAAACATGCATTTTTTACATCTACCTATGTAAACAAAGTAATGTCTATAAATAATAATTGAACTTTACAAAATAACTTTTATACCAACTAATAACTAATTTTATTACAATGATGTTTGGTAAACATGAACGTTTTGTGTTGATAAATAACTCACGACCTTCCACTGAGGAATACATACATTGACATCCTGGCTGTGGATGTCAGCCCCCTTTGATATCAGTAGTTCTGCCACGTCTCGGAAGCCTATCTGTGCAGCCCTGTGTAATGGTGTGTATTTCTAGAACCATATTAAATAGAGATTAAACACAACGATTTCTCTGTAAATAAAAGACATCTTGTCAACAAATCTCAATGTAAGTTATACAGCTACATATAACAAAAGTAGTTTTTGTAACAGATCTAATAAAACTTGATATTTTCTGATTCTGTACAAAGAGTCGAGTTAAATAAATGGCCACACTTAGGGTGAAATATTTTGTTTGTGTGAAATAATGGATGTTTTATCATGTCGGCCATTAAAAATGTACTTTAAATCTCTGTGGTCAATGTATAAAAAAATAACTTTTTGTACCAAACGTCGTTGAGACTGATATTTTCTGATTCTGTTCAAAGAGTAGAGTTAAATAAATGGCCACACTCAGGGTGAACTATTTGATTTGTGTGAAATAATGTATGTTTTATCATGTCGGCCATTAAAAATGTACTATAAATCTTTGAGGTCAAAGTATAAAAAAAAATAACTTTTTGTAACAAACGTCGTTGAGACTGATATTTTCTGATTCAGGTCAATGAGACGAATAAAATGAATCTCAACACTTATGGTGAAATATATCATTATCCAAATTTAATCAATGAATCTTGTAACATGTCGGCCATAACAAAATGTACATTGATATTTTCTGATTCATTACAAAAATGAAGTAAAACACGACCTTCCACTGAGGAATACATACATCGTCATCCTGGCTGTCGATGTCAGCCCCCTTTGATATCAGTAGTTCTGCCACGTTTAGGAAGCCTCTACTTGCAGCCCAGTGTAATGGTGTGGCTTTCTAGAACCATATTAAATAGAGATTAAACACAACGATTTCTCTGTAAATAACAGACATTTTGTCATCAAATCTCCTCAATGTCAGTTATACAGCTACATATAACAAAAGTAGTTTTTGTAACAGATCTAATAAAACTTGATATTTTCTGATTCTGTACAAAGAGTCGAGTTAAATAAATGGCCACACTCAGGGTGAAATATTTGGTTTGTGTGAAATAATGTATGTTTTATCATGTCGGGCATTAAAAATGTACTATAAATCTCTGTGGTCAATGTATAAAAAAATAACTTTTTGTAACAAACGTCGTTGAGACTGATATTTTCTGATTCTGTACGAAGAGTCGAGTTAAACAAATGGCCACACTCAGGGTGAAATATTTGGTTTGTGTGAAATAATGTATGTTTTATCATGTCGGCCATTAAAAATGTACTATAAATCTCTGTGGTCAAAGTATAAAAAAATAACTTTTTGTAACAAACGTCGTTGAGACCGATATTTTCTGATTCAGGTCAATGAGACAAATAAAATGAATCCCAACACTTATGGTGAAATATATCATTATCTGAGATTAATCAACGAATCTTGTAACATGTCGCCATAACAAGATGTACATTGATATTTTCTGATTCAGTACGAAAATGAAGTAAAACACGAACTTCCACTGAGGAATACATACATCGTAATCCTGGCTGTGTATGTCAGCCCCCTTTGATATCAGTAGTTCTGCCACGTCTCGGGAGCCTCCCTGTGCAGCCCAGTGTAATGGTGTGGCTTTCTAGAACCATATTAAATAGAGATTAAACACAACGATTTCTCTGTAAATAACAGACATCTTGTCAACAAATCTCCTCAATGTAAGTTATACAGCTACATATAACAAAAGTAGTTTTTGTAACAGATCTAATTAAACTTGATATTTTCTGATTCTGTACGAAGAGTCGAGTTAAATAAATGGCCACACTCATGGTGAAATATTTGGTTTGTATGAAATAATGGATGTTTTATCATGTCAGCCATTAAAAATGTACTATAAATCTCTGTGGTCAAAGTATAAAAAAATAACTTTTTTGTAACAAACGTCGTTGAGACTGATATTTTCTGATTCTGTACAAAGAGTCGAGTTAAATAAATGGCCACACTCAGGGTGAAATATTTGGTTTCTGTGAAATAATGTATGTTTTATCATGTCCGCCATTAAAAATGTACTATAAATCTCTGTGGTCAAAGTATATAAAAAATAACTTTTTGTAACAAACGTCGTTGAAACTGATATTTTCTGATTCAGGTCAATGAAATGAATAAAATGAATCCCAACACTTATGGTGAAATATATCATTATCTGAGATTAATCAATGAATCTTGTAACATGTCGGCCATAACAAGATGTACATTGATATTTTCTGATTCAGTACAAAAATGAAGTAAAACACGACCTTCCACTGAGGAATACATACTATGTGATCCTGACTGTGTATGTCAGCCCCCTTTGATATCAGTAGTTCTGCCACGTCTAGGGAGCCTCCCTGTGCAGCCCAGTGTAATGGTGTGTTTACCTAGAACCATATTAAATAGAGATTAAACACAACGATTTCTCTGTAAATAACAGACATCTTGTCAACAAATCTCCTGAATGTTAGTTATACAGATACATATAACAAAAGTAGTTTTTGTAACAGATCTAATTAAACTTGATATTTTCTTATTCTGTACAAAGAGTCGAGTTAAACAAATGGCCACACTCAGGGTGAAATATTTGGTTTGTAAGAAATAATGTATGTTTTATCATGTCAGCCATTAAAAATGTACTATATATCTCTGTGGTCAATGTATAAAAAAATAACTTTTGATAACAAACGTCGTTGAGACTGATATTTTCTGATTCTGTACGAAGAGTCGAGTTAAACAAGTGGCCACACTCAGGGTGAAATATTTGGTTTATGTGAAATAATGTATATTTAATCATGTCGGCCATTAAAAATGTTCTATAAATCTCCGTGTTCAAAGTATAAAAAAATTACTTTTTGTAACAAACGTCGTTGAAACTGATATTTTCTGATTCTCTATGAAGAGTCGAGTTAAATAAATGGCCACACTCAGGGTGAAATATTTGGTTTGTGTGAAATAATGTATGTTTTATCATGTCGGCCATTAAAAATGTACTATAAATCTCTGTGGTCAAAGTATAAAAAAATAACTTTTTGTAACAAACGTCGTTGAGACTGATATTTTCTGATTCTGTATGAAGAGTCGAGTTAAACAAATGGCCACACCCAGGGTGAAATATTTGGTTTGTGTGAAATAATGTATCTTTTATCATGTCGGCCATTAAAAATGTACTATAAATCTCTGTGGTCAATGTGTAAAAAAATAACTTTTTGTAACAAACGTCGTTGAGACTGATATTTTCTGATTCAGGTCAATGAAATGAATAAAATGAATCCCAACACTTATGGTGAAATATATCATTATCTGAGATTAATCAATGAATCTTGTAACATGTCGGCCATAACAAGATGTACATTGATATTTTCTGATTCAGTACAAAAATGAAGTAAAACACGACCTTCCACTGAGGAATACATACCCTGCCATCCTGGCTGTGTATGTCAGCCCCCTTTGATATCAGTAGTTCTGCCACGTCTCGGGAGCCTTTGATGGCAGCCCAGTGTAATGGTGTGTATTTCTAGAACCATATTAAATAGAGATTAAACACAACGATTTCTCTGTAAATAACAGACATCTTGTCAACAAATCTCCTCAATGTAAGTTATACAGCTACATATAACAAAAGTAGTTTTTGTAACAGATCTAATTAAACTTGATATTTTCTGATTCTGTAAAAAGAGTCGAGTTAAATAAATGGCCACACTCAGGGTGAAATATTTGGTTTGTGTGAAATAATTGATGTTTTATCATGTCGGCCATTAAAAATGTACTATAAATCTCTGTGGTCAAAGTATAAAAAAATAACTTTTTGTAACAAACGTCGTTGAGACTGATATTTTCTGATTCTGTACAAAGAGACGAGTTAAATAAATGGCCACACTTAGGGTGAAATATTAGGTTTGTATGAAATAATGTATGTTTTATCATGTCGGCCATTAAAAATGTATTATAAATCTCTGTGGTCAAAGTATAAAAAAATAACTTTTTGTAACAAACGTCGTTAAAATTGATATTTTCTGATTCTGTACAAAGAGTCGAGTTAAATAAATGGCCACACTTAGGGTGAAATATTAGGTTTGTATGAAATAATGTATGTTTTATCATGTCGGCCATTAAAAATGTATTATAAATCTCTGTGGTCAATGTATAAAAAAATAACTTTTTGTAACAAACGTCGTTGAGACTGATATTTTCTGATTCAGGTCAATGAGACGAATAAAATGAATCCCAACACTTATGGTCAAATATATCATTATCTGAGATTAATCAATGAATCTTGTAACATGTCGGCCATAACAAGATGTACATTGATATTTTCTGATTCAGTACAAAAATGAAGTAAAACACGACCTTCCACTGAGGAATACATACCTCGTCATCCTGTCTGTTGATGTCAGCCCCCTTTGATATCAGTAGTTCTGCCACGTCTCGGGAGCCTCCTCTTGCAGCCCAGTGTAATGGTGTGGATCCCTAGAACCATATTAAATAGAGATTAAACACAACGATTTCTCTGTAAATAACAGACATCTTGTCAACAAATCTCTTCAATGTCAGTTATACAGCTACATATAACAAAAGTAGTTTTTGTAACAGATCTAATCAAACTTGATATTTTCTGATTCTGTAAAAAGAGTCGAGTTAAACAAATGGCCACACTCAGGGTGAAATATTTGGTTTGTAAGAAATAATGTATGTTTTATCATGTCGGCCATTAAAAATGTATTATAAATCTCTGTGGTCAATGTATAAAAAAATAACTTTTTGTAACAAACGTCGTTGAGACTGATATTTTCTGATTCTGTACGAAGAGTAGAGTTAAATAAATGGCCACACTCAGGGTGAAATATTTGGTTTGTGTGAAATAATGTATGTTTTATCATGTTGGCCATTAAAAATGTACTATAAATCTCTGTTGTCAATTTTGTGTAAAAATAATGGATGTTTTATCATGTCGGCCATATGCAGTCTACCTGTCATACTGGACATATACAGTCTATCTGTCATACTTGACATATGCAGACTACCTGTCATACTGGACATTCCATTCTACCTGTCATACTGGACATATGCAGTACACCTGTCAACTGGACATATGCAGTACACCTGTCAACTGGACATATGCTATCTAACTGTCATACTAGACATATCCAATCTACCTGTCCTACTGGAAATATGCAGTACACCTGTCATACTGAACAAATGCAATCAAACATTCATACCAGACATATGAAGTCTACATTTCATACTTGA
Source organism: Limnoperna fortunei (assembly GCA_944474755.1). Taxonomy (NCBI): domain Eukaryota; kingdom Metazoa; phylum Mollusca; class Bivalvia; order Mytilida; family Modiolidae; genus Limnoperna; species Limnoperna fortunei. Next base: position 110,668,651 of record OX104112.1, on the reverse strand, counting down.
CAAATGGTCTAGCTGTCATACTTGACATACAGTCTACATTTCATACTGGAATATGCATTCTACCTATCATAGTCGAAACATCCTAATTACCTGTCATACTTGACATATACAGTTTACCTTTCATACTGGATATATGACGTTTACCTGTCAAACCTGACATTGTAATGTCATACTTGACATATGCAGTGTAATGTCATACTAGACATATGTAGACTACCTGTCATACTGAACATATCCATTATAACTGTCATACTTGACATATGTAGACTACATGTCATACATGACATATGCCGTGTAATGTCATACTTGACATATGTAGACTACCTGGTATGTTGGACGTATTCAATACAACTGTCATGCTAGACATATGCAGTAAACATGTCGTACTGGACATATGCACTCCATCTCTCATAATGGACATATCCAGTGTACCTGTCATACTGGACATGTCAAGTATACCTATAATACTGGACATATGCAGTCTACAAGTCATACCGTAGACATGCACTCCACCTGTCATACTGGACATCTCCATTCTAATTGTCATACTCGACATATGTAGACTACATGTCATACTTGACATGTAGATAGCCTGTCATACTGGACATATCAATTCTACCTGTCATACTGGACATATCCATTTTACCGGTCATACTGGACATATCCATTCTACCTGTAATACTTGACAGATGCAGACTACCTGTCATAGTTGACATATGCATCTACTTGTCATACTTGACACATGCACTTTACCTGTCCTAGTGCATATATGCAGTCTACATGTAATCAGACATTTGAAGTCTACCTGTCATACCAGACATATGCAGTCTACCTGTCATACTGGACATTGCCATCTGCCTGTCATGCTTGACATGCAGACTACCTGTCACGTTGGACGTATTCAATACAACTGTCATGCTAGACATATGCAGTAAACATGTCGTACTGGACATATGCACTCCGTCTGTCATACTGGACATATGCAGTCTACCAGTCATACTTGACATATGTAGACTACCTGTCATACTGGACATGTGAACTCTACCTATCATACTGGATGTTTGCAGTCTTCAAGTCATACTGTACATATGCACTCCACCTGTCATACTGGTCATATGTTGTCTACCTGTCACGCAGAACATATGCAATCCACATATCATACTGGACATATGCAGTCCACCTGTCAAACTGGACTTGTGCAGTCTATCAGTCATAACAAACATATGCAGTCTACAGTCTGCTGGGCATATTAAAGTCTACATGTCATGCTAGGCATATCCAGTCTACCTGAAATACTTGACATATTCTGTCTACATTTCATACGGGAATAGTCAGTTTTTCTACCGCAGCTTTGGGTTTTCTCCGGGTACTCCGGCTTCCTTCCCCAATAAAAACTGGACGCCTAGATATAGCTAAAAAATTGCTGAAAATGGCGTTAAACATCATTTAAAAAAACAAACATATGGGAATATGCAGTCTACTTGTCATACTTGACGTGCAGTCTACCTATCAACTGGACATGTGAATACTACCTGACATACTGGACATGTGCAGTCTACTTGTAATACTGGATATATGCAGTCTACATGTCATACTTGACATATGTAGAATACCTGTCATACTGGACATATCCATTATAAATACTTGACATATGTAGACTACCTGTCATACTTGACACATGTAGACTACCTGTCACTGGACAATTATATGTCATAATGGATGGACATATGTCGTTTACCTGTCATGCTTGACATATGCAGCCTACCTGTCATACTGGACATATGCAGTCTATCTGTTATACTGGACATGCTTGACAAATGGTCTACCTGTCATACTTGATACACAGTCTATATTTCATACTGGAATATGCATTCTACCTGTCATAGTCGACATATGCTAACTACCTAACATACAGTTTACCTTTCATACTGGATATATGCCGTTTATCTGTCATACAAATGTACTTTGTAATGTCATACTGGACATATGCAGTCTACCAGTCATACTGGACATATGCAGTCTACCTGTCATACTAGACATATGCAAAATAAATGTCATACTTGACATATGTAGACTACATGTCATATATGACATATGCAGTCTACCTGTCATACTGGACATATGTAGACTATCTGTCATACTGGACATATGCATAATAAAAGTCATACTTGACATATGTAGACTACATGTCATATTTGACATATGCAGTATACGAGTCATGCTTGACATACAGTCTCTTCAAGTCAAACTGAACAAATGCAGTCTATCTGTTATACTGGATATATGCAGTCTACCTGTCATACTGGACATATGACATCTACCTTTCATGCTTGACATGCAGACTTCCTGTCATGTTGGACATATGCAATCTACCTGTCATGCTGGACATATGCAGTAAACATACTGGAAATATGCAATATATCTGTCATACTGGACATATACTGGGTAAATACTAAACATGTGAAGTCTACCTGTCATACTACACATGTGAAGTCTACCTGTCATTCTGCAATTTACCTGTAAAAACTAGACAGGTGCAGCCTTCCTGTCATACTAGGCATGCAATTAACATATAAATACTAGACATATGCAGTCTACCTGTCATACCACACATGCAACGTACATGTCAATACTAGACATGAATTTTACCTGTCATATAGACATAAACAGTCTACATGTCTACCTGTCATGCTGAACATATGCAATCCACATATCATACTGGACATATGCAGTCCACCTGTCATACTGGACTTGTGTAGTCTATCAGTCATAACAAACATATGCAGTCTACAGTCTGCTGGGCATATTAAAGTCTACAAGTCATACTAGGCATATCAAGTCTACCTGACATACTTGCCATATTCCGTCTACATTTCATACTGGAATAGTCAGATTTTCTACCGCAGCTTTGGGTTTTCTCCGGGTACTCCGGCTTCCTTCCCCAATAAAAACTGGACGCATAGATATAGCTAACAAATTGCTGAAAATGGTGTTAAACATCATTCAAACAAACCAACATCATATGGGAATATGCAGTATACTTGTCATACTTGACGTGCAGTCTACCTGTCAACTGGACATGTGAATACTACCTGTCATACTTGACATATGTAGACTACCTGTCATACTGGACAGATCCATTATAAATACTTGACATATGCAGTCTACCTGTCATAATTGACACATGTAGACTACCTGTTATACTGGACATGTTCATTGTAAATACTTGACATATGTAGACTACCTGTCATACTTGACACATGTAGAATACCTGTCACGAGACAATTATATCTGTCATAATGGATGGACATGTCGTTTACCTGTCATGCTTGACATATGCAGCCTACCTGTCATACTGGACATATGCAGTCTATCTGTCATACTAGACATACTGGACATATGCAGTCTATCTGTTATACTGGACATATGCAGTCTATTTGTTATACTTGACATATGCAGTCTATCTGTCATACTAGACATACTAGACATATGCAGTCTATCTGTCATACTAGACATACTGGACATATGCAGTCTATCTGTTATACTGGACATATGCAGTCTATCTGTCATACTAGACATACTAGACATATGCAGTCTATCTGTTATACTGGACATATGCTTGACCTTGATAATCAGTCTACATTTCATACTGGAATATGCATTCTACCTGTCATAGTCGACATATGCTAACTACCTAACATACAGTTTACCTTTCATACTGGATGTATGCCGTTTATCTGTCATACAAATGTACTTTGTAATGTCATAGTTGACATATGAAGTCTACCTGTCATACTGGACATATGTAGACTACCTGTCATACTGGACATATGTAGACTACCTGTCATACTGGACATATGCAGTCTACTTGTCATACTAGACATGCATAATAAATGTCATACTTGACATATGTAGACTACCTGTCATACTAGACATATGTATAATAAATGTCATACTTGACACATGTAGACTACATGTCATATATGACAAATGCAGTCTACCTGTCATACCGGACATATATAGACTACCTGTCAACTGGACATATGCATAATAAATGTCATACTTGACATATGTAGACTACCTGTCATACTGGACATATGCATAATAAATGACATACTTAACATATGTAGACTACCTGTCATACTGGACATATGCATAATAAATGACATACTTGACATATGTAGACTACATTTCATACAGTATATGAGTCATGCTTGACATACAGTGTCTTCATGTCAAACTGAACAAATGCAGTCTATCTGTTATACTGGACATATGCAGTCTACCTGTCATACTGGACATATATAGACTACATGTCATACTAGACATATGCATAATAAATGTCATACTTGACATATGTAGACTACCTGTCATACTGGACATATGCATAATAAATGACATACTTGACATATGTAGACTACATTTCATACAGTATATGAGTCATGCTTGACATACAGTGTCTTCATGTCAAACTGAACAAATGCAGTCTATCTGTTATACTGGACATATGCAGTCTACCTGTCATACTGGACATATGACATCTACCTTTCATGCTTGACATGCAGACTTCCTGTCATGTTGGACATATGAAATCTACATGTAGACTACCTGTTATACTGGACATATGCAGTCTACCTGTCATAATTGACACATGTAGACTACCTGTCATACTGGACATATCCATTATAAATACTTGACATATGTAGACTACCTGTCATACTTGACACATGTAGAATACCTGTCACGAGACAATTATATCTGTCATAATGGATGGACATGTGTCGTTTACCTGTCATGCTTGACATATGCAGCCTACCTGTCATACTGGACATATGGAGTCTATCTGTCATACTAGACATATTGGACATATGCAGTCTATCTGTTATACTGGACATATGCAGTCTATCTGTTATACTGGACATACTAGACATATGCAGTCTATCTGTCATACTAGACATACTGGACATATGCAGTCTATTTGTTATACTGGACATATGCTTGACCTTGATACACAGTCTACATTTCATACTGGAATATGCATTCTACCTGTCATATTCGACATATGCTAACTACCTAACATACAGTTTAACTTTCATACTGGATATATGCCGTTTATTTGTCATACAAATGTATTTTGTAATGTCATAGTTGACATATGCAGTCTACCTGTCATACTGGACATATGTAGACTACCTGTCATACTGGACATATGCAGTCTACCTGTCATACTGGACATATGCAGTCTACCTGTCATACTGGACATATGTAGACTACATGTCATATTCGACATATGCATAATAAATGTCATACTTGACATATGTAGACTACCTGTCATACTGGACATATGGATAATAAGTGACATACTTGACATATGTAGACTATAAGTCATAGTTGACATATGCAGTATACGAGTCATGCTTGACATACAGTGTCTTCAAGTCAAACTGAACATATGCAGTCTATTTGTTATACCGGACATATGCAGTCTACCTGTCATGCTTGACATGCAGACTTCCTGTCATGTTGGACATATGCAATCTACCTGTCATGCTGGACATATGCAGTAAACATGTCATACTGGAAATATGCTTTCTATCTGTCATACTGGACATATACTGGGTAAATACAAGACATGTGAAGTCTACCTGTCATACTACACATGTGAAGTCTACCTGTCACTCTGCAATTTACCTATAAAAACTAGACAGGTGCAGCCTTTTTGTCATACTAGGCATGCAATTAACATATAAATACTACACATATGCAGTCTACCTGTCATACTACGCATGCAACTTACATGTCAATACTAGACATGAATTTTACCTGTCATATAGACATAAGCAGTCTACCTGTAAATACTCAACATATTGAGGATACCTGTCATACTGGATTTACATGTAAATATACATATGCAGTATAACTGTCAATACTAGACATATGCAGTCTACCTGTAAATACTCAACATATTGAGGATACCTGTCATATTAGACTTATGCAGTCTACCTGTCACACTGGACATGCAATTTTCATTGAAATACCTGAGATATGCATGTTGTTTTGTTTTCAGCTGATTTAAAAATGACTTGTTATAAATAGTTAACTTACATTATAGAGACTTGATAATCCAATTGTATTTAAGTAAATAGTTGAAACTTGATGTGTTATATAGCCATTCTTTGGAACATGACCAATCATCTACAAAGCAGGTAACCAATTCAGTTAGTTGATTTATCAGAAACAATTGTACAACTTACATCTTTATCTGTACAGTTGACAATGGCACCATTTTCTAAACTCTTCTCCACAGCTTTCAAATCACCACTTTCAGCAGCAGTCAATAAATCCTAAAATATAAGAATAGCAAAAAAATAGTTAATTTAAATTTTGCCAGTCAGGAGATTTTCAGGTTTATGGAGGTACCTAGGCCAATTTGAGATTATTGCAGATTCTTGAGTATTCACTTTTACAAAGCATCCTACAAAGCCATTTTGCTATATTCTGCAAAGTATCGTGGTGGCAACCCTTTAATGAATGCACTGATATTTTTTGTGACTTTTATAGGTACTATTTGCTAAACCAGATTTTTAATAATGATTATGGTTTAATTGTGTTAAATATGATGTCACTTTATATGCAACGGCTGAATAAAGCTGTGAAAAACAACTTGGGAAACTACAACAGATGGTTACCATGGCAACAAAAGAACCATTTTTGTAATTTTTGTAATTACCTTAGCTGTTACTGGCATTTTGCTTTTCTTAGATTGTATTGTTGGTGGAAATGTAAGGATTGTTGTAAAAGAATAACAAATATCATTTTTCAAGAAAAAATACTTTAATAAATCTAATAATTAATTAATCATTAATCAAAAATACTGGGCAAACAACTTTTCCATTGCTGGTTCTATCATGTCCATTTTGTTTGCAATAACTGCATTTTCTGATTTTGTCTCGCTCTTCGTTAATGGTAATGACTGGAAACAAATACCACTGTCTACATGCATTGAGTCCTTTTGGTTTAGTGACAGTTGGAAGTTTTGCATAGTCAAAGATACAATGTCTTTTCAATAAATTTATTGATATTTCATCGTCATCAATGTATTCCTTGATGAATACAGTGCCGGGATTTTGACTGCTCATTCCAAACTGATGGCATGATGAAATTCTGGGAGCACATTAAATTATGACTTCAAAAAATCTTTCCAGTTGTAGAAGACAACTGGACACTGGCTATCACAGATAAGATGTGGTATAATATGGTTGTTCCTAAATGATGCTACAACTGACAATGCAACCTCAGATAAGTTTCAACTGTAACGTTCCGCCATTTTAACTGAAATTATAAAAATAAGTAATAGTTAAACATTAACAAAATGCTGTAGACAATTTGAAACATGTTTCTGCCTTGATAAAGAAATTTTTATAGGAAGCCTTGTAACCGAGTGCTTGTTAAATTATGATGATATGTCTGTTTGTTTGTGTGCTGTTGAATGTCACTTTCAGCAATTTTTCAGCTATATCATGCATGGTGTCCAGTTTTTTGGGAAAGGAAGCCGTAGTACCTGGAGATAACCCCGACCATCAGAAAGAAAATTGGCAGTCCTTGTCAATAAGGATTGGAGTCGAAATCACCCCGTCTGCAGTGAAATTTGAACCTGCAACCCCAATGTAAACTGGCAGGTGACCAATTGTAGATGACTAACTACCTTAACCACTCTGTCACTAAGGCCCCGGTGTAAACAGGCAGGTGACCAATTGTAGATGACTACCTTAACCACTCTGCCACTAAGGCCCCGGTGTAAACAGGCAGGTGACCAATTGTAGATGACTAACTACCTTAACCACTCTGTCACTAAGGCCCCAGTGTAAACAGGCAGGTGACCAATTGTAGATGACTAACTACCTTAACCACTCTGCCACTAAGGCCCCGGTGTAAACAGGCAGGTGACCAATTGTAGATGACTAACTACCTTAACCACTCTGTCACTAAGGCCCCGGTGTAAACAGGCAGGTGACCAATTGTAGATGACTAACTACCTTAACCACTCTGTCACTAAGGCCCCGGTGTAAACAGGCAGGTGACCAATTGTAGATGACTAACTACCTTAACCACTCTGTCACTAAGGCCCCGGTGGTGTAAACAGGCAGGTGACCAATTGTAGATGACTAACTACCTTAACCACTCTGCCACTAAGGCCCCGGTGGTGTAAACAGGCAGGTGACCAATTGTAGATGACTAACTACCTTAACCACTCTGCCACTAAGGACCTGGTGTGTAAACAGGCAGGTGACCAATTGTAGATGACTAACTACCTTAACCACTCTGTCACTAAGGCCCGGTGTAAACAGGCAGGTGACCAATTGTAGATGACTACCTTAACCACTCTGTCACTAAGGCCCCGGTGTAAACAGGCAGGTGACCAATTGTAGATGACTAACTACCTTAACCACTCTGCCACTAAGGCCCCGGTGTAAACAGGCAGGTGACCAATTGTAGATGACTAACTACCTTAACCACTCTGTCACTAAGGCCCGGTGTAAACAGGCAGGTGACCAATTGTAGATGACTAACTACCTTAACCACTCTGCCACTAAGGCCCCGGTGTAAACAGGCAGGTGACCAATTGTAGATGACTAACTACCTTAACCACTCTGCCACTAAGGCCCCGGTGTAAACAGGCAGGTGACCAATTGTAGATGACTAACTACCTTAACCACTCTGTCACTAAGGCCCCGGTGTAAACAGGCAGGTGACCAATTGTAGATGACTAACTACCTTAACCACTCTGCCACTAAGGCCCCGGTGGTGTAAACAGGCAGGTGACCAATTGTAGATGACTACCTTAACAACTCTGCCATTAAGGCCCCGGTGTGTAAACAGGCAGGTGACCAATTGTAGATGACTAACTACCTTAACCACTCTGCCACTAAGGCCCTGGTGTAAACAGGCAGGTGACCAATTGTAGATGACTAACTACCTTAACCACTCTGCCACTAAGGCCCCGGTGTAAACAGGCAGGTGACCAATTGTAGATGACTAACTACCTTAACCACTCTGCCACTAAGGCCCCGGTGTGTAAACAGGCAGGTGACCAATTGTAGATGACTAACTACCTTAACCACTCTGTCACTAAGGCCCGGTGTAAACAGGCAGGTGACCAATTGTAGATGACTAACTACCTTAACCACTCTGTCACTAAGGCCCCGGTGTAAACAGACAGGTGACCAATTGTAGATGACTAACTACCTTAACCACTCTGTCACTAAGGCCCCGGTGTAAACAGGCAGGTGACCAATTGTAGATGACTATCTTAACCACTCTGTCACTAAGGTCCCGGTGTAAACAGGCAGGTGACCAATTGTAGATGACTACCTTAACCACTCTGCCACTAAGGCCCCGGTGTAAACAGGCAGGTGACCAATTGTAGATGACTACCTTAACCACTCTGTCACTAAGGCCCCGGTGTAAACAGGCAGGTGACCAATTGTAGATGACTAACTACCTTAACCACTCTGTCACTAAGGCCCCGGTGTAAACAGGCAGGTGACCAATTGTAGATGACTAACTACCTTAACCACTCTGTCACTAAGGCCCCGGTGTAAACAGGCAGGTGACCAATTGTAGATGACTAACTACCTTAACCACTCTGCCACTAAGGCCCCGGTGTAAACAGGCAGGTGACCAATTGTAGATGACTAACTACCTTAACCACTCTGTCACTAAGGCCCCGGTGTAAACAGGCAGGTGACCAATTGTAGATGACTAACTACCTTAACCACTCTGCCACTAAGGCCCCGGTGTAAACAGGCAGGTGACCAATTGTAGATGACTACCTTAACCACTCTGCCACTAAGGCCCCGGTGTAAATAGGCAGGTGACCAATTGTAGATGACTAACTACCTTAACCACTCTGTCACTAAGGCCCCGGTGTAAACAGGCAGGTGACCAATTGTAGATGACTAACTACCTTAACCACTCTGCCACTAAGGCCCCGGTGTAAACAGGCAGGTGACCAATTGTAGATGACTAACTACCTTAACCACTCTGTCACTAAGGCCCCGGTGTAAACAGGCAGGTGACCAATTGTAGATGACTAACTACCTTAACCACTCTGCCACTAAGGCCCCGGTGTAAACAGGCAGGTGACCAATTGTAGATGACTACCTTAACCACTCTGCCACTAAGGCCCCGGTGTAAATAGGCAGGTGACCAATTGTAGATGACTAACTACCTTAACCACTCTGTCACTAAGGCCCGGTGTAAACAGGCAGGTGACCAATTGTAGATGACTAACTACCTTAACCACTCTGCCACTAAGGCCCCGGTGTAAACAGGCAGGTGACCAATTGTAGATGACTACCTTAACCACTCTGCCACTAAGGCCCCGGTGTAAATAGGCAGGTGACCAATTGTAGATGACTAACTACCTTAACCATGTTAACCACTCTGTCACTAAGGCCCCGGTGGTGTAAACAGGCAAGTGACCAATTGTAGATGACTAACTACCTTAACCACTCTGTCACTAAGGCCCCGGTGTGTAAACAGGCAGGTGACCAATTGTAGATGACTAACTACCTTAACCACTCTGTCACTAAGGCCCGGTGTAAACAGGCAGGTGACCAATTGTAGATGACTAACTACCTTAACCACTCTGCCACTAAGGCCCCGGTGTAAACAGGCAGGTGACCAATTGTAGATGACTAACTACCTTAACCACTCTGCCACTAAGGCCCCCATGTAAACAGGCAGGTGACCAATTGTAGATGACTAACTACCTTAACCACTCTGTCACTAAGGCCCCGGTGGTGTAAACAGGCAAGTGACCAATTGTAGATGACTAACTACCTTAACCACTCTGTCACTAAGGCCCCGGTGTAAACAGGCAGGTGACCAATTGTAGATGACTAACTACCTTAACCACTCTGTCACTAAGGCCCCGGTGTAAATAGGCAGGTGACCAATTGTAGATGACTAACTACCTTAACCACTCTGTCACTAAGGCCCCGGTGGTGTAAACAGGCAAGTGACCAATTGTAGATGACTAACTACCTTAACCACTCTGTCACTAAGGCCCCGGTGTAAACAGGCAGGTGACCAATTGTAGATGACTAACTACCTTAACCACTCTGTCACTAAGGCCCCGGTGTAAATAGACAGGTGACCAATTGTAGATGACTAACTACCTTAACTACTCTGTCACTAAGGCCCCGGTGTAAACAGGCAGGTGACCAATTGTAGATGACTAACTACCTTAACCACTCTGCCACTAAGGCCCTGGTGTAAACAGGCAGGTGACCAATTGTAGATGACTAACTACCTTAACCACTCTGCCACTAAGGCCCCGGTGTAAACAGGCAGGTGACCAATTGTAGATGACTAACTACCTTAACCACTCTGTCACTAAGGCCCCGGTGGTGTAAACAGGCAGGTGACCAATTGTAGATGACTAACTACCTTAATCACTCTGCCATTAAGGCCCAGGTGTACACAGGCAGGTAACCAATTGTAGATGACTAACTACCTTAACCACTCTGCCACTAAGGCCCCGGTGTAAACAGGCAGGTGACCAATTGTAGATGACTAACTACCTTAACCACTCTGCCACTAAGGCCCGGTGTAAACAGGCAGGTGCCCAATTGTAGATGACTAACTACCTTAACCACTCTGCCACTAAGGCCCCGGTGTAAACAGGCAGGTGACCAATTGTAGATGACTAACTACCTTAACCACTCTGTCACTAAGGCCCCGGTGTAAACAGGCAGGTGACCAATTGTAGATGACTAACTACCTTAACCACTCTGCCACTAAGGCCCCGGTGGTGTAAACAGGCAGGTGACCAATTGTAGATGACTATCTTAACCACTCTGCCACTAAGGCCCTGGTGGTGTAAACAGGCAGGTGACCAATTGTAGATGACTAACTACCTTAATCACTCTGCCATTAAGGCCCAGGTGTACACAGGCAGGTAACCAATTGTAGATGACTAACTACCTTAACCACTCGGCCACTAAGGCCCAGGTGTAAACATGCAGGTGACCAATTGTAGATGACTACCTTAACCACTCTGCCACTAAGGCCCCGGTGTAAACAGGCAGGTGACCAATTGTAGATGACTAACTACCTTAACCACTCTGCCACTGAGGCCCTGGTGTAAACAGGCAGGTGACCAATTGTAGATGACTAACTACCTTAACCACTCTGTCACTAAGGCCCCGGTGTGTAAACAGGCAGGTGACCAATTGTAGATGACTAACTACCTTAACCACTCTGTCACTAAGGCCCCGGTGTGTAAACAGGCAAGTGACCAATTGTAGATGACTAACTACCTTAACCACTCTGTCACTAAGGCCCCGGTGTAAACAGGCAGGTGACCAATTGTAGATGACTACCTTAACCACTCTGCCACTAAGGCCCGGTGTAAACAGGCAGGTGACCAATTGTAGATGACTAACTACCTTAACCACTCTGCCACTAAGGCCCGGTGTAAACAGGCAGGTGACCAATTGTAGATGACTAACTACCTTAACCACTCTGTCACTAAGGCCCCAGTGTAAACAGGCAGGTGACCAATTGTAGATGACTAACTACCTTAACCACTCTGTCACTAAGGCCCCGGTGTAAACAGGCAAGTGACCAATTGTAGATGACTAACTACCTTAACCACTCTGTCACTAAGGCCCCGGTGTAAACAGGCAGGTGACCAATTGTAGATGACTAACTACCTTAACCACTCTGCCACTAAGGCCCCGGTGTGTAAACAGGCAGGTGACCAATTGTAGATGACTAACTACCTTAACCACTCTGTCACTAAGGCCCCGGTGGTGTAAACAGGCAGGTGACCAATTGTAGATGACTAACTACCTTAACCACTCTGCCACTAAGGCCCCGGTGTAAACAGACAGGTGACCAATTGTAGATGACTAACTACCTTAACCACTCTGTCACTAAGGCCCCGGTGTAAACAGGCAGGTGACCAATTGTAGATGACTAACTACCTTAACCACTCTGTCACTAAGGCCCCGGTGTAAACAGGCAGGTGACCAATTGTAGATGACTAACTACCTTAACCACTCTGTCACTAAGGCCCCGGTGGTGTAAACAGGCAGGTGACCAATTGTAGATGACTAACTACCTTAACCACTCTGCCACTAAGGCCCCGGTGTAAACAGGCAGGTGACCAATTGTAGATGACTAACTACCTTAACCACTCTGTCACTAAGGCCCCGGTGTAAACAGGCAGGTGACCAATTGTAGATGACTAACTACCTTAACCACTCTGTCACTAAGGCCCCGGTGGTGTAAACAGGCAGGTGACCAATTGTAGATGACTAACTACCTTAACCACTCTGTCACTAAGGCCCCGGTGGTGTAAACAGGCAGGTGACCAATTGTAGATGACTAACTACCTTAACCACTCTGTCACTAAGGCCCCGGTGTAAACAGGCAGGTGACCAATTGTAGATGACTAACTACCTTAACCACTCTGCCACTAAGGCCCCGGTGTAAACAGGCAGGTGACCAATTGTAGATGACTAACTACCTTAACCACTCTGTCACTAAGGCCCCGGTGTAAACAGGCAGGTGACCAATTGTAGATGACTAACTACCTTAACCACTCTGTCACTAAGGCCCCGGTGTAAACAGGCAGGTGACCAATTGTAGATGACTAACTACCTTAACCACTCTGCCACTAAGGCCCGGTGTAAACAGGCAGGTGACCAATTGTAGATGACTAACTACCTTAACCACTCTGCCACTAAGGCCCCGGTGTGTAAACAGGCAGGTGACCAATTGTAGATGACTAACTACCTTAACCACTCTGCCACTAAGGCCCCGGTGTAAACAGGCAGGTGACCAATTGTAGATGACTAACTACCTTAACCACTCTGCCACTAAGGCCCCGGTGTAAACAGGCAGGTGACCAATTGTAGATGACTAACTACCTTAACCACTCTGTCACTAAGGCCCCGGTGTAAACAGGCAGGTGACCAATTGTAGATGACTAACTACCTTAACCACTCTGCCACTAAGGCCCCGGTGTAAACAGGCAGGTGACCAATTGTAGATGACTAACTACCTTAACCACTCTGCCACTAAGGCCCCGGTGTAAACAGGCAGGTGACCAATTGTAGATGACTAACTACCTTAACCACTCTGTCACTAAGGCCCCGGTGTAAACAGGCAGGTGACCAATTGTAGATGACTAACTACCTTAACCACTCTGTCACTAAGGCCCCGGTGTAAACAGGCAGGTGACCAATTGTAGATGATTAACTACCTTAACCACTCTGTCACTAAGGCCCAGGTGTACACAGGCAGGTGACCAATTGTAGATGACTAACTACCTTAACCACTCTGTCACTAAGGCCCCGGTGTAAACAGGCAGGTGACCAATTGTAGATGACTACCTTAACCACTCTGCCACTAAGGCCCCGGTGTAAACAGGCAGGTGACCAATTGTAGATGACTAACTACCTTAACCACTCTGTCACTAAGGCCCCGGTGGTGTAAACAGGCAGGTGACCAATTGTAGATGACTAACTACCTTAACCACTCTGTCACTAAGGCCCCGGTGGTGTAAACAGGCAGGTGACCAATTGTAGATGACTAACTACCTTAACCACTCTGTCACTAAGGCCCCGGTGTAAACAGGCAGGTGACCAATTGTAGATGACTAACTACCTTAACCACTCTGTCACTAAGGCCCCGGTGTAAACAGGCAGGTGACCAATTGTAGATGACTAACTACCTTAACCACTCTGCCACTAAGGCCCCGGTGTAAACAGGAAGGTGACCAATTGTAGATGACTATCTTAACCACTCTGTCACTAAGGACCCGGTGTAAACAGGCAGGTGACCAATTGTAGATGACTAACTACCTTAACCACTCTGTCACTAAGGCCCCAGTGTAAACAGGCAGGTGACCAATTGTAGATGACTAACTACCTTAACCACTCTGTCACTAAGGCCCCGGTGTAAACAGGCAGGTGACCAATTGTAGATGACTAACTACCTTAACCACTCTGTCACTAAGGCCCCGGTGTAAACAGGCAGGTGACCAATTGTAGATGACTAACTACCTTAACCACTCTGCCACTAAGGCCCCGGTGTAAACAGGCAGGTGACCAATTGTAGATGACTAACTACCTTAACCACTCTGTCACTAAGGCCCCGGTGTAAATAGACAGGTGACCAATTGTAGATGACTAACTACCTTAACCACTCTGTCACTAAGGCCCCGGTGTAAATAGACAGGTGACCAATTGTAGATGACTAACTACCTTAACTACTCTGTCACTAAGGCCCCGGTGTAAACAGGCAGGTGACCAATTGTAGATGACTAACTACCTTAACCACTCTGCCACTAAGGCCCCGGTGGTGTAAACAGGCAGGTGACCAATTGTAGATGACTAACTACCTTAACCACTCTGTCACTAAGGCCCCGGTGGTGTAAACAGGCAGGTGACCAATTGTAGATGACTAACTACCTTAATCACTCTGCCATTAAGGCCCAGGTGTACACAGGCAGGTAACCAATTGTAGATGACTACCTTAACAACTCTGCCATTAAGGCCCCGGTGTGTAAACAGGCAGGTAACCAATTGTAGATGACTAACTACCTTAACCACTCTGCCACTAAGGCCCCGGTGTAAACAGGCAGGTGACCAATTGTAGATGACTACCTTAACCACTCTGCCACTAAGGCCCCGGTGTAAACAGGCAGGTGACCAATTGTAGATGACTAACTACCTTAACCACTCTGCCACTAAGGCCCCGGTGTAAACAGGCAGGTGACCAATTGTAGATGACTAACTACCTTAACCACTCTGCCACTAAGGCCCCGGTGTAAACAGGCAGGTGACCAATTGTAGATGACTAACTACCTTAACCACTCTGCCACTAAGGCCCCGGTGTGTAAACAGGCAGGTGACCAATTGTAGATGACTAACTACCTTAACCACTCTGTCACTAAGGCCCCGGTGTGTAAACAGGCAGGTGACCAATTGTAGATGACTAACTACCTTAACCACTCTGTCACTAAGGCCCCGGTGTAAACAGGCAGGTGACCAATTGTAGATGACTAACTACCTTAACCACTCTGTCACTAAGGCCCTGGTGTAAACAGGCAGGTGACCAATTGTAGATGACTACCTTAACCACTCTGCCACTAAGGCCCCGGTGGTGTAAACAGGCAGGTGACCAATTGTAGATGACTAACTACCTTAATCACTCTGCCACTAAGGCCCCGGTGTAAACAGGCAGGTGACCAATTGTAGATGACTAACTACCATAACCACTCTGCCACTAAGGCCCCGGTGTAAACAGGCAGGTGACCAATTGTAGATGACTACCTTAACCACTCTGCCACTAAGGCCCCGGATTATATTATTACAAAATACATTACAAATAATATGCTTTTTTCAAATTTCAGTAAAACTATTCAAGAGTGTTATGAGATTGCTTAAATACCCTAGGCAGTCACATTATCATATTTAATTTTTAAAATATCTGTACTAAAGTGAAAACATATTTAATATAATTTCATGAAATTCTGTTGTGTGATTTCAGGGAGGTTGCACTGACATGAACAAGACTGAATGACAGACACACAATTTTCCCTGCAACATACAATAGGTTTGTTTTGTTTATTTGAATGGTGTTTAACGCCATTTATAGCAATTTTACAGCTATATCATTTCCAGTTTTTAAGGGGGGGAAGAAGCTGGAGTTCCAGGAGAAAACCTTTGACCGCTGGTAGGAAACCTGGCAATCCTTGTCATTGAAGATTGAAGTCGAGTACACCCTGCCCCCAGTGAGATTAAAACCTGCAACCTCAGTGTTGACAGAACTAGACCACATGATCAATAGTAGACTAACTACCTTAACAACTCTGCCACCGAGGCCCCCCACAGAATAAAAAAGAATTGCATGTAAATACCTTCCATATCCCAGCATGCCAGTCAGGATGAAGTTTTGCATGACCAACTTAAATACAGCTAAATTCCAGATTTCATGTTGCCCTGTCATGATTCTGCAAAAGACCATACCTGAAGAAAAAAAAATATTGTACAAATATTATAGAACAATTTTTTTAGAAATGAAAACCTTTTTATGTACATGTATTTGTTGTTTGGTTCATAATCATATTCTTCTGTTATTTTTTTTAAATTAAAATAATCAATATTTGCTTATATTTCACTGAATATTGATAACAAGACCTACCAAATAGCCACATTATTTTTGTTTGTCATGCACAGTTGTCATTGTGGAGACTGGCTGATGTTTCACCATATCCTTTATATCTGAAGTGGTGGAGGTAACATGCTGACTACACAATTAGCCCCTTTTAACATCCTCTGCTTCAGCAATTAAGTAGAATATCCGAGTTCCTGAAAAAGATATTCAAAGTTTTTACCAAAAATGAGATATAAAAAATGTAGAAGCCAACACTAAGACTTGTATTAAATAAAGTAATGGCCTTAAAAGATAGATTTCTAACTAGCAACTAATCAACATAACTTTTTATCAATCAAAGAATGAGAGGATACATGTACTTGTACCATTAAATGCAACACTTTGAGTGATTGATTGCTGACAGATTTTGGAACACTGACAAATCACTGACTGATTGATGACAAATACATCCGTCCAATATTATGAATCTGTAATTACCTTGGTAACCGTCACTGATCAGTGCGATCAGTCCAATCAGTGCGATCCAGATTCTATCAGGTAATTATATGTTTGTTTGTTTGTTTGATGGTGTTGAGCGCCACTTTCAGCAATTTTTCAGCTATATCATGGCGTCCAGTTTTTATTGGGGGAGGAAGCCGGAGTACCCCCGGAGAAAACCACCAACCTGCGGTAGGAAAACTGGCAATCCTTGTCAATTAAGATTGGAGTCGAGAATTATATGAATAAATCATTCAGTATTTGACGGATTCGTATAAATTATTAATTTGAGAATGAAACGAATTTTGCGTCATTTGTATAATATTTATATAAGCATTTATAATAAAATTTATAATAAAATAAACACAAGTATTCAAAAGAATAGTAAATACAAATGTTTTAATAAAATAAAATAATTAAACAAATTTAAAAGAACTAAAAAAACCTACTTGACAGGCATGTGATATCAAATAGATGGCTAAACAATCAGCCACCGAGGCACCCATCACGCCGGGGAGAAAAGTCTGGGAATACTGCAGTTAAGTTAAAAAATGTGTTACAGACACGTTTTAAACAGCATTTTATTTTTATGCAACTTCATTAATTCTTTAGGTCTATAAAGATCGGTTTAAACATTGTTATTACAGTCATATTGATAAAACAGAAACCTTTTTCAAAACTTGCCCTTTAAAAGAACATCCTTCAATTTGAATAAGAACTTATTTCATTGATTGAATGTTTGCTTTTCTTCCAGCGAGCAGTATTTCAGCTTTATTCAGGATGAGAATAAGTTAAAAAAAAACAATCAATTATAGAAACATAGACGAAAGGGCAAAAATTCTGAATTCCACATGAAAAATATGGGGTATGGGTAAGGGCGGAAAATTTGCTTTATGATCGTACTCTTTTTTGAAATCTACAAAAGATATCCTTATCGTGCAAGGGGTGTAACACTCTCTAAATATGCCACCCGCTATGGTCCGCGGCCTGAGGCTTTTTTGTATTATGACCTTAAAATCCGCAACGAAATGGCATCCCATAGCCGCAACCTGAGGACGCGCTGGGCAGCTCTGTGAACCCTAGTAAATAATTTCAAATACACACGAATTTTAAGGAAAATATTAATATATATCATTAAATATAACAGACATAGTAAAATAAACCAATTGTGATGGTTAAAGTGTGAAAAACAAAATTGATTTTCATCTTACGCTTTCATGTTAGCATCTTTAACTCAGAAGTATCTATATTCAAACATGGTTAGTCATTTATTCTTCATTAGAGATTTAATCATGTGTAAATTCATGTGACACAATTTAATAGTGAATAAAATATATAATAGATGTTTTCCCTTTTGTTGTAAATCTTATTAAGTATTATACCCCAGAATTCTTAGGATTGTGGTACAGAAAGACAACTTTGATCAAATCGCTACAAATGATCTTTTTAAGCGTTATTTAAGCAGTTAAGGTAGCAGTATTCTACTATTGATCACCGAGGTTTTCTGTTTGACCATTGCAGCTACAGGGTGTGCTCGACTCATCCCTAAATTTCCAAAAAGTAACATTTTTCTGCGGTTTCGCTGTGTACTCGAGCTCTATAAACACACGACGCCATAATATATAAACTAACATAATTTTTTTTAAATGTTGTTAAACTTCCAACATACATACAATATTAACGCCACAGCACGAAGTGAAAACAAATGTTATGATTCCGCCTTCATGGACAGCATGAAGTGAAAACAAATGTTATGATTCCGCCTTCATGGACAGCATGAAGTGAAAACAAATGTTATGATTCCGCCTTCATGGACAGCACAGTGAAAACAAATGTTATGATTCCGCCTTCATGGACAGCACAGTGAAAACAAATGTTATGATTCCGCCTTCATGTTTTTCATCTTTCTCACTTTTTCCACTTTAATAAATTTTGAAGAAAAATACTTGGCATGGGAGGTCAAATATTTTTATTAAAGTCATATTTTTCATCTAGTTATTTTTTATTTATTTTTAATACAATAACACTATGTAATGTGTATATTCTGTCACAGATGCATTAGTTACAGATTGGTGGAACTTATTATTTATCATTTATAATTTTAGACTAGACTTTTTCCGCTTTAAAAAATTTCGAAGACAAAAATACAAGATGTACGCCTTAGCACACGAGCTCAAAGTCATTGAGTGTGTTTTTTTCAACTAATTTTGTTTTAATTATGTTGTTAATACAAGATGCTCCCAGGAGCCTGTATTACTCACCTGAACATGAAAGTTGTTAATACAAGAGGCTCCCAGGAGCCTGTATCACTCACTTGAACATGAAACCAAACAACCCTTTTTTATCCAGCTTTTCTTTTCTAAAAGGATTTAAAAGAATTGCATTGCCAACACTTCTGCAAAAATCATTAATTTTGAACTTTAAAGGGATTGATTGATTGATCAATGGTGTTTAACGCCCGAGCAGCAATATTTCAGCTATATTCAGGCGATAACTTTAAAGGGAAATTACCCCTATAAAGAGGAGCTTTTGATGCTTAGGAGGGAGGTTCACTTCAAATTTGCTGTACCTGTTATACTTTTTTAACTATCAGATGAAGATGATGTGTGCAATGTTTCAAAGCAGTCCTTTCATTGGTTAAAGAGAAGATTTTTTTTAAATCAGTTAAAATTTATTTAAAAAATGGTTCATCAGACAATCTTGACTCTAAAGCCATTTTTGTAGCTCTCATAGAGCAGAACAATTAAGCAATGCTAACTTTTTCTCTAGTTCTAATTATTTTGAGGCAAAAATGGCAAAACTCTTCAATTTTGACAATTAGAGGGCAATAATTCCTACATGGAGTCATCATCCATCTTTGAGTGTTTAGTAGAGCTTTTGATGCTGAAGAAGGAATGTCTCTTTGGTTTTACTGTATCTGTTATACTTTTTGAACTATATGCCAAAAACTGTATTTTAATCCCCCCCCCCGCCCCCCGTGCCATTTTTAGCCATGGTGGCCATCTTGGTCTGAGGCCATGATTTGTGCAAACTTGGTAGAGGACATTTTACTGATGATGTGTACAAGTTTCAAAGCAATCCCTTCAGTTGTTTTAGAGAAGATTTTTAAAGAACAGTTAACGATGACGACCACCACCATGAGGACTGACGATGACGGAAGCCAAGTGATGGAAATACTAGTAGCTCACTTCAGCTGAGCTAAAAATGACACTGTGATGGTTATATTCCGTCACAGATGCATTAGTTATAGATTGGGTGAATTTCCATTTAAATCAGTTTTGTCCTTATTTTTAGGTAAAACATGCCATAAATGAGGACATAACAGATGACATTTTTATACTTCTAATATTTGCGTGTGGAACCAATTTTCACAAATATTAATTTCCCTGACCAACAGATTGGCGCGATCAGTCCATATCAATCTGTCAGATCAGTCAAATTGTTCCAAATCCGTCAATTGATGGACGGTTGGATTGGGAACGATATGGCTGATCTGACTGATTGCTAAAAGTGTTGCGTTTTCAATCTCAAGTACTGTATAAGTAAAAAGGACTATACATGTATTTTCCCTCAGTGTGGAATTTTAATTTTAAACATGTTTACAGTTACATACCTGAGCTGTCTGCACAAACACCAAAACAATTGCAAAAAACTTCCTGAAAAAGAGAGGTCCAGCTTGCTGGGCATACTAGTAGTGTGGGTAAGGTATCTGTTGATCAAAATCAAAGATATAGTGCACCTTTCCGCTGTATGACATCTCTGCTTGTACTAAAAATTAATTAGAAATTTTATAAAATTAAAACTAACTTTAAAGCAGTGATAATTTTTCAGACATAAACATAAATAACATAAAATTGAGATGATTTAAATGTAAATGTACAATACTCCTTAAGGACATATCCTACTATTCGATCTTCATATGATATTTTCTTAATATTTTGTCTCAACTTTCCTTATGACAAAATCTTTAAATAAAGCAAACAAAAATTAGTGGTCACTGACCGTATTAAAAAGTTGTGACGTCATCTGTATCATCTGTTTTAGGGTACTAGGATTATGTGTTATTTTTTCCCATAGTTTACTGCTAGAATCAACTTAAATTGTTTTGAAGGCTTCATTGCATGTAGAAAACAAATCTGCAATAATCTATTTAAAAATACGTAAGTTTCAAGCATAAATGTGGAATTAATACGTTCCCGCCATTTTTGTTATGCACTCGGAATACACAAAATCGCAGATCGCAAAAAACTTACCTATGATAATAAAACTATATTTTCACAGAAGATAGATGATAACTTACTCTCCAAATTGAATAAATAAAAAAATATGGTCACCGAATCAGGGGAAAAAATATTTGAGAAAAATAAGTATAGGCCAGAATTGGCGGGAAGGAAAGGGCGCGCTTTTCTTCGTATAAACTGCAAGATATTTTCTAGATTTGCAGAATACAATCACAAAAGTAAAATAGTTCTTTTTTGTGTATGTTTGCTATTGCAAAGTGATTAATTTTGTTTTTTTCCAAATTCTAAAAGGCTGTATTGCTTTTTTACTCATAAAACTAGAGGCTCCCAGGAGCCTGAATCGCTCACCTGAACCTGAAACCAAACAACCCTTTTTTATCCAGCTTTTCTGTGCTATAAGGAATTGCCCAACACTTCTGCAAAAATCATTAATTTTGACCTTTTAAGGGAAATAACTCCTATAAGGAGGATCTTTTGATGGTTAGAGGGAGAAGGGAGGTTCACTTCAAATTTGCTGTACCTGTTATACTTTTTTAACTATCAGTCGAAAACTCTCTCGAACCCCCCCCCCCCCTTTTTCATTTTTTCTATTTTAATCCAACGTAGCTATGTAGGTAGTCAGGTGTCATGATTTGCACAATTTTGGTAGAGGACATCTTAAAGATGATGTGTGCAATTTTTCTAAGCAGTCCTTTCATTGGTTTAAGAGGAGAAGATTTTTTAAAATCAAGTAAAATTGATTAAAAAAATGTTCATGGAGAATAATTCCTAAACGGTCCATCAGACAATCTTGACCTTTAAGTCATTCTTGTAGCCCTCATAGAGCAGAACAATTAAGCAATGCTAACTTTTTCTCTAGTTCTAATAATTTTCAAG
Source organism: Limnoperna fortunei (assembly GCA_944474755.1). Classification (NCBI taxonomy): domain Eukaryota; kingdom Metazoa; phylum Mollusca; class Bivalvia; order Mytilida; family Modiolidae; genus Limnoperna; species Limnoperna fortunei. The sequence goes on along the minus strand of OX104112.1, from coordinate 110,645,861 downwards.
ATTTTGAGGCAAAAATGGCAAAAATCATCAATTTTGACAATTAAAGGGCAATAACTCCTATAAGGAGTCATCATACAACTTCAACCCAATGGAGTGTTTCTTAGAGCTTTTGATGCAGATGAAGGCATGTCTCTTCGGTTTTCCTGTATATGTTACACTTTTTTAAATATAAGCCAAAAACTGTATTTTACCCCCCCCCCCCCCATCCTATTTTTAGCCATGGTGGCCATGCTGGTTAATCTGCAGCCATGGTTGGTGCAAACTTGGTTGAGGACATTTGACAGATGATGTGTACAAAGTTTCAAAGCAATACTTTCAGTTGTTTCAGAGGAGAAGATTTTAAAAAATCAATTAAAACCGATTAAAAACAACAGTTCAAGGGGAATAACTCTTAAACGGTTAATCAGACAATCTTGACCTTTAAATCATTTTTGTAGCCCTCATAGAGCAGAACAATTAAGCAATGCTAACTTTTTCTCTAGTTCTAATAATTTTCAAGATTTTGAGGCAAAAATGGCAAAAGTCATCAATTTTGACAATTAAAGGGCAATAACTCCTACAAGGAGTCATCTTACAACTTTGACCCAATGGAGTGTTTTGTAAAGCTTTAGATGCTGAAGAAGGAAGATCTCTTCGGTTTTCCTGTATCTGTTATACTTTTTGAACTATAAGCAAAAAACTGTATTTTGACCCCTCTGTTCTATTTTTAGCCATGGAGGCCATGTTGGTTGGTCTGAGGCCATGATTTGGGCAAACTTGGTAGAGGGCATTTTACTGATGATGTATGCAAGTTTCAAAGCAATCCCTTCAGTGGTTTTGGAGGAGAAGATTTTTGAAGAAAAGTTAACGACGATGACGACGGACGACGACGGACGCCAAGTGATGGGTCAGGTGAGCTAAAAACCTCTAAGTTGATCCATAAAGAGTACGGTAATTGAAATGGAAATTTCGCGGAATTTTGACGACGACGACGTCATAAACGAATTACGAAACAATAACGTTTAAAATCAAAATGCGCAGAAACAATAGTAGGATATGTCTTTAAATGTATATGTACGATACTCCTTAAATGTATAACACTCCTTAAATGTATATGTATACTATAATAATCCTTAAATGTATATGTACGATACTCCTTAATTGTATATGTACAATACTCCTTAAATGTATATGTACGATACTCCTTAAATGTATATGTACAATACTCCTTAAATGTATATGTACAATACTCCTTAAATGTATATGTACGATACTCCTTAATTGTATATGTACGATACTCCTTAATTGTATATGAATAATACTCCTTAAATGTATATGTACAATACTCCTTAAATGTATATGTACAATACTCCTTAAATGTATATGTACGATACTCCTTAATTGTATATGAATAATACTCCTTAAATGTATATGTACGATACACCTTAATTGTATATGTACGATACTCCTTAAATGTATATGTACGATACTCCTTAAATGTATATGTACGATACTCCTTAAATGTATATGTACTATACTCCTTAAATGTATATGTACGATACTCCTTAAATGTATGTGTACGATACTCCTTAAATGTATATGTACGATACTCCTTAAATGTATATGTACAATACTCTTTAAATGTATATGTATGATACTCCTTAAATGTATATGTACGATACTTCTTAAATGTATATGTACGATACTCCTTAAATGTATATGTACGATACTCCTTAAATGTATATGTACAATACTCCTTAAATGTATATGTACAATACTCCTTAAATGTATATGTATGATACTCCTTTAATGTATATGTATGATACTCCTTAAATGTATATGTATAATACTCCTTAAATGTATATGTACAATACTCCTTAAATGTATATGTACAATACTCCTTAAATGTATATGTACGATACTCCTTAATTGTATATGAATAATACTCCTTAAATGTATATGTACGATACACCTTAATTGTATATGTACGATACTCCTTAAATGTATATGTACGATACTCCTTAATGTATATGTACGATACTCCTTAAATGTATATGTACGATAATCCTTAAATGTGTATGTACGATACTCCTTAAATGTATTTGTACGATACTCCTTAAATGTATATGTACGATACTCCTTAAATGTATATGTACGATACTCCTTAAATGTATATGTATGATACTCCTTAAATGTATATGTACTATACTCCTTAAATGTATATGTACGATACTCCTTAAATGTATGTGTACGATACTCCTCAAATGCATATGTACGATACTCCTTAAATGTATATGTACGATACTTCTTAAATGTATATGTACGATACTCCTTAAATGTATATGTACGATACTCCTTAAATGTATATGTACGATACTCCTTAAATGTATATGTACGATACTCCTTAAATGTATATGTACGATACTCCTTAAATGTATATGTACGATACTCCTTAAATGTATATGTACGATACTCCTTAAATGTATATGTACGATACTCTTTAAATGTATATGTACGATACTCCTTAAATGTATATGTACAAATACTCCTTAAATGTATATGTACAAATACTCCTTAAATGTATATGTATGATACTCCTTAAATGTATATGTACTATACTCCTTAAATGTATATGTATGATACTCCTTAAATGTATATGTATGATACTCCTTAAATGTATATGTATGATACTCCTTAAATGTATATGTATAATACTCCTTAAATGTATATGTATGATACTCCTTAAATGTATATGATTGTATGATACTCCTTAAATGTATATGTATGATACTCCTTAAATGTATATATGATACTCCTTAAATGTATATGTATGATACTCCTTAAATGTAAATGTATGATACTCCTTAAATGTATATGTATGATACTCCTTAAATGTATATGTATGATACTCCTTAAATGTATATGTATGATACTCCTTAAATGTATATGTATAATACTCCTTAAATGTATATGTACGATACTCCTTAAATGTATATGTACGATACTCCTTAAATGTATATGTATAATACTCCAAATCAGTTGAAATACTTATTATCAAATAGCAGATGATGAATTATTTATTTAATGTATATGATTGTATGATACTCCTTAAATGTATATGTATGATACTCCGTAAATGTATATGTATGATACTCCTTAAATGTATATCTATGATACTCCTTAAATGTATATGTACGATACTCCTTAAATGTATATGTATAATACTCCTTAAATGTATATGTATAATACTCCTTAAATGTATATGTATAATACTCCTTAAATGTATATGTATAATACTCCTTAAATGTATATGTACGATACTCCTTAAATGTATATGTACGATACTCCTTAAATGTATATATGTATAATACTCCAAATCAGTTGAAATTCTTATTATCAAATAGCAGATGATGAATTATTTATTTGAGATGAGATAACGAGAAAATGCATTGAGCTTCATAAGATGTAAATATGTTTATCACTTGTAACATTGTGACTCCCGGTGTTTACTTGACGAGGTCTTGACAGGAGGTTAGATGGGATAATACCACACAAAGATCAAAGGAAAATACTAAAAATAGCAATAAACTAGTATATTGTATAAGATATGTAAAATCAATATGAAATAAATGTACAAATGTGTATGATGTGCTTTAAAATGAATTAAAATTACCTCTAACTCATTGGTCGGCCTTCATATTACTGTAAATGTCTTTACTTGACTGACACTGCTGCCTGTAGTAGTCTCTTTCAATTTTGGCTTTGTTCAGATGGAGTTCATACTTTTTTAATATGCCAACTTTTTCCTGTTCATTTAAATTGCCCGATTTATTTAAATCTGTTGAAAATATCTGACACTTGGAACACAAATCTGTAGCTGGTCACATTAAAACAATGTAAGGACATTGTTCATTCCTATCTTATTGAACTCTGATAAACTTTGTTTTCTATATCCTGCTGCATTTGATGCTTTTAGATATTCTTGATGTATGTCTGCTTTTGATTTGTCAGAAGGAAGTAAAGTAACTTTATAGTCTGCGATTATGAAGCTTTACAGGAAGTGGTACACCATACTTGTTTGCATACTGATTCATAAATGTAAAATGTGTTTTAAAAATTGAATAAACAAATATTTTTTGCAATTTGCAGTAGAGATCATTTATGGCACTAGATTTTGAGTGTGTAAACATAAAATTTTCCATTTAACACAGCAAAACACTCTACACTTTGTAGAGTGTTTGAGTGACTATACACTCTGGGCTAACTGTACAGTCAATGCATGTTTTGGACTGCCCATGAGTTCTGGGTTTCAGACCTTCATTTTCAATCTCCTCCCCAACATATCATGGCGGGGGCATAATTAAACAAAATTGAAGTTTCTGCAGTCATCTGTAGGCCGAATTTTTTTACTGCCGTTATAATTCGAAGTTAGTTTTGTGATTTGTCGGATTAACAGCAGAATTCAGTAATATTGCTCGTAATGTAGCAAATACAAAATTATAACTTCGGTATATTTATACAAAATTGAAACATAATATTTATCTTCTTTACGTTATTTAAGCTTTAGTTATTGCGAACCAAACGGGAAACGATCTTTATTGAAGAAATTTCTTTTTTAATCTTTGAAGATGCACATGGTAAATGCTATGTTGATCATTTTTCCGTATATGGATAATATGACCTAATTTTATTATATATGTGCTAATTTGCATCCAGTAAGAATCCAGTAATTTACATATGTACACATGATGAATTACCCAAGATGCAACATGCAATTCAGTTTCGGGTTTCTCAATGTATTTCATATAGTAAACATAATAAAAAAGAGCAATAACCATCATCATGTATCAATAATGATCCATTTTAAGCATCAACAGCACATTAAAGTACAAAAAATAGTAAAACCTTGATCATTGGAAGCTCCATCCTGAAAGGAATCAAGACTAAGGGACTGATAAATACTGACATCTGTACAAATCGTGGTGCAGATATTATCACATTGATCAAGGTCATAGAAGGGAAGAACTTGGCAGATTATAAAACAATTATTATCCACATTGGCGAAAATGATCTTAGCAATGGTTACACTTTAAACTCGATATATGAAAACTATCTGTCCTTACTGTATCTACTTCGAGCCAAATCAAATAAGGATACAGTCTTAATGGTTTCAGGTATGCCTCCCCGATGGGGAACAAATGTTCAAGCATTAAATATGCTACTGAAAGACCTATGTGATAATCTTAATCTACAGTTCAATGACCATGCTATGGAATTTCATGACACAAATGGATATGTTAAACATGAGCTGCTTCACTCTGATGGAATACATCTATCAAAGAAAGGGACCTCAACCTTCCTTCACAATATCAATAACTATGTTCAAATTATGAGGTCAGGTGTGAAATCAACTTGGTACTGTTTCTACTTTGGGGAAGGTAGACACAACAAACAGACCTGTAGACATGGCCAGCCAGTACTGTGTTACTGCTGTAATAAGGAAAAAATTTGTAAACTTTATTCATGCTAAGAAGATGGCAAAGATGACCTAGCCATAAAGTTCAACAGATATTGTTATAAATACATCAAATAAATTTGAGACCTTAAACATGATATGCTCACAATGTGATGACTTTCCTTGCTTGTGTCATAAAAATAATAATGCTACTGACCCTGTTATAACTTACCAACAAATAAAATCATGCAAATCAATTAAGAATAATAATAAAACTGTCAAAAATAACATACTATGTAATAGGAATACAAATAAATGCTGTAATGCTCAACAGGTATCTGTGCCATCTTTTAAGCAGAACATATCATTATGTACTAACGTAACAGTATTGTATAAGTCCCCTGAGGCCAATTATATCCACAACTTCATTGTTTGCATGTTTACTTGTTATATTATGATTGTATCTTGCTTACATGCTGTTTCTCATGAAACTGTTATGTTTAAAAACGATCAACTACCATTTAATGTAAATAACATAACAACACTAAATATTTATAGCTTTAACAACCACAAAGGCATCAAAATCTGTTCCCACAACATAAATAGATTGGAAAGTAAGTTTGATGAAATTAAATACAATCTTCTTTTTACTAAAAATCCACCAGAAATAATCGGTCTCTGTGAGACTTTCCTAAATGAAACAAAACTAAATGAAACATTACTAATTCCTGGATATATATTGCAAAGAAAAGATAGGCAATTAAGTGGAGGTGGTGGATGGCTTGTGTATTTTTCTGAAAACATATCATTTGTTAGAAAAACTGAACTTGAAACTAGTGATATTGAAAGTATGTGGTTTGAAGTTAAACCATCACATAAGAAATCTTTCCTGTTATGTTTCATTTACAAGCAACCAACATCACCAATCAGCTGGATTGATAAATTTGAAATTGAAGTATCCAGTGCAATTACTAGTAACTTAAATTCAGATGTTATACTTACTGGTGATTTTAATATGGACCTTTTACCACCAAGCAAACCCCAACCCCCCCCCCACCCACAAAATGGTTAAATTTTTTAGAAACATACCACCTTTATCAATTAATTAATGAACCCAGTAGAATTACAAAAGATTCTAAAACTCTTATAGATCATATGTATGTTACAAATGTAAATATGATCCAAGAATCACATGTTGTCCAATATTCCCTAAGTGATCATTATCCGGTATGTTTAACAAGACAAGAGAAAATCCTTAATAGAAATCACACTCATACTACAATCTCCTATAGAAATTTTAAGAATTTCAGTGAAGATGAATTTCTTTATGACTTGTCAAATGCCCCTTTTCATTTTGTTGAACAACAAGATGACCCATTATTAGCTACAGAAATCTGGTACAATATTTTTAATGCAGTCATAGATAAACATGCCCCAATTTTATCAAAGCGCGTCAAGGTAGAAAGACAACCTGACTGGTACAACAGTGACATAAAGCATGCAAGGCAAATGAGAGACAAACACAACAGATTAGGCCTATGGGATGAATATAAATTTTGGAGAAATAAAACAAAACAAATATTGGATGATTCTAAGAAATAATATTACAGTAAAATCATTAAAGATTCTAAAGACCTTAAAATTTTTTGGAAATGTCTTCACAGTCTTAATCCATCAAACCCTTTAAAACCAAATGAACTTCTGAATGACAATGACCAAAAAATAACAGATCCAAAAGAAATAGCAGATCCTTTTAATAATTTTTTTACTTCCTGTGTTTAAAACCTTAAAAATGAAACAAATACTTTAAATAAAGGTATGTGTACTAACTTCTATCAATTAAGCAACTTTGTAAAAATGAGACTCCCACCTAGCAAAACATTCTCAATTCCTCCAGTTGAAGTAAATACAATTTACAATGAAATAATAAAATTAGATGCTAACAAGTCCCCTGGAACTGATAACATTGGACCAAGAATACTTAAAATAAGTGTCCAAATAATTGCCACATCCTTAACATATATTTTTAATAGAATAATATATACTGGTACCTATCCTAAAATTTTAAAGAATGCCAAAGTAACACCAGTTTTTAAAACTGGTGAGAGATTTTTAGCCTCAAACTATAGACCTATCTCAGTGTTGCCTACCTTGACTAAGCTGATAGAAAAGCATTTATCACAGCATTTATATAAATTTTTAATAAAATTCAATCTTTTACACCCTGCCCAATCTGGTTTCAGACCAAACCACTCTTGTAAAACTGAGTTATAAACATTATTGACAAATGGCTTCAAGAAATCAAAAATGGAAACATAAATCTGGCTGTTCTTTTAGATTTTTAAAAAGCATTTGATGTTGTTGATCATGAAATTTTATGTAGTAAATTGAAAATATATGGGTTTGATAAAAATAGTATTGCACTTTTCAAATCATATCTTCATGGCAGAACAAATTGGAAATACCAAATAAGATCAACTTCCCATAAATTTTGGTGTACCTCAGGGTTCCACACTAGGCCCTCTTTTATTCATAATATATTAGTATATAAATAATCTCCCTTTATATATTAAAAATTGTCAAACTGACATGTCTGCTGATGATTCCACTATACACACATCAGGTTCAAATATCAAAGAGCTACAGGTTAAAGTAGTAAGATTTAAATTGTATAGAACAATGGTGTCATGAAAATAACATGTTGATAAATTCAAATAAAACAAAATGTATGATAATTGGAACTAGACGAAAACTTTCTTCACAAGAGAATGAACTTTGCCTTATGATTTCTTCCAATAAACTACAAAATTCAACATGTGAAAAATTATTAGGAATCAAAGTAGACCAACAACTAAATTGGTCCTGTCAGGTAGAAGTAGTCTGTTCCACATTTTCATCTAGAATTTATCTTCTTTCAAAAATCAAACAATATTTAAATCTTGAATTAAGAAAATTATTTTACAATGGATATATTCTACCCCTAATAGATTACTGTTGTATAACATGGGGCAGCTGTAATAATGAAGGACTAAACCGAATTTTAAAACTGCAAAAAAGAGCAGCACGACTTATTATGGATGCTGATCCATTAACACCTTCAGAACCTTTATTTAAATATCTTGGCTGGATGAAAATTGAAGAAAGAATTAAATATCACAAATGTCTACTTACTTTCAAATGCTTAAAAAATGAGGCTCCAGATTACCTCAATAAAAAATTTTCATATATTTCTGAAACGAACCCATATGCTCTAAGAAATGCCTTAAAAGGAAATCTCAATGTCCCTAAACCAAAAACTGAACAATTCAAAAAATCTTTTATATATTCAGCCCCTTTGCTATGGAATAACTTACCACCTTCAGTGCGTGCATCTATTAGCACCAATGAATTCAAGACAAATATTAAAACTACTTATTATATTCTTCAGACCATCAGGACAATGTATAACTTTTCACCAATTTGTATGTTACTTTCTGTATACTTGTATATTTTCTGTATATGCAATGTTTATAATTGTCTCACAATTTGATCAATTTATGCTGTACTACATTATTTTCTTTGGTTTAATATGAGGGCCTCAGGGAAGATTAGTGTAGCTAACTGAGTTTACCCTCATAAAATAAAGTATTATTATTATTACTATTATTATTATTATTCATTCTACAGTCATCTGATATTTGAACATTTCTGACATATAAATCAAATAAATCAGGATTTTGGCTTCAAAAAAATAGGTAGGGTCGGGTAACCGGAAACACACATATTTGTTTTTGCCTGAAATGCTCAAACATCAGATGACTGTAGAGCGAATAATCGTACCCTTGCTTTTTTTGGCGAGGGTATTAATTTAGTCACATTACTTGTAATGTAATCTAAAAAAATCTATTCAGTTATTTTATAAACTGTTCAACGGTTGTTTTCCTTTGTAATATAAGTTTCAAACCATTACTTTTTCCCCAATTTCAAGAAAAACATTGATACATTTTCCCATATTAAAAGGAAGGGCTGTTTTTAAAAAAAGTCAACAGGGGGTGAACAATCTTTTTGATAAAATCTTGCTGTGTATTATTTAAAATGACTTACATGTATGTGATTGGTCGAAGATGTCTAATCAAACTAACCGACATAATAAAAGATTATTTTTAAACGACTCCTGCGATTTGACTCTGAGATTATACATGTAAGTAGCCAATCCAATTACATGTTATATTCAGACATATTTTTACTTATTTTAGCCAAATCTGTTAACAAATTTTAACAATGAATGTGGAAGTTCCGAACAGATTAAAACCCCAATAAAATAAAAATAAAGCATGCATGTTTTTAATTCTAAAATTGCAGGTGCACGAATTTGATTCTACATGTACGTGAAAAATGTACTGTAGCACGTGAATGGGCATGCTGCAAATGGTACTAGTAGCTATTTAAAAGTCCACGAGTATATGTAGTTTTATCTCGAGATTGTTATAAAACTTAGTTGTTAAAATAATTCTAAATAATGCTACATTTTTATATATTTTCTGTAAAAAAAATAATAAAACCTTTTGATCTTTTTTCCACTTTTAGTTCAGCAGAGACTCAGGTCCAGTGATCAGATCCTTTAGTATTTAATAAAAAAGGAGGCTGTCTAGTTTACTTTTGAAATTGCAAATCCAAGTCAGCAGTCAATCTTTAAGCTCTGGATGTCTATAAATATTGTTGTCGTTGGAAGTTCAAAACTTAAAAAGCGAAACTCAAACAATTACAACATGAAACAAGATGTCTACGTCATTTTAAATAGCCCTCCTACTTATTGTGTTGAAATTGTGTCTGTCCTCAACTAGGTCTGAGATCATGACTAAATATTCTCAATACCATAAGCAGACTTCCGGTTCGAATATACAGTCAGGTCACCAGCAATGAATCCGGTGAAAATTTTCACTGGTTTGCAACATTCTGAATGCCTCAAAATTTACGTGACGTAATTCCGATACAAAGCATAATGATTAACATACAGCGTCCGGTAATCAAATTCAAATAAAAAATACAGTTTATGAAAAGAATGCTTTTATAGATTTGTCTCGAATGTGGAATGTGGACATTCTACAGGGAATGGTCAGTTAAACTCGAAAGCCAGAAAACAAAAAGCAGGTAGCTAATTTATTTGAATTTTATTCTGACAGAACAAATTGCGCGAAAAGTTAGCTAAAACTTGACGTTTTCAACAACCCAATCAAACTGGTGCTGAAGGGGTCATTGTCGACCTGGGTACAATATCAGCGTACCCAGGGTACTTAAAATTTGAGAAATGGTACCCAGGGTACTGTCACTTAACATAAACGTACCCGGTGTGGTAAGTATCGGGAGATTACGTTCATTTCCTTCCCGTATTTGGTCCACAATTATAAATAGAAGAATAGCGGTTTGTTACAGTTTACAGTTACGTTTGTTTTGATTATGTGCATGTTTATGAACACTGTTGAAAATTAATGGATTTGATTCAACAATATTGGTCTGGGTACGTTTATGTTAAGCGACAGTACCCTGGGTACCATTTCTCAAATTTTAAGTACCCTGCAGGGTTCGACATTAACGGTTGTCCGATTGCCCGGGGCAAGTGAAACGAAAGTTCGGACAAGTAAAAGTTGTGCTAAGCTTGTCCGATCGGGCAAGTGAAAAATGTGGCCTAATGTCGCTGTGACACAATTTAAATTTCTTCAATCGTGTTATTCATTTGCTTAAAATAAAACACATCAATTCCGATATCATTATTCCTCTATTTCTAAACAAAAAATTTCCATCATCTAATTTTAGAACGTCTATTGCGCGATTGGTCGATTCGAGATTAGATCATCCAATCATAAAAATTCTATGTTCGAGGTGCCTCTAGAGTCTACTATCTAACAGCTACGGATCATGCAATGACAACGTGACCGAATACAGCTATAATCAGGGATCCTCGCAATGCGTCTAGATGCGTATTGTACGCATCTTTTCAGTTCTGGACGCGCCTTTTCAACATCTAATGCGTCCCAGTACGCGTCCGTGTCAGTTGTCAGACGCGTACGAATTTCCGTCATGTCAATTCCGTCTCCCATGCGTGATTACGTATCCTTACAAATGGCGATCGATATTTACCTGTCGTCCGATTCTAAGCAGGTAGTAATCACTCGGGCGGCAAATATGCTTTAATTAAGATGTTTATTAAACAATAAACGTGCGGTGTTGATGGACACTCTTTATGGTTAAAATTAAGGGTTGATAATACACTCGTTTCAAATTTTAATACACGTTGGGAACCTTGCATTGCAGTTGCAGTTACGATTTTTTTAAAGTAAGAATTCTTGACTGGTACAAAGATATCTTCAATATGAACATTAATTAGTTATCTTATAAACTTTTAATTTTTGTATATATCAATAAGATAATCTGCTATAGACTAGGATCTTAAAAGGGGGGGAGGGGTGGATGGGTAATGAGTTGTTTTGAAGAAATATTAATGTCAGCATCTGTATCAAGGTAAGACAAAAGTATCTCTTTAATGGGCAAACATCAGCATGTTTCAAGTAATGAGTGCACATCAATCATACTCCAAAAGACTTCCCAAACTCAGCTACCACTAATATAAAATAGCATTGGATAAACATTCTGCAAGCAATATTATATCTTTTTATAAAAAAGACATTTAATGGGTCGGTCATCAAAGAAAACGGTTGTATGCAAGCACTTAGCTGGACTCATCCGTGATATGTGGGACTCATGAAAATTTTTTGGGACTCACCACTTTCAAAAGTGATGAGTCCAGGACTCAACATAAAAAAATCCTACAAGTATCACTGATAATTAAACCAACCAATGAGCGATCTGTATCTATTTTAGGACTTCTGTTTTTGACAGGGATGTGTATTGCGGTACGTGATCAAAAGATCAAATTTGTTGAATGAAAACAGAAATAAAAAAACAACTGGATTGTGTTAACCTGCTATTTGCCTTTAATGTTTTGTGTGGAATAAAAATTGAAATGAAAGGTATTTGGTGTTATTATTCTTTTCCCGAATTATTAGATATTTTGCACTTTTGACACGTTGGTTGCAAAGCGTGCCGTGGATACAAACAAAGTTAGTATGATCACACATTTCTATACATGATATATTTGTCTGGAGTAATGCTCCTTTCAGTTTTTCTGTCTCATTTTACAATGCTGGTGAGCTATGAATGGTAATATACAATTATCATGTATTATTGGTAAGTTTGTATAAGTACTATTCAGAAGTTTTTCACATTCCACATTTTTTTCGGACAAGCATGTTTTTGATTCGGACAAGTAAATTTGTTACTCAACTTGCCCGATGGGACAACTGCATGAAAAAGTTAATGTTGAACCCTGCCCTGGGTACGCTGATATAGTACCCAGGTCAACAATGACCCCTTCAGCCAAACTGGGTAGTAGACAAGTGGCGACCTGGGGTTATATTTGAAAGTGAAGCTTGCGTAAATGAAAAATATTGCACCAGGGAACCAGGTTATTTTCACCTTCCCACCAATATAAATGCAACTTTTGAGGTCATGATAAAAAACAAAAGCGCAATGTTTTGCTTCACTTCAGTTCACGTGCTTTCTCTGTGTGCCATTATTAAGTTGATTAACAAATTCACGCTGTCGGAACTTCCAGTGTTTATGCTACATGTGTTGTTACTGAGTATCTGGCTTTCAAGGATTTACTCGTATAAGCGCAGACAGATGTCAAGTAGTCGAAAAGACATATATAAAGATATCAATTACCTTTGCCACTTCATGCAGTCAGGGGAGATAATAGGTAAAATAGAAATTGCCTTTAATGTCGCTAGTCAGTGTTAGAAGTTACAAGAAAATACAATAATATGGTTCTGTAATCGTTGTGCTTATTAAATTATATTTGGAGTCGACGGTCCTAATTCAGCTCCAAATTGGGAAGTCGTTGCAATTCCTTTTTAAGTATAAAACGACTGTACTGATTGAGTATTTTATTTTTCTTCTTAATTAATAGAAATACACATCTGCTTTAAAACAATCTGGGACTAGGTGGGCATCAATTGTTTGTCTGGTGGTATCCTTCTTATCTTCGTATTTCCTTCCGTTATAGGAGCTCCAGGAATTTTTCCTGTAGCACACCAAGGTCAATAAAAACGTTGCAATCGGTGCGATATTAAGGAAGCAATGTTTACACGGGCATAAAAGTTAATAGCGAGTTATTTAAATACAAAGGAAGTGTCAATTGAAATCACAACTGTTTAAAATCTTAAATTCTGGTTATAATCTTCTGCTGCCACCCCCTTTTCTCAGAACAGACACGACCTTCGGCAATTTTTGCAGTTGAATCATGGCATACAGTTTTTATTGAGGGAGAGAGCAAACCTTGATCGTGGCACATCGCTATAAAACAATTTAAACATGTTTTGCTCGGCACGAGAATATTCTTAGTTACCACGACAACAAGGGAAAAGGAAAGATTTGATTGCATGAAATTAAGAATAAAAAATTCTGAGGAAAGATAATGTTTATTGCGCTGGGCCCTGACCTTCGGTAAAAAAAACTGTTTGATTTTGATTGTAGTCGAGCACACCCTGCCCACACTGAGACTCAAACCCGTAACAGTATTGAAAAGTAAATGACGAACTACATTAACCACATGACAACCCATTTGTACGAAAGTATTTTTTATTACAATTTCATACTACATTAGTCCAAGAATCCTCTGGGACCCACGCAAAAAAAGAAATAAAATCGTTGGACGGCAGAGGATTCTCGGACTAATATGACATGTCCTCCTAATACAACTATACAACTTATATTGGGTATGCAAATGATGTCACATCGAATCCTCTAACAAACTTTTCGTTTGACATAACAATTAATATGATTATTTTTTTAAGCCTTTATTATTCAATGTACATGCGCATATACATTTATTTGTGCTGAATGATTTAACTACAAACAGGACAGACACTGTCCAAGACAAGACAAGACAAGAAATTTTATTTCAAGTCAGATTATATAAACATTACAACATAAGCTCTAAACAACTTTTTACCGACATACAAACATAACATTATATTTAAAACATACATTTGTTATGACAGGCTAACATACATACATGATAAAAAACCAAGTTACTTGTTAAGAAATCATACACATTGTTAAAAGGCATGCTTTTAAGAACGTTAAACATCATAATTATTAGCTAAATGCACTTAGATCATTTTAAGCACAATTATCAGTTAAAAACATATCTAAAAGCATAGAGCAGTTATAAGCATATATAAAAGCATAAAGCTCGGTTACACAAAAGTATAGAGCACAGTTTAAACACAGATCAGATTAAAGCAAAGGTAAAAGCACCCAGATCAGTTATAACACAAACTAAAGCACAAAGATAACTTATAAGCACTAAATTCACAGAGATTTATACTACTTCTAAAGCACTAATAAATAATATAACTAGCTATTATCTAAGCTAAAATTAGCATGTTTACCAATGTGAAGTAAAAGTGAAATAAGCATGAACATAACAACAATGATAGTAAATCTGTTTTAAAATTTATAATAAAGTTGCCATGGGTTTTGTAACGCAACATTATAACTAGAAACTGTCCGGGGCTAAGGCTCTAAGAATTAACTATATTTCACAAACTACATCTTTATTCTTCAAATACTAAAACATGACTGACCACATGTTCGTGGGAAAATGTCAGTAATAGAAACATATTAGAATCTTACTATGCGGGAGAGGTCCGGTATGTAAAAGTGCTTATCTATCGTCAAATACCGGTATATAATAGTTGACAAAGCAGGTTATTATTTCATTGGTACACATTTTCGTTGTAACAATGATATTTCGTTAATCAGGTATGTTCCCGGAATGCCAATATTTTTTAAATCACATGACCATTTATCAACTTTAAGTAATATTATTGAAATTAGAAAACTGTGAAAATTATCAACTTGTGCAGCCTTCGTTGATTTTAAGAAGGCTTATGACACTGTCAACATGGATCTACTATTTTGTAAACTCAGTGTTTTAGGTTTAAGTAGTAAAATGATTAATGCTATTAAATCGTTATATCATAATGTGCAGCAATGTGTCAAAATAAATGGTTCTTTAACTGAATTGTGTTTTGTCACCTTTACTTTTTAACATTTTCATTACTGATTTGGTCGAAGTTATAAATAATTTAAATGTTGGGATCTCTGTAATTGACGAAAAGGTTACAATTTTGTTATATGCAGTAATTGTACTTCTAGCAGAAAATGAGTCAGATTTACAAAAATTACTTGATGTACTTTCCGTATATTGTTCTGATAATGAACTCACTGTTAACATTAACAAATCTAAAGTGGTACATTTTAGGAACCCCTTTGTGGTCAGATCTAGTTTTAATTTTTCGTTTAACAAAGAAAGTGTTGAAATAGCACCTATCTTGGTTTATTATATACTGAATTTTTGAACTAAGAAGATATGGCATAAGCTGTTGCTAAGTCTTCAAGTAGGGCCCTTGGTCTGCTTTTTGCAAAATGTAAAGCAAATGGAGGGTTTAACTATTCAACATTTACAAAGCTATTTGGTATGGTCAGTTATACAATATGGAGCCTCAATTTGGGGAACTAAAAAATTGTCTTGTATCAATGCTGTGAAAAACAGGGCAATGAGATTTTTTATGTGAGTAGGTAAACACACTCCTAATTTAACTTTATATGGAGATACGGGTTGGATTCCATGTAAGATTAATCAATGGTTAAGTGTATTTAGGCTATGGTCTAGAATATCAAAAATGAGTGATGATAGACTTAATAGGCGTGTTTTTAAATGGTCTAATGACTGTAGTAGTAATAGAATACGTAACTGGTGTTTTCGAATTAAGAGTAAATTTAAAGAACTGAATGTAGATCAGTATTGTGATTTTAATATATTTTTATCAAAACATGTTATACAAGATACTGAGTGCTATTCAACTGATGTGTATAAAAATGAATGGAGTAACAAAATAGAAAACAATGTATTTAGTAAACTTCGCATTTATAAGTCTTTTAAGAGTGAGTTTAAGCTGAACATTTTTAAAAGTACCATGCCTACTAGATACAGAAGCGCTTTTGCTAAGTTTCGGTGCGGTGTTGCACCATTGAAAGTTGAAACAGGGAGACACGAGAATTTACCTGTTGATAAGAGATTCTGTTTTAATTGTAATAATGTCAACTGTATGCAAACGTACGTGTTGAATTATTTAAACATGCCACTGATATTAATGTTAATTTTAATAGCTTCAGTGATGATGAAAAATTTGTATTTCTGTTTAGCAATGAAATGTGTTTCTATACTGCCAAAATCTGCTATGATATTTTACGAACTCGAAAGTGTTCTTTATACTCCTGAGTTTTATTTATTTCTTTTTTATGTTATTTTTATTTTGTATTTTATTTTTTTTAACCTTTGGTATTGTAGAAATTCTACTTTTTTTTGTTTGTATTTTAGCAAATACTATTTCTTTTGTTTTTAATTAACCATGATCTAATGCTATTTGTATTGTAAAATTGTAATTATTTTGTAGTCTCTCATAACTCTTTTAAGAGTGGCTCTTTTTAAATATGTTAATATATGTATATTGTAATTGTTTATACTGTACAAGAGGTGAGACTTTAATAAATAAAGAATCTAATTGAGTATTTAATTGGTAAAAAGAAAGTGTTGATTTTTCTTGTAATTAAAATGTGTATAATTATACATATGTAAAGTTATTGCAACCAGGGACTAGTATAACTAACGTTGATTTATAGGTTTCTGTTGCAACAGAAAAACTGAAATTGGTAAAATAACGTTTTTTACAAAAAAGTGTGATTTTTTTATAAATTTGAAATTACATGTATTTTAAACTTATTTTTACTATGTTATTTAAGTAAATTAAATAATCAATAAATACATATATTAGTTGAAAAGAATATCTGTAACATAGATTTTGAAGCATCAAACTAAATTTTGTAAAAAATTGAAAAATTAACCAATTATGTGCTTATAATATAATATATTAATTACTTTTATTATAGTACTATACCAGCATGCCCAGCCGTTATCAACAGTATGAACTATTTGTACTGTGTTTATAATTCTAGTGTGAGATGTAGTGTTCCTTATTATTACCTGTTTTTTTATTTTCCTATAAATTAATGTATTTATAATGATAATATAAAATAATGAAGAATAAATTCAACAAAAATAGATGACTCTCTTTTCTCTTTGCAAAATATGCAAATATCTATTAATTTTTTATAGTATTTTTATACCAAAAAACTGCTTTTTATGTTAAAAAATGATGCTAATATGTTGAGATTCTGATACAAATCATAATTTTGTATCCAATCATTAAAATGCACTGAATTAAAAATAATCTGTGAACTGCAAGACATACTTTTTATTCTTTAATTGAACATTTCAGCACAATTGTGTTCGGTCAGGCAGGTGGACCTGTGTGGCCTGACCGAATGTCAGGTATATCATTTACAACTATCGTGAAGTTTGCATGGTAGTACCTTGTTTATCTCTGGACTAGGTAAACAGTTGTATTTGCATGCTTAATTTCCCTTGTAGGTTCCCTCTGAATTTTATTCTTAAACAGTTATGAATATTTTACTACGTAAATTTAACCCTGGCTTAAATTTTCTAGACAAGGACAATTTTAACTAGTAGTAACTGTGTTGGGATAATAATAATAAGAAACCGGAGAAAAGCAATATGTCTCCCAAAACATAGTTTGGGAGACATAACTAGGAACATTAGTAACCCTGCACGGACTTCATTTCCCATGAACATTTCTCAGTTCTTATTAATTTTACTAGAAAAATTTAACCCTGGACTAGATTTTCTAGACATGGAGTATTTTAGCTACAGGAAAATTAGTAACCACGGACATAACATCCTCACAAGTCAGGGTTTCTGTGTCCACATGTGTCCACGAAACCCTGACAAACTTAGTTAGTAAATACCCGGGCTAGAAGATTTTCATATGACGTCAAATCTTCAAAATATCAACTATACTAAATGCCAACCCCCCTTGGGAAAATAAATTTGCTTGCATTTTTTCATTATTCTATATTTTACCTTTTTATTACGAAAATTCAGTAGAAAAAATGTAGATACGATAACCTGTCCATGTTTTATAATATGCCTCTGGTATTAAGTTGTTACAAATCGTCCTTGACTTTTGCTACGGGAAGTTTACATAATAAGTCAGCCATTTTTGTTTCTAAAGGGACATTACGATGTTTACATATGTTCGTCTGCTTTCGTGACGTTCAATGGTATTCGGACAAACCGCGAGACTTTTCCCGCCTTAACTGCAGACGACATCACCCGAAGGATTTCGAGTAGACAACAAGCAATTGTTCCTAAAGTACACTTCCGTTCCAATTGAGGTCAAATTTTAGTATGGAAAATCGCCATTTCAAAATTTAAAAACTGCCATATTTCAAAACGCTGAATATCTCGAGGAAATAATTATTGATTTCAAAAAGTAGTACTCTTAATCTACAAAAGGAGCATAAGCTGAACCATACGCGGTAAGCCGTTTTCATTGTTCACGCAAAAATCCCTCTCCACAATACGTCAACACTTAGTATAATGAAATTGATTGAAAGAAGAAAGTGTTTGGTAGTAGTCATTCTTACTCTTACTCATTCTTGAGTGTGAAGAAAATGTAAAGCAAGTAATAAATAACGTGGTAATAACAAACTAGAAACACTACTGTATTGCTTTTCACATGGTCTATGCAACACATCCGTTTGGTTTATTTACAATCGATATCGGAATATCCCCCAAGCAAGTCATGAATGAAAGCGAGCTTTTGATTGGCTACATGCGGGAATGATATAGCCAATCAAAATAGTGACTTCTAGCCCGGAATTCTCTAGCTAAGTTTGTCAGGGTTTCGTGGACACATGTGGACACAGAAAACCTGACTTATGATGATGCGGACAATTTCCAAGAAATATTGGTTTGTCCAGACTAACATAACCAGGACTAATTTATCCCTCACACTGGCATATACACATAGCTGAAGCTTAGCTAGGAATATAATGTTTGCAACATTTCTCAAATGAGTTTCAGCAGGTCACATTTTTTAAGACATGACAAACAAGAAAATTGATGATCAAAAGTAATTGATTGTGTTAACTAAAATGTATGAATTTATAAAACTGATCATTAAATCATTCGCTGCTGGCGATTTCATCTCATTACCAAAATAAACTGCCGAAATTATAAATTAAAATAGTAAATTAATTGAATGATAATAAACACTGAATGAAATTTTTATAAAAAAAAATACTTCTTCTGCATGGGGAATTTTTATGAAAAACTAAGAGTCTTTGTTTTTAATTGGAAAGATTAATTAAAGTAGTTTAATTACACAAACCTTTAGCAGAAATTGTATTATTGAAGAATTTAATATAAAAACAAGTAACTTTTATAAAATCATAAATTATAAAAGACCATGGTGTTTTTATCATTCTTTATTGATCTCATCAGTCACCATTATCAATCATAAATATAAATCTATTTTGGACTATTTCTTGACAGAAGAATGTGTGGTAAGGTATGATGATGCAGGTAAATGTCAGTTAACTTTTATTGCGCTTAATGAAAGTTTTTCGTTTTTGCGGGTTGACACACGTTGCTAGAGGACATAACAAAAGGTGCCACAAAGGAAAATATTTATTGAATATATTTTGAAATTACTGAAAATATGCGTTCACTCAGAATATATATTCCCAGAGATACGGATAAATCTAAAGTTTCACAATGTCGACCAATAGTGTGGCAGAGTGATTGTGGTTGACGTAGGATACCCAGAATCCTTTGGGTGGAGATTGGTAAGTTATATGCCGCCATAAATTAAGGTTGAATCGGGATTGTAATCAGTATTTTTGTGTATTAATGTTACGTTCCAAATATTGACTTCTTTTTTTATTCAGTGCATTGGTGAGTGAACAATTAAAAGGTAACCATTGCACCAAAATCTCCATACTTTTAAAGCTGTTTGGGGAAAAACTGATTCTTGTTTTTATCTTTTTCTTCATTCTGATATTGATGAAAATAGAACAACACATATTTTTACCACTTATTTTGAACATATGTTCAGGGAATCAATTTTTATTTTAATATTTAAAAAACTTTTGTCGATATTGAACTCGTTATCATTACGCCTGAAAATGGGCGAAAGTTTTTGATTGGATGATATTTTTCATGTCTCGAAAATTACTTCCGGTCATTTTAAGAAATGTATAAACATAGTTGCATGGTTTTCCTGGTCTAAAAATAGGGCCCTTAAAATAGAATCGTTGTTTTGTCTCCACCTATTGTTAGCGAAATTACAACAAGTGTATCCCATGGACGCTATTATATATGCGTCTGGGTGATCGAGACTAGCTATAAATATAATATTTTATTTCACGACACAGGCGATGAAACCGAAGAAACGGAAACTCAATGACTAGATGAGGCACGCACATATTTCAGATTCAAGACATTATTTTAGAACGACATTCCTTTACATATTAATATTATAAACAAATGATATAAAATAACACGAATAATAAATATGTTGTGCTGTAAAAAAAAATGTGAATTTGAGATTAAGACCTGTTCGTTATTTGCAGTAATGAATTTTTCTCAGCTTGTGTCAATAAAATGTTTTATGAGCGACGTATCTTACATTAAAAACCATCAAATCCCGTTTTCCTTATTCTGTTTCGATGGTATAGAACAATGGATATATTGATCTTCCATGGATTTATATAACATCAAAGTACCACACATTCACGTGTTAAACTAGCTTGATAAACGTGGAATAAAATGATAATATTCTTCAATTCTTCAATGAAAAAAGATGTCACTAAGCCTTTAATACCCTTAGAATGTTGTCAGTAAGATTTGTCAGTTGTGTGGGTTTTTTAATGAAAATAGTTTCACAAGCATTGGTAACGAATGTTTCAGTTAAATATAAAGATTTCATTTAAGAAATACAGTGTTTTTTTTACAATTTATCCAATCATGATTTAATAATTTAACTGAACTTTCCAATTAAAAAAAAATAGTAACACTCAAAACAAGTCACTAGAATACCCTTTTGTACACTATTTGCGTAAATGTTACGTACATTTACAAAATTTTGAAATTTATGCTACATTTATGCAAATAAAGTTCAAAAGTAAAGACCTAAAAGTTGGACAACTGATCGCTAATGGTGACAAAATACATGTTTTATCTATTAATATTATCTATATATATTGTACAAAGAAAGTAAACAAACAAAAATCTCATTGACAATAGTTCGCTGATTTGAGAGACACGTTCGATACTTTTAAGTTATTCACATAATTCCTTTTCTCCTAAAAGGGAATCATTCGGCGTAGATATGTTTGTTTTAATGTTGTAATATTACATATTCTAAACGAATAGCAACAAACAATGAAATCACAACTGGATACAATTGATAAAATTTTTTTGTTCATATGCACTTTGTGTAGTAAGATTTCGAGTCTAGAAGAGAAATGGCTGAAACTGGAAATGAACACAAATGTAGAGGATATTGAAATGCTAATAATAGATATGTTTACAATATTCTTACATTGTCAGAAAATATACAATTTATTTGTATGCGCCTAAGAAACAAGTAGAAATCGAGGCTCTGCCGAGCATTGCTTTCCTGTTTCGCGGCGAGTACAAATATACTTTATATTTCTTGTCAATGTACGAATATTTATTTTTATTCTGCAACCTGAAAATACATTTTATACTAATGAGATTAAACTGAACGGCATTACGCAAAATGCTTTGTCTCCACGTTCAGTAACGTCCATCTCGTCTGCCACAGCAATAGCATGTGATTGTATACAGGTATAATTTGAGAGTGGGGAAATTTTCTGACGTTTCCATATACGATTTTACGCGACATCTAAGAGAAAACTTTCACTCGCCTGATATATTAATAGGCATAAGCACCACACTTACAAACAATTTAATGGGTAAGAAACACCAAGTAGTGCATTACATAATTACATGACTTGTCCGTAGTAACTTCTTTAAACAGGTTGAAGCATTGTTTGATTGGAGGACATTTACTTGCACGATCAGTCATCTCATATACGGCTTAAGAATTTGAAAAGAACCAAAAGGGACGATTGCACGTTGAATTTTGCTACACGATTTCGAAATAAAACAGGTCTGCATTCCACAACGATCCCGTAAACAGCATGATTGTCAACAGTGCACATCCGGGGATGTAAAGCCCATTAACACAATTCTAGATCTAGAAGACAAATTGAAAATGTCGAATTTTCATCCGCACCGCTGAGATAACACTGCAAATGTAAAACAATGACTTCATTTGCAAGTTCCGAACACAAAACAGTTGGAACAATTTTTATTTTGAAGACTATAGAAGTTTGTGTTACCGAGAATTCTTGGAGGTTGACAGTTCAGTCAGGGTTCATAGTGTCACGCCGAAACCAATTAAATATGAAAGCACGCAACAACTACACATCATCCGAGTTTTTTTCTAACCTCGGAAGAAAAAAACTCTAAACGAAATTTGAGCACAATTGTATGGTCCTGGTATTAGGACTGATATCAATGGTTGAAGCCAAACTTATCGGACACGCGCGCGAGCAAAGACAGGACTTAGAGAAGGGAAGTCACTTATCTGTCTGTCACTGTGTAATGGCCACTAGATTGTATTGCAGTTAAGTCTGGGACCGTTACCGGAAATTAGGGATGAAAAACAGTGCAATATGACTCTTGGTGATTATTTCACTAAATGGAAGGAGGCTTATGAAATATTTACTCACAAGCACTGACTGTTGCAGACAAGCTGTTAGCAAAATGTATTTATTAAAACAACTTGATTCATATTTGTGAGTTTCAGTCTGTTGTCTTGTAGTAGTGAAAGTCAATAATACCATGGAACATAGTCTTTTCGTGGTTTATAAGTTGCAAGCAAAATTTATATCATGTGTTGATAGTGGTCAATCCTACAAGTATTTGTGGAAACATCGGTTTGCACAGGATGAGATGAGCTCTCACAATAATAATATACACACTTAAAAAATGAAATTGCAACAAGTACTTGGACATATTAAGTTTTGCATGATGACTACTTTGATAATCTTTAAGATGATGATGAAATATAATTAGCGAATAACACTGTATACGCCAAGTCACTGTCACACTCCAAAAAGACGTGGAAGTAGCTGAGGTGATTCCCGGCATAAAGAATCTTCAAGATTCCATTGGGAATTAAATCTTCTTGGAAATGATGGCCAGTCTAGTCTCAGCATGCAGAACCCATCCAGAGTTGAGTTTTGAAGACAGTGAAACGGGAAACATTTGCCTATGCAGCGTGATGTATTGTAATGACACTTGTCTGCGGTTGTACGACATGAAAATAAATCTCAGGGTACTTCATGGAGAATGGAATCCAGACTTTATAGAGGATGCCACTTGAAGATGCAGAACTTTCGTGAATGGCAAAACTCGATACTTTTATCATGGAGGATACGTTTTATAGAAACATGACCGAGAAATAACTTTTGTATTTCTCCAGCTCGGCCTCTTCGTCTAATGTTTCGACTATGCGCTCAGTACCGTCCATCTCTTCTGTCAAAGCTGCATCTGCAGTAGTCGCCTCGTAAGTATCATCTGCAATCTTATCAATTTATCATATCTGAAACTATCAGTTCTTCGACGTTGACAAAGTCCAGTTTAATCCTTCGTTCCGATTCTAACTTCAGCAGTTCAACCAAAAAATTTTATAGTATCATCGTCAATTTATACAGCTATCTCTACTTAGCCAGTTTGTCCACACACTTCCACAATAATTTCTTGAGTCGACACTCCTTCTGGAGATCAGTCAGAATCAACATTTAATGTAAAACAAAACCACATTCAACTCCCAATGCTGACGCTCGTTCTGACCAGAATAATTCTGCGGAATGGGAATCGCATGGCTTAACCTACATAAGGTGGTTTTGTCTCAATATTGGATAATTTTACGGACAGAAAAACACAGCTGCTAAGATAATAGAGAAACTAATTAGAGATGGCACTCGAAATGAGAATGCTGTCGTGACCTAGAGTCAGAAAATCGTCGCCTAAAGAGAAAAATCGCAGAGACCATATGGGCGGATAAACATTTAATTTATTCTTCCCAGAACAATAATCAGCTTTTTTCATCTTGCTATAATTGTTTTAAACTTGTACCAGAAAATTTATGTAGCAAAAACATAGAAATAGGTATTAGAGACGATCAATTTAGTATTTCACTATTTTGTTTTATCGTTCGGAGATTAATAGTCCATTTACTGACTTAGACAAGTTTAAAATAAGTCATTTCCTTATTTATTTTCTTAGATACATATATGCATATGAAGCATGCGGACTGAGAGGTTCTGTATCAATGACAATTTATTTAAATACTTCATGCATTGTTCCTTACTATATGGTATATGCTATGTCTTTGAGACTAATATGTTCGACACTAAACATTAGGTCTTTAAAAAGTGTAATGGTTGTTGCTATTTGTTTATATCTATTAGCTCAATCATCTTTGAGATTTTCTGGTCTACCTCTTGTTGCTCTGCGACAAGCTATTTTTTTAGGGTCTAGTTCGGTAGTGCCAATCAGGAATAAGCGACGAAATACCAGCGGCAATCAAATTTTTCAGGTAAAGCATCCTTGCACTCCAATAGGTCTTACTTGTGTTTTTTTGTTTTATTCTATGGAAATAGTAACTCCAAATTGTTTACAGATTTATGTGAAGAAATAAAGTGTTTAAGGTTATTAATTTCTTCTGTATCACCAAAAAGTAGAAAAACATCCTCTGGAATAGAGTTTCCAGGGCCATGCTTGAATGTACAGAATAAAATACATACAATCCTTTCTTCGTTGTTTAAACGTTTGCTCTTTGGAATTTTTGTTATGAGAACCATTTTTTTAAATAGAAAAAGTGCAAGTAAGTACAGTACGTTTTGTATGTGAGGATATACATCCTCAAATGAATATCGTTTTACAAAATTGACCTACTGCAATAATGTTTAAAAAGGGAAAATGATATTTCCCTAATGTTTAAAAGAAATAGTACACTTTCAAAAGTAAATATTCTTCACAAATTGCATTTTGTAAATTCCTCAAATAGGATATCAACTTACTGACCGAAATCTTTTAATCATGCGACAGTTTTAATTTGGAACAATATACAAAAAGCCAGAACCCATTGTAAATCCCAATTTAAAAAAGTATTTTGTATCTGTATTTTTTTGCTGTCAACAATTATCATATAATTATCAAGTAATGTTCTATTTAACAGACAGGTTCAAAATGTAATTAATCTCACTGCATGTATCTAGAACGCGAGCCAATTATTAGAATTAATCTCTTTGCACACCTACTTCCACAGAGTACAAAGAGAAAAATGAAATAAAGCATAACTTATTGTGAATTATAATTAAACGTAAATGAAATTACTCATTGATTTTGTTTAACAAGTTGGCCATTATACGATGATCATTGATATTTTCTATTTCTGTAGAAAAATGTAGTAAAACACAACCTTTCACTGAGGAATACATACAAAATTATACTGTATTTTAATGTCAGCCCCCTTTGACACCAGAAGTGCTGCCATGTCTTTGTGGTTGTTTTCTAACGCCACGTGAAGTGGTGTTTGTTTCTAAAAAATACATACAAAACGATATTTGAAAACAATTTCTTTAAATAACAGACAAAATTTGACCAAATCTTCTCAATGTAAGCAATACAGCTACATATAACACAAGTGCTTTCACAGATCAAATAAAACTTGACATTTTCTGATTCAGGACGAGTCGAGTAAAACAAATCGTCACACTGATTGTGAAATATTTGGTTTGTGGGAAATGATTATGTTTTCTTATGTTGGCCATTAAAGATTACCAGATTTCTCTGTAGTTCAAATTAAATAGAAAACTTTTTGTTAAAAAGGTCGTTAAGATGGATATGTTCTCATTCTGACAAAAGTCGAGTAAAACAAATCACAAGACTTATGGTGAATTATTTCATTTGTGTGAAATAATCAATGTTTATGAGGAACATAAATAGTGTACTATAGAGCTCCGTGAAAGTATTAAACAATACTTTTTGTAACAAATGTTGTTAAGATTGATATTGTCAGATTCAGAGTCGAGTAAAACAATGTGCCATACTTATGGTGAAATATTCGGTTTTGTAAATAATGAATGTTTTATCATATCGGTAATTATAGATGTTCTCTGTGGTTAAAAAATGAACAAATGACCTTTTATCATTTGTTAAAGATTTTTTCTAGTTCAGGATAAAGAGACGAGTACAACATCTGACCTCATTTATGGTAAAATGTATCATTACCTATAATTAATCAATGAATCTTGTAACATGTCGACCATAACATGATGAACATTGATATCTTTTGATTCAGTACACCGCTGAAGTAAAATTCGACCTTCAACTGTGGATTACATACCTTGTCATCCTGGCTGTGAATGTCAGCACCTGCTGATATCAGAAATGATGCCATGTTTGTGTGGTTTCCCTTGGCCGCTTTGTGAAGTGGCGTCTTTTTCTAGAACAATAAATAAAAAATTAAACTGCCACATGTTCTGAGAACAAATGAGAAGGTCTTTCCCGCTGTCCTTCTAAAGTAAGAAAATATATATGATGCTATTGGCTTTTGTATCTGCTGCTAAGCACAAAATGTCACTTCCAGTAATACAAAATGAGTTATTTGAGTAAAGAAAGTGGTCACGAACCATAAATATATGGTTGTTAAAGACTTTTATACCCGTTGCTAGGGACAAAATACCACTTCCGGTCATGAAATGACATATTTCAGTATAGTACATCATTCTGATTTTTAAACTTTACGGTGCTTAGGACTTTTTATAACAGTTACCTTATTGCTATGACATGACCTTGACCTATGACCTTTGACCCTTGCCTCACTTTGAAGATTTGTTCCTACTGATCACTTTAAACTTTAATCTATATGTTAACTATTTTATCTCTAACGGTTTGCAAGCAGCTGTAAGCAAACATATCGATTAACCGTAGGGCTGTAACTCGAAAACGGTTAATCGCACAGCTTTGGCACATGTACTAAATGAAGGTATCGAGAGAGGACCTATATTTTTCCTATTTACTCTCTGCTTCTATCTTTCATGGTTTATGAGATATAGTGCTAAAAAGAACAAAGGTGACCTTTGATCTTTACTTATGACCTTTGACCATGACATTTTTTAATGTAACATAGATTATTTAGGATCAATGGCGGTTGCCCCAAGTCTCTAGAATTTACGGTTTTCAAGAAAAAAACATTTTACGAGATGCGATACTTTTCGGGTCAAAAAACGCGTAAACAGGAAGTTCATTGAAAGACAAAGATGTGCATGCTAAATTATCGCCATAGGACAGCCTACATTTTGTACACTTCAGTTTTTGAGAATCGGTTACTGTATCTGAGTTTATCTGCTAACAAGGGTTTTCGTGTTCGGGCAGTAAACTCTGTTACTAAAAATTGATCGGTCTAAAAGCATGAGCCATGTCATCTCCAGTTATGACCAATTAATGGTAACAAGGATCGAAATGATATGTCGAGACACTTTTTGTCAAACCTCCGCGGAAGAAGAAAAAAAAATAATAAAAAGAAGACATTTTGTCATCAAATCTTCTCAATGTAAATCATACAGCTAAATATAACAAAAGTAGTTTTTGTAATATATCTGTTTCTGGACCAATAGTTGAATAAAACAAATGGCCACACGTAATATTTTCTGATTTAGGAAAAAACCAGTTAAATAAATACCAATCTAATTAAAATTAAATCTTTCACTTGTTCCCACCTTTTTGTTATTGGTCGCTGCGTTTTAAGATTTAACGACATCCCATTACAGGTCACGTCAGGGGTCAAAATTTTTAATTTTGATCGTCCAATCAAATTTCAGTTCGAGTTGAGTGATTCGACCAATCACATACTGGTTTGCATATCACACTAGGCTTTACTGTCAAAATGTACTCGAGAACTCAAAGAATGATGTTGGATTGTTTAGAGAAAGAAAAGGATTGCGTTGCCGTTCTTCCAAACCCGTTAGGGAAATTCTTTCCACTTCAATTTGTATCATTTACATTCCAATGAAGAGAAAGATTAACAAATCGTCATCGCGCTATTTAATTGAATTAAGAGATGTTGGTCTGCTTTTGATATACATGTAACCAACGTGGTAAGGAGATGATAGGGGGAATTAATATTAAACATTTGTCAAAAACTACTGGTAGACATTAATTATTCATAGTACATCCTGTTGCTCCAGTTTTAATCGTCATTCATGGCTTGGTTGACTGTCAGAAAAAATTTAAGGTACATTGATAACCTCTAATGAAAAGCCATCTCATTTGTAAAAAAACGCTGTGGATTTTTTTTTCTAAATACTGACAAATATTTTTACAAATTATTTGTCCGAAAAAGGTGCGTGAAAATCAATACTACAAATCAAATAGTTATATAGTTATTAAAGTCATTTAATACATGTATAAATTAACATGACCTACAATTTCATTTCAGATGGCTGAACATATCACAATATCAAAGACGGATTTATAGATATCATTTGTGCATCGCCAAGTCAAGTTGGTGACCCTGCATGGAGAAGCAATTTTCAAAAGTTCCAAGTTTCTGTTCAAATTAGATAAGTTTCACATGATGCCAACTTGGTAAGTGGAATCTTTATATCTTGTTTTTTTTAATCTACTAGTAAAATGTATCTTGTAAATAAAAGTTTCAACTTGTATAGATCTTCATAAAGTAAATAGTTATTTATAAGTAGCCTCACCTCATAGATGCATTCTTATATTCTGTATGAAAGTAAATAAAATGCAATATTAATAATCAAGAATTGAAAAGGCTTTGCTCAAAGAGTGCAGTGACATGCAGTTAAAAAAATAGCATTTTAATATTTATTCACAGTACTAACTATGGTTTTCATCTATGATGTGACCATTGTTTAGATTAATACATGAACCGTGATTTATAACAGCATAGGGACAGCTTGTAAACTTGGTTCATTGGCTTTGATTAAAGGTGCTAATCAATTTGTAACTTTGAATTAAAATTATTGAACCATTTCCTCTAAAGGTATGCAGTTGACTGAATAATAAGGAATAAACTTGATACACATAAAGATTTTCTACTTTACGGACTATTATACGAAATGTAAGTTCTTATTTTCTTCCAAGTGACTGCTCTTATTTTCTCATATTTTCAATTGTTTTAACAGGGTAGAAGATGATCATAGCTGGCTTTCTGTTCTGGTCCAAAGTGATACATGTACTATGCACAAATACTCACAAAAGAGTCAAAACAGTTGAAAGGAAAAAAAATTATCAGTATATTGAGATGTCAGTGTCATGACTTTTACACTGTAGACGGATGACAATACCTTAAAGAATGGTATTATTCAAAATCTATCATCTGTTGCACTTCAAAGTGATATACATGTACCTATATTTTATACATGTACAATAATGAGACTCGAACCCGCAACCCCAGTGTTAACAGTCATGTAACCAACTTCGATTTAATCAGTTTCAACAAATTTTCAATTATATCAGTTTCCAGTTTTTTTGTCTTGCCTGTGGGGACTGGAGTCGAAACACAGGAATCTGGCGACTACATAAACACTATATTATTTTTATATCTGTGTAAGCTTAAGACCTAGGTAAATCAAATTTGGTCCAGTGGAAGCTTATGATGAGTAATACATTAAAGTTATTGGATTAGGTCAGTTCCTAAGTAACCATGACAATAATTGGTATGAAGGTAGGAAAACTGTAAATCCCTGTCAGTTAAGATTGGAGTTGAACACACCCTCCCGGAGTGAAACTCAAACCCAGAACCTCAGTGTTGACAAGCACTTGATCAATAGTAAAATGACTATGTTAACCACTCAGCCACAAAGGGCTCTGTAATCAAGAGAAGACCAAGACCCCTAAAATTAAGAAATGCACATAACAGATATTCCAGACCATGAGGCGGAATTGCACTTGTGTATACTACTTTACCAATTGAAAGTTATTACTTCTGTCAAGTCGGGCTCTAATAACATACACCTGAATACAATTTGAAAATGAGAAAATGTGTCTCGATGACATTTAAGTCTGGCTTAACACATATTGGTAAACACACCCCTTTTCCCTCGTTAAGTTCACTCAAGCTAGAAATATTTGGCACAACACTACACAATTTTGCCAGTGAAGAGAGTTCATTAAGATGTGATATCATCTTCCTAAACAATGCTTCAATGCAAAGGTAAACCTGAGGTTAGGTGGACGAAAAAACGAACCAAAAATCTGTATGTCCCCAACGGGAACAAAATACATTTTACTCATGTACATGATATATAAATGCAAATTAATTAATGTAGACTAATACTGGATGCACTGAAGCCAGAGACTGGGGCAGTTGACCTACATTGTGGAAACTAAACTAGTATAGGAATATATTTAACATTCATTTGACATATTTCACATTTTAGTAATGAACATGTTGCAATCTAATTAAAATTAAATCTTTCACTTGCTCCCCACTTTTGCTATGGCCGCAGAGACCAATAACAAAAAGGGAGGAGAAAGTTAAAGATTTAATTTTAATTAGATTGGCACATGTTGTAAATGTGTTGTACATGAATATTACAACTTTAGTTTACATTAAAGGAGAATTAAGAATCCTTCCACCTGTGCCTGCTTAAGGTAGTCATTATGGATTGGTCTTTTTGGCCTATAATTCATTTTAGGTACATTTGTTAACAAGAAATATTAAAACTTGACTGAATCAAATTAAAATTAAATGTTTCCTCCTTTTTACTATTTAGCAAAGTTAAACACTCTTGAATGTACATCTACTATTGATTACGTGGTTGACGACAACCTTAATTCACAAGGCAGCAGAAGGTTTGGGGTTTTCTCTAGGTACTCCGGTTCCTCCTAATAAAAACTGAAGGTCATGAATTTGATGAATGTAGCAAAAACAAAAATTCAAATTGGACAACATACCCTACCATGAATTTGAAATCAAATCACATCTTGTCAAATGGGAAATTAAAAAGGATATGCAGAAAGTGTGTAAGATACATGGTTCAGTGGAATAAATTTCAGTAACTGAAGCAATTTTAAATATGAACACAAAGTTTAGGTAAAGTGTTATGTTTATTCTGTTATAATTGTAAATAAACAATTAAAAAATGCATAATGTCTAGAGTGATCTCTAAGACAATGAATTGGTCTTTTGGTTTATGATGGTCTTACATTATATAAAGTAACAAGTCATATAAAGGCACTGTCAAACAGATTTGGCTCAATCAATCATCGCATTTTAATGACCAACTGGTTTTCTTGTAACTAAATCCTTTTCACTTTTTAGCCAGGTCCTTCCTATTTTTTTTAAAGAAATCTTCATGTCTGTGCGTGATATTTGCTGTTCCTGTTTAAAATAATACGTATTTATCCAAGTATAAACTATAATCAAGGCCAATATAAACCACATGATCCAAAAGCCTTTTTTCCATCAATATCTTCGTTGGTGACAGTTTAAATTTAAATGGGAGGCTCTCAGTTAGTTTTGTAACTAGGGGACATCTACCTTCATTTTTAATAATACAAAGCATTTCAGCTCGATTCCAGTGTGTGATTTTAGGATCGTATGTATAACTTTCGTGATGTTGTTTATTCAGTGGATTCCATATTTGTAAGAAAATTTACTTTAGTTTGTTTACATCTCGGTAACAATCTTCTTGACGTATTGTAATACATTTGGTACACTTTGGCGTCGAATGGAAAAAGCCGATTTGTCGATGTTCCGAATGTATACCCTAAGATTTTCTAGCCACGATTCTGATTGGCTAACGGAAAATTTATGCATATGACCCCGGACGTGACCTGTAATGGGATGTTGTTAGATCTACATGCAGCGACCATTGCAAAAAGGGGGGAGCAAGTGAAAGATTTAATTTTAATTAGATTGAATAAATACATGTGGTATGGGGACATGTAATGTGTATCTGTGCAGTTTACCTTTGTAAACATGTCCACCTTGGAGATATTGGACATATGCAGTCTACATTTGTGACACTGGAAGTATGCAGTTTACACGTGGGAGAAATTAGATACATTAAGTATAACTGTGGTATAAGGGACATGTAGATTACCTTGTGATCCTGAGCTTATATAATATTCAAGTGACATGCTGACATATGCGTGTAACTTATGACTGTGTAATATTAGACATATGTACTTTATGTGCGTGATACTAGATATATGCAGAGTACCTGTGCGAGGGTAGAAAAGCTCTGCAACTGAGTGGTAATGGGCATATGCAGTTTACCCGTATGATGCTTGACTTATACAGTCTAAATATGTGACACTATACATATGCACTGCGCCAGTGTGATACTGTACATTTGCTGTCTGTCTGTGCGATATAGGACATAGGCAGTCTACATGTGTGATACTAGATTTATGTAGTGCAGTGTATCTGAGCGGGCTTGCGAAGTCTACATGTATGTAACTAGACATATAAAGATAAGCTGTGTTATACTGCACGTATGCATTGTACCTGAGTTATACTGGAAATATGCGGTCCACCTGTGCAATACTTCGAGTGAGTTGTATTTAACATATCGATATACAAGTATATATATATATGTATATACATGACACATATAAAAACTGCTCATACTAGGTGCAGCAGTGTGATACTTAACAAATGCATGTGCGATACTGGACATGTGCAGTCCACAAGTGATACTAGATTTGAAATCTACGATTTTGGAAGTAGATATATGCGCAGAACCTGTTTGATAATGGACATATGCAGTGTACCTCTGTGCTGGACATGTGGAGTGTACCCGTGCGCTTATAAACATTTGTAGTATGCCTGTTTGATACTGGATATGTTTTCCAATAGTTGTTAATATGTTGATGTAGTACATGTATATAGCTATATATTTTATAGTTGTTATTTAATATTTATCTTAATATGTTTTGTTTTTAGATGATACACATGACTTAATATAAATAGTTAATTTGCATTAAAGACACTAATCAACGTTGTGGTATTAAATAGTTAACAAACCCTATGTGATATCTATTTGGGGATTTATATCCATTGTTTTTCTACATGATCGAGCATCTACAAAAGCTGGCAACAAATTCAAAAAGTCAATTTATCAGACACAATTGTACAACTTACATTCCAACCACCCTTATAGTGGACATCTGCACCATTTTTTAAACACTCTTCTGCAGCTTTCAAGTCACCACTTTCAGCAGCATCCAATAACTCCTTAAATAATAAGAATATAAAAATATTTTATTGATATTGTCTTCACATGAAACATTTAACTACCCATTATGTTATACCACTGTTTACATGTAATATAACTATATCATATTACAGTGAGTTTATAGGTTTCATGTAAGTTAACAACGTTTTACTTATAACACAAGAAGATCACAATATATAGATAAAAAATTTGCCTGCCTGGGACTGGGCCAGCATAGATACTGGTAGCATGTTTATTTACATGTAACCCTCAGCAATTAACCATGTTATCCATATAATGTCTCATACATGCAACTCAATGACATCAGTAAGTCCTGTCATCTTACCATGTCACGGTAAAGTAACTCAATGTCAGCAGTAAGCTATGTCGTCCTACCATGTCACATAAAAGTAACTCAATGTTTACAGATTTATATGAAGAAATAAAGTATTAAAGGTTATTATTTTCTTCTGTATCACCAAAAAGTAGACATAAACCCTCTGGAATAGTGTATCCTGAACCATGCTTGAATATACAGAATAAAATACATACAATCTTTTCTTCGTTGTTTAAGTGTTTGCTCTTTGACTTGGAATTTTTGTTATGAAATCCATTTTCAAATAGAAAAAGTGCAAGTAAGTACACTACGTTTTGTATGTGAGGATATAAATCCTCAAATGAATATCGTTTTACAAAATTGACCCACTGCAATAATGTTTAAAAAGGGAAAACAATATATTTCCCTAATGTTTATAAGAAATAGTACACTTTCAAAAGTAAATATTCTTCACAAATTGCATTTTGTAAATTCCTCAAATAGGATATCAACTTACTGAACGAAATCTTTTAATCATGCGACAGTTTTAATTTGGAACAATATACAAAAAGCCAGAACCCATTGTAAATCCCAATTTAAAAAAGTATTTTGTATCTGTATTTTTTTGCTGTCAACAATTATCATATAATTATCAAGTAATGTTCTATTTAACAGACAGGTTCAAAATGTAATTAATCTCACTGCATGTATCTAGAACGCGAGCCAATTATTAGAATTAATCTCTTTGCACACCTACTTCCACAAAGGACAAAGAGAAAAATGAAATAAAGCCTAACTTATGGTGAATTATAATTAAACGTTAATGAAATTTCTCATTGACTTTTTTTACATGTTGGCCATTATACGATGATCATTGATATTTTCTATTTCTGTAGAAAAATGTAGTAAAACATAACCTTTCACTGAGGAATACATACAAAATTATACTGTATTTTAATGTCAGCCCCCTTTGACACCAGAAGTGCTGCCATGTCTTTGTGGTTGTTTTCTAACGCCACGTGAAGTGGTGTTTGTTTCTAAAAAATACATACAAAACGATATTTGAAAACAATTTCTTTAAATAACAGACAAAATTTGACCAAATCTTCTCAATGTAAGCAATACAGCTACATATAACACAAGTACTTTCACAGATCAAATAAAACTTGACATTTTCTGATTCAGGACGAGTCGAGTAAAACAAATCGTCACACTGATTGTGAAATATTTGGTTTGTGGGAAATGATTATGTTTTCTTACGTTGGCCATTAAAGATTACCATGTTTCTCTGTAGTTCAAATTAAATAGAAAACTTTTTGTTAAAAAGGTCGTTAAGATGGATATGTTCTCATTCTGACAAAAGTCGAGTAAAACAAATCACAAGACTTATGGTGAATTATTTCATTTGTGTGAAATAATCAATGTTTATGCGGAACATAAATAGTGTACTATAGATCTCCGTGAAAGTATTAAACAATACTTTTTGTAACAAATGTTGTTAAGATTGATATTGTCAGATTCAGACAAAGAGTCGAGTAAAACAATGTGCCATACTTATGGTGAAATATTCGGTTTTGTAAATAATGAATGTTTTATCATATCGGTAATTATAGATGTTCTCTGTGGTTAAAAAATGAACAAATGACCTTTTATCATTTGTTAAAGATTTTTTCTAGTCTAGTTCAGGATAAAGAGACGAGTACAACATCTGACCTCATTTATGGTAAAATGTATCATTACCTATAATTAATTAATGAATCTTGTAACATGTCGACCATAACATGATGAACATTGATATCTTTTGATTCAGTACACCGCTGAAGGAAAATTCGACCTTCAACTGTGGATTACATACCTTGTCATCCTGGCTGTGAATGTCAGCACCTGCTGATATCAGAAATGATGCCATGTTTGTGTGGTTTCCCTTGGCCGCTTTGTGAAGTGGCGTCTCTTTCTAGAACAATAAATAAAAAATTAAACTGCCACATGTTCTGAGAACAAATGAGAAGGTCTTTCCCGCTGTCCTTCTAAAGTAAGAAAATATATATGATGCTATTGGCTTTTGTATCTGCTGCTAAGCACAAAATGTCACTTCCAGTAATACAAAATGAGTTATTTGAGTAAAGAAAGTGGTCACGAACCATAAATATATGGTTGTTAAAGACTTTTATACCCGTTGCTAGGGACAAAATACCACTTCCGGTCATGAAATGACATATTTCAGTATAGTACATCATTCTGATTTTTAAACTTTACGTTGCTTAGGACTTTTTATAACAGTTACCTTATTGCTATGACATGACCTTGACCTATGACCTTTGACCCTTGCCTCACTTTGAAGATCTGTTCATTAAATATTACCATAATTCTCTGTATTTGAATTTTAAAAAAAAGGTTTTTGTTAAAAAGGTCGTTAGGATGGATATTTTTTTTATTCTGACAAAAGTTTAGTAAAACAAATTACCAGACTTATGGTGAATTATTTCATTTGTGTGAAATAATCAATGTTTATGCGGAACATAAATAGTGTACTATTGATCTCCGTGGTGAAAGTATTAAACGATACTTTTTTGTTACAAATGTTGTTAAGATTGATATTGTTAGATTCAGACAAAGAGCGAGTAAAACAATGTGCCACACTTATGGTTAAAATAATTTAGTTTTTAAATAATGAATGTTTTATCATGTCGGTCAATATAGATGTTCTCTGTGGTTAAAAAATGAACAAATGACCTTTTATCACTTGTTAAAGATTTTTCTAGTTCAGGATAAAGAGACGAGTGCAACACCTGACCTCATTTATGGTAAAATGTGTCATTACCTAAAATTGATCAATGAATCTTGCAACATGTCGACCATAACATGACCTACATCTTCTGATTCCGTACACCGCTGAAGTAAAATTCGACCTTCAGCTGTGGAATACATACCCTGTCATCCTGGCTGTGAATGTCAGCACCTGCTGATATCAGAAGTGATGCCATGTCTGTGTGGTCTCCCTTGGCCGCTTTGTGAAGTGGAGTCTCTTTCTAGAACAATAAATAACAATTTAAACTGTCACTTGTTCTGAGAACAAATGAGAAGGTCTTTCCCACTATCCTTCTAAAGTAAGAAAATATATATGATGCTATTGGCTTTTGTTTCTGCTGCTAAGCACAAAATGTCACTTCCAGTAATACAAAATGAGTTATTTGAGTAAAGAAAGTGGTCACGAACCATAAATATATGGTTGTTAAAGACTTTTATACCCGTTGATTGTGACAAAATGCCACTTCCGGTCATGAAATGACATATTTCAGTATAGTACATCATTCTGATGTTTAAACTTTACGGTGCTTAGGACTTTTTATAACAGTTACCTCATTGCTATGACATGACCTTGACCTATGACCTTTGACCCTTGCCTCACTTTGAAGATCTGTTCCTACTGATCACTTTAAACTTTATATGTTAACTATTTTATTTCTAACGGTTTGCAAGCTGTAAGCAAAAATATCGATTAACCGTAGGGCTGTAACTTGAAAACGGTTAATCGCACAGCTTTGGCACATGTACTAAATGAAGGTATCGAGAGAGGACCTATATTTTTCCTATTTATTCTCTGCTTCTATCTTTCATGGTTTATGAGATATAGTGCTAAAAAGAACAAAGGTGACCTTTGATCTTTACTTTTGACCTTTGACCATGACATTTTTTAATGTAACATAGATTTTTTAGGATCAATGGCGGTTGCCCCAAGTCTCTAGGATTTACGGTTTTCAAGAAAAAAACATTTTACGAGATGCGATACTTTTAGGGTCAAAAAACGCGTAAACAGGAAGTTCATTGAAATACAAAGATGTGCATGTTAAATTATCGCCATAGGACAGCCTACATTTTGTACACTTCAGTTTTTGAGAATCGGTTACTGTATCTGAGTTTATCTGCTAACAAGGGTTTTCGTGTTCGGGCTGTAAACTCTGTTACTAAAAATTGATCGGTCTAAAAGAATGAGCCATGTCATCTCCAGTTATGACCAATTAATGGTAACAACGATCGAAATGATATGTCGAGACACTTTTTGTCAAACCTCCGCGGAAGAAGAAAAAAAAATAATAAAAAGAAGACATTTTGTCATCAAATCTTCTCAATGTAAATCATACAGCTAAATATAACAAAATAAGTTTTTGTAATATATCTGTTTCTGGACCAATAGTTGAATAAAACAAATGGCCACACGAAATATTTTCTGATTTAGGAAAAAAACCAGTTAAATAAATACCAATCTAATTAAAATTAAATCTGTTCCCACCTTTTTGTTATTGGTCGCTGCGTTTTAAGATTTAACGACATCCCATTACAGGTCACGTCAGGGGTCAAAATTTTTAATTTTGATCGTCCAATCAAATTTCAGTTCGAGTTGAGTGATTCGACCAATCACTTACTGGTTTGCATATCACACTAGGCTTTACTGTCAAAATGTACTCGAGAACTCAAAGAATGATGTTGGATTGTTTAGAGAAAGAAAAGGATTGCGTTGCCGTTCTTCCAAACCCGTTAGGGAAATTCTTTCCACTTCAATGTGTATCATTTACATTCCAGTGAAGAGAAAGATGAACAAATCGTCATCGCGCTTTTTAATTGAATTACGAGATGTTGGTCTGCTTTTGATATATATGTACCAAACGTGGTAAGGAGATGATAGGGGGAATTAATATTAAACATTTGTCAAAAACTACTGGTAGACATTAATTATTCATAGTACATCCTGTTGCTCCAGTTTTAATCGTCATTCATGGCTTGGTTGACTGTCAGAAAAAATTTAAGGTACATTGATAACCTCTAATGAAAAGCCATCTCATTTGTATAAAAACGTTGTGGATATTTTTTTTCTAAATACTGACAAATATTTTTACAAATTATTTGTCCGAAAACGGTGCGTGAAAATCAATACTACAAATCAAATAGTTATATAGTTATTAAAGTCATTTAATACATGTATACATTAACATGACCTACAATTTCATTTCAGATGGCTGAACATATCACAATATCAAAGACGGATTTATAGATATCATTTGTGCATCGCCAAGTCAAGTTGGTGACCCTGCATGGAGAAGCAATTTTCAAAAGTTCCAAGTTTCTCTTCAAATTAGATAAGTTTCACATGATGCCAACTTGGTAAGTGGAATCTTTACATCTTGTTTTTTTAATCTACTAGTAAAATGTATCTTGTAAATAAAAGTTTCAACTTGTATAGATCTTTATAAAGTAAATAGTTATTTATAAGTAGCCTCTCCTCATAGATGCATTCTTATATTCGGTATGAAAGTAAATAAAATGCAATATTAATAATTAAGAATTGAAAAGGCTTTGCTCAAAGAGTGCAGTGACATGTAGTTAAAAAAATAGCATTTTAATATTTATTCACAGTACTAACTATGGTTTTCATCTATGATGTGACCATTGTTTAGATAAATACATGTACCGTGATTTATAACAGCATAGGGACAGCTTGTAAACTTGGTTCATTGGCTTTGATTAAAGGTGCTTATCAATTTGTAAATTTGAATTAAAATAATTGAACCATTTCCTCTAAAGGTATGCAGTTGACTGAATAATAAGGAATAAACTTGATACACATAAAGATTTTATACTTTACGGACTATTATACGAAATGTAAGTTCTTATTTTCTTCCAAGTGACTGCTCTTATTTTCTCATATTTTCAATTGTTTTAACAGGGTAGAAGATGATCATAGCTGGCTTTCTGTTCTGGTCCAAAGTGATACATGTACTATGCACAAATACTCACAGAAGAGTCAAAACAGTTGAAAGGAAAAAAATTATCAGTATATTGAGATGTCAGTGTAATGACTTTTACACTGTAGACAATACCTTAAAGAATGGTATTATTCAAAATCTATCGTCTGTTGCACTTCAAAGTGATATACATGTACCTATATTTATATACATGTACAATAATGAGACTCGAACCCGCAACCCCAGTGTTTACAGTCATGTAACCAACTTCGATTTAATCAGTTTCAACAAATTTTCAATTATATCAGTTTCCAGTTTTTTTTGTCTTGCCTGTGGGGACTGGAGTCGAAACACAGGAATCTGGCGACTACATAAACACTATATTATTTGTATATCTGTGTAAGCTTAAGACCTAGGTAAATCAAATTTGGTCCAGTGGAAGCTTATGATGAGTAATACATTAAAGTTATTGGATTAGGTCAGTTCCTAAGTAACCATGACAATAATTGGTATGAAGGCAGGAAAACTGTAAATCCCTGTCAGTTAAGATTGGAGTTGAACACACCCTCCCGGAGTGAAACTCAAACCCAGAACCTCAGTGTTGACAAGCACTTGATCAATAGTAAAATGACTATGTTAACCACTCAGCCACAAAGGGCTCTGTAATCAAGAGAAGACCAAGACCCCTAAAAATAAGAAATGCACATAACAGATACTCCAGACCATGAGGCGGAATTGCACTTGTGTATACTACTTTACCAATTGAAAGTTATTACTTCTGTCAAGTCGGGCTCTAATAACATACACCTGAATACAATTTGAAAATGAGAAAATGTGTCTCGATGACATTTAAGTCTGGCTTAACACATATTGGTAAACACACCCCTTTTCCCTCGTTAAGTTCACTCAAGCTAGAAATATTTGGCACAACACTACACAATTTTGCCAGTGAAGAGAGTTCATTAAGATGTGATGTCATCTTCCTAAACAATGCTTCAATGCAAAGGTAAACCTGAGGTTGGGTTGACAAAAAAACGAACCAAAAATCTGTATGTCCCCAACGGGAACAAAATACATTTTACTCATGTACATGATATATAAATGCAAATAAATTAATGTAGACTAATACTGGATGCACTAAAGCCAGAGACTGGGGAGTTGACCTACATTGTGGAAACTAAACTAGTATATGAATATATTTAACATTCATTTGACATATTTCACATTTTAGTAATGAACATGTTGCAATCTAATTAAAATTAAATCTTTCACTTGCTCCCCACTTTTTGCTATGGTCGCAGCGACCAATAACAAAATGGGAGGAGCAAGTGAAAGATTTAATCTTAATTAGATTGGCACATGTTGTAAATGTGTTGTACATGAATATTATAACTTTAGTTTACATAAGAGGAGAATTAAGAATCCTTCCACCTTTGCCTGCTTAAGGTAGTCATTATGGATTGGTCTTTTTGGCCTATAATTCATTTTGGATACATTTGTTAACAAGAAATATTAAAACTTGACTGAATCAAATTAAAATTAAATGTTTCCTCCTTTTTTCTATTTAGCAAAGTTAAACACTCTTGAATGTACATCTACTATTGATTACGTGGTTGACGACAACCTTAATTCACAAGGCAGCAGAAGGTTTGGGGTTTTCTCTAGGTACTCCGGTTCCTCCTAATAAAAACTGAAGGTCATGAATTTGATGAATGTAGCAAAAACAAAAATTCAAATTGGACAACATACCCTACCATGAATTTGAAATCAAATCACATCTTGTCAAATGGGAAATTAAAAAGGATATGCAGAAAGTGTGTAAGCTGCATGGTTCAGTGGAATTTCAGTAACTGAAGCAATTTTAAATATCAACACAGAGTTTAGGTAAGTGTTATGTTTATTGTTATAATTGTAAATAAACAATTAAAACATTCATAATGTCTAGAGTGATCTCTAAGACAATGAAATGGTCTTTTGGTTTATGATGGTCTTACATTATATAAAGTAACAAGTCATATAAAGGCACTGTCAAACAGATTTCGCTCAATCAATCATCGCATTTTAATGACCAACTGGTTTTCTTGTAACTAAATCCTTTTCACTTTTTAGCCAGGTCCTTCCTATTTTTTTTTAAAGAAATCTTCATGTCTGTGCGTGATATTTGCTGTTCCTGTTTAAAATAATACGTATTTATCCAAGTATAAACTATAATCAAGGCCAATATAAACCACATGATCCAAAAGCCTTTTTTCCATCAATATCTTCGTTGGTGACAGTTTAAATTTAAATGGGAGGCTGTCAGTTAGTTTTGTAACTAGGGGACATCTACCTTCATTTTTAATAATACAAAGCATTTCAGCTCGATTCCAGTGTGTAAAAATGCTTCCGAGTTCCGTTCGATTTCACTTCCACCTGGTTCTGGTACGGCCGGCATAGCTTCGATTTGCACGAATGAAACTCATCAAATAAAAAAACACATTGTGATGTTAGGATCGTATGTATAACTTTCGTGATGTTGTTTATTCAGTGGATTCCATATTTGTAAGAAAATTTACTTCAATTTTGTTTGTTTACATCTCGGTAACAATCTTCTTGACGTATTGTAATACATTTGGTACACTTTGGCGTCGAATGGAAAAGCCGATTTGTCGATGTTCCGAATGTATACCCTAAGATTTTCTAGCCACGATTCTGATTGGCTAACGGAAAATTTATGCATATGACCCCGGACGTGACCTGTAATGGGATGTTGTTAGATCTACATGCAGCGACCATTGCAAAAAGGGGGAGCAAGTGAAAGATTTAATTTTAATTAGATTGAATAAATACATGTGGTATGGGGGACATGTAAGGTGTATCTGTGCAGTTTACCTTTGTAAAACTAAACATGTCCACCTTGGAGATATTGGACATATGCAGTCTACCTTTGTGACAAGGAAGTATGCAGTTTACACGTGGGAGAAATTAGATACATTTAGTATAACTGTGGTATAAGGGTCATATAGATAACCTTGTGACGCTGAGCTTATATATTCACGTGACATGCTGACATATGCGTGTATCTCCTGACTGTGTAATATTAGACATTTGTAGTTT
The DNA here is from genome assembly GCA_944474755.1 of Limnoperna fortunei. Classification (NCBI taxonomy): domain Eukaryota; kingdom Metazoa; phylum Mollusca; class Bivalvia; order Mytilida; family Modiolidae; genus Limnoperna; species Limnoperna fortunei. Next base: position 110,602,891 of record OX104112.1, on the reverse strand, counting down.
ATGTGCGTGATACTAGATATATGCAGTGTACCTATGCGAGAGTATACAAGCTCTGCAACTGAGTGGTAATGGGCATATGCAGTTTACCTGTATGATGCTGGACTTATACAGTCTAAATATGTGACACTATACATATGCACTGCGCCAATGTGATACTTGACATTAGTCTGTCTGTGCGATATAGGACATAGGCAGTCTACATGTGTGATACTAGATTTATGTAGTGCAGTGTATTTGAGCGGGCTTGCGAAGTCTACATGTATGTAACTAGACATATAAAGATAAGCTGTGTTATACTGCACGTATGCATTGTACCTGAGTTATACTGGAAATATGCGGTCCACCTGTGCAATACTTCGAGTGAGTTGTATTTAACATATCGATATACAAGTATATATATATATGTATATACATGACACATATAAAAACTGCTCATACTAGGTGCAGCAGTGTGATACTTAACAAATGCATGTGCGATACTGGACATGTGCAGTCCACAAGTGATACTAGATTTGAAATCTACGTTTTTGGAAGTGGATATATGCGCAGAACCTGTTTGATAATGGACATATGCAGTTGTAAAGTATGGAGAAAGACGTTAGAGTTATCTTTCTTTGCATACTATTACAGTGAAGTACATACAGGTAAAGTCAGAGTTAATTATTGATTTTACCTGAACAGGTAAGTAGTAGAACCGGTTTGACTGGTTATTTATAGTCAGGTGTACTCTATTAGTTGGTCACCTGGACATTGAAAGGAAAGGATGTGCTAAAGAAGCACATGGTGGAAAAATATAGGAACGGGTGAATGCTACCAGAGTTTATATATTCAAAAGAGGATTGATCAGTTCAGGAGATTTCCTGGATATAAAACTCACCAGGGTATCAGTAAACCCACAGGTAAATTCCATATAGACTCAGCCCCACCCTATTGATTGCACGGAAAAAATGGCGCGTGTGATATCTATATGAAAGTTTATTAACGTTTGTGTTATTCGCGTGGATATGGCGGAAACGGTTCTAAAATTGTTAATAACAAAATAACGGTATTAAAATGGTCTTTTGTTCCTTTCACAGGGGACTGGATTATGGTTCGATAGAGTGTTGCCCAAAAATTATTAAAAATGAGTGTCTAAGGAAAGAGAAGGACCCAGTGGTTAAAATAGTAGGAAAGGCTTAGCTTTGGCATATACACGTTATTCGGCTTATTTAAAGAAATATATGACTGAAAAGTTATCCAGCAAGTTTTGAATACAAATAGATGTTAAGTAATAATAGTTGATTTTGTTGTTTATGGAAACATATTTTGGACTAGATAGACTATATAAAATTATTTCAAGTAACTGTTATTGATAAACGTTACCTCGGGTTGGAACAGACATGGAGAGACAACGAGCAGACTACAATTGACTGTGATAAACCATTTTCCTTATTTTATATTTTTAGTTTTGTATTATTAATTTTTTTGTTTCATTTTGTGTCAATGTGTTGTGAGGTAGTGGTAAGGTGTGCATGTTGATCGTTTGTTTCATGTTGTGTCGATTGTGTAGCGAGCTAGTGGTGAAGGCTGTACAGTGTTGTTCTTCTGTTTCAATGTTGTATTGATTAAAATTGAATTTTTATTTAGTTTTTCATTTACGCCGACTGATCAATCTATAGAAACTTAATTTACAAAAAAAAGAACCCAACGGAGTGAAAGTCACTTCGTTACATTTTGGCATCCTCGGCGGGATAGATTTGTCAGTCAGGTGGAGTTGATTTGACTGTATTATATTTTTTGTTGTTGCAATTTTTGAGACGAGAGATGGATATGCCAAAGTGGATTTCTGATTTGATTGATAAAGGTGGGTCTGTTGAGGATTGTATAAATTTGTGGAAAGATATACAGGCAACGGAACGCGAAGAACGCGCAGCATCGCGAGAGATGAAACGTGCAGAGATGGAAAACGAGTTACGGATTCGCGAGTTTGCATTGAAGGAGAAGGAACTAGAACAAGAAGCAAGAGGTAATGTATTCGCATCGAGTAAAGTAGATAGTAAATACAGTAAGTTACCAAAGTTTGTAGAAGGCCATGATGTAGATGTCTTCCTCGTCATTTGAAAAACTTGCAACATTGCATAGATGGGCAAAGAGTGAATGGCCTATTCGCATTGTGCCATTACTTAGTGGTAAGGCGTTGGAAGCATATGCAAGATTAGATGACAGAGATAGTGGGAGTTATGATAAAATTAAGGAGGCAATCTTGAAAAGGTATGAATTGACAGCTGAGGCTTACAGAGATAAGTTTAGGTCAGCCACTCAGGAAAAAGATGAGTCTTTTAGTGAATATAGGGTAAGATTAGAGAAGTATTTAGTGTTTTGGTGTGAACGAGAGGATATACAGAATAACTTTGAAAGGGTTTTTGACCTGGTACTGAGAGAGCAGTTGCTTACAAGTTGTAGTAGGAGTCTGAGGTTATGGGTCAATGAGCATAAACCAAAGACGTCGTATGACGTTGTAGATTTGGCAGAGTCTTATCAGGTAGCTCATAAGTCTGAAGAACAATCATCAGGTTTCCAGAGAGGAAAACAAACAGGTAGTAATTTTGGACAAAATAGACGGGACCAACGTGAGCAAAATAAAGGTAAAGAATTTGGAAAGCAGTCGTCAAATCAGGGAACTGGAAAACCCAAGGCTTGTTTCGTGTGTCACAAGCCAGGCCACATGAGTTTTGATTGCCCAGAAAGGAAAATAGAGGAAAAAGGTAAAAAGGGAAGTTTTGCATTGTGTATTATGAAGAAAAATACTGACAGTGTAGTAGAATCATTAGTTGAAGATGAAGAGAAGGTAGTTAAATTAGCAGGGGTAGCAGTAGATTCTGAACATATGGAGGAGTGTAGTATTGGTATTGACTTGGTTAAAGGTAAAGTTGATGGACAAGAGGTATCGATATTACGTGACACGGGCAGTTCAACAACTTTTATACATAGTAGAATTGCAGAAGGGAAGGAGAGAACAGGTAAGTATAGGATTATATACCTTGCAGACGGGTCTATGAAGGAATTAGAAGAAGTATGGATTAACATTGAGACACCTTATATATCAGGTAAAGTTCTTGCATTAGTCATGAATGTGCCGTTTGCAGATTTAATTATAGGTAACTATGTGAAGACTACTGTACCTAAAGAAGTTATACCGGAGAAATTATACAGACCAGAAGTGAAGAGCGAAGTTTGCAATGCAGTGCAAACGAGAGCACAGCGGAAAGAAGAGTTAGAAAAAGAGCATTGTTTAACGAAGAAAATAGAAGGACTAGAAAATTTACCAGAAGAAATTCCTATTGACAAACTGTATAAAAAAGGTGAGTTGAGAATAGCTCAATCTACAGATGAATCCTTGGAAAAAGTCAGAAAGCAAGTCATAGACTACCCAGCAGAGAATAGAGGAAATTCATCATATTTCATATTGAAGTTTGGTATATTGTACAGAGTATATGTAGCAAGTAGTGGACTGGAGTCACACCAGATTGTTTTGCCACAGAAATATAGGAACACTATATTAGAACTTGCCCATGATATACCATTAGCTGGTCATCTTGGTATAAAGAAAACCAGAGAGAGGATTTTGCAACATTATTTTTGGCCAGGCATATTTAATGATGTGGAAGTGTATTGCAAATCGTGTAAAGTGTGTCAGCTTAGTAGCTCAAAAGGTAAGTGACCAAAGGTACCGTTAGTTAGTATTCCACCCATAGATGTTCCATTTAGAAGAGTTGCTATTGATTTCGTGGGACCCTTACCAGTAACAGAGCGGAAAAACAGGTATTTATTAGTTATAGTAGACTGCGCCACTCGTTATCCAGAGGCTGTTGCATTGAAGAGTCAAGATGCAGAGACAGTAGTTGATGCACTGATGGAAGTTTTTTCTAGAGTAGGTTTTCCAGAGGAGTTATTGTCAGACCAAGGTACAAATTTTAAATCGGCATTGATGTCAGAAGTATGTAGATTATTGAAGGTCGAGAAGATGGTATCCAGTGTGTATCATCCACAGACAAATGGCATGTGTGAAAAGTTTAATGGAGTATTGAAACGAATGCTAAAGTCATATGCCGCTCTTGAACCGAAGACCTGGGATAAGTATTTAATCTATGTTCTATTCGCTTATCGGGAAGTGCCAAATGACACCACCGGATTTTCACCATTTGAGTTATTGTATGGGTGGAGTGTTAGAGGTCCACTATCGATTCTCAAGGAACAGTGGGAGGAGCCAGAAGATTGTTCAACATCAGTTCTAAGTTATTTGATAGAGACGAGGGACAGATTGAAAAATATGTCAGAATTAGCACACCAGTATGAAGAAGAAGCTAAGCAAACGCAAAAAGATATTTTGACAGAAAAGCTAGGGCAAGAAATATCGAAGTAGGTAGTAAAGTTTTAGTTTTGTTACCCACTAGTACTAACAAGCTCCAAGCTCAGTGGAAAGGGCCTTACGTAGTGTTGGATCGAGTCGGACCGGTGGATTATAAGATACAGATAAGGGGTAAGGAGAAGATTTATCACATCAACATGTTAAAATCATGGTACGAGAGGCCAGATGAGATGAAACCGGATGTAGAGTTTTTGGCGTGCATTGATATAGAAGAAGACCAGGAAGAGGAATGTTTGGTAGATATTGACTACAAAGCATCTCCAGAGCTGATAGGTAAAGAGACGATTAAAGATGTCAAAATCTCAGATGAATTAACCAAAGTTCAACAAGAAGAGGTAAGTAAATTAGTAAGAGAATTCTCGGACATATTCACAGATGTACCAAAGAGGACGGGATTGATAAAACATAAAGTGAAGTTGACTACTGATAAACCAGTCTACAGGAAACCATATCCTATACCTTATGCACTTAGAGATAAAGTACAGAAAGAGATTGATGATATGCTTAAGATGGACATTATAGAGAGTTCAACTAGTCCGTATGCTGCACCGGTGGTGCTTGTAAAGAAACGAGATGGTAGTATTCGTTTTTGCGCAGATTATAGAGAGTTGAACAAGATTACTGAATTTGATCCTGTAGCGATGCCAAGGATAGAAGACGTTCTTCACAAGATTGGAAAAGCTAAATATGTAAGTAAACTGGACCTGACAAAAGGGTATTGGCAAATAAGTTTAGATAATCAGGCAAAGGAAGCAAGTGCATTTGTTACACCGATGGGACACTATCAGTTCAAAGTTATGCCGTTTGGTATGGTGAATTCTGGAGCATCTTTTGTTAGGTTGATGAAAAAGGTATTGGAAGATTGTCAAGGATTTGCAGATTCATTTATAGATGACATTGGAATATATAGTGATACTTTTTCAGATCATTTGAAGCATATAAGGTCAGTATTACAAGCACTTCGAGGAGCCAGCATAGCAGCGAGACCAACGAAATGTTATTTGTGCTATCGTAAGTTAGAATTTTTGGGACATATGGTGGGAAATGGGGAGATACAACCAACACAAGATAAGGTAAGTGCAATATTAGAATTCAAGCCTCCCACAACTAAGAAGCAGGTAAGATCGTTCATCGGACTAATAGGATTCTACAGGAAGTTCATTCCGAATTTCTCAGAATATTCATCACCAATCACAGATTTGACAAAGAAAGCGTTTCCAAACAAGGTATGTTGGACAGCGGAACACCAGGAATGTTTTGAGAAGTTAAAATCATTAATTGCTTCAGAACCAGTATTGAGAGCTCCTGATTTTGAAGGTACATTTATTGTAAGGACAGACGCATGCAGATTTGGGGTAGGTTGTGTCTTGGAAGAGGAGTTTCAAGATGGTAGACATCCTATTTTGTATATGAGTAAGAAGTTCAGCAAAATTGAGAGTAGGTATTCAGTCATTGAAAAGGAGTGTTACGCAATTATATGGGCTGTAAAATCATTATGGATTTACTTGGAAGGTAAAGAATTTATTATAGAGACAGATCACGCACCATTACAGTGGCTACAGAAAATGAGGATGAGTAACCAGAGGTTGTTGAGATGGAGTCTGACTTTACAGGAGTTAAAGTTCAGGATAAATTATATACCAGGTAAGATGAACATTGTTGCGGATGCTTTGTCCAGAGTAGATGAGTAGGAGTCCCCTGCGTTTCCTGTGTTTTATATAAATTAGTATGTATATATGTTACTCAATTTTCTGTGGGTATATGCCACGGTACGTTTGTCTGAGTGATGTTTGGATGGTTTATGTGGGTCGGACAAAAATCTATATTTTGTCTCCTTAGTGGGGAGGATTGTAAAGTATGGAGAAAGAAGTTAGAGTTATCTTTCTTTGCATACTATTACAGTGAAGTACATACAGGTAAAGTCAGAGTTAATTATTGATTTTACCTGAACCGGTAAGTAGTAGAACCGGTTTGACTGGTCATTTATAGTCAGGTGTACTCTATTAGTTGGGCACCTGGACATTGAAAGGAAAGGATGTGCTAAAGAAGCACATGGTGGAAAAATATAGGAACGGGTGAATGCTACCAGAGTTTATATATTCAAAAGAGGATTGATCAGTTCAGGAGATTTCCTGGATATAAAACTCACCAGGGTATCAGTAAACCTACAGGTAAATTCCATATAGACTCAGCCCCACCCTATTGATTGCACGGAAAAAATGGCGCGTGTGATATCTATATGAAAGTTTATTAACGTTTGTGTTATTCGCGTGGATATGGCGGAAACGGTTCTAAAATTGTTAATAACAAAATAACGGTATTAAAATGGTCTTTTGTTCCTTTCACAGGGGACTGGATTATGGTTCGATAGAGTGTTGCCCAAAAATTATTAAAAATGAGTGTCTAAGAAAAGAGAAGGACCCAGTGGTTAAAATAGTAGGAAAGGCTTAGCTTTGGCATATACACGTTATTCGGCTTATTTAAAGAAATATATGACTGAAAAGTTATCCAGCAAGTTTTGAATACAAATAGATGTTAAGTAATAATAGTTGATTTTGTTGTTTATGGAAACATATTTTGGACTAGAGAGACTATATAAAATTATTTCAAGTAACTGTTATTGATAAACGTTACCTCGGGTTGGAACAGACATGGAGAGACTACGAGCAGACTACAATTGACTGTGATAAACCATTTTCCTTATTTTATATTTTTAGTTTTGTATTATTAATTTTTTTGTTTCATTTTGTGTCAATGTGTTGTGAGGTTGTGGTAAGGTGTGCATGTTGATCGATTGTTTCATGTTGTGTCGATTGTGTAGCGAGCTAGTGGTGAAGGCTGTACAGTGTTGTTCTTCTGTTTCAATGTTGTATTGATTAAAATTGAATTTTTATTTAGTTTTTCATTTACGCCGACTGATCAATCTATAGAAACTTAATTTACAAAAAAAGAACCCAACGGAGTGAAAGTCACTTCGTTACAGCAGTGTACCTCTGTGCTGGACATGTGGAGTGTACCCGTGCGCTTATAAACATTTGTAGTATGCCTGTTTGATACTGGATATGTTTTCCAGTCGTGGTTAATATGTTGATGTAGTACATGTATTTAGCTATATATTTTATAGTTGTTATTTAATATTTATCTTAATATGTTTTGTTTTCAGATGATACACATGACTTAATATAAATAGTTAATTTGCATTAAAGGGACTAATCAACGTTGTGGTATTAAATAGTTAACAAACCCAATGTGATATCTATTTGGGGATTTATATCCATTGTTTTTCTACATGATCGAGCATCTACAAAAGCTGGCAACAAATTCAAAAAGTCAATTTATCAGACACAATTGTACAACTTATATTCCAACCACCCTTATAGTGGACATCTGCACCATTTGAATAAAAAAAAAGTTTTTGTTTAAAAGGTCGTTAGGATGGATATTTTTTTTTATTCTGACAAAAGTCGAATAAAACAAATTACCAGACTTATGGTGAATTATTTCATTTGTGTGAAATAATCAATGTTTATGCGCAACATAAATAGTGTACTATAGATCTCCGTGAAAGTATTAAACAATACTTTTTGTAAAAAATGTTGTTAAGATTGATATTGTCAGATTCAGACAAAGAGTCGAGTAAAACAATGTGCAATACTTATGGTGAAATATTCGGTTTTGTAAATAATGAATGTTTTATCATATCTATAATTATAGATGTTCTCTGTGGTTAAAAAATGAACAAATGACCTTTTATCATTTGTTAAAGATTTTTTCTAGTTCAGGATAAAGAGACGAGTACAACATCTGACCTCATTTATGGTAAAATGTATCATTACCTATAATTAATCAATGAATATTGTAACATGTCGACCATAACATGATGAACATTGATATCTTTTGATTCAGTACACCGCTGAAGGAAAATTCGACCTTCAACTGTGGATTACATACCTTGTCATCCTGGCTGTGAATGTCAGCACCTGCTGATATCAGAAATGATGCCATGTTTGTGTGGTTTCCCTTGGCCGCTTTGTGAAGTGGCGTCTCTTTCTAGAACAATAAATAAAAAATTAAACTGCCACATGTTCTGAGAACAAATGAGAAGGTCTTTCCCGCTGTCCTTCTAAAGTAAGAAAATATGTATGATGCTATTGGCTTTTGTATCTGCTGCTAAGCACAAAATGTCACTTCCAGTAATACAAAATGAGTTATTTGAGTAAAGAAAGTGGTCACGAACCATAAATATATGGTTGTTAAAGACTTTTATACCCGTTGCTAGGGACAAAATACCACTTCCGGTCATGAAATGACATATTTCAGTATAGTACATCATTCTGATTTTTAAACTTTACGTTGCTTAGGACTTTTTATAACAGTTACCTTATTGCTATGACATGACCTTGACCTATGACCTTTGACCCTTGCCTCACTTTGAAGATCTGCTCATTAAATATTACCATAATTCTCTGTATTTGAATTTAAAAAAAAGGTTTTTGTTAAAAAGGTCGTTAGGATGGATATTTTTTTTTATTCTGACAAAATCGAGTAAAACAAATTACCAGACTTATGGTGAATTATTTCATTTGTGTGAAATAATCAATGTTTATGCGGAACATAAATAGTGTACTATTGATCTCCGTGGTGAAAGTATTAAACGATACTTTTTTGTTACAAATGTTGTTAAGATTGATATTGTTAGATTCAGACAAAGAGCCGAGTAAAACAATGTGCCATACTTATGGTTAAAAATATTTAGTTTTTAAATAATGAATGTTTTATCATGTCGGTCAATATAGATGTTCTCTGTGGTTAAAAAATGAACAAATGACCTTTTATCACTTGTTAAAGATTTTTCTAGTTCAGGATAAAGAGACGAGTACAACACCTGACCTCATTTATGGTAAAATGTATCATTACCTATAATTAACAATGAATCTTGTAACATGTCGACCATAACATGACCTACATTGATATTTTCTGATTCAGTACACCGCTGAAGTAAACTTCGACCTTCAGCTGTGGAATACATACCCAGTAATCCTGGCTGTGAATGTTAGCACCTGCTGATATCAGAAATGATGCCATGTTTGTGTGGTCTCCCTTGGCCGCTTTGTGAAGTGGCGTCTCTTTCTAGAACAATAAATAAAAAATTAAACTGCCACATGTTCTGAGAACAGATGAGAAGGTCTTTCCCGTTGTCCTTCTAAAGTAAGAAAATATATATGATGCTATTGGCTTTTGTATCTGCTGCTAAGCACAAAATGTCACTTCCAGTAATACAAAATGAGTTATTTGAGTAAAGAAAGTGGTCACTAACCATAAATATATGGTTGTTAAAGACTTTTATACCCGTTGCTAGGGACAAAATGCCACTTCCGGTCATGAAATGACATATTTCAGTATAGTACATCATTCTGATTTTTAAACTATATGGTGCTAAGGACTTTTTATAACAGTTACCTTATTGCTATGACATGACCTTGACCTATGACCTTTGACCCTTGCCTCACTTTGAAGATCTGCTCATTAAATATTACCATAATTCTCTGTATTTGAATTTTAAAAAAAGGTTTTTGTTAAAAAGGTCGTTAGGATGGATATTTTTTTTATTCTGACAAAAGTCGAGTAAAACAAATTACCAGACTTATGGTGAATTATTTCATTTGTGTGAAATAATCAATGTTTATGCGGAACATAAATAGTGTATTATTGATCTCCGTGGTGAAAGTATTAAACGATACTTTTTTGTTACAAATGTTGTTAAGATTGATATTGTTAGATTCAGACAAAGAGGCGAGTAAAACAGTGTGCCACACTTATGGTTAAAAATATTTAGTTTTTAAATAATGAATGTTTTATCATGTCGGTCAATATAGATGTTCTCTGTGGTTAAAAAATGAACAAATGTCCTTTTATCACTTGTTAAAGATTTTTCTAGTTCAGGATAAAGAGACGAGTACAACATCTGACCTCATTTATGGTAAAATGTATCATTACCTATAATTAACAATGAATCTTGTAACATGTCGACCATAACATGACCTACATTGATATTTTCTGATTCAGTACAACGCTGAAGTAAAATTCGACCTTCAACTAAGGAATACATACCCTGTCATCCTGGCTGTGAATGTCAGCACCTGCTGATATCAGAAGTGATGCCATGTCTGTGTGGTCTCCCTCGGCCGCTTTGTGAAGTGGCGTCTCTTTCTAGAACAATAAATAAAAAATTAAACTGCCACATGTTCTGAGAACAAATGAGAAGGTCTTTCCCGCTGTCCTTCTAAAGTAAGAAAATATATATGATGCTATTGGCTTTTGTATCTGCTGCTAAGCACAAAATGTCACTTCCAGTAATACAAAATGAGTTATTTGAGTAAAGAAAGTGGTCACTAACCATAAATATATGGTTGTTAAAGACTTTTATACCCGTTGCTAGGGACAAAATGCCACTTCCGGTCATGAAATGACATATTTCAGTATAGTACATCATTCTGATTTTTAAACTATATGGTGCTAAGGACTTTTTATAACAGTTACCTTATTGCTATGACATGACCTTGACCTATGACCTTTGACCCTTGCCTCACTTTGAAGATCTGTTCCTACTGATCACTTTAAACTTTAATCTATATGTGAACTATTTTATCTCTAACGGTTTGCAAGCTGTAAGCAAAAACATCGATTAACCGTAGGGCTGTAACTCGAAAACGGTTAATCGCACAGATTTGGCACATGTACTAAATGAAGGTATCGAGAGAGGACCTATATTTTTCCTATTTACTCAGTGATTATCAGTCATTCTAAATACAGGTAAATATTGATAATCACTGTCAAGGAATGGTACAGTGAATGTCAGTCATTCCAAATCCAGGTAAAAATTTAAAAGTACTGACACGATCTGATGCAGTGACTAACAGTTCTTTTCAGTCCTACAAAAGTACTGTACTTAACTGTCATGAACTGTTTCAGTTCAGGACAGAAGCTATCAGTAAAAGATAAAAATTGTAAATGACTGACGAGAACTGTATGAATAGTATACAGTGATTTACAGATCTTGAACAGTGCATTTACAGTAACTATCAGTTTCTATCAATCTAATTTGAACTGTGTATGGTAATGTCAGTCCTTATTTTGGTTCATAGTGTAAATAAATACCAATCTAATTAAAATTAAATCTTTCACTTGTTCCCACCTTTTTGTTATTGGTCGCTGCGTTCTAAGATTTAACGACATCCCATGACAGGTCACGTCAGGGGTCAAAATTTTTAATTTTGATCGTCCAATCAAATTTCAGTTCGAGTTGAGGGATTCGACCAATCACATACTGGTTTGCATATCACACTAGGCTTTACTGTCAAAATGTACTCGAGAACTCAAAGAATGATGTTGGATTGTTTAGAGAAAGAAAAGGATTGCGTTGCCGTTCTTCCAAACCCGTTAGGGAAATTCTTTCCACTTCAATTTGTATCATTTACATTCCAATGAAGAGAAAGATTAACAAATCGTCATCGCGCTATTTAATTGAATTAAGAGATGTTGGTCTGCTTTTGATATACATGTAACCAACGTGGTAAGGAGATGATAGGGGGAATTAATATTAAACATTTGTCAAAAACTACTGGTAGACATTAATTATTCATAGTACATCCTGTTGCTCCAGTTTTAATCGTCATTCATGGCTTGGTTGACAGTATTCACAGTACTAAATATGGTTTTCATCTATGATGTGACCATTGTTTAGATAAATACATGTACCGTGATTTATAACAGCATAGGGACAGCTTGTAAACTTGGTTCATTGGCTTTGATTAAAGGTGCTAATCAATTTGTAACTTTGAATTAAAATTATTGAACCATTTCCTCTAAAGGTATGCAGTTGACTGAATAATAAGGAATAAACTTGATACACATAAAGATTTTCTACTTTACGGACTATTATACGAAATGTAAGTTCTTATTTTCTTCCAAGTGACTGCTCTTATTTTCTCATATTTTCAATTGTTTTAACAGGTAGAAGATGATCATAGCTGGCTTTCTGTTCTGGTCTAAAGTGATACATGTACTATGCACAAATACTCACAAACGAGTCAAAGCAGTTGAAAGGGAAAAAATTATCAGTATATTGAGATGTCAGTGTCATGACTTTTACACTGTAGACGGATGACAATACGTTAAAGAATGGTATTATTCAAAATCTATCATCTGTTGCACTTCAAATTTATATACATGTACCTATATTTTATACATGTACACTAATGAGACTCGAACCCGCAACCCCAGTGTTAACAGTCATGTGACCAACTTCGATTTAATCAGTTTCAACAAATTTTCAATTATATCAGTTTCCAGTTTTTTTTTGTCTTGCCTGTGGGGACTGGAGTCGAAACACAGGACTCTGGCGACTACATAAACACTATATTATTTGTATATCTGTGTAAGCTTAAGACCTAGGTAAATCAAATTTGGTCCAGTGGAAGCTTATGATGAGTAATACATTAAAGTTATTGGATTAGGTCAGTTCCTAAGTAACCATGACAATAATTGGTATGAAGGTAGGAAAACTGTAAATCCCTGTCAGTTAAGATTGGAGTTGAACACACCCTCCCGGAGTGAAACTCAAACCCAGAACCTCAGTGTTGACAAGCACTTGATCAATAGTAAAATGACTATGTTAACCACTCAGCCACAAAGGGCTCTGTAATCAAGAGAAGACCAAGACCCCTAAAAATAAGAAATGCACATAACAGATACTCCAGACCATGAGGCGGAATTGCATTTGTGTATACTACTTTACCAATTGAAAGTTATTACTTCTGTCAAGTCGGGCTCTAATAACATACACCTGAATACAATTTGAAAATGAGAAAATGTGTCTCGATGACATTTAAGTCTGGCTTAACACATATTGGTAAACACACCCCTTTTCCCTCTCTAAGTTCACTCAAGCTAGAAATATTTGGCACAACACTACACAATTTTGCCAGTGAAAAGAGTTCATTAAGATGTGATGTCATCTTCCTAAACAATGCTTCAATGCAAAGGTAAACCTGAGGTTAGGTGGACGAAAAAACGAACCAAAAATCTGTATGTCCCCAACGGGAACAAAATACATTTTACTCATGTACATGATATATAAATGCAAATTAATTAATGTAGACTAATACTGGATGCACTAAAGCCAGAGACTGGGGCAGTTGACCTACATTGTGGAAACTAAACTAGTATAGGAATATATTTAACATTTATTTGACATATTTCACATTTTAGTAATGAACATGTTGCAATCTAATTAAAATTAAATCTTTCACTTGCTCCCCACTTTTGCTATGGCCGCACAGACCAATAACAAAAAGGGAGGAGAAAGTTAAAGATTTAATTTTAATTAGATTGGCACATGTTGTAAATGTGTTGTACATGAATATTACAACTTTAGTTTACATTAAAGGAGAATTAAGAATCCTTCCACCTGTGCCTGCTTAAGGTAGTCATTATGGATTGGTCTTTTTGGCCTATAATTCATTTTGGGTACATTTGTTAACAAGAAATATTAAAACTTGACTGAATCAAATTAAAATTAAATGTTTCCTCCTTTTTACTATTTAGCAAAGTTAAACACTCTTGAATGTACATCTACTATTGATTACGTGGTTGACGACAACCTTAATTCACAAGGCAGCAGAAGGTTTGGGGTTTTCTCTAGGTACTCCGGTTCCTCCTAATAAAAACTGAAGGTCATGAATTTGATGAATGTAGCAAAAACAAAAATTCAAATTGGACAACATACCCTACCATGAATTTGAAATCAAATCACATCTTGTCAAATGGGAAATTAAAAAGGATATGCAGAAAGTGTGTAAGATACATGGTTCAGTGGAATAAATTTCAGTAACTGAAGCAATTTTAAATATGAACACAAAGTTTAGGTAAAGTGTTATGTTTATTCTGTTATAATTGTAAATAAACAATTAAAAAATGCATAATGTCTAGAGTGATCTCTAAGACAATGAATTGGTCTTTTGGTTTATGATGGTCTTACATTATATAAAGTAACAAGTCATATAAAGGCACTGTCAAACAGATTTGGCTCAATCAATCATCGCATTTTAATGACCAACTGGTTTTCTTGTAACTAAATCCTTTTCACTTTTTAGCCAGGTCCTTCCTATTTTTTTTAAAGAAATCTTCATGTCTGTGCGTGATATTTGCTGTTCCTGTTTAAAATAATACGTATTTATCCAAGTATAAACTATAATCAAGGCCAATATAAACCACATGATCCAAAAGCCTTTTTTCCATCAATATCTTCGTTGGTGACAGTTTAAATTTAAATGGGAGGCTGTCAGTTAGTTTTGTAACTAGGGGACATCTACCTTCATTTTTAATAATACAAAGCATTTCAGCTCGATTCCAGTGTGTGATTTTAGGATCGTATGTATAACTTTCGTGATGTTGTTTATTCAGTGGAATCCATATTTGTAAGAAAATTTACTTTTGTTTGTTTACATCTCGGTAACAATCTTCTTGACGTATTGTAATACATTTGGTACACTTTGGCGTCGAATGGAAAAAGCCGATTTGTCGATGTTCCGAATGTATACCCTAAGATTTTCTAGCCACGATTCTGATTGGCTAACGGAAAATTTATGCATATGACCCCGGACGTGACCTGTAATGGGATGTTGTTAGATCTACATGCAGCGACCATTGCAAAAAGGGGGGAGCAAGTGAAAGATTTAATTTTAATTAGATTGAATAATACATGTGGTATGGGGGACATGTAATGTGTATCTGTGCAGTTTACCTTTGTAAAACTAAACATGTCCACCTTGGAGATATTGGACATATGCAGTCTACCTTTGTGACACTGGAAGTATGCAGTTTACACGTGGGAGAAATTAGATACATTTAGTATAACTGTGGTATAAGGGACATGTAGATTACCTTGTGATCCTGAGCTTATATAATATTCAAGTGACATGCTGACATATGCGTGTAACTTATAACTTTGTATTATTAGACATATGTACTTTATGTGCGTGATACTAGATATATGCAGAGTACCTGTGCGAGGGTAGAAAAACTCTGCAACTGAGTGGTAATGGGCATATGCAGTTTACCCGTATGATGCTTGACTTATACAGTCTAAATATGTGACACTATACATATGCACTGCGCCAGTGTGATACTGTACATTTGCTGTCTGTCTGTGCGATATAGGACATAGGCAGTCTACATGTGTGATACTAGATTTATGTAGTGCAGTGTATCTGAGCGGGCTTGCGAAGTTAACATGTATGTAACTAGACATATAAAGATACGCTGTGTTATACTGCACGTATGCATTGTACCTGAGTTATACTGGAAATATGCGGTCCACCTGTGCAATACTTCGAGTGAGTTGTACTTAACATATCGATATACAAGTATATATATATATGTATATACATGACACATATAAAAACTGCTCATACTAGGTGCAGCAGTGTGATACTTAACAAATGCATGTGCGATACTGGACATGTGCAGTCCACAAGTGATACTAGATTTGAAATCTACGTTTTTGGAAGTAGATATATGCGCAGAACCTGTTTGATAATGGACATATGCAGTGTGCCTCTGTGCTGGACATGTGGAGTGTACCCGTGCGCTTATAAACATTTGTAGTATGCCTGTTTGATACTGGATATGTTTTCCAGTAGTTGTTAATATGTTGATGTAGTACATGTATTTAGCTATATATTTTATAGTTGTTATTTAATATTTATCTTAATATGTTTTGTTTTTAGATGATACACATGACTTAATATAAATAGTTAATTTGCATTAAAGATACTAATCAACGTTGTGGTATTAAATAGTTAACAAACCCTATGTGATATCTATTTGGGGATTTATATCCATTGTTTTTCTACATGATCGAGCATCTACAAAAGCTGGCAACAAATTCAAAAAGTCAATTTATCAGACACAATTGTACAACTTACATTCCAACCATCCTGATAGTGGACATCTGCACCATTTTTTAAACACTCTTCTGCAGCTTTCAAGTCACCACTTTCAGCAGCATCCAATAACTCCTTAAATAATAAAATATCAAAATATTTTATTGATATTGTCTTCACATGAAACAACATTTTACTTATTAACACAAGAAGAACACAATATATAGATAATAATTTGCCTGCCTGGGACTGGGCCAGCATATATACTGGTAGCATGTTTATGTTTATTTAACCTCAGCAATTAACCATGTTATCCATATTATGTCTCATATATGCAACTCAATGTCAGCAGTAAGCCATGTCATCTTACCATGTCACGAAAAAGTAAGTCAATGTCATCCGTAAGCAATGTCGTCCTATCATGTCACATAAAAGTAACTCAATGTCATCAGTAAGTCATGTCGTCTTACCATGTCACATAAAAGTAACTCAATGTTATCAGTTAGCCATGTCGTCTTACCATGTCACATGAACGTAACTCACTGTCAACAGTAAGCCATGTCGTCCTACCGTGTCACGTACATGTAACTCAATGTCAGCAGTTAGCCATGTCACATACATGTAAATCAATGTCAGCAGTTAGCCATGTCGTCCTATCATCTAACATAAAAGTAACTCAGTGTCATCAGTAAGCCATGTCGTCCTACTATGTCACGTTCATGCAACTCAATGTCATCAGTAAGCCATGTCGTCCTACCATGTCACGGAAAAGTAACTCAATGTCAGCAGTTAGCCATGTCGTCCTACCATGTCACATGCATGTAACTCAATGTCAGAAGTTAGCCATGTCACATAAAAGTAGCGCTTTGTCAGCAGTTAGCCATTTCATCCTACAATGTCACATACATTTAACTCAATATCAGCAGTTAGCCATGTCATACCACCAAGTCACATAAATGTAACTCAATGTTATCAGTTAGCCATGTCATACCACCATGTCAAATACATGCAACTCAATATACGTAATGAAAGAACAGGTTCATGCAATCGTTTCTTCCTTGTTTAAGGGTTTGATATTTGACTTGAAAATTGTGTTATGAAAACCATTTTTAAAAAATAGAAAAAGTGCAAGTAAGTACAGTACGTTTTGTATGAGGGGATATACATCCTCAAATAATGTCGTTTTACAAAATTGGCCTACGGCAATAATGTTTTAAAATGGTAAATAATATATATTGCCCTCATGTTTATAAGAAATAGTACAAGTTCAAAAGTAAATATTCTAAATACATTTTGTAAACTCCTTAAATAGGATATCAACTTACTGAACGAAATCTTTTAATCATGCGACAGTTTTAGTTTTAATTTGGAACAATATACAAATACCAAGAATCAATGCAATTCCCAATTAAAAAATTATTTTGTATCTGTAATTTTTTTTTGCTGTCAACAATTATCATACAATTACCAAGTAATGTTCTATTTAACAGCCAGTGTCAAAATGTGATTATTCTCCCTGCATCTATCTAGAAAGCGAGCTCATTATTAAAATTAATCTCTTTGCACACCTACGTCCACAGAGGACAGAGAGAAAAATGAAATAAAGCCTAACTTATAGTAAAATATAATTATAAATAAATGAAATTACTCATTGAATGTTTGTTTAACATGTTAGCCATTATACGATGATCATTGATATTTTCTAATTTTGTACAAAATGTAGTAAAACACAACCTTTCACTAAGTAATACATACAATTTGATACTGTATTTAAATTACGTCACATAAAAGTAACACAATGTTAGCAGTTAGCCATGTCATCCCAACATGTCACATATATGTAGCTCATTGTCAGCAGTTATCCATGTCATCTCATTACGTCACATAAAAGTAACACAATGTTAGCAGTTAGACATGTCATCCTGTAATGTCACATACATGTAACTCAATGTCACGCAAAAGTAACTCAATGTCAGGAGCTAGCCATGTAATCCTACCATGTCACAAGTTACTTCATGTCAGCAGTTAGTCATGCCATCTCATTACGTCACATAAAAGTAACTCAATGTTAGCAGTTAGACATGTCATCCTGTAATGTCACATACAAGTAAATCAATGTCAGCAGTTAGTCATGTCATTCTTCCAAGTCACATAAAAGTAGCATTCACCCATGTTATCCTTCCATGTAACATACATAAAACTCAATGCCAGCAGTAAGCCATGTTATCCCACAGTATCACATAAAAGTTATGTAAAGTAAGCAGTTAGCCATGTTATCCTACCATCTTACATACATGTAACTCAATATCAGCAGTTAGCTATGCCATCCTACCATGTAACATAAAAGGAACACAATGTCAGCAGTTAGCGATGTCATCGTACCATGTCAAATACATGTAACTTAGTGTCAGCAGTTATCCATGTCATTCTGTCTTGTAACATCAAAGTAACACAATGTCAGCAGTTATCCATGTCATTCTGTCTTGTAACATCAAAGTAACACAATGTCAGCAGTTATCCATGTCATTCTGTCTTGTAACATCAAAGTAACACAATGTCAGCAGTTATCCATGTCATTCTGCCTTGTAACATCAAAGTAACACAATGTCAGCAGTTATCCATGTCATTCTGCATTGTAACATCAAAGTAACACAATGTCAGCAGTTATCCATGTCATTCTGTCTTGTAACATCAAAGTAACACAATGTCAGCAGTTATCCATGTCATTCTGCCTTGTAACATCAAAGTAACACAATGTCAGCAGTTATCCATGTCATTCTGCATTGTAACATCAAAGTAACACAATGTCAGCAGTTATCCATGTCATTCTGCATTGTAACATCAAAGTAACACAATGTCAGCAGTTATCCATGTTATCCCATTATAACACATTTTTTCAACTCTGATAAATGCTGTATATTAATGTAAGCCGGCCATAATTAAATTTAGGATTAGGAAACAATGGATTTTGATTAAATTATCTGCACTGTATCAGAAAGAATACATTCACATCCCAGATGTGAGTGACGTAGCTTAAATGAATTCAGTCATAGAAAGTCTTTACGATTCCGGTAAAAGGTTCCAACATGCAGGGGACTGATGATACCGTCGTGAGCTAAGGTTTTAAGACATTATACCGTGAAATATATCTGGTTTAAGAGAAGAAACCTTTTCAAACTTTTTGCCGTAGTGTTCTAAGTAAATGAAGTCCTGCGGTGGTAAGGTAAAATATTTATTTTATAAATGTCCATTTAATGAAAATTGTGACCAAGTTTAGTTTCAATTGGCCTAGTGGTTTCAGGGAAAAAGATTGAAATGTAAAAAGTTTACAGACGACAACGACTCTGACGACGGACGAAAAGAAATGACAATAATGCACATTACCCTTCACGTGAACTAAAAATATAATATTTACCGTATTATTTCTGGTTCCAGGGTTATTTCTTTTGCAACCCTTATGCTAACTTTCTTGATTTGACATTAAAGTCACCCTGTTCATGTATAATGATTTAAATATCCTGAATTAATTTATGACACCTGCTTTAGTTAGTCAGGACCAATCAAACACTGTTTCATTAGGTTAAACAACCCATGGTAAAATATATCATGAAAGTATCATGTATGATGATTTAAATATTCTGAATTAATTTATGACACCTGCTTTAATAATCAAACTCTGTGTAATTAAAATATCACATGAGCAAATATTTGTTATGAAATGCATGTACATCTATGACTATCAACAACTGACTACCTCAGAAGGATATTTAAAGTGTAGTTTTGTTGAGAATAATAGTCCATTTAAAGTTCCGTTTAGTTTACATGTTTATAACAGATTATTTAATCAATCTGTGATACTGACCGAAAAAAATGACACTTTATTGCATCTGCATTTTCGTCTGGGACATATTTGCAGCTCACATATAATCTTAATGTCTACATTATACACAAAAGAATGAAGGTCTCCAATATGGATCAATTTTTACAATTATAACAAAACGCCTTTAGTCACCAATAACTGTTAAGATCGCCTGCAGGACAACTTATGCAGTTATGATTTTCTGTCATTTGTTAGAATTTTGACTTAAACATCTCACTTAGTCTTATCTCTTTTTCAAAAACTAATTAATTAATTATCATTTAAAATCATCGAACAAGCCTAACCAAATTAGGACGAAACCCAAATGGACTAGTCCCTCATATTATTAAAATAATTGAAAAGTTTCAGATATGAAAAAGTTAATTAAACAATGTAATTACCTAATTTAGAAATATTTATACAAAAGTACCCAAGCATATTGATTTATAACTGTATGTTCTAAAGATTGCATATTTTTCCAAAATAAAACTATTACGTTTTTTTTTCATTGATTGCATATTTTTCCAAAATAAAACTACTACTTTTTTTCATTTACGACGGCTTTTTGCCCTTTCCATTTTTTCAGGAAGAAATCTGAAAAACTGTTTCAGTTACATCAAACGTATTACCATGTCGCATTGGTTTATTTTGGCAAAAATAACTCAATTAAAAATATTCCATAAAAATATATAAAAAGTGATAAGTAACTGAATAAAGCCTGCTTGGCCCTTTTAACCTCATAGCTTAAAGACAGAGAAATTATTGTGGCATACTACGGATAGCTATATTTAATGAACTTTGTTTCATCTAGGAATATTATATACCAAAGTTACGTGTCATTTATATTTAAATCTTTAAAATAATAAGATATTTATGTTCCACACTAGAATTATCGCGACCTTTCCCATCCGTTTTCCTACCCGCAATTATTCAAGCCATAACAACATCATCCTTTGTGTCATTCCAACTAATCTTTTTTTATATCAAAATCTACAAATAATTGATGATTCGAAAGTAAAACTATCCTATGATTATATTTAAATGAATGCTGTATATTTTAGTTCTGTTTTTTGCATTTACTGTAAAACAGTTTAATCATTGTATATACTAATAATGCATCTTTTTAGCAAATACAGTTATTACTCTCACTCTTCTCCTTAAGTGCGTAAATTACCGAATGAAGTAATAGCTTTTCTTGAGTATCCATGTTATTTGGCCTAGCAGATCAGTGATATGTTACGTTAGTAGATAATATCCTTGTTTCATCTATGGGTACATATAAAACATGTATTTTAAATCTGTAAACTGCAGCGGCTATTAACTTGGGGATTATTTTAGAAATGGCTCATAAATACATAAATTAAGAAATATTGTGAATAAAAGTACTAAGAAAATATTGTTTTGCAACAGCAGCTACAACGTAACGTAATAATTGCTTTCTTTGCTTATTACATGCCATTAATAAGTACATTTATATTACATAAATATACTAAAAATGACGACAGTCTTTTTATTTATTCTAAGTTGCAGTGAACAAATATTCGTCATAGCAGGCATAGAGGAGTTGACAGGTGAATACAGAATTATCATTTGATAACGCCAGTTAATTTTAGAAGAGTTAAGTTCCACAAGGCAACCGACATGTTATGACGTTTGTTTGTTTGTAGGTACATTTTGAAATATTTCGAGGAACCCTGAGTGTCCTGTAAAACTCTCAACAATTATGTGTGTATTTACCGTGTTTAAAGCTTCCAAAGCGTCCATTTTATTTCTTCTTTTTTTCTAAAAATAAAAATACATATGCATGTACATATCTTTGCACTTCTTAAAGATCAAATTTTTATATTTGTCAATAAATAAAAAATCTGTATTTAAAGGTTTGATAAGTGGTTCATCAACACCATACAAATTCAACCAACTTGGTTTCTTGTCAGAATATATTAAACAATCCAAACTAAACTCCAGGATAAGCATGGTGACCTTCATATTGTCGACTTTCTGTTTATTATTAGAAATATTTCATACTCTAGCGTATGGTTTTGACTTTCCTCAGCTCGTTCCGTTTATACGTATAAGCAATTGTATACAATTTATATGAAGTTCTTTAATTGAAGGATATCGTTGTCACAGTAAACAGAAGACGTTTCACCCCATTACGTGATATTTTTTAACCTTCTAGTAAACAATTCAGTTGTTTGCAACTAAAGATCAAAGAGGTAAAATATTTGCTGTGTAACACATTAAAATATTATTTTCGATAGTCTTAAAGTTCTCTTGCAGTTAAAACTGAAAGTCAAAACAATAAAATCGGTACTACGAACTCTTGAAGTACGGGTTGAAAAAATAAACATATGCAGATATTAAAACAAATAATATACAGATAATATAAGATAAAGAATACTGTTTATGAGAAAACGTTTTATGTTTTTCAAGATTTTAATTGAACGGCTTCTCAAATTGCACATCCTCAGAATTTTCAGTGGAATAAAAACGAAACAAAATATACTGAATGACAAGAAAACGCAACACTTTTTAAATGATATTCTTTTAATCCCATCGAATAGATTTTAAAATCTATCTTAAATGCTTACTACATTGATCAGTTACCTTACTATACGATTATTTTCTGTTGGTTTTTTTTTAAATTGTACCGTCCGTCGTAGGTCCAATATAAACACACAATTATAACTAATTGAACAATTTAAGACTTATAATCATATTTAACCTGGTTACTCTGTAAATAAAATTGACAAAAAAGCATAGATAGGCCAGGGCGGAACAATTAATTAAATAACTTTTACACTGTGCTCGGAGGGAGTCGCATATAAACATGTTACTCACTTTCAATGTTTGTGTTTTTGGTTTTCGTTTTGTATTGTTTATTTTAGTCTATATCCAGATTCTATTTATCATTTGACTAAAGGTTCCTGTTGTTCGGTTGGTTGCGTGCTATTTTTCCCTTTTGACGTCACAAAATACTTCTATGTTTTTTCTTTACCCGAACAGGTTTTTTGACTGCGAGATGCTTAATACAGAAACATGTTCAAATATAAATAATTAAGTACACTCTTTAGCGCTGTTAAGTCTTTTCCGTAATCATATGACGATCAATCTTCGGAGTAAATGACTCTCTATTACTTGATTACGTGGTTTACTAAATCTATAAATATTTTTTTGTTATTTCATTGGTTTATGTCAGGATCCAACTAGTATCTATTCTGAAATTTCTATATATTCTTAGGTTGAATCGGGGTTGTAATCAGTATTTTAGTGTAGTAATGTTACGTTCCACATGTTGACTTCTTTTTCATTCAATGCATTGGTCCGTGAACAATTAAAAATCTCCCTACTTTTTAAAGCTGTTTGGGAAAATGATATTTTCCATATCTGTATTGTCGTTCTGATTTTGATGCAAATAAAACAAAACATATTTTACCGCTCATTTTAAACATTTGTTAAGGAGTCAATTTTTGTTTAATTAAAAAAGCACGTGGGAACCAGAAGTGACCACAGGCATTTAGATCTCTCAAAAGCCATTGGATAATAGTTTAGCGTTAAAATGTCCTCAAAAGGTACATTGTTTACCTATCCTACATATAAATTACAAAAATGATACTTAAATAAATACATAAAGTTTGTAATGCAGCTCAGAGACGTTAGTTTTTAGAAAAGCAAAACTTGTAGAAACATTACCTTTGTATTCGTGGGTCAAAAGCTACAAGCAAACAGTTGAAAGAAGATAACTGTAGGCAACGTAAATTAAAAAAAAACTTCCGGCTGCAAAAGTATCAAAACGGAATAGAGATAATTCTAGTTCCTGTTGAGCACTAAATTATAACATTACTAAAATTTACGAATTATTTCTCCTTATCGCAATCGTTAAATGAAGCCTAAAATAAGAAAAACAGAAAGGAAACCGAACGAAGTGCAAGAGCCAAAAGTCAATGGACGGTTACAAATTCGTATATGGACAAACAGAATGAACGCAAAAATAGCCTATCAAGTTGATCAAAATGCAGACATGCTTTCTATGTTTATATCGCCGTTAATCTACAAGAAAGCGTAGTTTTTTGTTGAAGCAAAGTAGATCGTTTTTAAAAAATATTACAGTGTGAAAATATATTAATTTTTTTCACATTACATAATATTTGTTAAAAAGAAGATGACTTTAGTGAACGTAAATTATTCATTTTTATTATTAATATATTAAAATATATTAAATTTATTTTAACATTTCATAATATTTGTATACGTTTACAAATTTATTGCATTAGAAGAAATCTTTCGACGTCTAAATGACTTCTTTATAACAAACATAAACATTTTATCAAAAATATCAAATTATTGTCTGCTTTTTCCTGTCTAGTGATTTTGAAAGAGTAACCTAGATCCTATTTATAAAATCATCAACTGAAAAAATATGCAGGAATGTATTTAAAGTTTATAATTTATAAACACGTTTACGTTTAAGTGACTATTCTCTAGATTGTAAACATTTTATCAACAATGTCTATATCACAATCAGTGCGACATTGACTTTTGTCTGATTATGTTTGCTTCGATAATATCTAATATTAGTGTACTGACTAAACATAAAACAATACACGGATGAGGTTAAGACACGGAGAAGAAGTGAGTATCTGGCGAGACAATTTTTTCGTTTTCTACCCGAGTATTTCTATTGTCTTTCTTTCGTCAAAACTTTAAGTATTATGTTTATCTTTATGTACGATATTTAAAAAACTTACCAATTTATATTTTAATTTATATTTATTCTAAAACCACTTAAACAATTGGAATCCATAGTGGGACTCTACAAATTACGCATTGTTATTGTGAACAGCTTACATTTGAGTGCGTTGAAATCGGTCATGAAATAATGTGTGCATCTAACCATTACACTGTATAATTAAGTCTTGTACGATGATACCGACTGCGTGATTGCGTCAAGAACCTACAGACTGTTATTCTGAGTTCGGCCTAATAATGTCTACTGCGTTTGTCTATCCATCTCGCCCGAATGTCTCTATGGTGCAAATATTTTATAATGTTTGATTTGTTTATGCCCATAATAACCACAAAGAGGTTATTTCTCCACTGTCTCTGTCTATCTTTCACACTGTTATTCGTATTCCTATTTGATGTAGCCGACTGCGTTTGTCTTATCACTAAACATCAGTCATAAACGATAATGCAGTCTGAGTCACCGTCAGCAGTTTGGTGTGCCGATGAATAATCTAAATTATGTTATTCGAATAAAAACTCTTTTAACAACACGAACAATTAAAAATATAAGTTCTTTTAACTTTCTATGAAAATAAATGTCAATTGAGATACATTCAACTATTTTTTTTTTAAAATACGTAACTTGTAAAATATAATTAGTGTCTACTACTCACGAAATCCCAATTAATAATTGAGCAGACGTCGCTTGAACGCGTGTTGAAATAAGTCGTCTACGCTTCCGACATTATGCGCTCGATAAATATTTGACGTCGGATTTACCGTGACGTTCCATTATACTACTTAAGTCCGTTTATGAACTATTAAGCGCCATGCTTTTACTTCTATTACTTTACGACTTTTTTCCCCAATTTTAAATTGTTTTCTTCTATTTATTGTCTCACAAATAAAATAAAACAAACTGTCATTTTCATTCGCTTTAAAAGATTAGAGCCGGTAACACAATTTAAAACAAGGTTTAAAACTATCCTTTCAAATACACTCCGAACCCTATAATCACATTTGTGTTGGTTTATTGGCTATCATTTACCGTGACCGAAATTCACATAACTTTAAAAAATGTCAACAAAAAATGAAATCCGTGTATGACATTCTTTACACAGATGGTCAAGGCTTTATTCACAAATAAAGTTTCAAACAAGTTTTAAATGTTAATCTTTTTTTCGCCAGACCTTCATTATAATAAATAATCATTACTTGTTGAGTTTTTTAAGAAGATGTTTACAGTTACGTACATTTTATGTATTTTAGACAGTGTTAAGTTGAATGCATTGAGAGACCTCACATCATATATTATATCGTTTTTGTACTCTCTTTGCAATGTTCTTCTGTATATAACATGCTATGAATTCTCTTCTGCATGGATAATCTGAATACACAAACTTGAATGTTTTCATTAACATCTCTCAAATACCACCGCTCGTCTGTAACTTTAAATTTGTCATCAGTGTATATAAGTAACGTAATGTTAAATCTGCGTGATGAGAAAACTTACACACGGCTTTGGTTTATTTCTTTATAATCTCAATCAAATAATGCGTGTAATAACTTAAAATATAGATTAGGATCGAATGTTTTCATGCATATTCATTTTGACTCTGATCATTTGCAGTTTATTATAATTTTCCTTACAACTAGGAATTGTTCAAATGTTTAGATCTTGAGTGCAGTGTATTATCAAGAGTCAATGTTTCGTGTACCAAAGGGACTTTTAGTGCTATTTATTTAAATAACTCTCCATACTTATGCAGTGTCAGTCACATAAGTTGTAAATGTCTCCTTATCGTTTTCTCAATGTTTTATTGTTACCTTGCTCCCATTCATAATAGATAGTTGAAATATTGTTCCATGTGCGTTAAACATCGATTAATCCATCCATGGACCAGTCGTGAATTGTGATATTTGCCAATTTATCCATCTATTCAATAGACCAGTCGTGAGTTGTAATATGTGCAAATTAATGTTTGCATGACAAGAAGTAAAATGGAAAATAGATTTCCTTGTTGAAAATGAGCTTTCACTTGACGTCAGATAATCTATATCGTAAATTATAATTAAATGCGACCCATGTCGTCATAAGACAAACGATCAAAGGTGTCGGACTGAAAATATTAACTAAGGTAACCGGGCACCAATATTGAAGTCATCTTTTTGAACCCGATGACAGATAGTTACAAAAATTAATGAAAACTAGTTGTCTGAGGAAACATAGCGTCCTTTGATATTTGATTGATCTATTGGAAGACAAGCGTTCGATTCACCAATGAATCCGAAATATTTATTTAAATAATTTAGTGTATTGGTCTGAATGACATATGTACTGGCGAAACCGGGTGATTTAACCGCCGTTATAGGTTGATGATCGACCAATAGGATGCCGATCGAGCATCGATGTCCGCGCGTTAGATTCACTAACTGAGATGTCGGAGTGAAATATTTCCTAAAATAAATAAGTGTAGTTGTCTGAATGATCCTTTAACTGAGAAAACCTATCATAGATTGATTTATTTACTAAGTAAAATGGACGCCGAAGTCTGACAAATCTATATAAATATATATTTCGTGGAAATTTGGGAAAATAAGACTCCCCCTTTTTCACCCTCATTTTAAAGACATAAAAGTAATGCTAACATTTAACATCTCTATGAATTCACAATGATTGTTATTGAGTGTGATTATTAAAACCAGAATCAATCTTTGTTTACATATTTCATGCTTTACTAAAATCTTCAATTATCGCTGTAACAATCTTAAATATACTTATTTTAGGATAAGTAAGAAAAACAATCGAAGATACTGAAGAATATTCAGAAAACGATAAGTCAAGCACAGACAAAACAATGGTTAAACTAAGAGGGGACAACAACAAAAACAAACAGATTCACAATTTAAAAACCTAACTTAAGCAACACGAATAACATGAACACCACTTAAATCTCTAACTGTCAACAAAGTTATGATGTCGACAGCAACATTTTTCAAGTGATCTTTTCAATATTGCCACTGTAAACCTCTTTTCAAGTAACGTTTCTATCAGATCACCCAAGACCAAGGAAATCTGGATTGATATGCAGACTCTTGGGTACATAATGAATTGCAAGATGTATAATTCATAAACAAGCTTGGCTTAAGCGGATGAAATATGTTCTGTAGTAACCAACATGTTCTCTAGTTTCGGTTAAACCACTTTTTAGTAAATACAGTATATGGAAGTTTTGAATGGTCAAATATAACAAGACAGTGCATATTTAATTGGATAAAGGGACTAATAAGATGAACTGGGATTTAATTATTAAATTTAAATTATGCATTTATAACTTTTTAGATTTCTATAGACCAAAAAAGAAAACTAGCAACGAAAACCGACCGAACAACAAGAGCCAAAAGTCAAGGGACAGTTGTAACTCCGGACTGGACAAAGACAACACAAAAACCAAAAACAGAGTAACCGGAACGCAATAAAAACCATGGGTGCACTCAGGTGCTCCGAACGAGTATGCAGTGCCTGCCTCTAATTAGACACCCGTCGAGTTACTCGTTGTCATGTCTAGAGAAAAGTAAACTCCAGGAGTAGGAATCACTACCTATGATTCAGCGAAAATGTCAGATCGTATTTGAGACACTGATTTCCCATAACGATAAATTAAGTCATGGTGACGACCATAGACCTCTGGAGAGATCACATCAATTAGGTGCAACAAACCCTTGTTTGAGTAGTTTAGCAGTCAATAGCAGTGATCGGTCCAGAACTCGTTACATCACAGTAGCTAAACAATATAATTATATGTAAAAATGTTTTTCAAGTGGTATTTTAACAGATAAATATTAAATAATATAGAAACATAAATAATTTTGCATATCGTATATGCAGAAAAATTACTGCCATTCTTAAATTTTTAGATTAATAATACAAACGACCACTGTACTACCGCCGTTAATATAATCTAATATAACCGCCACCGGAAACATTGTCACAAACAAATCATGGATAATTTATATACATTTTCAACAAAACGACTACGTGCGCAACCTGTGTTATTATGTTGACATTATAGAATAATTTAAATAAACATACAAATTTAATACAAAATTTACGACAAACTTGAAGCATTTTAATTACCCTGTTGTGAACTTTCCATTTGTATGTGGAAGAATTTAGGTGACTGCCAACTTCCTAAATATCAATAACGAAATGTTGGTATTCATTTATCGTCAATCTGATATTTTTGCCTTTTTGACATTGAATGTATGTAATGTATGAAATTGACACAACCAGAGGTGTCCCGATGTTTAAATTTTGAAATAATAATGAATGTTGTAAATGGGAATCAATGTTTACTGTATTTGTGCCAGGTAGCTCAGTTACCAACCAGGCTTTTTTGTAAATAAGACAAAATGGCTAAAATATGGAACTAAAAATATTATGACAAGAAAGGACAAAAACTTAATAGTTGCCAACTAATACTCTAGGTAAGATATTTTATTTCGCCAGGTTGCATGTTAAACATTTCTAATGCTTGTGCACGTATAGATAGAAAAAAACGTCTGTTGATGAAAAAATAAATACCTAAGTAAATTATTAGGTTTATTACACGCGATACTCTTGTCAAGCAAAATAATATTAGTTTACCAAAACAAATTTACTTAAAAGCTGAATTCAAGTTATTACAAAACATATTTTTTACAAAAAAATATCCAACGGCTGTGGAGTGAATTGACGATTATAGGAGGAGCTGTCTTTTAAATGGTTTTGGGATTAACAGAGGGTGGGGTACAGAACCTAGTCTCTAGGTCGCTTAAAAATGATCTGGTATAGAAAGTAAAATTGGATTTATGTATTACAAGACCAACACATGGCACAAACAAGTCAGCCTGTTTCTCAGATCTTTTAACTGCAGTAAGTTTTCCAATATCATGTTTACACATAACCTTATTATACGAAACGATCCTGATACGCTACACTGTCACGTGATCCTAAATAAATGCATAAAACTTTCCGCTGATCACTGATCACGTAGGTAACCTTTAAATTTACGTGACCCCTTTGTTTATTGCTTAGAATATGAAACTGAAACAATTTTAAAAAACTACAAAATACCAAACTAATATGATTGTAATGTTTAACGTTTTATGGTTATAAGCAAGAAGGAAGGATCATAGATATCGTGCCTTCAAAACGTTACTCATATTTAAAAGGAAAGTGTGCCATCTTTTTGAGACAACTATTTACTGTACTATTTTAAACTATATTATACTTTGTTTTGAAATATTATCAGATTTTTCCTTAGTCTTCCTCAATACAGTATTTAGTGATGACATTGTACGGACGGTAAATCTGAATACAAAATCCTTGATAATTATAGACATTAATCTGAAATCAGAATGATTTGAATAAAAATAATATTCAACTTACCTATAAACAAACTGTATTTACAGAAAATCTAAACTGAGAATGTAGGACAAGGATATTTTACCAAAGCGTTTCACTTGGATGCATATTGAACAAAGAACATACAAATGCATACAATTTTTTTCACATTAAAAAACTTTAAATACCTGATCAAGTTACTTCAACCTGTACCCGTTAGTATAGTGTCTACATACATTATGACGCACATCTTTGAATCGGATGAAAACGGAACTCCTATATATTAGATATATTCTTCCGCAAACAACAACTGACAATGATTTGTAAATACTAGACGGTATACCCAGACTGTACAACAATATCATGGTGAACGAATAAAGACGGTGTACCCAGACTGTACAACTATATCATGGTGAACGAATAAAGACGGTGTTCCCAGACTGTACAACTATATCATGGTAAACAAATAAAGACGGTGTACCCAGACTGTACAACTATATCATGGCGAACAAATAAAGACGGTGTACCCAGACTGTACAACTATATCATGGCGAACAAATAAAGACGGTGTACCCAGACTGTACAACTATATCATGGTAAACAAATTAAGACAGTGCATCCAGACTGTACAACTATAACATGGTAAACAAATAAAGACGTTGTACCCAGACTGTACAACTATATCATGGTGAACAAAAAAGACGGTGCATCCAGACGGTACAACTATATCGTGGTGAACGAATAAAGACGTTGTACCCAGACTGTACAACTATATCATGGTAAAGAAATAAAGACGATGTACACAGACTGTACAACTATATCTTAGTGAACAAATAAAGACGGTGTACCCAGACTGTACAAAATTATATCATGGCGAACAAATAAAGACGGTGTACCCAGACTGTACAACCTATATCATGGTGAACGAATAAAGACGGTGTACCCAGACTTCATAACTATATCATGGTAAACAAATAAAGACGGTGTACCTAGACTGTACAACTATATCATGGTAAACAAATAAAGACGGTGTACCCAGACTGTACAACTATATCATGGCGAACAAATAAAGACGGTGTACCCAGACTGTACAACCTATATCATGATGAACGAATAAAGACGGTGTAACCAGACTGCATAACTATATCATGGTAAACAAATATAGACGGTGTACCTAGACTGTACAACTATATCTTAGTGAACAAATAAAGACGATGTACCCAGACTGTACAACTATATCATGGCGAACAAAAAAGACGGTGTACCCAGACTGTACAACTATATCGAAAGTTAGCAGAATGTGTTGTATGATCATATGAGTTAGGCGGTAACAGAATGTGTTGTCTGATCATATGTGTCAGGCGCAAACAGAATGTGTCGTCTGCTCATTTGTGTCGAGAGATAACAGAATGTGTCGTCTGATCATATATGTCAAGAGCTAACAAAAGTGTCGTCTGATCATATGTGTCAAGAGCTAACAGAATATGTCGTCTAATCATATGTGTCAGGCGCTAACATAATGTGTCATCTGATCATATGTGTCAAGAGCTAACAGAATGTGTCGTCTGATCATATGTGTCAAGAGCTAACAGAATGTGTCGTCTGATCATATGCGTCAAGAGCTAACATAATGTGTTGTCTGATCATATGTGTCAAGAGCTAACAGAATGTGTCGTCTGATCATATGTGTCAAGAGCTAACAGAATGTGTCGTCTGATCATATGTTTTAAGAGTTAACAGAATGTGTTGTCTGATAATATGTGTCAGGAGCTAACAGAATGTGTCGTCTGATCATATGTGTCAAGAGCTGACAGAATGTGTCGTCTGATCATATGTGTCAAGAGCTAACAGAATGTGTTGTCTGCTCATATGTGTCAAGACCTTACAGAATATGTCGTCTAATCATATGTGTCAAGAGCTAACAGAATGTGTCGTCTGATCATATGTGTCAAGAGCTGACAGAATGTGTCGTCTGATCATATGTTTCAAGAGCTAACAGAATGTCTCGTCTGATCATATGTGTCAAGAGCTAACAGACTGTGTCGTCTGACCATATATGTCAAGAGCTAACAGAATGTGTTGTCTGATCATAGGTAACAGGAGCTTACAGAATGTGTCGTCTGATCATATGTGTCAGGAGGTAACAGAATGTGTCGTCTGATCATATGTGTCAAGAGCTAACAGAATGTGTTGTCTGCTCATATGTGTCGAGACCTAACAGAATGTGTCGTCTGATCATATGCGTGTCAAGAGCTAACAGAATGTGTTGTCTGCTCATATGTGTCGAGACCTAACAGAATGTGTCGTCTGATCATATGTGTCAGGAGGTAACAAAATGTGTCGTCTGATCATATGTGTCAAGAGCTAACAGAATGTGTCGTCTGATAATATGTGTCAAGAGCTAACAACTCAGTAACACATTATCTTGTTTACAAGAAGACTTTAAAATAAAAACCAGCACAATTTACACATTTTTTACATTCAAATAGTTGGGTGTTAAATGTTTTTTTTTCAACTATCCACTCAATTGCTATCGTTTTCGATGTGATCTGGTTTTCCACCAGTGTACATTATTGCTCCGTCAAGTTGACGACAACGGCGTGAACAGACTGGTTTCACACACAAAAAATTTAAATAAAGTAAGCATATCGACATATATACAGAGTTGAGCATTATACATTTTTTGAGCACCCGCACTTGATGACATGGCATCAGCGTGATGGCCGGAGTACTCCTTTACTGATTAACACAAAAAGAAGAACTGTTAGTCTAATTTTAATTAGTGTTTTAAACTGATCCAATGAGCTTGCAGCTTTTTATTTCTGATCTGGAATTCTGCTCATCACCTCTCATAAGAGTTTCAATTAGGTATTACAGAAACGAAAGATGTGACTTATATAATCTTACCCTATAATGCAACACAAGAAGAAGATGTGCAATCATTAAGGTCTTTCCCACTACAGTGGAAAGACCTTATTGTATTTCGTCTGATTATTATTATTATTCTTTTAATCTTCCGCCGCCAAAAGGAAAAAAGTGTCTTGACGTATCGCTTTGAAACTTGGCACACTTAACCGACACTACTTGGGCTCGATCAGAGTCACCCTGCGAAACCGATCTATTTTTAGTAACGGAGTTATCTGCCCCAAACCCAAAACCCTTGTGTTCAGATAAACTCACAAACCATGACAGATATCCAAAATCTAAAGTGGGGAAAATGTTGTCTGAATTATGGCCATGATTTGTCATGCAAAAAAAAATTCTTCGATCCACTTTCTGTTTACGCGATTTTGACGCGAAATTTGTCGAAAACGTCAAAGTTGTCGGATTTACACAAAACTTGGTTTCCAAGTAGATATGAGGGTCCTAATTACATATATCTGATCAAAAAAAATTTTCCGTCCACCATTTTCAAAATGGCCGCCATTGAAATTTTGTTTTCAATATAACTCAAAAACCATAAAAAATTGAAGCAGACAATATATCAGAAAAATGTTCCTCTCATCGAGATCTACATTTGATGTATAGTGTCGAAAACTGTGCGACAACCCGTTTTCGAGGTTATGGCCCTTGACACGTTTCGGCTAAATTTTGTTTTCAATATAGCTCAAAAACCATAAAAAATTTAAGCAGACAATATATCAGAAAAACGTTCCTCTCGTTGAGATCTACATTTGATATAAATAGTTGAAAACTGTGCGACAAACCGTTTTCGAGGTTATGGCCCTTGACAGGTTTCGGCAAAATTTTGTTTTCAATATAACTCAAAAACCATAAAAAATTGAAGCAGACAATATATCAGAAAAATGTTCCTCTCATTGAGATCTACATTTGATATACAGTGTCGAAAACTGTGCGACAAACCGTTTTCGAGGTTATGGCCCTTGACTCGTTTCGGCTAAATTTTGTTTTCAATATAACTCAAAAACCATAAAAAATTGAAGCAAACAATATATCAGAAAAATGTTCCTCTCATTGAGATCTACATTTGATTTAAGGATTGAAAACTGTGCGACAAACCGTTTTCGAGTTATGGACCTTGACACGTTTCGGCTAATCAGTTTTTGGCTAATAACTTTTAAACCTTCAGAGATAATATAGTGAACATATGGTGTTTTATGACCGTCATAACAAGCCCTTCAGTTTAAGACCAAAGTCAAATGGTTACGGGCAGCCATTTTCATAAACAGTTTTTATAAAATGACACTTGAACCGTACAAAATTGAAGCAGAAAAATGTTCGTCACATCGAAATGTACAAAAAATGTTTCATATATGAAAGCGTGAAACTTGTTGTTTTTTGAGTTATTGCCCTTGATTCATATTTTGAAAATGGTTTTTGCTTTATAACATTTTAAACGTTACAGATGATGAATGAAACATATGGTTCATTTGAAAGATAATTAAAATTCCTACAATTTGATCCCAAGAAGTACATATTCGGTTGAGTGGTTTCAAAATGGTGGCCAAAACATATCGTCAACTGCGTTATTTGTCAATAACTTTTAAATCATTACAGATTATATAGTAAACATATAAGTTTTTTGTAACCGATATGTCAAGCCTTTCGATTTAAAGTCATTATCAACCATATACATAACACTAGCAAAATGCTGGGAAAGACCTCACATTTGTTCTTTGAACAAATGTATTGACATTTAATTTTGTCTTTACTTGTTTTGTGTTTGAGTACTACAACTAATTGAGTGTTCGAGTGATTGATATGGAGTCAGAAAACTTTCACCAAAATTCGATTAATCTCGTGTTGTACTATTGTTTTAACATAAGACTTATAATTATTTCTAAATCGGGCAATGCTGGTGAAATATCGCAGTATAGAGGTCAGTAACACATGTAACAGTATTAAATTCAAAAAATAATATCACTTGTAAACAACACTTAGATTGAATGTGAGATGTCAAATACAGGCATTTTCAACCTGACAACTAAACAGAATTATCCGGAAGCAACAGAGGAATCATTTTTTCAAACACCCATAGATATCCGTGTAGAGGTTCTATCACTACGTTGCCTAGTAATTATCTACTTTGAATGTCTCATCTTTAACTCAGACCCATGTCTCATTCATAAATACTCAAGCGTATCAGTACAAAACTGAGTTTTCCTACCGCAGGTCGGGGGTTTTCTCCGGGTACTCCGGCTTCCTCCCCCAATAAAAACTGGACGCCATGATATAGCTGAAAAATTGCTGAAAGTGGCGTTAAACACCATCAAACAAACAACAACAAACAAAACAGACAAATCAAACATATATAAGTACAGTATTTAAAGCAAACAGTACAAATCTACTATATGTGTATTACCCGCAAATTTCACACTGACAATTTTTTATCTGAGAAATTCATACTATTTGTAAACAGATTAAAACTTGTCTAAAGTGTCACTAATTTACTCAATAACACTAGTTCATATCTACTTTTTAACACCCTAGCTGTTAACATAATAGGGGTTGTCAGCTGAACGTGATGCCATCATTACGTCTAAGAAGACTACGTCTTTTAGCTATACAAGTTTTAAAAATAGTTAACAAACAATCCCCTGTATACTTACATGATCTTATAACTATTAAACAGAGTTTTTATTCTTTTAGACATTCAAATATAGCAGCCAAACCAAACGTTAATACAGGTATGGTCTACACTCAGTGCGGTATGGGGCTGCCAAACTATGGAATGAACTCCCAAATGATCTGAGAGGAGATATATCTTTAAATCAATTTAAGGGTTTAATAAGTAGGTGGGAAGGGGTGGCTTGTAATTGTTCTTTTTGCTGTTAGATATAGTTTGGCATCCCTGACATCACCAGTGTCTGAAATCCCTAGTGCTCCTTTCAGTGCTGCATGTTTTCATGCTTTGACTATGCTTACATCTTTTTATTTTCTTAATATATAAACATTTGTGCTTTTTGATGCTTGTGTATGCTATTAATGTATTTTAGTGCCTTTTCTGCTAATTTGCTTTTATGTATCCCATGTCTGCTCTTTTTTATGTGCCTAAATGTATCTTACCTGAGATTTCTATGTTTTATATCGGAGGAAATCTCTTATGTCTGTATGCTTTTATGTACTGTATTTTGTCCTTAAACATGCTTTACCATTTATTTTATGTATGCAATGTATTGTTTGCTTTGTTTGTTTGTACTCACATGTCTTAATGTCGGTTTTAAAAGCTCATCACAGCTTAATAATAATAATAATAATAATATTTATTCAGGCAAAATCAAGTATACAATACATAGCATGATAAGAATACATATAAATTTAAAACATTACAAGTGTCAATCAATATATACTAATGCAACCTGATTGCCTGGGATAAACCCATTAAAGCTAAAAGCTTATTTCCAATGGGGTCCCTTTATCAAAAAGTCACAAAATATATATCAAAATTAGTATTGTTAAAAAAACATTTTGTTTACAATAAAAATAAAGATATATTAAAAAGCTGACAGAATTAAGATAAGTAATCAATAGAACAAAAAATCGCTATTTTCTTGGTTTCTAGCTTCATCCTTTAAATGTTGCTTGACAGCTTTTTTATAAGAATATTTCTGGTCTAACACTTTAATTTCTGCTGGTAAATTGTTCCAGTCATGGATCGCATTAAATAAAAATGTATTTTTGCTACAAATCTTTGAATTTGGAACACAAAAATTTAAGTTTGATGACCCTCTGGTGTTGTTAAAATTACGAAAGAAACCCGATGACATGTAATCTGGAGCAATTCCATTAAAAATATTATACACATGGTTAAGTCTCAGCTGTTTAACTCTATTTTCGACAGATAACATGTTAACTTGATCTAAAATATCATTGTTTATACTAGTTCTTGGCCCCAGACCAAGAATGAACCTCACAACTTTATTTTGAAGTACTTGCAATTTATTTGCTGCCCCTTTCCCAATACTAGTATACCAAGATGAAGAGGAATAGTCAAAATAGCACTGTATAAGAGCAGTTGTGAGAGTCCTTCTTGATCTGGTGTCCAGGCACTTTGCATTTCTATATAAAAACTTAAGTCTAGAATTTACTTTTTGTATAATATTAGATACAATATATTCACAATTAAGATATTTATCTATAGATACACCTAAATATTTGACACAGTCAGTGGATTTTATGACATGATTATAACAAGTTACATAGAACTCAGATATACATTTAAGTTTTCTTGGTGGACCAAAAAGCATACATTCTGTCTTTCCAAGGTGTAGTGAAAGTTTATTATCAATAAGCCAATCAGAACAACTTTCCAATACAGAGCCTAATTTTTCAGATATAATCTTTGGATCCTTATGACAGAATAAAATTGCACTATCATCTGCATATAAAATTAATTTACATTCGTTATCAATACTAATTGACATATCATTTACATAAGTTAAAAACAGCAGAGGTCCCAAAATACTACCTTGGGGAACTCCACATGTTACATTCATAGGTTCTGACAAAGTATTGTTTACAGACACAAATTGCACTCTATCTGATAAGTATGACTTAAACCAGTCTATCGACTCAACACCCATTATTTTTAATTTATTACATAATATACTATGATCAACAGTGTCAAATGCTTTCTGTAGGTCTAGCATGATCGTACCTGTATACATACCATTTGCGTTATTATTTCTTAAATAATCCAACAAATGTATGAGACATGTATCAGTAGAATATTTTTGTCTAAAACCTGATTGTAAGTTATACAACATATTATTTTCATGCAAAAAAATCAGCTAATTGATTATAGACACTTCTTTCTAATATCTTAGAAACTATACTTAGAATGCTAACAGGTCTATAATTACCAACTTCAAGCGGACTATTCTTCTTATAAAGAGGTTTGACTCGAGCATATTTCATACTAAGCGGAACAACTCCAGAAAAAATTGACTGATTAATAATAAAAGTAATAGGTGTTTTTAATATAGGAGCACCATCTTTTATAAAACGAGCTGGAATTTCATCTAATCCAGTACTTTTGGAAGCATTAAGAGAATTTAACTCTTTGTATACAAAATCGTCCGTTACAGGTTGTAATATAAATGTCTTATTAGGATTTCCCTTATTGTAATTACGTTAAGCGACAGTACCCTGGGTACCATTTCTCAAATTTTAAGTACCCTGGGTACGCTGATATAGTACCCAGGTCGACAATGACCCCTTCAGCGCCAGTGGTGCTCCAGGAAACGCAGGCATTTATTAAGAACGACGCTCGACTCAAACAAGACAATATTGTGATTGAGAATGATAGAGGTTTAATGTTTTTATCGGATAAAGAGGCTTCCTCTCCTAGTAAAAACGGAATGCTTTCTTTAGCGTGTTTTAAATTACAAAAAGAACAGATAAAACAATCAATTAACCAAATTTAGTGTACGGAGTTAAATGTCAGGTTTTATTCACTTCCGTTGACTGGTACTGAAATCCGGACTGGTGTAGCCTGTATACGAAATAGAAGAATAGTAAACGCACGTTTTCAGTGTCTATTGAAATACTGCAGCAAAATGCCTAGATCAAAACAATCAGGGAGACGCAGACATAAACAAAAACCGAAAAAGGTTCATTTTGTATGGTTAACGATTCGGTGCATTTATTTATTAACACTTGCGGGTTCAAAAATGAATCTATAGTCAAAGTCAGCGTTGGTCCGTCCGGGAGAATGCATATATTTTGCCTGTTTTTGTTTTCATGGCTTTATATTTGTTACCAAAAAGCGTAAAAATGAATTTACAAGCTAATCCAATCTTTCTTTTAGTAAATGTTATGCCCATTACTACTTAAATCGAATTTTTCTGACCTCAACGGAGATTTCCCATTGTTAATTTCGCCATGTTTTGCCTCCAAGCAACAGTGGGGAGAAACTTGTTGTTTACAAATTGTCGGCAGTTTCCGTATCATTTGTCAAACAATCAGATTTGAGTTCCATTTGCCGATTACGCAATTTCGCGCCATATTGATGACACACCTTCTTTCCAACTGATTGAGGAAAATATTCTAGGAAATTATGCACATTCTTGCCAGTTCTGACGTGAGTATGTAATTTTAGGTTAATTATTTAATTTTCCCTATTGCAGAACAGTTGTCAACTGTCTTTAAATATCAACAAACAAAGTAGTTAGTAGTAAACCACAGCCACTGCAGTTGTCTAAGAACCAGACCCACGTGGTTATTATTTTTAGCTCACCTGACCCGAAGGGTCATGTGAGCTATTGCCATCACTTGGCGTCCGTCGTCGTCGTCGTCGTCGTTGTCGTCGTTAACTTTTCTTAAAAAATCTTCTCCTCCAAAACCACTGAAAGGATTGCTTTGAAACTTTGCATACATCATCAGTAAAATGCCCTCTACCAAGTTTGCCCAAATCATGGCCTCAGACCAACCAACATGGCCACCATGGCTAAAAATAGAACAGAGGTGTCAAAATACAGTTTTTTGCTTATAGTTCAAAAAGTATAACAGATACAGGAAAACCGAAGAGACCTTCCTTCTTCAGCATCTAAAGCTCTACAAAACACTCCATTGGGTCAAAGTTGTATGATGACTCCTTGTAGGAGTTATTGCCCTTTAATTGTCAAAATTGATGATTTTTGCCATTTTTGCCTCAAAATCTTGAAAATTATTAGAACTAGAGAAAAAGTTAGCATTGCTTAATTGTTCTGCTCTATGAGGGCTACAAAAATGACTTAAGGGTCAAGATTGTCTGATTAACCGTTTAAGAGTTATTCCCCTTGAACTGTTTTTTTTATTCGGTTTTAATTGATTTTTTAAAATCTTCTCCTCTGAAACAACTGAAAGTACTGCTTTGAAACTTTGTACACATCATCTGTCAAATGTCCTCAACCAAGTTTGCACCTACCATAGCTGCAGATTAACCAACATGGCCACCATGGCTAAAAATAGGATTGGGGGGGGGGGGCGGTAAAATACAGTTTTTGGCTTATATTTAAAAAAGTGTAACAGATACAGGAAAACTGAAGAGACATGCCTTCATCTGCATCAAAAGCTCTACAAAACACTCCATTGGGTTGAAGTTGTATGATGACTCCTTATAGGAGTTATTGCCCTTTAATTGTCGAAATTGATTATTTTTGACATTTTTGCCTCAAAATCTTGAAAATTATTAGAACTAGAGAAAAAGTTAGCATTGCTTAATTGTTCTGCTCTATGAGGGCTACAAAAATGACTTAAGGGTCAAGATTGTCTGATTAACCGTTTAAGAGTTATTCCCCTTGAACTGTTTTTTTTAATCGGTTTTAATTGATTTTTTAAAATCTTCTCCTCTGAAACAACTGAAAGTACTGCTTTGAAACTTTGTACACATCATCTGTCAAATGTCCTCAACCAAGTTTGCACCTACCATGGCTGCAGATTAACCAACATGGCCACCATGGCTAAAAATAGGATGGGGGGGGGGGTAAAATACAGTTTTTGGCTTATATTTAAAAAAGTGTAACAGATACAGGAAATCCGAAGAGACATGCCTTCATCTGCATCAAAAGCTCTACGAAACACTCCATTGGGTTGAAGTTGTATGATGACTCCTTATAGGAGTTATTGCCCTTTAATTGTCGAAATTGATTATTTTTGAAAATTATTAGAACTAGAGAAAAAGTTAGCATTGCTTAATTGTTCTGCTCTATGAGGGCTACAAAAATGATTTAAGGGTCAAGATTGTCTGATGAACCGTTTAGGAATTATTCTCCTTGAACATTTTTTTAATCAATTTTACCTGATTTTAAAAAATCTTCTCCTCTTAAACCAATGAAAGGACTGCTTTGAAACATTGCACACATCATCTTTAGGATGTCCTCTACCAAAATTGTGCAAATCATGACACCTGACTACCTACATAGCTACATTGGATTAAAATAGAAAAAATGAAAAAAGGGGGGGGGGGGGTGTTGAGAGAGTTTTCGACTTATAGTTAAAAAAGTATAACAGGTACAGCAAATTTGAAGTGAACCTCCCTTCTCCCTCTAACCTTCAAAGATCCTCCTAGGAGTTATTTCCCTTAAAAGGTCAAAATTAATGATTTTTGCAGAAGTGTTGGGCAATTCCTTATAGCAAAGAAAAGCTTGATAAAAAAGGGTTGTTTGGTTTCAGGTTCAGGTGAGCGATACAGGCTCCTGGGAGCCTCTAGTTTTGTTTACAATATGACTTTTTAGTTGATAAATTAAGAAAATACAGAGTAATTTCATTGTTTATATTCAGTGCCGTAGCTAGGGTCTGAATGATGATTGTGACTATTTGAAAACAGTTCGGTAAAGTGGGTTTTGTTTTTTTTTTGGGGGGGGGGGGGGGGGGGGTCGGGAATCCTACAAAAAAGACATTTCGGCACCAATAATAACTAGTACCTCGGAAGAGTCAAAACGTCACCTGTGGCGCATTTCTTTTACCTGAATATGAAATATATTTCAGTACAATGTTTAAAAAAACAGAAACATGTTTCGGTTATTTAAGAAACAACATTTAAGAATCTGTAACATGTTTCAGTTTCTATCAAAACAGTAACAAAATGGCTTGTCGGTTTCAGTTTGAAACATCAATCACTTATGTTTCAAATGTTTTGATATCATGTTTCTATTACAAGTAAAAGAAACAGTGCAACATGAAAATGATTCAGAATCATACTTCAGATTTAGGTAAAATAAATGCGCCCCTGTTAAATTATTTACTTCTTACAATGAAATAGTACCTTACCTGTTTGCCTGGGTTCGTTCGCTCTCTTTCAGTTATATAATTTTAACCAGTTTTGTTTTGTTTATTTTTATAAATTATTTTTAAATAGGCTGTTCCCCCTATGTTTGAAATAAATTTAATGTATGACATCAGGGATTTTCCTGCCTTTATTTTGGGGCCGAATATCGGCCCCATTCCCAACGGCAAAAACCCATATTTTTTCCCAATAATGAAAGTGAAAATTTCCAATTCAGGGAGGTTTTGTAATCCGGTTTCTAAAAATAAATTCAATCACGCTAAGCCGAAATATTACAAACAAAATCAAAATCTGATTACTTCGCGAACATTGGTTTATAATTACTGTTCCCGGTATCTTTAGTCACAACGGTAACCAGTTTTATATTAGAGCTTGCTTGTTTTATACCAAACGCAGATTCCGGTATGATATAAAAAAACCCTGATATTTGGTAAGTCGCGGAAATTTGTTCAATAATATGAAAGATAATTGTATGCCGCAAATAAGACAAATTACTTTG
Organism: Limnoperna fortunei; assembly: GCA_944474755.1. NCBI lineage: Eukaryota > Metazoa > Mollusca > Bivalvia > Mytilida > Modiolidae > Limnoperna > Limnoperna fortunei. The sequence goes on along the minus strand of OX104112.1, from coordinate 110,560,341 downwards.
ATTTTACGATATGCAGTAATATGGGCTGTTTTATGGTTTAAATAGCTTTGTCTAGAAAAGAATAAGTCGGAGGAATACATTTGGAATGAAGCGTGACCCTGCATTAACGTTCAAAAATGGCATTACACAACGCGAAATACTACCGAAGTGGAACCATGACGTATTGTATCAAAACTAGGAAATTTTGTTTTTACGAAATTAAATATTGACCAGAGCCTTGTGAATAGAAAATAATGAGTTTTCTTGCACCTCTAGACCCATCCATTATCAGCATTCAACCGAACCTTCGTTACCGACCCTTGTGATTTATGACAAGGGTCGGTAGCGAAGGTTCGGTTGAATGCCGATTATCATACGAATTAGGGTAAACTAAAATGCCAACGCAATGCACATTTTTAGTTTTGTATATCTGATTTAGTTCTTATCCAGCCTTTTTTAAGACCCCAGAACAAACGAGAGTGAAAGTAAAATCGACATGTTTGAAACTCAGTTTCTATTTAATTCCACCAAGATTCGTGGAAATTTTTCTCTTTGAGTATGATGTCAGCACAGTTAGCTACATATTCAAATTTTGATAAGTTTTTCCAAAATATTTATGAAAACTGATTTGAATTTTTCAGTTTTCAGGTCACGCTTATAGATTCCATCTTGTCATTCATGACTAATTACATTAGATATGTCCAGAAATGTGTCCTAAATTCGACACCTGAGCATTTGTAACCTTGACTAAGAGATGGTTACAAAGGGTTACAATGGTAACATTAAACAAAATATTATAGCTATAGAATATTCACCAAGTAGTACATATATGTAGATTACAATAAAGAAAATGTTATAAATATAGTTACATGGGTTACAATGGTTACATTGGTAACATTTGCTGTTTAAATTCATACATAGGTAACTCTTTGGAAACAAAGTTACCAGTAAATTTAGAAATTTTTAAAATCTTCAGGTTACATGGGTTACAATATGGTTACATTGGTAACATTCATTCTTTATATTTATTTTTACTTTGAGTACTTTTTTCAAAACAAGCTTCATTCCCTGGTCCAGTTACATGGTTACATAGGTAACTCTTTGGTAACACAAGGTTACACATACATGTAAAAATTTTACATTTCTCAGGTTACATGGGTTACAATGGTTGCGTTGGTAACTCTTTGGTAACACAAGGTTACACATAACATTTGAACTTTTAAAATCATCAGGTTACATGGGTTACATTGGGTACATTGATAACTCTTTGGTAACACAAGGTTACCCAAAGAGTTACCAATGTAACCAATGTAACCCATGTAACCTGATGATTAATTTTAAAGTTCAAATGTTATGTGTAACCTTGTGTTACCAAAGAGTTACCAATGTAACCATTGTAACCCATGTAACCTGAGAATTTTAAAATTTCTAATTTTATGTGTAACCTTGTGTTACCAAAGAGTTACCAATGTAACCAATATAACCCATGTAACCTGATGATTTTAAAAGTTCAAATGTTATGTGTAACCTTGTGTTACCAAAGAGTTACCTATGTAACCATGTAACTGGACTTGGAAATGAAGCCTGTTTTGAAAAAAAGTGCTTAAAATAATTATTAAGAATGAATGTTACCAATGTAACCATTGTAACCCATGTAACCTGAGAATTTTAAAATTTCTAATTTTATGTGTAACCTTGTGTTACCAAAGAGTTACCTATGTAACCATGTAACTGGACTTGGAAGGAAATGAAGCCTGTTTTGAAAAAAGTACTTAAAAGAATTGTTATATATATAATGAATGTTACCAATGTAACTGTATGTAACCAAGCCTATATCGGGGTTACAAATGTGGATATGTCGAATTTAGGACACATTTCTGGACATATATGAATTACATACAAGAAACATTTTCGTTAAAAACATTGATGTTTAAAAGCAATGTTTTTAATTTATTCATATTTAAGACTTTTCCCAATTGTGGAATTTACGTCGTAATTTTCCCAATTAACAGGGGCCCAGGCCCGATTTGAAAAAAGGTAGAAAATCCCTGGACATAAATGTACTGTAAAAATGATATTTGACTACTGTTTTGTATTTTTTTCTAAGCTAATAATTTTCATTTTTTTAAATGTTCATAAATTAATTTAATTGCTTTTATAAATTTATCAGTCCAAACTAATCATTTTATTAACGATCAAAAATACAAGTTAGTAAGTGATTGTATAATTAATGTAAAAATTGTTAATCAGCACAGACAGAGAGACAGAACTTTATGTTAAGTCGGATATATAAATGTTTTTTAAACATTTTCACCAATTTTCTTGAAAGTTCAGCGAATTGTTAATTTTTTTTAGATTTAAGCTTCATTTAATTTTTTATACCCCACCACACAAAGTGGTGAGGTACTATGTTATACACTCCATATGGATGTGTGTGTCTGTGCCTAGGCTAGAATCAGCAACCTTACTTCAGTGCTGACAGGCACTTGATCAATAGGATTACTACTTTACAATGCAACCACTTAGTCACCTTAACTGGTAGTAAATTTCATGAACTGAAATCAATTTGCCATTTGAACTTGTGGACTGCTAAAGTATTCAGTATCCAATGAAGGCCCAAGTTTACTGCTCACACTTTTACTTTACTATCTCAGGTTTTGTCTAGACATGCACATGATATTGAAATCTTTAATCATAGCTCAGAAAGAGTTACCTGAATTTTCAAGTTGTGTTTCATCAGTCAACTTGGAAATTTCTGGCATATACAATAAGTTTTTGTATAAATTTAAAGTAATAAAACATGAATAACCATGTAAATTTTTATAATTAAAATAAAGCATGATGCATTTAAATCAGTCATGTAATATTATATAAATATGTAAACAAAATTGCAAAATAAAAATAAAACATTTTGTATCACAGTCCATGTGAAATTAAAGTTCAGTCAGAAAATAAACATTATTGTAGTATGTATAAAATTGCAGATATACATTATTGGAGTTTCTGGATGGATGATGATTTGTGATTTTTCTGATTACTGCTGGTCACTGGTGCATTTACTGCTGGTTACTGTTGCATTTGGCTACAACTACTACAGAGTGAATCAACTACTTGTTCCACTGGAGATGACCGCTGTACATGTCCCATCAGTGATGTCTTGGGAATTCCTAAGAGAAAAAGTGTGAAATACTGAATAACTGAAAATTATTTTTGTGACTGGTCTATTTTATGGCTTTATCTGTCAAAGGGAGGACATTCTTGTTGTGTTGATATAAGCATTTATCTTGTACACAAGTTATTTTTTATTAAATTGATTTTATTAGTTTTGTTTTAAGAGAGCAACAGATATTTATTTATTACATATGACAGACCTAACACTTCTGTATGGTTAATATGCAAACATTCTATTAAACATGTATTTCAAGAGACTTTAAATTGTTTAGCGCCTTTTATTAATTTTTCGGCTATTCATGTACTGTGGCGTTTTTTATTGTGTAAAGGCAGCTGGTGAAAACCCAACACCTAACGTATGAAAACTGACAATCCATGATGCCATTATATGTGTGTGTGTATCTGTCAGTTACTCTTCAGGGTACCATCTCTTATCCACAACTCCACTAATGACTATCAACACTGAATGGAATATGTACAATCGTAGCGCCAGTGTGCAACTAATAGTTTACATTTTGATTGAAATGATATTTGAGGTTTTCGATAGAAAACATGGATTTTGACTTTGGTTTAGTACCTATTTTAAGTAGTCAACTCCTCTTAAAGTTTTCAGTCCAGATCAGTAAAGGTAGTTCATTTACTATTGATTACGTGGTCTGTCAACACTGAAATTGAGAGTTCGATTCTCACTGAAGGCAGGGTGCACTCGACTCAAATTTTTAATTGACAAGGCTTGCCAGTTTTCCTACCGCTGGTCGGGGTTTTCTCTAGGTACTCTGGCATCCTCCCCCAATAAAAACTGGACGCTATGATATATCTGAAAGTGGCTTTAAACACCATTTAAACAAACAACATTTTAAAGTTTGCACATACAGCTCAAAATACCGTCTCTTTCAAATTTATTGCAATTCAGTAAAGGAGGGGCAGGATCTCGGAGTGTTGAGGTACTTAAATCAATCGTACATCTAATCGAGAAAGGGTTTTAATTTCTAATAAAGTGAGGTTCAAATCCCATGGCTATATGTTTGAAAATTTCTTTCTGATGGACTGTAAAAAAGGTTCCCCCCCCCCCCCCCCCCCCCCGAGGTTCGTATGCCCGCCTCCGTCTGCGTGCAGGCTTTCGTATTACATTATTTGTATAACCAGACCTCCCCCCTAGAAACTATGGACAGTTATAGGTTGACCATTGGGAATCGTCCTAGCAATTGTTTTATCACTATATTTGATTCGAGCTTACTCAATTTTTTAATTCTACCAAACAATAATAAGGCGTGCATACAAATAGGTGCAAGTTTTTAAAATCGCTCGTGGGGTAAAATGTATCGATTTTTTTGCAAACCAGTTTACTAAAATAACATGCCAAAAACAATTCTGCATCCGCAGTTTAGATTTAGGGAACAATGCCATGATAAAGCCGAAAATGTGGAATTAAAAACCCTATTTAAAGCTATCAAATTACTAACTAGTAGCAATTTCAAGTGTTTTTGTGGCTAACATAACATTCTCAGAGAATTGAACAGAATAATAAATAAAAAAAATCCTTCATAGAATTTTTTATTGTTTAATAAATGTCGAACCTTATTTGAGCACAAAATTAAATTTTATTCATGTTCCCAGCTCACTGGTAGGGGAACAGCCAACAGACATATTTATAAGTATGACCTTAGTGTCATTTTATCTTATCCAATTACAATGCTGAACTTGTTCGTTGTTAATAATAAAATTATGTGAAAATTATGTCAAATTAGTATATAGCAACTTCAGGTTGATATACTTTTCAATATTAACATGTCGGCAAGTTTTTTCTTAACATTGTGAATTTCTCGGGAATTTGGGAAAATGACATTTTATGACCAGGAATTCGGGATGTTCTAATTTTTGGATCGGGGAATTTGGGATGATGACCCCGCCTCCCCTCCCTCCAGTCTGTATTTATTAATTTATATAGACGTGCATACTTTCCAATCTGTACTATGGGCACATACTCGAATTTAGGAAATTTCCCTTCATTCAGCGGTGTAAACGAATTGTACTGTTAAAATATCTTGCATTTATTTCTATAAACAAATTATTTCTTAATAATAAATAAACAGGTGTTAAACTAAATTACCGAAATTCTGTATGTAGTACTATATATATAGATGGTAAATTGTCCCACCATATTAGTATTTTCACGCATTATGTTTATGTAAATTCTGTATGACAAAAAAGGAATTTAACAGAAACTGTGATGTAGAGTTTTTTTTTTTTGTAACAACGGGGAAAATGTGGATAAGAAGCTATAAAAGGATTAGGTCTGGTAATTGTTTTTAGTCTCGTTTATAAATAACTGCAATTCTAATTTTTCTAGACAATTTATCATGTTTATTACATGAATTTGTGGCAAGACCAATTGAAATCGTAATCAATTTTACAAGAAGTAATTATTTTTTATTAATTAAGAATATACTTACCACTTCAATACGTATACCTCCATTTCTTCAACAGCTGTTTCTAGCGTCTTTTTTGTACGAGTTACTTCCCGTTATTGCACTACATCATTGACCGCGTGAACTTTGGTGACGTAAACAGCGGCTCCTTGACGAGTTTCCGCTGGTAAACAATGGCTGACCGCTCAATGTTAATTTTCCGTAGACACGTAAAAAAACCGTCACATGGGTACAAAGGAAGACAACTATACCAAACCGATTGTGTGAATCATCTTGTAAATTGCAATAACACATCTTCGCATCAAAATGTAAGCAAATTTATGCATATTTATTTAAAAATCGCGATTTTCTGAACTCCAAAAAGTTGTGACCATGACTATACCCATCTACTGTATCTACCATATTATGGTAAAAAACTGATAATATTATTGCACCCCGAGTTCACTCTACAATATGAAACCAAGTCTCATGGGTTCTTTATAGGAAAATAACAAGAAATAGCGAAATCACGTCTAACCTATCCAAAGGTTCGGCAAAGAAAAACGTTCTCTTGAGATCTCATTAGGTCCTTGGTTTTACCATTCATCAACCAATCAGTATCTCGCAATCCGACCATCTCCATGGTGACACAGTTAACACCAGCTGTGCTCTTCACTCTAATATAAATCTAAACATAAAAGTTCCATGTATATAGCTTTAAACTCCACTTGTAAATATCAACATTTGGTTTTTGTTACATTTTCTATTTTTAAAAATGTTGTGTTATATTTCATGCATGCGCACGGCAAGTAATCTTCAATACCTTGAAGTTTTATTAAAATGATGATGAAGAGAAGAAGAAAACATGAGAAATTTATTTATCGCTTTGTTTGTTTTTGAATGGCTAGTTGAACGAGTTCACAGAGACCACTTTGATGACTGACTGTGCATTAAGTAGAGCGGTAAAAGGATCTGTGAATAATTTTCCATCTTGTTTGTTTTCCGTTATACCGTTATAATTATTCTTTTAATGTCCAAATTTTTTTCATGTTGTTGTGCTTTGTTTGGGCAGGAACCTATAAATCAACGGGACTCGGCAGTCTTCCCGAAATGTGCCGGTCCGCCGGACCCGACCGTCAAAAAACAGGCAAATTTGTTAAATGTACAACAGAAATGTTAAATTGATCCGGCAGTATTTGTGTTTAGGTCCGACAAGCCAAGAACTAATTTTGCGAAGACTGGGACTGCATGGAATCTAACGATATTGTATACTTCCTTGTCGCGCCAATACTTTAATTTGCAAACAAGTGTAGACACGGATATGACCGTATATATGACTTTTGTACAATACAATCTGTTCTAGACTCCAACAAGTTATGTGTATATATCAAAACAGGGGCCTCGGTGGCCGAGTGTTCAAGGTAGTTCGTCTGCTGTTGATCACGTGGTCTGTCAACACTGAGATTGTGGGTTCGATTCTCACTGCAGGCAGGGTGTACTCGACTCCAATCTTAATTGACAAGGATTGCCAGTTTTCCTACCGCAGGTAGGGGGTTATCTCCGGGTACTCCGGCTTCCTCCCCCAATAAAAACTGGACACAATGATATAGCTGAAAAATTGCTGAAAGTGGAGTTAAACACCATCAAACAAACAAACAGTATATATCAAAACATTGATGCATTTAATAACAAAATTTACACAAATTAAAAAAAAAAACAAAGAAAAAAAAACAAAACAAAAAACAAACAAAAAAGGGGAAAAAAAACAAAACAAAACACACACAACAAACAAACAAAAAACAAAAACAAAAATTTTGATGAATTTTAAAATTTGATTATTGTACTAGTCCCAGTAAATTTAAATCAAAACCGCCTTGTATGATTTTATTTGATGTTTATGGTTTTCACCAATTAGACAATTTATATGATGTCACAGGTATTAGCTATTTAGGGTGTACCCTCAGACAACTTATGACACTGTTATTGATTGAACCATTTGTTCACCACACCTGTTATTACATAACAATTGCAACAGGTGTTGCCAAATTAAAAGAGAATGGGTTTTAAAAAATAATTTTTTTTTATCATTTAGGAATAACTGCAAAAAATATTTTCTCCATCAATAACAAAATTTCCGTTTTGCACATTGTATAATCCGCGTCGCAGATTATATTAAATGTGCACAACAGAAATTTTTTTATCCCTCCATGGAGAAAATATTTTTTGTAGTTAATACTTATTAATAAATTCAAACAATAGAATAAACTCAACAATTTTATTTTTGTAAATGAACATTTTTGAAAAAAGATATAAACACAAAAACTGTTAGTTTCCCATGGAGTGATATATGACGTCAAATGGCGCGCATCTCCATGATCAAATTTGTTTTCCATCCTCCGATAGAAAATATTTTCCAGCCAATCAAAAGTCAGTATTCTCGCAAAATTTATTTATTTGCATTTAAAATTAAAGAGTTTTTTGTTAAATGGAAGCTGAAATACGTAACAGGATGGATATGTCCTCATGGAAAAAAGTGTTCGAAAAAAGGTAAAAAAAAGTATGCTTTTTAATCGTGTTATCAATTATGATCTATTCTGTACATTCTTAAAACATCATTCTTTCATAATGTGAAAGAAAAAGGAATACTGTGTTCATAATAAAGGTGTGGATTGGTTTTATTTAAGGGGACTGTTTAAAAATTTGTGCCGTCTTCCCGAAAACGTGCTAATATTTCATGCTACGTAATCCGATAATAACTGGGGATTCATAACAAAAATAGTATATGTTGCAACACGACAAAAAAAGACAAATTGGTTGGTCTATAACTTTTAAATGTGTAATTTTGCATTACGATGGTATATGGTCTGAAAGTATAAAGTTCGTAAAAGTGACATACAAAAATGGCGACTGTTAAAAAGTTCCAGATTTTCGCTGATTTCAGTATTTTTTTAAATGATAAAACATGGTCACGATAAGACAATGAGGCAAATAAAACACCTAAAATTAAAAAAAAATAAGTAATATTACAAGATAATTGCACAAATTTTAACTGAAATATTAGTATCGTATTGTACCACAGATGCTGTCATTTCTGCGTTCTCGTTTGATCTTGTTCCGATCTCAGTTTTTAAACTGAATACTTAGCGAGTGTCCAATCCCGTCAGGTATACTAGTTCCAGGTTTGGGGTTAAGTTGGGAGTATTACCTGTTTAGTGTACTTCCAATGGACAATTCAAAGCAGTTTTTGTATGTGGTGTTTTATTTCCATGTATTGTTTCCAGATTTTTTAGCTTTTGTTTAAAGCCTGTCTCTTTTCTTTATTACCTGTTTAATTTCTGTGTTTACCCATGGATGGCTATCTTTTCATTTGCAGGTTTTATGGGGTATTCTGTGTTTTAAAGACTGCGGACCTGTAATATGATAGAAGTGGTCTGTGTAAACAGTAAATCTATTGGAAATAGTATCTTGGTATATTTAATATGATAGAAGTTGTCTGTGTAAACAGTAAATCTATTGGAAATAGTATCTTGGTATATTTAATATGATAGAAGTTGTCTGTGTAAACAGTAAATCTATTGGAAATAGTATCTTGGTATATTTAATATGATAGAAGTGGGCTGTGTAAGCAGTAAATCTATTGGAAATAGTATCTTGGTATAATCTAATATGATAGAAGTGGTCTGTGTAAGCAGTAAATCTATTGGAAATAGTATCTTGGTATATATAATATGATAGAAGTGGTCTGTGTAAGCAGTAAAACTATTGGAAATAGTATCTTGGTATAATTTAATATGATAGAAGTGGTCTGTGTAAGCAGCCAATCTATTGGAAATAGTAACTTGGTATATATAATATGATAGAAGTGGTCTGTTTAAACAGTAAATCTATTGGAAATAGTATCTTGGTATAATTTAATATGATAGAAGTGGTCTGTGTAAGCAGTAAATCTATTGGAAATAGTATCTTGGTATAATCTAATATGATAGAAGTGGTCTGTGTAAACAGTAAAACTATTGGAAATAGTATCTTGGTATAATTTAATATGATAGAATTGGTCTGTGTAAACAGTCAATCTATTGGAAATAGTATCTTGGTACAATTTAATATTATAGAAGTGGTCAGTGTAAACAGTCAATCTATTGGAAATAGTATCTTGGTATATATAATATGATAGAAGCAGGGCTCACCACAGTGTTTGTCGCCCTACTAATACCTGAAGTCGCCCTAAGGCGCCCCAAAAGCGAAGTCGAAGTCGCCCTGTCATTTCCCTCAAGTCGCCCGATGGTTCACATAAGATACTTGTAAATCTGTTCCAAATTCTTCACCCAGACTACCAATTTATCAGTAAATGTGTAATTCCAATAAAAAACGGCAATCAATAAGCGTATTTAACATATTTTCTAACGATTTACGTCTTTCAAATGTATTACGCGCCATTTGTTTATTTACCGATGTGACTAATTACCGGAAGTGAACAACGAAGAAAAGTAATGTACAACGGCCCATAATGAAAAATCGTAATTTTTTCGATACACAAACACTTTTAATTGGTTTCAAACTTCGGTTCTTTCAAAGAGTATTGTACTTTATAACTATTTTCTTTGATAAGTATATGAGCTTCACTTGAAAGAATAAAGATGTATAGTAATTATTGACAGCACGATAAGTTCTGTAGAAGCAATTTGGATCAGCACAACTTTGTCGTGCTGAACAGAATTATTTCTGAGTTTAATGTAATGTTATTCTATCTATCTTCTTTGGAAATTTGCTCAGATAAACATGGCATGTTCATAACAAACTTTTAGGAATATTATGATACAAGAACTCGTGAATGAAGTTTATGTCTACAAATATACAAATATTGTTGTTATCTATTTTTATTTGTGCATACCTTGTACAGCTACAAGTACAGAAGTAGATAGAAAAATAGTCCCTTTAGCTGGTGTTTTTTTCATTGATTAATGATAAAGGTTATGTGCTGTTTCATATTGCACATCATGAATAATAATGAAAAAGAAAGAAAAAAAAACTGAATCTAAGTGTGTTATGGTTTTAAAAGACAAGAGAAATAATCCTGGAAATTGATGGAAATAATGAAAAATGTATGTAACTACCGCAAAATTAATTATTTGTACGGTCCCCCTGACTTCTCCCTAGTGTCTCCTGAAGTCTCCCTATCAGGGCCTGACTTCTCCCTGTTTGGCTGCCAGGGAGAAGTCACTTCTCCCTACTTTTTTTAAGTGTGGTGACCCCTGAGAAGTGGTCTGTGTAGACAGTAAAACTATTGGAAATAGTATCTTGGTATAATTTAATATGATAGAAGTTGTCTGTGTAAACAGTCAATCTATTGGAAATAGTAACTTGGTATATATAATATGATAGAAGTGGTCTGTGTAAGCAGTAAAACTATTGGAAATAGTATCTTGGTATAATTTAATATGATAGAAGTGGGCTGTGTAAACAGCCAATCTATTGGAAATAGTAACTTGGTATATATAATATGATAGAAGTGGTCTGTGTAAGCAGTAAATCTATTGGAAATAGTATCTTGGTATAATTTAATATGATAGAAGTGGGCTGTGTAAACAGTAAATCTATTGGAAATAGTATCTTGGTATAATTTAATATGATAGAAGTGGTCTGTGTAAGCAGTAAATCTATTGGAAATAGTATCTTGGTATAATTTAATATGATGGAAGTGGGCTGTGTAAACAGTAAATCTATTGGAAATAGTATCTTGGTATAATCTAATATGATAGAAGTTGTCTGTGTAAGCAGTAAATCTATTGGAAATAGTATCTTGGTATATATAATATGATAGAAGTGGTCTGTGTAAGCAGTAAATCTATTGGAAATAGTATCTTGGTATATATAATATGATAGAAGTGGTCTGTGTAAGCAGTAAATCTATTGGAAATAGTAACTTGGTATAATTTAATATGATAGAAGTGGGCTGTGTAAACAGCCAATCTATTGGAAATAGTAATTTGTATATATAATATGATAGAAGTGGTCTGTGTAAACAGTAAAACTATTGGAAATAGTATCTTGGTATAATTTGTATCACTTAGAAATAACATACTAGTACATCACTTATGATATTTGTTTTAGGGAACACAACCCAAAAGTGAAGAAGAGTATAAGAATTACCAAACAACAAAGAAGTCTAATGCTCAGTATGAACAGTACTATACAGTAAGTATGACAATGTACTAATACCATTGTTGGTTGTGGACAAGACACAATTAACCTGAGAAGGAATTTGAAGCAATGGGACATAATGCAGAACAGTGTTCTGTACTCATTACTGTAAAGGTTCAATCTCCAGTTTATCAAATCGTGTGTTAAATCAGACAAAATAAAATGTATGTGTAAATTAAAAATCAAAAATTAAAAGTTATGGTAAATGATACATTGTAGCGAAGCCTTCAAATACTGTAAAATAGTCAACCTTGATGAAAATAAATTCCAGAGGGCATAGCAATAACTGACAGGTACAAGCCTCACCACACTTGCCAAAGTGAGCAACAAAGTCGCCCTAAGGTACTTCAAAATCAAAGTCCACGTCGCCCTGTTATTTTATTCTATCTCCCTCAAATTTCCAGATGGTTCCACTGGATGGATCAGATACTTGTACATCTTGTCCTACTTATTTGCACAGACCACCACCTTTAGTTGATCAGTTTTTATTTGTTAATACCTTGTATAGATACTTCTACTTACTTTACAAGCTGAATTCATTTTCTTTTATCTTAATTCAGAGTAGACACCCATCAACATATAAAATAACGTGTTCATAATTGCAACATACTGATACCTTCTATATTCCAGGAGCAGGGAATAATAAAACCAGAAGAATGGGCAGAATTTCTAGATTCCATGAGGCAGCCATTACCTACAACATTTAGGATTACAGGTTTTAGAGGGTTGGTTGTATTACTTTTCTCTGTAAAGGGAGATAATAATGTGTTATACCACTATACTTTATAGGGAGCTATATTACTGTGTTGTGTCTTAATCTTTAGGACCCCACTATAGCGTATAGGGTTAATTAGCTAAAGAGTGTTTGTTAGTTTCAAACTTTGACAAGTCATCCTTTATAATTGGTTTAGCGTGATTTAAATGCTGTTAATATTTGATGTTATAGTTGAGAGATTTCACATTTAAATGCTGTTATTATTTGATGTTATGCTTGAGAGATTTCACTTTTAAATGCTGTTAATATTTGTTGTTATGGTTGAGAGATTTCACTTTTAAATGCTGTTAATATTTTATGTTATGGTTGAGAGATTTCACTTTTAATTGCTGTTAATATTTGATGTTATGGTTGAGAGATTTCACTTTAAATGCTGTTAATATTTGATGTTATGGTTGAGAGATTTCACTTTTAAATGCTGTTAATATTTGATGTTATGGTTGAGAGATTTCACTTTTAAATGCTGTTAATATTTGATGTTATGGTTGAGAGATTTCACTTTTAAATGCTGTTAATATTTGATGTTATGGTTGAGAGATTTCACTTTTAAATGCTGTTAATATTTGATGTTATGGTTGAGAGATTTCACTTTTAAATGCTGTTAATATTTGATGTTATGGTTGAGAGATTTCACTATGTTATGTTTGAGAGATTTCACTTGATTCAATATAAGTACAGTATACATGTATATGACATAAACATTATTAATTTATGAATCAAGGTTGACTTTTTGTTAATTTTTATCATTTCACTTGTAACATGATGATCTACAAATTTTAAATTTGATGTGATTGTCTGAATCTAGAAATAATGCCTTTATATTGATAGTCTTCTACTAACCAAATAATAATATGTTTCTTGGCCATGCTACCTTTACATGTCATTTCAAGTGGCCATCAGTGACCTGTTGATAATTATCATTATATTACATTTGTTTACAGAGAGGCACAAGAAATGTTAAAGATCATCAAGAATGAGTACATTAATAATCTGGTGTCCGATGGGGAATGTCCAGTTCATAGCTTACCATGGTAAGCTTTCTTGAGTTGTCTCCCTTGCAAACATTTTTGGGAAGAAGTTATTGAGAGTATAATTTGTTTAAAATTTGAAAACATTCATGGTAATTTGATAAATAAAAGTTTAACTAGGTTAATTGAAAGTTACAAGGAGTAATCAGATTAGCAGTGTAAATAAAAGGGAAGCCTTATAGGAGTAAGAAAACTAGACAAACATGGAGAGAGTTCATTACAGGATTAATTCATGTTAAGATTTTACATAAATTGTAGTTATACATAAAATACAGTTAAAATAATAAAAATCATATTTTTTTTGGCAAACATGTGTTACTAAATTAAATAATAATAAATATTTTTATTGGCAGTATGTTGACTGTGTTCCAATCTTTGTGTGTTTTTCTTTATTTTTATTGGCAGTAAGTTGACTGTGTGCCAATCTTTGTGTGTTTTTCTTTATTTTTATTGGCAGTAAGTTGACTGTGTGCCAATCTTTGTGTGTTTTTCTTTATTTTTATTGGCAGTAAGTTGACTGTGTGCCAATCTTTGTGTGTTTTTCTTTCTTTATAGGTATCCAAATGAACTGGGATGGCAGATAGATTTATCTAGGAGGGAGATACGTCACCAACATGACCTTCAGGCTCTAAAAGATTTCCTATTAAATGAAACAGAAAGTGTAAGTTTAAGAAACTGATTACAAGTGGAAATAATCCAATTAAGAAATAATTCAAGGCTGCCCCAATTACCGTATAACCGGTAATTTTTGCGGATTGGGATTGAAATTCTGATATTTTATTTTTGCTGATTTTAATTTTTGCGGTTTTACATCATCAACAAAAAAAAGTCGAGTTTTTGTTTCTGTTGTCGTTTATATTTACCGGAAGTAGATAGGGTGAATCAAAAGTACAAATTTTTTCTATACATTAAAATCTTAAAAGCATTAAAAACAAAGAGTTTTTTATTAATTGGTATTGCAATAACAATCAATTTCTGATAGAACTTGGTTAATACACGCGGACAAATGGCAGGTATGTGTTTTAATTGGAAATCGATATTTACAGGTAATAATAACAGTTAAATAACGGATTAATCACAGTTTCTTGTATAAACATCCTTTGTTTTATACTGGTAGACAATAACAATAAAGGAAAATTTTTTGGTGTTTTTGTTTCTTGTAAAAACATCCTTTATTTTGTATCTATCTGATGGACATGATTTAGGTTGAATATTTGATTAAAACTCCGAAATTCGAGGTTTTTTATTTACCACCGAGATAATTAATATCCCGAAGGGGTAACAAAATATCCATCGAGTTTGTGAAATTTTACCGTTATTTGCAGATAGAAATACTTCATACTTTTTTATGCGATTTTAAATTTTGCGGTTGAGTGTCAACCGCGAAATAACGCAAAAATTAAATTACCGCAAAAATTACCAGTTATACGGTATTTGGATTATTTAAATATAAGTAGGCATTATATTCATGAATATTTTGCCACGAGCGTTGGCAATTGGTAAAATATCCTGAATATAATGCTACCCATATTTAAATAATCCATTAAATTAGGTCAGCCATGAGTTATTTCGATTCTAATATGAAAATATTGAAATTTTATATTTCGCGACTACATTGGTAAAGGTTTATTTTGGCTGTTCCAATTTCCAAGATCCTCCCTTGTTACAAAATTATTTTTTGTTCTCTTGGAAAACTTGGTAGAAAAAAAGGAAGAAACTAACATATTTATTAACATTAATATAATTTAACAATCAGAACAAAGAACGACAAAATTGAATCCTTCGTTATGTCACCGTGTGTGTAACTGTGTTGATGTGTTTGCTGTGGTATGAAAACTGATTACCTAATTTTGGTTGAGCTTATGCTCCTGTTGTAGATCCAAATGGTGCAAATTTAAATCAACAATTATTTTCCACAGTTAATTAGCATTTTGAGAAAATTTGGTTGTGTTTTCATTTTGATACAATAAATTCGTTTGCGATGGAGGTGGGAAAAGTCTTGCTGTTGTCGGAATAAAATTGAATGTCATTGTAAACAACGCAAGGTCCACTGAGAACACAATGCATCATATTAAATATGGACGTGTTATCAGTGGAAATTTTTTCTATTGGATTTTTGTAATACAGGAGTACAATATGGAATAATTAAAAAAGGCAAGCAAAAACATCAGCACACAAGGGTGTAATTTTTCAAATGGCTGGAACAGCCATATTTTGTTGAATATTTTAATAGAGGTTTGTTTTCAAAGCGTTTGAAGGATGTCATATTAGAATAAAATGTAAAAAAGTCAGATGACAGTGTAAGAGTATTTTAATATAAAATCTTGTACATGAAGGTCAGATGAAACCAGGAGTAAGTAATCAGACAATGATGCTTGTTTTGGCAATCTGTGATGTATTGGCTTGTTTTGTTAGTAGAATGTGTTCAGTCTTTCAGATGAGAATGAATTTGATTACCATTTTTCTGAACCACAATAATCATGTTTGTTGCAGGGTAATATCAGCAGACAGGAAGCAGTATCAATGATACCTCCCTTGGTTCTAGATGTCAAACCACATCATAAGGTAAGCAGTGACAATGATACCTCCCTTGGTTCTAGATGTCAAACCCCATCATAAGGTAAGCAGTGTCAATGATACCTCCCTTGTTTCTAAATGTCAGACCACATCATAAGGTAAGCAGTGTCAATGATACCTCCCTTGTTTCTAGATGTCAAACCACATCAGAAGGTAAGCAGTGACAATGATACCTCCCTTGGTTCTAGATGTCAAACCACATCATAAGGTAAGCAGTGTCAATGATACCTCCCTTGGTTCTAGATGTCAGACCCCATCATAAGGTAAGCAGTGTCAATGATACCTCCCTTGTTTCTAGATGTCAAACCACATCATAAGGTAAGCAGTGACAATGATACCTCCCTTGGTTCTAGATGTCAGACCCCATCATAAGGTAAGCAGTATCAATGATACCTCCCTTGGTTCTAGATGTCAAACCACATCATAAGGTAAGCAGTGACAATGATACCTCCCTTGGTTCTAGATGTCAAACCCCATCATAAGGTAAGCAGTGTCAATGATACCTCCCTTGTTTCTAAATGTCAGACCACATCATAAGGTAAGCAGTGTCAATGATACCTCCCTTGTTTCTAGATGTCAAACCACATCATAAGGTAAGCAGTGACAATGATACCTCCCTTGGTTCTAGATGTCAAACCACATCATAAGGTAAGCAGTGTCAATGATACCTCCCTTGGTTCTAGATGTCAGACCCCATCATAAGGTAAGCAGTGTCAATGATACCTCCCTTGTTTCTAGATGTCAAACCACATCATAAGGTAAGCAGTGTCAATGATACCTCCCTTGGTTCTAGATGTCGGACCCCATCATAAGGTAAGCAGTGTCAATGATACCTCCCTTGTTTCTAGATGTCAAACCACATCATAAGGTAAGAAGAACATAAGGGCATAAACTGAAGGTTTTTAAATTGGTAAAAGATTACTTGAAAACATTCTTTGTTACAACTTAGCACAGCTGTTAAGTAGTATAAAATAAAAATCAAGTTAAATTTTCAGCACAATCCCATTGAAGTTTTTGAGTTGTCCCAATTTTTATACCCCAGTTGGGGATATATACATGTACCGTCTGTCCACATTTGGTTTCTGGATGATAGTTAAAAGTTTACATCCAATTTGTATGAAACTTTGGGATATTGTTATATATTTGGTTGGTAAGAAGCCTATAGATTTTGGGGGAAATCTGTCAAATTTCAAGGTTGCAGTCTACGAAAAACGTTAGAAATTTTTTTTTTAAAGTTGTTTCCAGACAATAACTCAAAAAGTTTGAGTCGGATTTGAATGAAACTTTGGGATATTGTTATATATCATGTTGGTAAGAAGCCTATTGATTTTGGGGGAAATCTGTCAAATATCAAGGTCGCAGTCCACGAAAAACATTAGAAATTTTTACAAAAATGTTGTTTCCGGACAATTGCATCTAATTTTTATGACACTTTGGGATATTGTTATATATTATGTTGGTAAGAAGCCTATTGATTTTGTTGGAAATCTGTCAAATATCAAGGTCGCAGTCCACGAAAAACATTAGAAATTTTTACAAAAATGTTGTTTCCGGACAATTGCATCTAATTTGAATGACACTTTGGGATATTGTTATATATTATGTTGGTAAGAAGCCTATCGATTTTGGGGGAAATCCGTCGAATTTCAAGGTCAGATTTCACGAAAAACGTTAGAAATTTTTACGAAAGTGGTGTATCAGTGATGGCTAGATCGACTGTCTGGTTTTTAGCTCACCTGGACCGAAGGTCCATGTGAGCTATTGCTATCACTTGGCGTCCGTCGTCCGTCGTCCGTCGTCTGTCGTCCGTCGTCCGTCGTCTGTCGTCCGTCGTAAACTTTTTCAAAAATCTTCTCCTCTGAAACCACTGGGCCAATTTTTTTCAAACTTGGCCACAATCATCCTTAGGGTTCCTAGTTTCAAGTTTGTACCCAGGGTGTTGATCAACAGACAAATATGGCCGCTGTTACTAAAAATAGAACATGGGGGTCAACACAGGTTTTTGATCATTATCTAAAAAACTATAATAGCTATAGAGAAAACCGTTACTTCAAATTGATCAGCACATTAAGGTCTACAATAGTTGCTATTAGTGCGAAGTTGTGTATTGGCTTCTTGTAGGAGTTATTGCCCTTTTTTGATGATTTTTGACAAAATTTTTGGTATTTACAATATAACCTGAAAAATATACGAGGTAGAGTGAAACTGTAAATGGCAAAAATGATCAGCAATAAAAGCCCTACAATTCACTTGATTGGTCTGAAATTGTCAGATGACTCTTTATATGAGTTATTGCCCTTAAATGGTAATTTTTTATGAAATTTTCCGTTTTTGTCCTGTAACTTTAAAACTATAACAGCTAGAGTAAAACTGTAAATAGCAAAAATGATCAACAATACAAGCCCTACAATTCACTGTATTAGTCTGAAATTGTCAGATGACTCCTTATAGGAGTTATTGCCCTTAAATGGCAATTTTTTATGAAATTTTCCGTTTTTGTCCTGTAACTTGAAAACTATAGCAGCTAGATTGAAACTGTAAATTGCACAAATGATCAGCAATAAAGACCCTACAATTCACTTGATTGGTCTGAAATTGTCAGATGACTCCTTATATGAGTTATTGCCCTTAAATTGTAATTTTTTATGAAATTTTCCGTTTTTGTCCTGTAACTTTAAAACTATAACAGCTAGAGTAAAACTGTAAAGAGCAAAAATGATCAACAATACAAGCCCTACAATTCACTGTATTAGTCTGAAATTGTCAGATGACTCCTTATAGGAGTTATTGCCCTTAAATGGCAATTTTTTATGAAATTTTCCGTTTTTGTCCTGTAACTTGAAAACTATAGCAGCTAGATTGAAACTGTAAATTGCACAAATGATCAGCAATAAAGACCCTACAATTCACTTGATTAGTCTGAAATTGTCAGATGACTCCTTATATGAGTTATTGCCCTTAAATGGTAATTTTTTATGAAATTTTCCGTTTTTGTCCTGTAACTTTAAAACTATAACAGCTAGAGTAAAACTGTAAATAGCAAAAATGATCAACAATACAAGCCCTACAATTCACTGTATTAGTCTGAAATTGTCAGATGACTCCTTATAGGAGTTATTGCCCTTAAATGGCAATTTTTTATGAAATTTTCCGTTTTTGTTTTTGTAACTTGAAAACTATAGCAGCTAGATTGAAACTGTAAATTGCACAAATGATCAGCAATAAAGACCCTACAATTCACTTGATTGGTCTGAAATTGTCAGATGACTCCTTATAGGAGTTATTGCCCTTAAATTGCAATTTTTTATGAAATTTTCCGTTTTTGTCCTGTAACTTAAAAACCATAGCAGCTAGAGTGAAATAATAAATTGCAAAAATGATCAGCAAAAAAGCCCTACAATTCATTTAATTGGTCTGAAATTGTCAGATGACTCCTTATAGGGGTTATTGCCCTTAAATGACAATTTTGTTAAGAAATTTTCCATTTTTGTCCTGTAACTTGAAAACTATAGTAGCTAGATTAAAACTGTAAATTGCACAAATGATCAGCAATAGAAGCCCTACAAATGATTGCTTAGTCCAAAAATTGCAAGATGACTCTTTATAGGAGTTATTGCCCTTTCATTATGAATTTGGGCATATGAACAGTTTTTTAATTATAAATTAGTCTATAACACACCTATTAGTAGAGTAAAACTGTAAATTTCTAAAGTACCCTAAAGGACAATTCCTAAAAACCATTTAATTTTCAGAAATTGTGGATGGCACCTTATAGGAGTTATTGTATTTAACAAATTTTTTGAAGAAATGTTTAGTTTTTGCACAGTAACTTAAAAGCTATAACAACTAGACTGAAACTGTTAATTTCAAAAATTTTAATATAGTTTAAGTCATTTGGATTCCAGGTGAGCGATTACAGGCTCCTGGGAGCCTCTAGTTTGTTTAAATGTTTTTAATAGGTCCAAGGTCAAGGTAAAAAATGGACTGTTCCTGTAAGCTGATTAATAATTCAGTATAATGTGTTCATGATTATTAAAACAATTAAATGTGGTGGGGTATTATTTAATGTCCCATTAGATGCCCTATTTTTTTATATTTTAATGAGCATTTATGTAAATTCTGTAATACAGATAAGTTTTTTGCTGATGCTTCAAGTAGAGTTTTTGAGTTTTGTGGGGCTCTTACACTGTGATGTTACTAGTAGAGGATTTTGGTATACATGTCTTATATGGGCCCTTACACTGTTTATCAGGTTATATAAAACCTACATTGTGTTGCAGGTATTAGATATGTGTGCAGCACCAGGGTCAAAGACTGCTCAGTTGATAGAATTACTACATGCTGAAGGTGACAGTATCCCAGGTATTTATAATTCTTATCTTACATTCGTTTACATTTATAGTCATTTTTGATTGGTCAATAGGCCTTAAACCAGTAATTCCCAGCTCCGTTCACACTTTCTGTTGCTGTTAAAACATAAACAAATATGGCAGATATGTGTCCTGAATGCTTCAGACAATAATTCGAGCCAGTACATTCAAATTTTTGTGATTAAAATATCTTGAGCAAACTTTTGTAACAGATTTCTCGGCTTCTACTAAAGGGATTGACTTCAGATTTGGTGCACAGCTTTAGCATGATGATTTGCATCAGGCCTCCCCTTTCCAGGTCAGTCAGTTATCTACTTCCTGTTTTCCGAGCCGACTTAGACTGTTTCAACGGTCAAAATAGGAAAATTTTTGATAACAGATTTCTCGGCTTCTAATAAAAGGATTGATTTCAAATTTGGTGCACAGCTTAAGCATGATGAGTTGTACCATGCCTCCCCTTTCCAGGTCAGTCAGTTATCTACTTCCTGTTTTCCAACCCAAAAAATGGTTGAGTGGGGGTATACTTGGCACGACTTAGTGCTGGTTCATGTTTTAACTGTACACTTTGCTTTGGATTCATTTTTCACATTGCTGAATGAAGGGATTTAGCTGAATTCAAGTATGGACCAAATTCGAGTGTGAAGGCATATATAAACGAAGCTATTAATTTTAATTAAATAAATCATTTAAAATACACGCAATAACAGTAACGGTAAAACTAACTATCTTCTCATTCACAACAAATCAACAGCTTTGCCACAAATTCCATGTTTCAGCACTTCTGCTCCTTTCATTTTCACTGATTAATCCATTTAACAATGACAATTTTTTGTTTTTTCTGCTTGTATTAAAAAAAGATCGTCTAGCTAGGTTTACGTTGCGTTTGAAAAGCTATGATGTTACATATAAACCGTGTTATAATGAGGAACATTAGTATATGGAATTAAAGAAAATATTGTTTGTTGTTCTGTCTTCTTTTGTTTTCAGTAGTAATCTTCTCGGCAAATCGTAAAATGTATCTGTTGTCAATGCCAGTTATTCCCTCCAAACCGACAACGTCTTTGTCTGCAGTTCTTTGTTTTATATTCCTACGCGTCACACACTTATAATGAAATTTTTTGTTGGGAAAAGATAGTAAATATGTAAAAACAATTTTGGAAGAATTATAAGGAGTAAACGCATATTTTCAGTAATTCATTTAAGTATGAACGAGGTCGACTCACTCCCAAACTTATCGTAAAGGACCATCGGCTGTTTATTTTCAAGTGAGTTGGCCTCCTTCAAACATTGATGAATTACCAAAAATAAGCATTTAATCCTATAATGTTACAGACGGTTTACTCAGATGTATACCACGTGACACCATGCTAAGTTTGGTGGTATAATTGTGTATAATCCATCTATACCACGTAACAATTTGTTTTTGTCATGATAAGCATCACTTACAATTTTATTTTAACTTCTCACTTTTCATTCAGAAGTATAAATGTAACTGTTAGTGTCAACCTGGTGACAGACTCAAAAAATCTTTTAAATGTGTTTCACAGTTAATAAAACTACACCAATGAATGTTTATTTTGCAAATAGGTTAATTTAACGTAAATAATGTTTACAGAAGGATATGTCGTTGCCAATGACGTTGACAACAAACGATGTTATCTGATGGTTCACCAGGTCAAAAGGTTACAGAGTCCTTGTTGTGCAATAGTTAATCATGATGCTACTACCTTACCAAATATAAGAATAGGGGTAAGTCATATCAAAGGTCAAATGTTAAAAAACAAGAAATAGGGGTAAGTATGGCAAAGGTCACCAGGTCATAAGGTTATAAAACACTTGTTTTGTTCTGCTATAGTTAATCATGATGCTACTACCTTACCAAACATAATAATAGAGGTGTCATCTCAAAGACCAAAGGTTAAGAAACAAAAAATAAGGGTCAGTAATTGCAAAGGACACCAGGTGGTAAGGTTAGAAAGCCCTTACATTTTGTGTGATAGTTAATCATGACTAACCAGTCATGAGAAGAGGGGTATGTTGTTGCAAATGTCAACAGGTCAAAAAGGTTACAGAGCCATACCAAAGGTTAAAAAAAAAATCATTAAAATAAGGGTAAATTATGGCCAATGTCAGCAGGTCAAAAGGTTACAGAGCCATACTAAAGATTAAAAACAAACATCAAAATAACTGTAAATTATGGCTGCAGGTGAATAAACATAATAAGAAAAGTTATGGTAAAGATCAACAGGCAGGTCAAAAGGTGGTCAAGCAAAATAAGTTTGTTTTTGGAGGTTACCGGGTCAAATATTTCCAAACAATAGGATAAGTCATAGGTCACAAGGTCAAAATGGCACCACATGAGAAGAGAGGGTAGGTTATAATGTGAATACGGGTTTATTTCATTTTAATTTTTATATTAAATTCATCATAATTAAAGGAAGGAATACCTCCTGATTATCTGTGTAATTACTTACAATAGATTTTTACCTAAAAATTAATTCAAGCTTTTAAAGGACCTAATTTGTAAAAAACAATTTAACAGTCTGTATAGTAATTTTACCCTGAAATCCTATGTTTGGCAGGTATGTTTTTTTAATAAATAGACATTAATATTACATGACTAAAACATAGGATTTGGTTTTTATGCCCCCGGGAAGACATGTCAGGGGGCATTAAGTTTTACTCATGTCTGTCCGTCTGTCCGAATTTCCATCAAGCTTTTCTCAGAAACCCTACATTAGAACAATTTGAAATTTGGCAGGGTGGTTCATTATCACAAGTTGTACGTCCTAAGCACCTATCATACCTGTCGAACAACTACTTCTTGTACGTACATGTACGCTGTCCGTACAAATTTCCGTCAAGCTTTCCTCAAAAACCATACATGAGAACAATTTTAAATTTGGCAGGGTGGTTCATTATCGTACATATGTCCGTCTGTCCATACAAATTTCCGTCCAGCTTTTCTCAGAAACCATACATGAGAACAATTTTAAATTTGGCAGGGTGGTTCATTATCACAAGTTGTATGTCCTAAGTGACTTTCAGACCTGTCGGACAACTACTTCCTGTTTGGGACTTCATTTAGCGGAGGCGCATGGACACATTCTTCAATTTTTTTTTTCACACTTCTGCAAGCTACTTTTGCCAGATTCTTTTTACAAAAAAATCAATATTATTGGTTTAGCCGAATTCTCCAGCGATGAAATAAATGTTTCCGTAAGAGGAATATTACAAGCTTTCATTACACATGTTAAATATGGTGCTACATCTTATAAGGATTTTTGTAAACTTTACACATATATATTTGTGTAAAATTTCATGTCTTTCATTAATAAAATATGTTTAAATCAAATCACATATTTATTTAGGATGGAATCAAAGATTTTATACAGTATGATAGAGTTCTGTGTGATGTTCCATGTAGGTAAGGCCAATTCTACTCTTTTAATACACTTAACTGTAGGTTACTGAACCTTGACTGATGAAGCCTAATGTGGACTTTATTAAATATTTTATCCTGAATATAGCTGAAATACTGGTCGTTGGACGTAAAGCAAACATCCAATCAATCAATTTATCAAATATTGATCTGTTGATCATAGATATGTGAAAATGTCTGATTTAAGAACATTGATTACATACATACATAATGTAAAATATATATATATAACAGAGATCAAAGTTTTCCGTGGATTGGCTGATATCCGCTTTTTTATTGGTAATTTTGGAAATTTTTTTTAGATGGGTGTA
The DNA here is from genome assembly GCA_944474755.1 of Limnoperna fortunei. Classification (NCBI taxonomy): domain Eukaryota; kingdom Metazoa; phylum Mollusca; class Bivalvia; order Mytilida; family Modiolidae; genus Limnoperna; species Limnoperna fortunei. Next base: position 110,536,079 of record OX104112.1, on the reverse strand, counting down.
AATGTATGAGAAAACAATTAGTAGGGCTTAAGGTCAGTTCTGTTAATTTTCTGCCTGATTTTAAACGTAGAAATGTATCTGATTAGACAAAAACCAGTAAAATCATACAATCTAATTTTGTTAATGGTTCTTCACATTTTATTTAATGACAGCAAGTAAACTTTATACTGGTTTAATTTCATATTCCAGTATAAAATACAGGTAACAACTGTCCTGACTTCCCCACCCCCAAATCATGAATCCTACCGAAAATAACTGTCCTGACTTCCCCACCCCACAAATCATACATGTAAGTGCTACAAAAAACAACTGTCCTGACTTCCCCACCCCCAAATCATAAATCCTACCGAAAACAACTGTCCTGACCCCCCCCCCCCCCCCCAAATCATAAATCCTACCGAAAACATCTGTCCTGACTCCCCCCCACCCCCCCAAATCATAAATCCTACCAAAACAACTGTCCTGACTTCTCCACCCCCAAATTATAAATCCTACCGAAAACAACTGTCCTGACTTCCCCCCCCCCCCCCCCCAATCATAAATCCTACCGAAAACAACTGTCCTGACTTCCCCCCCCCCCCCCTCCCCCCAACTCATAAATCCTACCGAAAACAACTGCTTCCGAAAGCTAGTTTATTGTTTACTGACAACTACTTCAAAGAGCTGTGGGTAAGAACAATCACACTGTCGTCATTACATTTTTTATTGTGTCCTGAAATCTACACTGCTGTTAAATTATATCATGCCTACGTTTATATTTTATTATTTTGCAGTGGTGATGGAACTTTGAGAAAGAACCCTGATATTTGGCACAAATGGAACCCAAATATAGGCCCAAATCTTCATAAGTAAGTTTTTAGTGAAGGCCAAACATTGGGATTGGCTGAAATCTTCATAATTTCAATTCTGAAAGGAACCAAAACATAGCTTGAAATCTTTATATGTAACTTCAGAAACATTTGTATATTTAATGTTGACGTATTTTGATTATTGTTTTGCGTGACAAATGAAAACTGCTTTCCGAGTAAGGTCCAGATTACACTACTTTTGTAGATCCAAAAATGTGAAAATTATATTCAACAATTATTTTCCACAGTTATTAAGCCTTTTAAAATGTGTGGATTTTTCATTTTGATAGAGCAATTTTCTGTAGTTTGACTTAAATCACAACGGAAGTGTATGTTTGGAAGAGTCCATTGTTGTCTGTTCAAAATCCTTTGGGTAATATCGTCTGCAATTAAGGCGGGAAAGCGTCATGGTTTGTCCGAATACCACTGAACGTTATGAAAGCAGACGATCTTTTTGAAAACAACGCTATGTCCCTTTCGAAACTCAAATTGCTAACTTCCTATGTAAAATTCCCATAGCAAATTTCAAGGACGATTTGGAACATGTCAACAACAAAGGCATAATATAAACTATGGACGTGTTATCGTGTATAAATGTTTTAAATTGGATTTTAACACAACAACAAAAAAATGCAAGCAAAACATTGAGCACAAGGGTTGTAAGTTTTAGTATAGGTGTGTTTTCTATGGAACCCAAATGTTGGCCCAAACGAAGTAAGTTTAGAAAAGAACCCAGATCTTCGTAACTAAGGTCAGCTTGAAACTCTAAATGGACCCAATACTTAAATATGGACCCAAGTATTTTTGAAAGGAACCCAAATGTTGATTTAAACCATTGAAAAGTAATATCTAATTAGAACAGAAATATTTGTCTAATTCATTCATACACCAAATATATTTGTTGAGAACATAAATATCACTTGTACATCATGTAGATTTTCAAATATTTCTGTATATTATCTTCGGTAAAAAAAAGTTGTAAACATCAAATACCTGCTTTCAAAAATGACAAATTTTTATTATAAATTAGGGTACAGATGAAGATATTAAAGAGAGGCCTAGAATTATTGGCTGTCGGTGGTAGACTGGTGTACTCTACATGTTCACTGAACCCAATAGAAAATGAAGCTGTCATTGCCAGCATTCTTAATCAATGTAAAGGTAGGTCACAGGTCAGCTTTAAATATACCTTTAAAGGTTATATGTTAGTGTACCTCTAAAGGTCATCTGTTATTTTACCCATAAAGGTCAGCTTTGGTGTACCACTAAAGGTCATATGTTAGTGTACCTCTAAAGGTCAGCTGTTGGTGTACTGGAAAGATTGCACATCTAAAGGTCAGATGTCTGTGTATTTCTGAAGGTCAGATGTTGGTGTTCCTCTAAAGGTCAGACTGTATCTCTGAAGGTCAGATGTTGGTGTATCTCTGAAGGTCAGATGTCGGTGTATCTCTGATGGTCAGATGTCGGTGTATCTCTGAAGTCAGTACAAGACTTACGATGTTGGAGGAAGTCAGTACAGGACTGTAAAGGTTGACATAGAATTTTACAGAAATCTAAAATAAAATATTTAATCATATTATCCTTTTCAAACAGTTTATTCACCTTAACACATGATTTGATAATGACACTGAAACACCAAATGTGCTTAAAAACAAGATGTAACATGAATTCTGATTGGGCCTTAGTCTATTTCAGATTTCTTGATTGCAGATATCTGTTTTACAGACTCCGCACATCCCAAGTAAAAATCAATTAAGTACATATTTAAAATACTATTCAGCATCCTAAAGATCATCATTGAGTTCTTATTGAAAGGTACATATTTTCTTTTTTTGTCCTCATTTGTAGGTTGTGTGGAGTTATTAGATGTCAGTGGTCAGCTTCCTAAACTGAAATACACAAAAGGTTTATCTACATGGAAAGTGAGTACAATATCTGAAAATTTAAGTTTTGTTTTTGTTGAATTTGTAAAATTCTCTTAATACCTTTTGTTGTTGATCAGAATCATAATGTTAAACTCTAAGGATTACTTCTGGCAATGGTTTAAAGGAGGGTAGACCCCCTCTTATATGATGTTTTTTTAGGAGGGTAGACCCCCCTCTTATATGATGTTTTTTTAGGAGGGTAGACCCCCCTCTTATATGATGTTAAACTCTAAGGATTACTTCTGGCAATTGTTCAAAGGAGGGTAGACCCCCTCTTATATGATGTTTTTTTAGGAGGGTAGACCCCCTCTTATATGATGTTTTTTTAGGAGGGTAGACCCCCTCTTATATGATGTTAAACTCTAAGGAGTACTTCTGGCAATTGTTCAAAGGAGGGTAGACCCCCTCTTATATGATGTTTTTTTATAAATAACCATTTTATATATGCTACTCAACTCAATGAGACCATATGTATTGGACTTTGTCATCACTGTTTAGGTGTTTAATAAGAAGATGGAGAGATTTGACAACATAACAGAGGCTAGAGACAAAGGTTATCTACATCTAGAGGCATCCATGTTCCCTCCCGATGATGCAGATAGTCTTCATTTAGATCGATGGTATATTGTTTAGTTTTTATCTCCCTTTGTGATAAATTTCTAGTGGCATTAACTTTGAACATTTGCTCTATATCATTGTAAACTTTAAACCATTGGACCACAAGCTAATGACTATGTCAGAGATTTTGGGTCTGGTCAGTTACTCAGTAACCATGCATGGTAGGATGACAATATTTGGTATATAGGATGCTGATGAGCAGTACATGGCTGGCTAGTATGTTTCTCCAGACTTTGATATCTATTTCTCAGTCCAGTTAATAAGTAAAAGTTTTTGAAGCATGTTAGTTATTCTCTCTGTAACCATTCATGGAAGGATGCCAAAGTCAGTGTTTAGGTAGCTTATCAGCAGAGTTTCACCTGACCTTGACCTCAGTTTCATGGTGCAGTGGCTTTGTTTAAGTTTTTGGATCTAGTCAGTTCCTCAGTAACCATGCATGGCAGCTACGATGACCTTAGTTGACCTTGAAATTTGATTACATAATGTTGTCAAAGAAGAATTTGTTCACTACTGATAAAGATGAAATAAAACATGTACAAGCATCATTTATTTCTTTTTTTTATCCCAATATGAATGCAGAAACATAAAAGTTTCCCATGAATCCTAAAAAAAAAACCAAATCATCAATACACACAAAAATGCCCTTTTTGGATTCAACCCTTAGATAAGTTGATTCATAAGATAGGTCGAGGCTAGAACTCTCAAGAAATCATCCGAAAAATATGGTAATATTAAAAGCCAAATAAGAGGTCATCTGAACATACCCACTGCAAATAAGCATCTTTTGTTTATAGATTTTAGTATCCTGCCACATACTACTTAATGTGACTGCTTCGAGCCAATAGTTTCTACCCTCTCCCTTGTCATGTGACTGCTTCGAGCCAATAGTTTCTACCCTCTCCCTTGTCATGTGACTACTTCCAGCCAATAGTTTCTACCCTCTCTCTTGTCATGTGACTGCTTCCAGCCAATAGTTTCTACCCTCTCTCTTGTCATGTGACTGCTTCGAGCCAATAGTTTCTACACTTTCTCTTGTCATGTGACTGCTTCCAGCCAATAGTTTCTACCCTCTCTCTTGTCATGTGACTGCTTCCAGCCAATAGTTTCTACCCTCTCTCTTGTCATGTGACTGCTTCCAGCCAATAGTTTCTACCCTCTCCCTTGTCATGTGACTGCTTCCAGCCAATAGTTTCTACCCTTTCCCTTGTCATGTGACTGCTTCCAGCCAATAGTTTCTACCCTCTCCCTTGTCATGAATCTTAGTGCTGAACAGAGTTAATATAAACAAAGGAACATCTAGAACATTAGTTTATATTTCTAAAAATGGCCGGAAATATTACAACGTGGTTTTTGCTTATTTATATTGGTACAGAAATTGACTATTTTCTTGGCACAGCCAGGTTTTAATTGAAACTGAGATAATTAGCTGGACTCAATCTGTTGGTTAATAGGTGTGAATCGATCACCTGTTCAGGTAACAGATGTTCCACCAGGTATGCATAACACTTATATTAATAACATAATTGACTAGAAATGATTCGAGCACAATTTTTTATCTACCATTCAAAAGTAATTAATACATTTTTTTCTAAAATAATAACAACTTACCAATATATGGTCGCTTTTTTCAATTGCAGTATACAAGTTGTTTTTTTTTCCATTGCAGTATACTAGTTTTTTTTTCCATTGCAGTATACTAGTTTTTTTTTCCATTGCAGTATACAATTTTTTTTCCATTGCAGTATACAAGTTTTTTTCCATTGCAGTATTCAAGTTTTTTTTCATTTGCAGTATACGAGTTTTACCACATCACCAGAACACTGGAGGTTTTTTCATAGTAGCCTTACAAAAAACAAGTACTCTTCCATGGATGACCCCCAGACCACCAGGTAAGGATTGACCACTCTCCTGCACAGAGAGCATAACTGGTTCCCAAATATATCCTCTGACACACGGCATTTCCCCTGTTTACTGCAGGACTACATTTGTCCTCTGTCTTTGTAAACAAAGAATGATGTTTGTAAAATAATACACGAGATCTTATTTATTTTTATATAGTCTACTTTTACAACCATTGATAAGTTGTACATGAAATTACTGCGTTTGAATGCAAAGCTTATCTAGGCCAAATTTTACTGCCATTATAATAAAAGATTCTAATTTCTGTCTATACAAAATTCAAACATAATATTCATCCTCTTTACCTTATTAAAGCTTTTGACATTGCGAAACTAACTGGAAACGATCTTTATTGAAGAAATTTCTTTTTTCATCTTTGAAAATGCACGTGGAAAATGCTATGTTGATCATTCTCCGTATATGGATAATGTGACATAATTTAAAAAATAGATTTTTGCGAGCGGGCTCTATGTGAATTATAACTTGGTCAGACCTTATATTTGTCAATATTTTATACAGAGCGATAGCAAGGTATAAAATGAAGACAAATATAAGGTCTGACCATGTTCTAATTCGCATAGAGCTCAATTGCAATAATCTATTTCGATTCTAATATGTCTAACAATTGTTTTAAAATTTAGAAGCGGCTCTTAGAGGACGCTTCTAAATTGGTAATACTGTTTTTCGAAACTAATAAGATATATCCCAAAACAGTATGTTAAAGAAAATAAAATTGACATAAACATATATTCTTGACATTTTATTGAATATACATACCTTTTAAACAAAAATATTGAGAAACCTTAACGAAATTGCATTGTTCCAGTTTGAAATTTTCAGTTGAGTGTAATATGACGTCGAAATTCTAATTGTGACGTCATATTAATTCGAATGTAGAATTGTAAAAAAAATAATATATCGGGAGTAGTTTAAATCATATAAATCTCAGAATTCAGACAAAAAATAACTGCATTATTAACAATAACAATAATTATGGATAACACATAGTTCAAACTGCATTTTCAAGTCAGTTTTTACAGGACGTCATATTAGAATTCATTATAAACGTGCTAATTTGCATACTATAACAACCATTCCGTAGTAAGAATCTAGTAATTTACATATGTATTACCCAAGATGCAACACGCCATTCAGTTTCGGGTTTCTCAATGTTTTTCATGTAGTAAACATAATCAAAAAGAGACATGGATGTCAATTAATACACAACACACAGCAGGTTATTAAAAACGGCAATAACTATCATCACGTATCAATGATGATAGATTTTAGACCCGAAACCGATAAAAAAATGGTGACACTGTCGAAAGATATCTAGATCGACCACGTCTGATTGTATATGCAACTTCTTTTGGACATCAAAGTGCAGAGAGTGATTCACTCCCGCTCTGCTACATTACGAGTAAAGGGGCTGAATTCGTACCCTCGCCAAAAAAAAAAAATTTAAAAACCGAGGGTACGATTATTTGTTATAAAGCTTATCCACCTCTGTCATGCATTGTATGACACCATGAGAAATATCTCTCATGGCGACAACCAGTGTATGGCAGATGTGATTGTGGTTGACGTAGGGTACCCAGAATCCTTTGCTTGGAGATTGAGTATTGACAACAAAGCTTTGAAATGACTCTTAAATATGTAAAGATCATTGACTCATTTAGCCCCATCACTCTTACCAGCAGCACTGTTGATCATACCCCAGTATACTTTTCTATTTCCAGGTGTGCCCCGGAGATAAGTTTGATCTGTATGCAAACATAACATACGTACAGGCGGGATCGGCTACTTACAAATATTAATACACTTGAATGTGTGATTGGGGCCAAATGAGTTTATAGTGACTACCAACATGTAAAACATTACAAGGAATTTGTAGCACTGGATTCCTAATTTTATATAGTTTCATTTATGATGTTGTAAATTAGGGTTGCAAAAACCCATCTGTTGACACAACCAGCCTTAAACTATGTTGTGTAGTCAATAAAGGATGCTTTTGACTTATGTGGGATAAGGTAGAAGATTGCTTTGAACTGCTTGATATAGTACAGTTTATCTTGTTACTTGTATATGGTCATCTGAAGATAGACATTATTCATTTTATTGCAGTAACTATCAACGTAGAAGAAGATAAATCTGAAACAACAGAGGAATCAATAGAGGAGAAAACAAATGAAACTAATGGTGACAAACAGGAAGTAAAAGGTGACCAGTCAGAAGCAGAGAACCAGGAGGATAAAACTGCTACCTGCAGTAAAAGACAAGCTGAGGAACCAGCAGTAGAGTAGGAGATTTCATGATTGTTTTACTTTGTTTTTTTATTCAAGCACACATGTTACACAAGTTAGTTATTATTCATATACAACTGTTCAGTGTATAATAAACAGTGTAACTAATTAAGCCTAATGATTACAATCTTGTGGGAAATTTAAGCTTTATCATTCTTGATTAGACTGTAATTATTCATATTTTTATGCCACCTTCTACAAGAAAATGCATGGATACAAAGTGTTTGAATTATTTTTTATTGTTTTGGTTATAATTATTTATATGTTCAGACCACCTCCTACAAAACTAGACCTGCCTACTTGATGCAGATAAAAGTGTAACTTTAGTCTGAAATCATTTAATTATGATTTTAAATCTTTGTGAATGTGATGTATTTCGTTTTAATTTAATTGATCATGAAACCCAGTATTGTACTGACACAAGTCCAAGTGTACTGTTCAAATACTGATGCTAGCAACACCATAAAATTTATAGATATAAAAATGCATTCTTATTTCAACTATAAACACTTATATTTGTAGGCCAAATCCTACAAAACACAGGATAAATTCACCTATACATTAAGGATACAATATTTTTTTACTATGTTAATGTTTTCAGACCTCCTACAAAAGAGAGTAAGTTTATACATTCATGGATAGTGTATTATTATTTCAAATATTATAATTATTTCTATTTTCAGACAACCTCCTACAAAACACAGAAAAATGCACGGATACAAAGAGGATGCATTTTTGTTTTTAAAACCTAATGATCCCTTATGGGACCCCATACAGTAAGTATAAACAATGTCTGCTATGATTTCCATGGATACAAAGTGGATGCATTTTTGTTTCTAAAGCCAAATGATCCCTTATGGGACCCCATTACAGTAAGTATAAACAATGTCTGCTATGATTTCCATGGATACAAAGTGGATGCATTTTTGTTTCTAAAGCCAAATGATCCCTTATGGGACCCCATTACAGTAAGTATAAACAATGGCTGCTATGATTTCCATGGATACAAAGTGGATGCATTTTTGTTTCTAAAGCCAAATGATCCCTTATGGGACACCATACAGTAAGTATAAACAAGGGCTGCTATGATTTCCATGGATACAAAGAGGATGCATTTTTGTTTTTAAAGCCTAATGATCCCTTATGGGACCCCATACAGTACGAATAAACAATGGCTGCTATGATTTCCATGGATACAAAGAGGATGCATTTTTGTTTTTAAAGCCTAATGATCCCTTATGGGACCCCATACAGTAAGTAAAAACAATGGCTGCTATGATTTCCATGGATACAAAGAGGATGCATTTTTGTTTCTAAAGCCAAATGATCCCTTATGGGACCCCATACAGTAAGTATAAACAAGGGCTGCTATGATTTCCATGGATACAAAGAGGATGCATTTTTGTTTTTAAAGCCTAATGATCCCTTATGGGACCCCATACAGTACGAATAAACAATGGCTGCTATGATTTCCATGGATACAAAGAGGATGCATTTTTGTTTTTAAAGCCTAATGATCCCTTATGGGACCCCATACAGTAAGTAAAAACAATGGCTGCTATGATTTCCATGGATACAAAGAGGATGCATTTTTGTTTTTAAAACCTAATGATCCCTTATGGGACCCCATACAGTAAGTATTAACAATGGCTGCTATGATTTCCATGGATACAAAGTGGATGCATTTTTGTTTCTAAAGCCAAATGATCCCTTATGGGACCCCATACAGTAAGTATAAACAAGGGCTGCTATGATTTTCATGGATACAATGAGGATGCATTTTTGTTTTTAAAGCCTAATGATCCCTTATGGGACCCCATACAGTACGAATAAACAATGGCTGCTATGATTTCCATGGATACAAAGTGGATGCATTTTTGTTTCTAAAGCCAAATGAATCCTTATGGGACCCCATACAGTAAGTATAAACAATGGCGGCTATGATTTCCATGGATACAATGAGGGCCCATCATTGTATCTGACAGCTGTATGTCATCAAGAATTTTACAAATGGTCATGTCATATCTGGGTTCTATAAATCTAAAAATAGATATGTGTGTCATAAAATAGGACAATATTACATATTAGTAAATATAAAAATTGTAAAACCTACAATACAGCATAATAGTAGATCCAATATTTCTACAAAAAACAGTTATCACCAGCCCTGCAGTCCCCGAGGGTATCACCAGCCCAGTAGTCCCCGAGGGTATCACCAGCCCAGTAGTCACACTTCGGTGTTCTATCATAGGGTATCACCAGCCCAGTAGTCACACTTCGGTGTTCTATCATAGGGTATCACCAGCCCTGTAGTCACACTTCGGTGTTCTGTCATAGGGTATCACCAGCCCAGTAGTCCCCGAGGGTATCACCAGCCCTGTAGTCACACTTCGGTGTTCTATCATAGGGTATCACCACCCCTGTAGTCACACTTCGGTGTTCTATCATAGGGTATCACCAGCCCTGTAGTCACACTTCAGTGTTCTATCATAGGGTATCACCAGCCCTGTAAGCACACTTCAGTGTTCTATCATAGGGTATCACCAGCCCAGTAGTCACACGTCGGTGTTCTATCATAGGGTATCACCAGCCCTGTAGTCACACTTCGGTGTTCTATCATAGGGTATCACCAGCCCTGTAGTCACACTTCGGTGTTCTATCATAGGGTATCACCAGCCCAGTAGTCACACTTTGGTGTTCTATCATAGGGTATCACCAGCCCAGTAGTCACACTTCGGTGTTCTATCATATGGTATCACCAGCCCAGTAGTCACACTTCGGTGTTCTATCATAGGGTATCACCAGCCCAGTAGTCACACTTTGGTGTTCTATCATAGGGTATCACCAGCCCAGTAGTCACACTTCGGTGTTCTATCATATGGTATCACCAGGCCAGTAGTCACACTTCAGTGTTCTATCATAGGGTATCACCACCCCAGTAGTCACACTTCGGTGTTCTATCATATGGTATCACCAGCCCAGCAGTCACACTTCGGTGTTCTATCATAGGGTATCACCAGCCCTGTAGTCACACTTCGGTGTTCTATCATAGGGTATCACCAGCCCAGTAGTCACACTTCGGTGTTCTATCATAGGGTATCACCAGCCCAGTAGTCACACTTCGGTGTTCTATCATATGGTATCACCAGCCCAGTAGTCACACTTCGGTGTTCTATCATAGGGTATCACCAGCCCAGTAGTCACACTTCGGTGTTCTATCATAGGGTATCACCAGCCCTGTAGTCACACTTCGGTGTTCTATCATATGGTATCACCAGCCCAGTAGTCACACGTCGGTGTTCTATCATAGGGTATCACCAGCCCAGTAGTCACACTTCGGTGTTCTATCATATGGTATCACCAGCCCTGTAGTCACACTTCGGTGTTCTATCATAAGGTATCACCAGCCCAGTAGTCACACTTCTGTGTTCTATCATAAGGTATCACCAGCCCAGTAGTCACACTTCGGTGTTCTATCACAGGGTATCACCAGCCATGTAGTCACACTTCAGTGTTCTATCATAGGGTATCACCAGCCATGTAGTCACACTTCGGTGTTCTATCACAGGGTATCACCAGCCCTGTAGTCACACTTCGGTGTTCTGTCATAGGGTATCACCAGCCCAGTAGTCACACTTCGGTGTTCTATCATAGGGTATCACCAGCCAGTAGTCACACTTCGGTGTTCTGTTATATGGTATCACCAGCCCAGTAGTCACACTTCGGTGTTCTGTCATAGGGTATCACCAGCCCAGTAGTCACACTTCGGTGTTCTATCATAGGGTATCACCAGCCCTGTAGTCACACTTCGGTGTTCTATCATAGGGTATCACCAGGCCAGTAGTCACACTTCGGTGTTCTGTCATAGGGTATCACCAGCCCAGTAGTCACACGTCGTGTTCTATCACAGGGTATCACCAGCCCAGTAGTCACACTTCGGTGTTCTGTCATAGGGTATCACCAGCCAAGTAGTCACACGTCGTGTTCTATCACAGGGTATCACCAGCCCAGTAGTCACACTTCGGTGTTCTATCATAGGGTATCACCAGCCCTGTAGTCACACTTCAGTGTTCTACCATAGGGTATCACCAGGCCTGTAGTCACACGTCGGTGTTCTGTCATAGGGTATCACCAGCCCTGTAGTCACACTTCGGTGTTCTATCATAGGGTATCACCAGCCCAGTAGTCACACTTCGGTGTTCTATCATAGGGTATCACCAGCCCAGTAGTCACACGTCGGTGTTCTGTCATAGGGTATCACCAGCCCAGTAGTCACACTTCGGTGTTCTATCATAAGGTATCACCAGCCCTGTAGTCACACTTCGGTGCTCACAGGAACTTCAGTTAATTAATCATTGTCTAAATGTACTGCCCTGAAATTTCGAAAATTATTTAAATTATAAGGTTTTTTTATGTTCAAGGTGTTGATAGCCTTAGCCAGATTTGGTATAACGTTTTAGATTTGAATTTTGATGATGAAAGCTCAACATCTTAATTATTTGGATTTTAATTTTGTTTGGATTCGAGCGCCAATGATGAGTCTAGATTAGACAAAATAGGTGTGTCTGGCGTAGTAAATACTATCAACCTTGGTATCTGATGACATTTTATTATAATGTTTGTGGGTTATATAAGAAAAATGTATTGTTATTAAAAAAAGTTTTCTTTCCATTTGTTATATAAGGAAATATTTTTTTGTTATGTATACAAGACATTTTTTGTTGTTTTTTTTAACCCCCCCTTCCGCTAAGGGGATAATTGGACTTGCAAGTGAAGGGGGGGGTAATCGCTTTGTGAGCGTGCTCACAGTCCACACTTGTTTAATTTTGAAGTGTTTTTTGTTACAATTTATTTTTCAGAAAATTTTATGGAATTAGATCTGACTTCCCAGTAGAACAAGTCATGTACAGAGGTGAGACGGGGAATAAACGGACCATTTATTTTGTGTCATCTCAGTTACGGAATATTTTGTGTAAAAACACAGACAGAATAAGGGTAAGAAATTACATATTTATATTGTAATCAACAATGAAGAATCTGTTATACTTCAGGAAGAAGAGGTCTGTCACCTATAGGTATAAAATGTGTCAAATATACCTTTTTGTTGTCACACTGTCAAGTTTAACTGTTGTTTAGCCAGTGTTTTGTCAAGTCGAAGTGAAAACAAATGATTTACTGGCTGAAAAAGAGAAACTGGATATATTGTGATAGAAATAAAAACTAATAACCATAGTGAGTAACATTAGTGACGATTACTGTATAGGTAGTTACAATATATACTGTTTTTTTTTCTGTTGGTAGTTTATTAACTTGGGAGTGAAGATATTTGGTAGAAGTGCTTCAGCACTGGTTCCTGACTGTGATTTCAGATTATCTCAAGAGGTAAGTTCATAAGAATATCTTTGACAGCATTGTTTTTATTTTTCATTTACTGAATTTTAAATAATAGACTTATCAAGGTCCTTAATCAACTTGACTGAGTGATAATTTTATACGTTGACATTTTGCTGGTCAGGACATTTTTGACGTCCAGGGATAAAACAGGCCTTTTTATTTCATTTTATAGCATAGTTGATTTGTAAGAAATTAAAACTTCATTGCAATGCTGCTTAAAAATGTTAATTTCTACAAAATACGTAATTACAATTACGTATTGATTTCATCAATATTTTGTTTTCAATCCCACAATTCATTAGCTTGGACAAAGATCACACCTAAATGTAATAAATTAAAATAGTCATCATACATAAAGGTACACAAACATGTTATACCCCCACTCAGATTTCTCGGCTTCTACTAAAGGGATTGATTTCAAATTTGGTGCACAGCTTTAGCATGATGAGTTGTACCGTACCTCCCTTTTCCAGGTCCGTCAGTTATCTACTTCCTGTTTTCAAAGCCGACAAATGGTCGAGTGGGGGTATACTTAGCACGACTTAGTGCTGGTCCATGTTTATTGATTGAAACATGTAAGTGCTAGTTTGCGTACACAACACTTTACACTTTAATTAAGGCCTCCACAGGTGAACCAGCTGTATGACTTTAATTAGTCCCCTACTGGCTTTGCCAAGGGGACTATAGGTTTGCTCTCTGTCCGTCAGTCTGTCCATCCATCACACAGGTTTACCTGACTTTTTTCCAAACGCTTCCAGATATTAAGCTGATATTTGGTATTTGAGTCAACCTTGGTGAGTTTCAGATCAGGTTGGAATATCGTTCCGGTCCAATGATTTTTGACTGGTAAAGTGGGTTGAAATTTCCTTGGTTAATTAAAGCAAAACTTTAAAAAGTTGGCAACATTCACCTTGCCAATTTGAATACCAAGGTCACAGTGTGACCTTCAAGCAATTCCTATAAACCCCATTACTTCTTTGTTTGTGATGGGATTCAAGAATGTGTTTGACCTGTCGGTTTTTTGGGTGCTGATTATATAACCAGATCAGTTCATTTATCTTTAATTGTATTTAATTTCTATTTTAAGGGACTGACAGTGTTGGGTGCTGACTATATAACCAGATCAGTTCATTTATCTTTAATTGTATTTAATTTCTATTTTAAGGGACTGACAGTGTTGGGTGCTGACTATATAACCAGATCAGTTCATTTATCTTTAATTGTATTTAATTTCTATTTTAAGGGACTGACAGTGTTGGGTGCTGACTATATAACCAGATCAGTTCATATCTTTAATTGTATTTAATTTCTATTTGAAGGGACTGACAGTGTTGGGTGCTGACTATATAACTAGATCAGTTCATTTATCTTTAATTGTATTTAATTTCTATTTTAAGGGACTGACAGTGTTGGGTGCTGACTATATAACCAGATCAGTTCATTTATCAAAGGAGGACATGATTACGTTCATTACATATGATAATCCATTCTTTGATAAATTGAGTGATAAAGCCATAGAGGATATAAAAAAGTTTTGTAAGTTGTATAAACAGTAGGTTCAATAAAGCCATAGAGGATATAAAAAAAGTTTGTAAGTTGTTTGAACAGTAGGTTTGATAAAGACATAGAGGATATAAACAAGTTTTATAAGTTGTATAAACAATAGGTTCTAGTACAAGGAAATGTTTATGAAATGTTAGAAAAGAACTTGTAGGCATTAGTATGACAACAAATTTTGATTATAAACTACCTATTTCACACAACTACCATGAACAATCTATGTGTATGAGAGCTGGGACTAGTATAACTAATGGGATTGGACGCTAAGTCTGCAGTTAAGGAAGTAAGATTTCATTGTCGATCGAGACCAGAACGAGATTAAACGAGAACGCAGAAATGACAGTATCCAGAACAATACGATACTAATAATTCAGTTAAAATTTTTGCAATTATCTTGTGACAGTAAATTTTTTTTTTTTTATTTTTAGTGTTTTATTTGCCTAATTGTAATATTGTGACCATGTTTTATCATTTAAAAAATATTTAAATCAGTGAAAATCGGGAGCCATTTTTGTATGTCATTTTGACGAATACTTTCAGACCATATATCATTGTAATGCAAAATTACACATATAGACCAACCAATTCGTCTTTTTTGTCGTGTTGCAGCATATATTATTTTGGTGAATCCCCAGTTATTATCGGATTAGGTAGCATGAAATATTAGCAAGTTTTCGGGGAGGCAGCGCAAATTTTTTAACGGTCCCCTTAAATAAGACCAATCTATGCCTGTATTATGAACGCAGTATTCCCTTTTCTTTCATATTCTGAAAGAATAATGTTTAAAGAAGGCAAAGAAATAGGTCATAATTGATAATACGATTAATTAGCATACTTTTGTTACCTTTTTTCAAACACTTTTTTCCATGAGGATATCTCGTGGAAAAAATGTTACGTATTTTCAGCTTTTATTTTACAAGAAACTCTTATATTTTAAATGCATATAATAAAAAAATTCAGAATTGGAATAAATATTTTTTATAACCCATTCTCTTTTAATTTGGTGGCCACCTGTTGCAATTGTTATGTAATCACAGGTGTGGTGAACAAATGGTTCAATAAACAACGGTGTCAAAATTGTCTAAGGGTACACCCTAGGTAGCTAATACCTGTGTCATATAATTTGTCTAATGTGTGAAAGCCATAAACATCAAATAAAACCATAATTATACCCCCCGCAAACTTGTTTTGGGGGGGGGGGTATATAGGAATCACCCTGTCTGTTCGTCTGTCTGTCCATCCGTCTGTCCACATCCCTTGTAAGCGCAACTCCTCCTAAACTGCTTGATGAAATTTAATGAACTTAGCATAAAGGAAGTACATTATATGTAGATGTGCATGAAGGATTTGTATTGACCTCGGATATCATTAAGGGGAGATAATTGGACTTGAAAGTGAAGCAAGGGGTATCCCTTTGTGAGTGTGAATTAATAAAAACTTTTGTTTTTTTGTTTGTTTTTTTTTTCTTTTGTTTTTTGTTTGTGTGTTGTGTTTTTTTTAAACTTTATAATTTTTTTTTATTAAATACTTTAATGTATTGATATATATACACGTAACTTGCCAGAGTCTTGAACAGATTGCATTGTACGTAAGCCCACTCTCCAGCAAAGAGAACTGGTTCCCAGTAATTGTGTTGACATAGGACACCCAGAATCCTTTGCATGGAGATTTACGAAAGCCATATATACAGCCATATCCGTGTCAACACTTGTTCGCTAATTATAGAGGTGTGGCACGACGAGGAATAATATACGATATCGTTAGATTCCTGTCCCGTTGATTGATAGGTTCTGATGACAGGCAGACGGGACAAAAGCATACCACCTAACATCAATATTTATGGCTTTTGTTTCCAGTGTTTTCATTCAACTTGTTTTTAATTTTTCTCTAACCCATTATAAGCATGTGGAACTTTTTAATGATTTTTGTAATGATAATAATTGTCTTCTTACACTGTGTTTACAAAAAGATTTTTGTTTGTTTGAATGTTGTTTAATGCCACTTTCAGCAATTTTTCAGCTTTGTCATGGCATCCAGTTTTATTGGGGAGGAAGCCGTAGTACCAGGCAGACTCACGACCTGGGGTAGGAAAACTGGCAATCCTTGTCAATTAAGATTGGAGTCAAGTACACCCTGCCCGCAGTAAGACTCGCAACCTCAGTGTTGACAGACCACATGATAAATGGTTGATGACTATGCCATGTTACAAACATGTTTATTTTCAGATCGTTCGTATAAAATAAGTAAAATGTGTTTGTTGTTTTATTTTACCATGATTTATACTTTCAGCTATTGGGTGTATTTTGATGTCATATACACCAGAAGAAGGGTTAGTAAAACCATCTGTTATTATTTAGAATTATAAAGTTATAAATAAGAAAAAATTACCTATAGAAAATATCACTCATAGTTCACTGTACATGACAGTTTATAAAGAATTATAAGGGTATTTTCTCTTCTTTCACAAGAAGGAATTAAGCTGATATCAGACAGTTTATAAACTGCATCCATGTTTAAATTCATTGAGGTCAGGACAATGTCATTAACCGAATACATTGTCGTTTGTGTGATGGAGCAGCACAGGAAAATGTTTCAAAATTATCAATATATTTTTGTATACTTAAATTTTTTGGAGAAAAGTAATAGTCACAGTTTGAAAAATGTACATCTTTACCATAAATCTACTGTTTTATTTTATAGTGACTTGAAACCATCCTGTGGAATAACGGTGTGTGGATGGAGGGGAAAGTCGTCTATTAGATCATTTCTGTCAAAAAACTTGAGAGCTCATTATCTACGCTTGTTTGGGTTGGAACTCAATGAGATATGTAAGAATATTAATAATTGTTGCTTTTCTTACCCAAATATGAAAGTCCTAATGTTGATCAGAAATTTAATTTCTTTAGCATAAAATTGCAGAAAATTCTGTGAAAAGTTCATACCCTTATGTAATCAAAGTTTTATTGGGAATTAGAATGTAAACAATCACCATTATATTACTATAGAATAGTTCAGTCAGAAATTTTGGTGATATTATTCACTATTTAACTAGATGTATCAAAGTTTTGGTTTTTTTTATTGTCAGGCTTTCACAATACCTCCCTACAACTATCACGTGACAAAGATGATAGGAGGTTGCAAATATGTATGAACATTTATTACTGACTGACTAAGTGATACGAACAGATTATATTGTAGTTCAACAAAGACAGTTCAATATATTTTCCTCTGTTCAGTTAGGAATTTGGATGATTTTATTCTTATATTTAACTAGATTTATAAAATTTGTGTATTGTTATTAAATTTTCAATGGTTAGCAGGTTCACTAGAAACAGTTCAATGATTAGCAGTTACAATAGAAACTGATCACTGGTTAGCAGGTTAAATTGATAGGTCATTGGTTAACAGGTTCACTAGAAACATTTCAA
Source organism: Limnoperna fortunei (assembly GCA_944474755.1). Lineage (NCBI taxonomy): Eukaryota > Metazoa > Mollusca > Bivalvia > Mytilida > Modiolidae > Limnoperna > Limnoperna fortunei. Next base: position 110,518,104 of record OX104112.1, on the reverse strand, counting down.
AGGTTAGCAGGTTAAATAGAAACAGTTCAAAGGATAGCAGGTTCAGTAGAAACAGTTTAAAGGTTAGCAGGTTCAGTAGAAACAGTTCAAAGGTTAGAAGGTTCACTAGAAACAGTTCAAAGGTTAGCAGGTTCAGTAGAAACAGTTCAAAGGTTAGCAGGTTTATTAGAAACAGTTCATTGGTTAGCAGGTTCAGTAGAAACAGTTGATTGGTTAGCATGTTAAATAGAAACAGTTCAAAGGTTAGCAGGTTCAGTAGAAACAGTTCAAAGGTTAGAAGGTTCACTAGAAACAGTTCAAAGGTTAGCAGGTTCACTAGAAACAGTTCAAAGGTTAGCAGGTTAAATAGAAACAGTTCAAAGGTTAGCAGGTTAAATAGAAACAGTTCATTGGTTAGCAGGTTAAATATAAACAGCTCAAAGGTTAGCAGGTTCAGTAGAAACAGTTCATTGGTTAGCATGTTAAATAGAAACAGTTCAAAGGTTAGCAGGTTCAGTAGAAACAGTTCAAAGGTTAGCAGGTTCAGTAGAAACAGTTCAAAGGTTAGCAGGTTAAATAGAAACAGTTCATTGGTTAGCAGGTTAAATAGAAACAGTTCATTGGTTAGCAGGTTCAGTAGAAACAGTTCATTGGTTAGCATGTTAAATAGAAACAGTTCAAAGGTTAGCAGGTTCAGTAGAAAAAGTTCAAAGGTTAGCAGGTTCACTAGAAACAGTTCAAAGGTTAGCAGGTTAAATAGAAACAGTTCAAAAGTTAGCAGGTTCAGTAGAAACAGTTCATTGGGTTAGCAGGTTTATTCATTGTCATCTTTTCCTATTCCAGTGAAAAGATTAGCCGCAAGTAAAGCAGAGTCTAGTAACAAAGATCAGGCCAATACAAAGAATGTGGAAACAAATGGTGATGACAAGGCAGAGAAAAGTAAAGAGACTGATGATGTGATACAGTCAGAGGAGGCAGAAAATACCTCAGCCTCTGAGAAAACTAATGGAGATGAGGATGGAGAGGAAAGTAAAAAAACAGATGATGTGATACAGTTACAGGAGGCAGACAATATCACAGCCTCTGAGAAAACGAATGGAGATGAGGAGGCCGAGGACAGTCAAGATGATGTGATAGTCACAGGAGGCAGCAATTACCTTGGCCTCTGAAATGGAAGCAGACACCTAATGTGATAGTTCAAGGGATCTGGTGCAACAATATTGTTTTTATTGAACAATAAAAATTCTATGTATGCATTTATTGTTGTCGTTTATCCAAAAAAACGGGAAAATTCTAGCAAGATAACGTGCTTCGTTTCCAGTGTATAAAAACTTATTTTTACATATGTTTTTGGAGTTTCCATGATAAAAACTCTACAATATTATTCATTTGGATTTTTAAATATTTTTTGGAGGTAGCAGGTTCGAGAATCACTTCTACACAGGGTGCGCTCAACTCCAATCCTATTAGACATGGATTGTTGGGTGTTGGTTTACCTACATAAGGTCAGGGTTTTCTCTTGTTACTCTGGCTCCCCCCCCCCCCCCCCCCCCAAAAAAAAATAAAAACTGGATGCCATGATATGGCTGAAAAATTGCTGAAAGTGGCGTTAAACACCATTCAAACAAAGGTTAAATATTTTTTGGCTCTGCGTGCCACTGACAAGTCTTATTTAGACTATGTACATGCGTCTGGTGTAGTCAATTTTATAAGAAAAATAGCAAAGAAAACCAACCAAACAACAACAGCCAAAAGTCAAAGGACACTTACAAAAACACAAAAAAACAGAAAGAGCAGCTCCAGGGTATGGTGTGTACATTTCACAAGTTATACGTTATTCAAGATCCTGCGATTGGTATTTCGATTTTTTACAGACGGATCACAGACTGTTGGATTTGTAATTGTCCCTTGACTTTTGGCTCTTGTTGTTTTCTGTGCTATTTTTCATACTACATAAACTGTAAGAGAAACCTTTGTCAGGCAGATATCATACATTTGTCTATAAGTACTTGACATCTTCCATAAAATGAAAACAACCTGTGAGGAACACATTTTCCAGTTTCCATGGTAATCAAATAGCTCCATAAAATTGTGGTATCATGTATAAGTTGAGAAATTGGTGGTGGCCATACAACTTGACAAATTTGTGATGTCAGAGTACAAGAAATTTGTACATATACCCAGCACAACTCCTTTTTTGAAATATTTATTTGATGTTTTAACACCAATTTCGGCAATTTTTCAGCTATATCATGGCATCCAGTTTTTATTGGGGGAGGAAGCCGGGGTACTTGGAGAAAACCCCCAACCTTCACCTTTTTGAAATAGGTATGCAGTATTTCAAAACCAAAGTATCATGTATGCAATCTTCCTGCATAAAATTCATAACTAATTTCATTTTTTAGATTGAATGAATGCACAATATTCAATATTAAATTTATTTACTTATGGAATGTTACATGTAACAAAAATACAAAATGATCCTTAATAAACAAAGAATTCTGGTTTACATGGTATAACACTAAAATATTGGTACTCGCCAATGGGCGATTTACATACAATGCTGAATTAACAATAGTTAAACAATTTCCATATGTACAAATACTTTTTTCAAAAACTTTTAAATTTAGCAAAAAGGGGGCTTGTCAATAAAGGTATAAAAAGCAATATTACATTGGGTGTTAATGAATGGCATTATTTGTTAAATAAATGTTAGCTTTGTTTGATATAATTGTTAACCAATGCTATTGTATGGATTTGAAACATGGGGGTTTTGTACAACGACATGATGGAGAAGGTCCAACTAAAATGTTTGAAAATCCTCATTTCATTTGAAAACTTCTTTGACTGTTAGGCAGATGTCCTTTGGAAATTGATATAATGGTAAGAATTAATTCTGTTTTCATGGAAACTTGTGCTTTGAAAGCAAGCAGAATTTTCTATACTGCAAAATACAACATGTTGAACATTTAAAATTTTTTTTCTATTAATAATACCCTAATTAAATGTGGAATGACTTACATATGAAAATTGAAAATAATTGGTTACTTACCTTCATAAAAGTAGATTTATTTAAGCAGTGGAAATCACCAGCTACTCATCATAAAGGTACAATTATAAATTATTAAAAAAGGAACTTGAATTTTAAGGTAACATTATATATCTCACTTTTAGGGTAACAACCAACGCCAAAGGCAAAAATGTAATCCCCGCTCATCCTTGCCATAAATTAATGCATTAACGGTACTTATTCGTTTATTATGATATCTGTTGTATACTGTACCAAATAAAGGTTACTGAACACTATAAAAACCTTGTGTTAAATAAATTCATTTTGATGCTTGGAAATTGCAAGAATGCAGGATTTTGTTCCATTTTTCGAGAGCTTCTGGTGAGCTTCGTGGCCCTCCTTTTCCGATATCCCCTTTTTATGCCTTCCCTTTCGAAAATCCTGTATCTGCCCCTGGTGTATACAGTTCATTGTATAATACTCTCATCATATAGTTATACCAGGATATGTTGCAGAACAAATGCTGTGATGATAGTGCTCTTGGCAGTTAAAATTTAAATGAAGCAGGACAAATGTTTTGACCTATATGATACCTAGTTAAAATATTTAAAAGCTCAAGCCATTTTACACAGCATTCTATGTAACTATGTTATCCGGTATTTATTTTGTGAAGATGGGAGCTTATTTTTAACAAGTGTTACCATGGCAACTTAAATACTACTGAGAAAATGTTATTATCCGACAAATCCGTTAGAACAACCATATATATACACAGTCCGTATAAAAACAATATTAAAAATTGATTACAACTCCTCAAATGATATGTAGATATTGATCACATAAACATTGAACAGAATACACTTAGTGGGATCACATAAACATTGGACAGAATACACTTAGTGGGAACACTTGATATAAAAAATATATATTTACATTACATAGATTATGAAGACTTTTATAAAAACAAAAATTAATTTCTTTACAGTTTATATGTGTGTGGATGGTTTAAGGTATCCGACCCATAATTGAAGTCACTGTTTAAATTTATTTTTCGACCAAGAAATACACCTGTATTAAATCAAGGTATTGCTAATTAATGATACAAATTTTATATATATATTGTTGTACTTTGAGTCAGTGTTTACAGTTTTGAGCAAAAAGAAATTAGTTACTTAAATAGTATTTCTGATGTTTGCCGAACTTTACCGAGGTCTGCTCCATTGAAAAACAATAGACATCCGGGACACCAAATATGATCATGTGGTCAATTATGGTCCAGATACCTTAATTTCCAAACTTGAGATTATGAAGTACAATTCAAAAGAAATGTACACCAGTGTTAAAACATGGTCTGTACAAAATGGTATGTTTGACTAATACAACTTTTTTTTAAAAACAACCAAAGTTGTCAACCTGATATGTTACTGGTAAACACAACCTTTATAATATTAAAGAATGAACAACATACAGAGAAACCAGTCGTCTGAAATCCACCCCCTGTAACTATTGGTAAGTGACAGCAAAGCAAAAATTTATGTGACTAGAGGTGGGTTTCAGCAATGAAAGAAGCCATGCTACTACAAAAGCTCCAATTATAAAATGACAAATTAAAATCTAACATCTTATTGCACACAAGTTTTCAAAACATTTTTTTTTTACAGACAGTCTTTTGTAACATTAGCTGAAAAAGGAAAAAACGTAGGCATATTGGTGAAGCTCTGACACTAATGTAAGAAATTGTAAAATTAGCTAAAAAAGGAAAACAAATTTTAGGCATATTGGTGAAGCTCTGACACTAATGTCAGAAAATCTTTCAACCGTTAGTTTAATTTAATATTCATGTCACATTTAAATATACTAGTAATTTGAAATGTTTAATAAACTAAAACTACTGACTAGCTGTACAAACAAACACTTAAACAAAACCAATCTTTTAACAAGTCTGTTATATGTTCATTTGGAATATTATTGGCAAAATTGTAATAAGATCCTCGTTTGAAACATTTCATGGCACTTTAATTTACAAAAAAAAATATCTGAAGCCTTCCTCGAGTAATGTTAGAAATGTTCATTTGGGGTAGAGTAGAGTTCTTAAGCATGTGTAATGAGAAAAATATTGTTAGTTAAAAATATTAGTTGTTATAATATACTACATAATTTTATAAATGGTGATTCCCTTAAGTATGAAGTTAGAAATTATATACTAGCAAATTCCTACTGGTCAAAAATTTAGTCATACAGAAATATCAGAAGTTAAGTTAAATAAAGTTTAAAAAAACCACATGAATAAAATGCATTTGCAAGCACCTAAACACAACACACATACCAAAAAACTATGGCTGCTGCCAAGAAACACTAATGTCTGTGTGCTTAAACTAGTTCTAAGGCTGATGTACCAAGTTTGAAGGCTAAGCATTTATTAAAATTTAAATTTAAAAAAAACCTCCAACTGATACACAAACAGAACACTGGTAAACAAAATATTGTATTGAAATGTGCGCAAAAATCGCCAAAGCAACTTGTATCTAGTACAAAGGATGTACAAAACTCACAATTGCTTTCTATGTACACAAGGAAAAACAGGGCAAGTCTAAGCTTAACAAACAATTAAACAAAAACATCTTCACCAATTCCATCAAGGAACGTAGCAGCCATGTTTCCAGCACGTGGCGCAGGCTCACCACTGTTAGCGATGACCTGTTCAGATTCTCTAGAAATTAAATTTTCATTCAAACTCATTGTAGATCTGTAAAGTCGACTTCTGTGACCAGCACCCAAGTCTAAACTCAGAGTTGAACCTCTAACGACATTATTTTGGTGATGCAAACCTTCAGTTCTATATTTAGCATTGCTATCGCGATGATCACTTCTATGAACATTTGATCGAGGGGTATGACTATCCTGTATTTTATGATAATTCCCGTCTTTCCTATCATTCAATACTTGTTTTCCAACATCTTGTTTAGTTCTTGTCAAATAATCTTGGCTGGTACCAGATTCTGGTTTCCTGTTACTGGTTGCACAATCTTGGCTGGTACCAGATTCTGGTTTCCTGTTACTGGTTGCACTAGGTGTCCTTACTCTATCGTATGGGTTGTTAACATTAAAAGTTGGAGCTTGACCACTTGATGTTAGACTGTTCATTGTCCCAGTCATACCAGAATTTGTGATATTATTTCCAGATGTATCGGACTTTCTGGATGTTTTTCGTCTACTATTTTCTCTTTTAAGTAATTCTTCATCATATTTTTTACTTAGATTTGGGTCTTTTGGCTTTAATCTGTCTCTGGCACTCTGTTTCTGGCTTTGTTCATTAGACAACCCTTTTTTGTTACTGTTAGTTTGAAGTTTTTCATTCAATCTATTTTGAAGGGATTCAGACAGATCACACTGTTTCTCATAGCGCTGATCTGAATGATGAGAAGATTTTGAAAACTCAAGATTTTGCTCTGTTTCTGGTTTTACATTTTCAGTAGAGTTGTTCTTATCCCCAATAGGTAAGTCAAGGTTGGATACAGCTTGACCTCTATATAACCTTGAATGTCTGTTTGATAATTGACCTTGATCATCAACAAAAGCTTGATTGATTACTCCTAAACTCAGATCTTTAGGTGACAATATTTGCTCAGATCGAGCTCTAAGCAATTTGTTGCCTTCACTGACATTATGCAAGCACTGAGTAGCCCCAGCACTTGGACCAAGTCCAGATATATTTTGCATTGAACTGATACCCCCAGTCCTTGATAAATTTTGCATAGACTGGGAACCAACACTTGGTAAATTTGGCAATCGACCAGTGTTCTGGAGATGAAGTGATGGATGGTCCTTGGATCTTTTATGAACTTTTTTATACTGTCCATTAGTTTGTGTAGAGGTGGATACAGTTTCTTGATTGTCATTCGTTGTACTAGTTACAGGTCCCTCATTGGTGGGACCTGTTCTGACGTCTAAAAAAGCCTCATTTTCCTGATGTAAATCTTCCCGAGAAAAATAAGGTGGTAATGGTTGACTTGATTCCCCCATCAATGGAGAACTACATGTTTCAGTATACGGTGGAGGCTTCGGTTCATATGGATCATCTAGCTAAAATGATAAAATATTAGGTGTTGATTATGATGGCTAACTAAAATAAAGCTGAGATAATAACAGTATAAGATGTTCTTTATTAATAGTATCTAATTGTTTCCTTGACAACACATCAACTTGTGACAGTCTCAAAGATGGCTTAAAGCAAAATGATTGACGATAAATCTGGCAACAATTTTATATATTTGAGTACTACCATATGATGAGAATGTACTTATGGTTACTATACATCTTTACTTTATGTTTTTAATTATAATTTGCATATAAAGAGGACCAGAAGTTCTGTTCAATAATAACTTACATATCCATTGTCAGGCACTGGAATACCAGTAACAAGAGCTTCATCATAGGTAGGTGGCGCATCTGGTGGTCTACAGAAATGGTCATCATGTCCTCGTCTTCCTACAAGAAAAAAAATAGATTATTGTTTGACTTGGCATTAGTCTGGTGAGTCACTGAATCATTAGAATGGTGACAGTCATGGAATCATAGAATGGTGACAGTCACGGAATCATTAGAATGGTGACAGTCACGGAATCATTAGAATGGTGACAGTCACGGAATCATTAGTATGGTGACAGTCACGGAATCATTAGAATGGTGACTGTCACGGAATCATTAGAATGGTGACTGTAACGGAATCATTAGAATGGTGACAGTCACTGAATCATTAGAATGGTGACAGTCACGGAATCATTAGAATGGTGACAGTCATGGAATCATTAGAATGGTGACAGTTACGAAATCATTAGAATGGTGACTGTCACGGAATCATTAGAATGGTGACTAACGGAATCATTAGAATGGTGACAGTCATGGAATCATTAGAATAGTGACTGTCATGGAATCATTAGAATGGTGACAGTCACGGAATCATTAGAATGGTGACAGTCACAGAATCATTAGAATGGTGACAGTCACGGAATCATTAGAATGGTGACAGTCACGGAATCATTAGAATGGTGACAGTCACGGAATCATTAGAATGGTGACTGTCACGGAATCATTAGAATGGTGACTGTAACGGAATCATTAGAATGGTGACAGTCACTGAATCATTAGAATGGTGACAATCACGGAATCATTAGAATGGTGACAGTCATGGAATCATTAGAATGGTGACTGTCACGGAATCATTAGAATGGTGACTAACGGAATCATTAGAATGGTGACAGTCATGGAATCATTAGAATAGTGACTGTCATGGAATCATTAGAATGGTGACAGTCACGGAATCATTAGAATGGTGACAGTCACGGAGTCAATAGAATGGTGACATTCATGGAATCATAAGAATGGTGACAGTCATGGAATCATTAGAATGGTGACAGTCTCAGAATCATTAGAATGGTGAGTCACGGAATCATTAGAATGGTGACATTTATGGAATCATTAGAATGGTGACAGTCACGGAATCATTAGAATGGTGACTGTCATGGAATCATTAGAATGGTGACATTCATGGAATCATTAAAATGGTGACATTCATGGAATCATTAGAATGGTGACAGTCATGGAATCATTAGAATGGTGACAGTCTCAGAATCATTAGAATGGTGAGTCACGGAATCATTAGAATGGTGACAGTCATGGAATCATTAGAATGGTGACAGTCTCAGAATCATTAGAATGGTGAGTCACGGAATCATTAGAATGGTGACATTCATGGAATCATTAGAATGGTGACAGTCACGGAATCATTAGAATGGTGACAGTCATGGAATCATTAGAATGGTGACAGTCATGGAATCATTAGAATGGTGACAGTCTCAGAATCATTAGAATGGTGACAGTCATGGAATCATTAGAATGGTGATAGTCATGGAATCATTAGAATGGTGACAGTCTCAGAATCATTAGAATGGTGAGTCACGGAATCATTAGAATGGTGACATTCATGGAATCATTAGAATGGTGACAGTCACGGAATCATTAGAATGGTGACAGTCATGGAATCATTAGAATGGTGACTGTCATGGAATCATTAGAATGGTGACATTCATGGAATCATTAGAATGGTGACATTCATGGAATCATTAGAATGGTGACAGTCACGGAATCATTAGTCTGGTGACAGTCACGGAATCATTAGAATGGTGACTATCACGGAATCATTAGAATGGTGACAGTCACGGAATCATTAGTCTGGTGATAGTCACGGAATCATTAGAATGGTGACTGTCACGGAATCATTAGAATGGTGACAGTCACTGAATCATTAGTCTGGTGACAGTCATGGAATCATTAGAATGGTGACTGTCACGGAATCATTAGAATGGTGACAGTCATGGAATCATTAGAATGGTGACAGTCATGGAATCATTAGAATGGTGACAGTTACGAAATCATTAGAATAGTGACAGTCACTGAATCATTTGTCTGGTGACAAACACCAGAATCATTTGTTTGGTGACAGCCCCTGAATCATTAGTCTGGTGACAGTCACTGAATCATTAGTCTGGTGACAGTCCCTGAATCATTAGTCTGGTGACAGTCACTGAATCATTAGTCTGGTGACAGTATCTGAATTATTAGTCTTGTGACAGTCACTGAATTATTATTCTGGTGACAGTCCCTGAATCATTAGTCTTCTGACAGTCCATGAATCATTAGTTTAATGACACTCACTAAATCATCAAAACTATTTTAATTACATATGAAATCTATTAGTGTCAAAATATATCTATATTTATGTAAGTAATAAAAAAAATTAGACAAAATGTTCTGCTGAATATGCAAAAATCTTTTCATATATGAAAAATATGGTTCATCTACATTTAAATTTCTGTTTCATATAAAGTAAGAAATATAATTTTTAAATGCAGATACGTAGGCAGATTGTTTAATAATAAGAAGGCATGTATTCTAATCACATTGATACGTAGGCAGATTGTTTTATAATAAGAAGCCATGTATCACATTGCCCTGAACTCGGTAAAATAAGCATAATGTCAGATTACACTTATGACTTACTTCCACGTCTGTCTCTGGTACAGACGCTAGGTCCTGTGCTGCTCATGTCGTTTAATTGTCGAGCTTGTAAACATCTTCTGATGAGCACAAACAGGATACACAGGACAATTAAAAGGAATATAGAGACCACAACTGGTATAATCACACTTATGGTCAGTGTCTGTTGGCTTGGGCCATTGTTAACATCAGATGCTAAAAATAGAAATAAGGACAATAGTAATATAGAGACCACACTTATGGTCAGTGTCTGTTAGCTTGGGCCATTGTAAACATCAGATGCTAAAAATAGAAATCAGGACAGTAGGAATATAGAGACCACACTTATGGTCAGTGTCTGTTGGCTTGGGCCATTGTAAACATCAGATGCTAAAAATAGAAATCAGGACAATAGGAACATAGAGACCACACTTATGGTGAGTTTATGCTGGCTTGGGCCATTGTTAACATCAGATGCTAAAAATAGACATCAGGACAATAGTTATATAGAGACCACACTTATGGTCAGTGTCTGTTGGCTTGGGCCATTGTAAACATCAGATGCTAAAAATAGAAATCAGGACAATAGGAATATAGAGACCACACTTATGGTCAGTGTCTGTTAGCTTGGGTCATTGTAAACATCAGATGCTAAAAATAGAAATCAGGACAATAGGAATATAGAGACCACACTTATGGTCAGTGTCTGTTGGCTTGGGCCATTGTAAACATCAGATGCTAAAAATAGAAATCAGGACAATAGGAATATAGAGACCATACTTATGGTCAGTGTCTGTTGGCTTGGGCCATTGTAAACATCAGATGCTAAAAATGGAAATCAGGACAATAGGAATATAGAGACCACACTTATGGTCGGTGTCTGTTGGCTTGGGTCATTGTAAACATCAGATGCTAAAAATAGAAATCAGGACAATAGGAACATAGAGACCACACTTATGGTGAGTTTATGCTGGCTTGGGCCATTGTAAACATCAGATGCTAAAAATAGAAATCAGGACAATAGGAACATAGAGACCACACTTATGGTGAGTTTATGCTGGCTTGGGCCATTGTAAACATCAGATGCTAAAAATAGACATCAGGACAATAGTAATATAGAGACCACACTTATGGTCAGTGTCTGTTGGCTAGGGCCATTGTAAACATCAGACGCTAAAAATAGAAATCAGGACAATAGGAATATAGAGACCACACTTATGGTCAGTGTCTGTTGGCTTGGGTCATTGTAAACATCAGATGCTAAAAATAGACATCAGGACAATAGGAATATAGAGACCATACTTATGGTCAGTGTCTGTTGGCTAGGGCCATTGTAAACATCAGATGCTAAAAATAGAAATCAGGACAATAGGAATATAGAGACCACACTTATGCTGTTATGGTCAGTGTCTGTTGGCTTGGGTCATTGTTAACATCAGATGCTAAAAATAGAAATCAGGACAATAGGAACATAGAGACCACACTTATGGTCAGTGTCTGTTGGCTTGGGCCATTGTAAACATCAGATGCTAAAAATGGAAATCGGGACAATAGGAACATAGAGACCACACTTATGGTCAGTGTCTGTTGGCTTGGGTCATTGTAAACATCAGAAGCTAAAAATAGACATCAGGACAGTAGGAATATAGAGACCACACTTATGGTCAGTGTCTGTTGGCTTGGGCCATTGTAAACATCAGATGCTAAAAATAGACATCAGGACAGTAGGAATATAGAGACCACACTTATGGTCAGTGTCTGTTGGCTTGGGCCATTGTAAACATCAGATGCTAAAAATAGACATCAGGACAGTAGGAATATAGAGACCACACTTATGGTCAGTGTCTGTTAGCTTGGGCCATTGTAAACATCAGATGCTAAAAATAGAAATCAGGACAATAGTAATATAGAGACCACACTTATGGTCAGTGTCTGTTGGCTAGGGCCATTGTAAACATCAGACGCTAAAAATAGAAATAAGGACAATAGTAATATAGAGACCACACTTATGGTCAGTGTCTGTTGGCTTGGGCCATTGTAAACATCAGATGCTAAAAATAGAAATCAGGACAATAGGAATATAGAGACCACACTTATGGTCAGTGTCTGTTAGCTTGGGCCATTGTAAACATCAGATGCTAAAAATAGAAATAAGGACAATAGTAATATAGAGACCACACTTATGGTCAGTGTCTGTTAGCTTGGGCCATTGTAAACATCAGATGCTAAAAATAGACATCAGGACAGTAGGAATATAGAGACCACACTTATGATCAGTGTCTGTTGGCTTGGGTCATTGTAAACATCAGATGCTAAAAATAGACATCAGGACAGTAGGAATATAGAGACCACACTTATGGTCAGTGTCTGTTGGCTTGGGTCATTGTAAACATCAGATGCTAAAAATAGACATCAGGACAGTAGGAATATAGAGACCACACTTATGGTCAGTGTCTGTTGGCTTGGGTCATTGTAAACATCAGATGCTAAAAATAGACATCAGGACAGTAGGAATATAGAGACCACACTTATGGTCAGTGTCTGTTGGCTTGGGTCATTGTAAACATCAGATGCTAAAAATAGACATCAGGACAGTAGGAATATAGAGACCACACTTATGGTCAGTGTCTGTTGGCTTGGGTCATTGTAAACATCAGATGCTAAAAATAGACATCAGGACAATAGTAATATAGAGACCACACTTATGGTCAGTGTCTGTTGGCTTGGGTCATTGTAAACATCAGATGCTAAAAATAGACATCAGGACAGTAGGAATATAGAGACCACACTTATGGTCAGTGTCTGTTGGCTTGGGTCATTGTAAACATCAGATGCTAAAAATAGACATCAGGACAGTAGGAATATAGAGACCACACTTATGGTCAGTGTCTGTTGGCTTGGGTCATTGTAAACATCAGATGCTAAAAATAGACATCAGGACAGTAGGAATATAGAGACCACACTTATGGTCAGTGTCTGTTGGCTTGGGTCATTGTAAACATCAGATGCTAAAAATAGACATCAGGACAATAGTAATATAGAGACCACACTTATGGTCAGTGTCTGTTAGCTTGGGCCATTGTAAACATCAGATGCTAAAAATAGACATCAGGACAGTAGGAATATAGAGACCACACTTATGGTCAGTGTCTGTTGGCTTGGGTCATTGTAAACATCAGATGCTAAAAATAGACATCAGGACAGTAGGAATATAGAGACCACACTTATGGTCAGTGTCTGTTGGCTTGGGTCATTGTAAACATCAGATGCTAAAAATAGACATCAGGACAGTAGGAATATAGAGACCACACTTATGGTCAGTGTCTGTTGGCTTGGGTCATTGTAAACATCAGATGCTAAAAATAGACATCAGGACAGTAGGAATATAGAGACCACACTTATGGTCAGTGTCTGTTGGCTTGGGTCATTGTAAACATCAGATGCTAAAAATAGACATCAGGACAATAGTAATATAGAGACCACACTTATGGTCAGTGTCTGTTGGCTTGGGTCATTGTTAACATCAGATGCTAAAAATAGAAATCAGGACAATAGTAATATAGAGACCACACTTATGGTCAGTGTCTGTTGGCTTGGGTCATTGTAAACATCAGATGCTAAAAATAGAAATCAGGACAATAGGAATATAGAGACCACACTTATGGTCAGTGTCTGTTGGCTTGGGTCATTGTAAACTTCAGAGGCTAAAAATAGAAATCAGGACAATAGTAATATAGAGACCACACTTATGGTCAGTGTCTGTTGGCTTGGGCCATTGTAAACATCAGATGCTAAAAATAGAAATAAGGACAACAGTAATATAGAGACCACACTTATGGTCAGTGTCTGTTGGCTTGGGTCATTGTAAACATCAGATGCTAAAAATAGAAATCAGGACAATAGGAATATAGAGACCACACTTATGGTCAGTGTCTGTTGGCTTGGGCCATTGTAAACATCAGATGATAAAAATAGAAATAAGGACAACAGTAATATAGAGACCACACTTATGGTCAGTGTCTGTTGGCTTGGGTCATTGTAAACATCAGATGCTAAAAATAGAAATCAGGACAATAGTAATATAGAGACCACACTTATGGTCAGTGTCTGTTGGCTTGGGCCATTGTAAACATCAGATGCTAAAAATAGAAATAAGGACAACAGTAATATAGAGACCACACTTATGGTCAGTGTCTGTTGCCTTGGGTCATTGTAAACATCAGATGCTAAAAATAGAAATCAGGACAATAGGAACATAGAGACCACACTTATGGTCAGTGTCTGTTGGCTTGGGCCATTGTAAACATCAGATGCTAAAAATAGAAATCAGGACAATAGTAATATAGAGACCACACTTATGGTCAGTGTCTGTTGGCTTGGGCCATTGTAAACATCAGATGCTAAAAATAGAAATAAGGACAACAGTAATATAGAGACCACACTTATGGTCAGTGTCTGTTGGCTTGGGTCATTGTAAACATCAGATGCTAAAAATAGAAATCAGGACAATAGGAACATAGAGACCACAACTGGTATAATCATATAATCAAAAGCCTTCCTAAAAAGATACAAAGGTTATAGCCCCGACACGATTACGTATAGACACACGGACAGACTGATCACTATAAGGTGTCCGCCAATCAATACGTTAGAAGGCCCAAATTACCCCTAAGAAAAGTTTTCACATCGTAGTTAAATATTAAATACATATGTAATCTCACCTGAACAACCAAAGGTTTCGTCAGTCCCATCGTCACAGTGGTCTACGTGGTCACACGCTAGCTTGTTAGGTATACATTGGCCAGAGGAACAACGGAAATGTGTATTTAAATTACAGCCTGTAAATGTAAACAACATGGTCACATGACAGCTTGTCAGGTATACATTGGCCAGAGGAACAACGGAAATGTGTATTTAAATTACAGCCTGTAAATATACATGATAACTTGTTAGGTAAAAAAAACAATATGATCACATGATAGCTTGATATACAGCTGAAAAGTCCTGCGGAGTTTAAGCTTGTAGATATAAATAAATGATCATGTGACTATACATTACATAATGTTAGATTTTTAGCTTTCCCGATTCTTACCAGATGTATAGTAGTTAGTAAAGGATGTGAATGCCAACTTGAACGTCAACGCATTCCTTACGGTTCCCTGTAGCCTGATGTAGAACCCGTCAGTGTGAGTAAAGCCGTCAAATGGTGATGTATTAGATGGATAAAGTGTTCCAACTAATTTCCCACTGGATGTCAAACCAGCACGGACTTCAACTTTGACTGTACCAACATACATATTAACTCCATAATCTGTAAAAAAAATAGAAAAATGTCAGTTTACAGTACAGATATAATTTGTTAAGAAAATACCAATGACAGTTTACAGAAAAACAGAAAATGGTCAGTTTATAGGACAGTTATAAACTGCTAACAAAACAGACAACTGACACATTATGGAACATTTATAATGTGTTAACAAAACAGAAAACAGTCAGTTTACATCAAAAAAAGTATCGCCTGCATTCCACATCAGTAGTGACCAAAAAATACTTTAAAAGCAACACATAAATATCATATATATATATGGTCATCATATAAAATGTATAATGCATTGTCAAGGTCAGGTAGCAAACTGTCGTGTACCTTCCATATTTGTCAAGGTCAGGTAGCAAACTGTCATGTACCTTTCATATTTGTCAAGGTCAGGTAGCAAACTGTCGTGTACCTTTAATATTTGTCAAGGTCAGGTAGCAAACTGTCATGTACCTTTCATATTTGTCAAGGTCAGGTAGCAAACTGTCGTGTACCTTCCATATTTGTCAAGGTCAGGTAGCAAACTGTCATGTACCTTTCATATTTGTCAAGGTCAGGTAGCAAACTGTCATGTACCTTTAATATTTGTCAAGGTCAGGTAGCAAACTGTCATGTACCTTCCATATTTGTAAAGGTCAGGTAGCAAACTGTCATGTACCTTTCATATTTGTCAAGGTCAGGTAGCAAACTGTCATGTACCTTCCATATTTGTCAAGGTCAGGTAGCAAACTGTCGTGTGCCTTTCATATTTGTCAAGGTCAGGTAGCAAACTGTCATGTACCTTCCATATTTGTCAAGGTCAGGTAGCAAACTGTCGTGTGCGTTTCATATTTGTCAAGGTCAGGTAGCAAACTGTCGTGTGCCTTTCATATTTGTCAAGGTCAGGTAGCAAACTGTCATGTACCTTCCATATTTGTCAAGGTCAGGTAGCAAACTGTCGTGTACCTTCCATATTTGTCAAGGTCAGGTAGCAAACTGTCGTGTACCTTTCATATTTGTCAAGGTCAGGTAGCAAACTGTCGTGTACCTTCCATATTTGTCAAGGTCAGGTAGCAAACTGTCGTGTACCTTTCATATTTGTCAAGGTCAGATAGCAAACTGTCGTGTACCTTCCATATTTGTCAAGGTCGGGTAGCAAACTGTCATGTACCTTTCATATTTGTCAAGGTCAGGTAGCAAACTGTCGTGTACCTTCCATATTTGTCAAGGTCAGGTAGCAAACTGTCATGTACCTTCCATATTTGTCAAGGTCATGTAGCAAACTGTCGTGTACCTTCTATAAGCAACCTATATACCAATTATTGTCCTCCTACCATGCATGGTTACTGAGAAACTGACATAATCCAATAACTTAAACATAGTCACTGGACCACAATATTGAGGTCAAAGTAAGGTGACAGGTGACAGACTGATCGAGGTCAAAGTTAGGTGACAGGTGACAGACTGATCGAGGTCAAAGTAAGTTGACAGGTGACAGATAAGTACTCTTTATAAGCTACCAATGGACCAAATTTGGCTGACCTATAGCATAAGCTTACTTAAGGAATATTTCTGAACAGATATAATATTGTTTGGGTCTGTTTACACCTAATAAACTGTGACACAGTTTATGAATGGTGTAAACAGACCCAAACCATGTTATAGAGTATAACCTGTTTACACCTAATAAACCGTGACGCAGTTTATGAATGGTGTAAACCGACCCAAACGCTATAGCTTGGTATAAAATATTTACAAATATAAGGTGACCATGTTCTAATTCGCATAGAGCCAGCTCGCAATAATCTATTTCTTAAGTATAACCTGTTTACACCTAATAAACCCTGAAGCAGTTTATGAATGGTGTAAACTGACCCAAACCATGTTATAGAGTATAACCTGTTTAGAAATATTCCTTATAATTGTAACTATACAAGTAAATCTTGACAATTTTTATGGTAAAAACATCAAATGACATCATGAGACTATTTGAATTTTAATGCAGTAAGAATAGGTCATGTGACAAACCAAAGTTCTAATTATATAATATGGCTGCTTCATTTGAATTAGCAATTCAGGTTACACAGCAAATGTAATTATAAAGAAAATGTCATGTGTTAAGACTGTCACTGCCAGACACTCATATTTATCCTGCAATCAGTACATTTACTGTCCAAACAATGATAGCTGGATAAATTTTTGCTTCATTCAGCAGTGCCGAATCAGATCTTATGGTACCCTTGACCTCATTTCTTGCAATATTTAGTATCCTTAGCTTGTTTACGACGTTTGTGGCGTCAGTCTCACTAGACTACGCACACAAAATTTTAACTCGGACAACAGATAGAAATGAATGTTTTTCAGTATTATAAAATGTATTTTAGGGTTGCAGGATAAAAACAATATTCGTACCTTGTCAAAAATTATACAGTTTATTTGTACTCGCTTGGAAACTGGTGAGAAATGCTCAGCATAGCCTCACATTTTTACCCGTTTCTAAGGCTCGCACAAATAAATTATATATTTTCTGACAATGTACGAATATTGTATATGTCTTGCTTTCAGTTACTTTCATCTCAGGCGAGACAAAAACAAACAGTCAAAATCTATTAACAAAAAAGAAAAGAATCAAAACACAGTTATCTACTTACCTGAAGAAAACCTGTTGACTTTTATGTATGTACTTACCTGAAGAAAACCTGTTGACTTTTATGTATGTAGCCTTGTATCCTGGTTGTGTCTTCACAACCCATACACAGTCAAATGGCACGTCAAATCTGATTGGTTTAAATTCTATATTTCCTCCATTCAAGGTCATGTAGTAGCTGCCACAATCTGAAGACATAACTAGATATTTATAACAAATGTTGACAATATGTTTCTATTTTACACATACTGACACTACACTACTATATATAGACCTGGACATTACTTTCGTTTTATTTCATTTTACAATTAATAAACAATATGGTGGGTGTACAGATATAAAAATGAACAATTAAATGCAGTTACAGATGTGGTTTTCATATGAAATATAACAATTAAGGACTTAAAATGCAGTCAATAAGCTTTATATGTACGTAATCAAAAGTCCAAAATTGATAAATATTGTATGTCTGTTAGTACTTACTTGCTATTGGAGTCACAAAGTTTTCATATGCTGCAAAATAAAACGCTTCATAATATAAGTAACCATGTCAAAACATTTCAATTTGATACAATTAATATATGTGTTGAGAAAAAAATTAAATTTAGTCACTATTATCAGTAATGGCTGTAGACTTGTTGATGTTTTATTGTTTAATATAGAGTACAAGGTTCTTTTGCTATATTTTTGCTGCGGAATTAAGTTTTTTATTTTGCTTCCATACAAGTTATCCTCCAGAAACCACCAGGGATGGACAGACAAATGAACACAAACGTAAGTTATCATATAACTACCTTCCTACTTCATGTGTGGGGTATAAAAACTGGATAATTCACTCACAAGCAGATTATGTAACCCACCAGAATAATCCCTGTATGAGTCAATATTGCCCCAGCCTGTGTCTCCTACCTGATATAAACCGGTATGTGGTATTAAATCCTAGATCATCCCTGTATGAGTCAATATTGCCCCAGCCTGTGTCACCTACCTGATATAAACCGGTATGTGGTATTGAATCCTAGATAATCCCTGTATGAGTCAGTATTGCCCCAGCCTGTATCACCTACCTGATATAAACCAGTATGTGGTATTAAATCCTAAATAATCCCTGTATGCGTCAGTATTGCCCCAGCCTGTATCACCTACCTGATATAAACCTGTATGTGGTATTAAATCCTAAATAATCCCTGTATGAGTCAGTATTGCCCCAGCCTGTATCACCTACCTGATATAAACCTGTATGTGGTATTAAATCCTAAATAATCCCTGTATGAGTCAATATTGCCCCAGCCTGTGTCACCTACCTGATATAAACCGGTATGTGGTATTGAATCCTAGATAATCCCTGTATGAGTCAGTATTGCCCCAGCCTGTATCACCTACCTGATATAAACCAGTATGTGGTATTAAATCCTAAATAATCCCTGTATGAGTCAATATTGCCCCAGCCTGTGTCACCTACCTGATATAAACCGGTATGTGGTATTGAATCCTAGATCATCCCTGTATGAGTCAGTATTGCCCCAGCCTGTATCACCTACCTGATATAAACCAGTATGTGGTATTAAATCCTAAATAATCCCTGTATGCGTCAGTATTGCCCCAGCCTGTATCACCTACCTGATATAAACCTGTATGTGGTATTAAATCCTAAATAATCCCTGTATGAGTCAGTATTGCCCCAGCCTGTATCACCTACCTGATATAAACCTGTATGTGGTATTAAATCCTAAATAATCCCTGCATGAGTCAGTATTGCCCCAGCCTGTATCACCTGCCTGATATAAACTGGTATGTGGTATTAAATCCTAGATAATCCCTGTATGAGTCAGTATTGCCCCAGGCTGTGTCACCTACCTGATATAAACCTGTATGTGGTATTAAATCCTAGATAATCCCTGTATGAGTCAGTATTGCCCCAGGCTGTGTCACCTACCTGACATAAATCTGTATGTGGTATTAAATCCTAAATAATCCCTGTATGAGTCAGTAATGCCCCAGCCTGTGTCACCTACCTGATATAAACCGGTATGTGGTATTAAATCCTAAATAATCCCTGTATGAGTCAGTAATGCCCCAGCCTGTGTCACCTACCTGATATAAGCTGGTATGTGGTATTAAATCCTAAATAATCCCTGTATGAGTCAGTAATGCCCCAGCCTGTGTCACCTACCTGATATAAACCGGTATGTGGTATTAAATCCTAAATAATCCCTGTATGAGTCAGTATTGCCCCAGCCTGTGTCACCTACCTGATATAAACCGGTATGTGGTATAAAATCCTAAATAATCCCTGTATGAGTCAGTATTGCCCCAGCCTGTGTCACCTACCTGATATAAACCGGTAAGTGGTATTAAATCCTAGATCATCCCTGTACGAGTCAGTATTGCCCCAGCCTGTATCACCTACCTGATATAAACCGGTATGTAGTATTTAATCCTAGATCATCCCTGTATGAGTCAGTATTGCCCCAGCCTGTGTCCCCTACCTGATATAAACCTGTATGTGGTATTAAATCCTAAATAATCCCTGTATGAGTCAGTATTGCCCCAGCCTGTATCACCTACCTGATATAAACCTGTATGTGGTATTAAATCCTAGATAATCCCTGTATGAGTCAGTATTGCCCCAGCCTGTATCACCTACCTGATATAAACCGGTATGTGGTATTAAATCCTAAATAATCCCTGTATGAGTCAGTATTGACCCAGCCTGTGTCACCTACCTGATATAAACCGGTATGTGGTATTAAACCCTAGATAATCCCTGTATGAGTCAGTATTGCCCCAGCCTGTGTCAAACATTATCTGAAGTTCATTGCCATCAGATACTACTATAGGACGCTTCGTATCCTCAGTTATCACCAGTGGAACTTGGAAATCTTTACTAGGATCAAACTAAAATACACAAGAACATATTGATGGTTTAATATCAGGGTTAGTGGTACCCATTTTCATACCTTTGAAAGAATTCGGAATTTCACTCTGATATTTACTGTAAAAATGTATTGTAACATTAATTGTTGGTTCAGCAACAACTCATAAAATGTGTTTTTTTTTGTTAGTTTATATTCTCTTTAAATATTAACATGAAAGCAACATAACTGTGCATCCACATCCAATTTATGCTACATTAGCGGTACTCATCAAAACAAACACATTTAAACACAAAATGTACACAGGAGACTATCAAGGTAGATAACTCTATTTGTTATACTTTAAGATGAACAAAACAGCACATTTTTTTTTTTCTTATAAACTAGAGTGAAAAAGAATTAAATACCACTGGGAAGGCAAGACAGGAAAATCTCAAACACCCAAGTGAAAGGATTTCTGGTCTCCAATAAGGATCTTCGGACACTGACACACTATATGATCAATAACACACAAAGTTACAAAAACTCTTTGTCTTTTTGTACTGCAGCATAATCAAAAAAGAAATCAGCAAATTATTTTTTTCGAAATACAGGTAACAAAACGAAATAAAGTTATTTTGTTGAAAACTGAAGAAAATCAAGCATAAAACTAAAAAAAAAAATAATGAGTGGTTTAATAAAAAAATAAATAAAAAAGCACATAAAATCTAGAGGTCATGACACTAAAGAGACCAAACAAATTTGGACCATATAAGAAAATAGTACTTTAAATAAAATAGTCCTGTTTATCTCAGTATAAATGGATTTTAATGAATGAGTTTTTCTGTGACAATTTTGAGTCCTAATTTGTTCAGTTGTTGTTTAGGATGTTGTCACATTTACACATGATCTATAAAACCAAGATTTTCTTAAAAGAAAGTGCTATTTTTTTAGTGGGCTTAAACACTGTAGCTGGTCTTCTCTTAGGTTTTAAAGTGGTGATGAGATTTTGAGAGAACATAGGCCTGCCATGTACGATTCTGAATATATTTGGTGTCGGTCAAACAACTTAAGGTAAAAGATCTGGGTTTTTAAAAAAAAATCGAAGAATGTGTCCATGGGACACGGATGCCCCCGCTAAATGAAGTCCCAAACAGGAAGTAGTTGTCCGACAGGTCTGAAAGTTGCTTAGGACATACAACTTATGATACTGAACCACCCTGCCAAATTTCAAATTGTTCTCATGTACGGTTTCTGAGAAAAGCTTGACGGAAATTCGTACATACGGACGGACGTATTTACGTACAAATGAAGTCCCAAACAGGAAGTAGTTGTCCGACAGGTCTGAAAGTCGCTTAGGACGTACAACTTGTGATACTGAACCACCCTGCCAAATTTCAAATTGTTCTCATGTACGGTTTCTGAGAAAAGCTTGACGGAAATTTGTTCGGACGTACAGACGGACGGACGGACGGACGGACAGACGGACGGACGGACATGAGTAAAACTTAATGCCCCCCGACATGTCGTCGCGGGGGCATAAAAATAACAGGTTTAGTAGAAAATCTTAAAGAATAGAATTAGTGTTTTCACACCATCTACAAACAAATCAATCCATATATAATTTAAACATAATTTGAAAAAAGGATTGATCCCCACCCAAGTTGGTGACTTTTTCTCAATACCCTTAGGCTGAGAGAAATCCATCTCTCCTCTAGATCAAGATTAAATACTATTTATGTATGATAGTATCATTCCAACAGAAAATAATGTAAACTAATGTAAAATTGTAAAATATAATACAACATTGATGTAAAGTCTCATCTGATTGGATATTCTAATACAACATTGATGTAAAGTCTCATCTGATTGGATATTCTAATACAACATTGATGTAAAGTCTCATCTGATTGGATATTCTAATACAACATTGATGTAAAGTCTAATCTGATTGGATATTCTAACACAACATTGTTGTAAAGTGCCTAAGCAGATTAAATATTCAGGTTTGTAAAATTAATAATCTACTGTCTGCATGCCATGATACAGAATACCATGATGCTTCTTGTTCATGTAAATAACAGATTACTGAAAATTGTACTTACATATAAAGCGCCACCTGGAGCTATATCAAAGTCATCAAAGAAGAGGACAACTTTATCTGTACTTATTCGACTTCTGATTTGAAATCTCATCTGTTCTCCGTTCTTAAGGTAATAATTTGGGAAATAGGTAGATGTCACATGACCTGTTCTATCACGCGAGGAGTCTCCTACTATCTCATACCTACGTTCTGCAAAAGAATTATATATGAAATACATAGATGTCACATGACCTGTTCTATCACGTGAGGAGTCTCCTATTATCTCATACCTACGTTCTGCAAAAGAATTATATATGAAATACGTAGATGTCACATGACCTGTTCTATCACGTGAGGAGTCTCCTACTATATCATACCTACGTTCTGCAAAAGAATTATATATGAAATACGTAGATGTCACATGACCTGTTCTATCACGTGAGGAGTCTCCTACTATATCATACCTACGTTCTGCAAAAGAATTATAAATGAAATACGTAGATGTCACATGACCTGTTCTATCACTGAGGAGTCTCCTACTATATCATACCTACGTTCTGCAAAAGAATTATAAATGAAATACGTAGATGTCACATGACCTGTTCTATCACTGAGGAGTCTCCTACTATATCATACCTACGTTCTGCAAAAGAATTATATATGAAATACGTAGATGTCACATGACCTGTTCTATCACGTGAGGAGTCTCCTATTATCTCATACCTACGTTCTGCAAAAGAATTATAAATGAAATACGTAGATGTCACATGACCTGTTCAATCACGCGAGGAGTCTCCTACTATATCATACCTACGTTCTGCAAAAGAATTATATATGAAATACGTAGATGTCACATGACCTGTTCTATCACGTGAGGAGTCTCCTACTATCTCATACCTATGTTCTGCAAAAGAATTATAAATGAAATACGTAGATGTCACATGACCTGTTCTATCACTGAGGAGTCTCCTACTATATCATACCTACGTTCTGCAAAAGAATTATATATGAAATACGTAGATGTCACATGTTCTGTTCTATCACTGAGGAGTCTCCTACTATATCATACCTACGTTCTGCAAAAGAATTATATATGAAATACGTAGATGTCACATGACCTGTTCTATCACGTGAGGAGTCTCCTACTATATCATACCTATGTTCTGCAAAAGAATTATATATGAAATATGTAGATGTCATATGACCTGTTCTATCACGTGAGGAATCTCCTACTATATCATACCTATGTTCTGCAAAAGAATTATAAATGAAATACGTAGATGTCACATGACCTGTTCTATCACGTGAGGAATCTCCTACTATATCATACCTACATTCTGCAAAAGAATTATAAATGAAATACGTAGGTGTCACATGACCTGTTCTATCACGTGAGGAATCTCCTACTATATCATACCTACGTTCTGCAAAAGAATTATATATGAAATACGTAGATGTCACATGACCTGTTCTATCACGTGAGGAGTCTCCTACTATCTCATACCTACGTTCTGCAAAGGAATTATATATGAAATACGTAGATGTCACATGACCTGTTCTATCACGTGAGGAGTCTCCTACTATCTCATACCTACGTTCTGCAAAAGAATTATAAATGAAATACGTAGATGTCATATGACCTGTTCTATCACGTGAGGAGTGTCCTACTATCTCATACCTACGTTCTGCAAAAGAATTATATATGAAATATGTAGATGTCACATGACCTGTTCTATCACGTGAGGAGTCTCCTACTATCTCATACCTATGTTCTGCAAAAGAATTATATATGAAATACGTAGATGTCACATGACCTGTTCTATCACGTGAGGAGTCTCCTATTATCTCATACCTACGTTCTGCAAAAGAATTATAAATGAAATACGTAGATGTCACATGACCTGTTCTATCTCTGAGGAGTCTCCTACTATATCATACCTACGTTCTGCAAAAGAATTATATATGAAATACGTAGATGTCACATGACCTGTTCTATCACGTGAGGAGTCTCCTACTTTTTCATACCTACGTTCTGCAAAAGAATTATATATGAAATACGTAGATGTCACATGACCTGTTCTATCACGTGAGGAGTCTCCTACTATCTCATACCTATGTTCTGCAAAAGAATTATATATGAAATACGTAGATGTCACATGACCTGTTCTATCACATAAGGAGTCTCCTACTATCTCATATTTACGTTCTGAAAAAGAATTATATATGAAATACGTAGATGTCACATGACCTGTTCTATCATGCGAGGAGTCTCCTACTATCTCATATTTACGTTCTGTAAAAGAATTATATATGAAATACATAGATGTCACATGACCTGTTCTATCACGTGAGGAGTCTCCTACTATATCATACCTACGTTCTGCAAAAGAATTATAAATGAAATACGTAGATGTCACATGACCTGTTCTATCACGTGAGGAGTCTCCTACTATATCATACCTACGTTCTGCAAAAGAATTATAAATGAAATACGTAGATGTCACATGACCTGTTCTATCACGTGAGGAGTCTCCTACTATCTCATACCTACGTTCTGCAAAAGAATTATATATGAAATACGTAGATGTCACATGACCTGTTCTATCACGTGAGGAGTCTCCTACTATCTCATACCTACGTTCTGCAAAAGAATTATATATGAAATACGTAGATGTCACATGACCTGTTCTATCACGTGAGGAGTCTCCTACTATATCATACCTACGTTCTGCAAAAGAATTATAAATGAAATACGTAGATGTCACATGACCTGTTCTATCACACGAGGAGTCTCCTACTATCTCATATTTACGTTCTGTAAAAGAATTATATATGAAATACATAGATGTCACATGACCTGTTCTATCACGTGAGGAGTCTCCTACTATATCATACCTACGTTCTGCAAAAGAATTATAAATGAAATACGTAGATGTCACATGACCTGTTCTATCACGTGAGGAGTCTCCTACTATATCATACCTACATTTTGCAAAAGAATTATAAATGAAATGGCACTCAAAAAGAACTTGAAGTAATAAACCTGAATACCTTAATTTGAATAATTTAATTTTTGAAGTATAAAATTTTATGATTGGTTGAAAAATTGTGTGTATACTCCAAAGAATAAAGCTTTAGTTGTCATTGTAGCACAAGCAAAGGGTGTAAAATGAAATTTAATTTCTCATGTTGTCTTTCTCATGAAAACGATGAAACCACTAATTAACCTTGGTTTAAAAATGCTTTTCAATTTTTTTCTTCCTTTTGTATATTTCAAAAAAGAGTAGGCTCATTGTAGCCGCTACAAAAGGCTAAATTCTCCGACCCTACCCAATACTCCATACTTTTCCAGTGGCAGTCAAAATTTTGTTCCCCGTGTCCCATCCCACCCCTTTTTCAATTGATGTATTGTTTGTTAACTTGTTCCTGTCCTGAATATAGCTGAAATACTGCTCGCTGAACGTAAAGCAAACATCCAATCAATTGATCAATTTCTTTCCTTTTTTGTTTGGTTGTGGGAGTGGGGTTTAACGCCACTTTCAGCCATTTGTCAGCTATCTTGCGAGTACATTTTTAATTGGGAGAGGAAGCGACACGAATTGCAACCTTAGTGTTAACAAAACCATGTCATTAATGGTAGATGATTTACTACCTTAACCACTTGGCCACTGAGGCCCTATGACTAACAGGATGGGTGTTTTTACAATCACCCTTCTGGAACACATGATATCTATTTTTTCATAGGATTTAGTGTTTATTTTATTGTATGATTGTTGGTCATTTCATATAAAACATTTTCTGTTTTAAAAAACAGCTTTGTAAGTTTGTTTCCCATTTACCTTATACTACAAGGAAACATATTTTGGTGAGGGTGAGGGTGCGTGACAAATGAAAACTGCTTACTGTGTATGGTTCATATTATGCTCCTTTTGTAGATCAAGAAGAGTGCTTTTTAAAATTAACAATTATTTCTTAGAGATATTCAGCGTTTTAAAATATGGTAGTTTTTTTCATTTTCAGGGTGATTTTCCATAGTAAAATTTGACCTAAATTAGAATGGAAGTATACAATCAATTGTTGTCTATTAGAAATCCTTTGGGTAATGTCGTCTGCAGTTAAGGCTGGAAAAGTCTCATGGTTTTTCGGAATTCCATTAAACGTCACCAAAGCAGACAAACTTTTGTAACCAACGCAAGGTCCCTTTAAAACCAAAATGGCTGACTTATTATGTAAAATTCTCGTAGCAAAAGTCAAGGACAATTTGTAACAAGTCAACAACAGAGACAGTATAAAACATGAACAGGTTATCATATCTAAATTTTATACCAAACAAATTTTCCAAGGGGGTGTGGCATTTAGTATAACCATCACTTACCTACAGTGGTATACTGTAACTCCATATGCACATTGGTATTTGGTGTATGACAGACAGCTACATACAGAACACTGGACGATGTGTTATAACTAGTCCAAGAACTGTCTGTTATATACTTCACAGTCTCATTGTAATAGAATCCATCAAACAAATAGGCATAGGAGCATCTGTCATATAAAACAATCATTGTAATAGAATCCATCAAACACAAAGGCATAGGAGCACCTGTCATATAAAACAATCATTGTAATAGTATCCACCAAACAAATAGCCATAGGAGCACCTGTCATATAAAACAATCATTGTAATAGTATCCATCAAACACAAGGGCATAGGAGCACATGTCATATAAAACATTCATTGTAATAGAATCCATCAAACACAAAGGCATAGGAGCACCTGTCATATAAAACAATCATTGCAATAGAATCCATCAAACACAAAGGCATAGGAGCACCTGTCATATAACACAATCATTGTAATAGTATCCATTAAACACAAGGGCATTGGAGCACCTGTCATATAAAACAATCATTGTAACAGAATCCATCAAACACAAAAGCATTGGAGCACCTGTCATATAAAACAATCATTGTAATAGAATCCATCAAACAAATAGGCATAGGAGCATCTGTCATATAAAACAATCATTGTAATAGAATCCATCAAACACAAAGGCATAGGAGCACCTGTCATATAAAACAATCATTGTAATAGTATCCATTAAACACAAGGGCATTGGAGCACCTGTCATATAAAACAATCATTGCAATAGAATCCATCAAACACAAAGGCATAGGAGCACCTGTCATATAACACAATCATTGTAATAGTATCCATTAAACACAAGGGCATTGGAGCACCTGTCATATAAAACAATCATTGCAATAGAATCCATCAAACACAAAGGCATAGGAGCACCTGTCATATAACACAATCATTGTAATAGTATCCATTAAACACAAGGGCATTGGAGCACCTGTCATATAAAACAATCATTGTAACAGAATCCATCAAACACAAAGGCATAGGAGCACCTGTCATATAAAACAATCATTGCAATAGAATCCATCAAACACAAAGGCATAGGAGCACCTGTCATATAACACAATCATTGTAATAGTATCCATTAAACACAAGGGCATTGGAGCACCTGTCATATAAAACAATCATTGTAACAGAATCCATCAAACACAAAAGCATTGGAGCACCTGTCATATAAAACAATCATTGTAATAGTATCCATCAAACACAAGGGCATATGACCACCTGTCATATAAAACAATCATTGTAATAGTATTCATCAAAGACAAAGACATCGGTGCACCTGTGATATAAAACAATCACTGTAATAGAATCCACCAAACAAATAGGCATAGGAGCACCTGTCATATAAAACAATCATTGCAATAGAATCCATCAAACACAAAGGCATAGGAGCACCTGTCATATAACACAATCATTGTAATAGTATCCATTAAACACAAGGGCATTGGAGCACCTGTCATATAAAACAATCATTGTAACAGAATCCATCAAACACAAAAGCATTGGAGCACCTGTCATATAAAACAATCATTGTAATAGTATCCATCAAACACAAGGGCATAGGAGCACATGTCATATAAAACATTCATTGTAATAGAATCCATCAAACACAAAGGCATAGGAGCACCTGTCATATAAAAAAATCATTGCAATAGAATCCATCAAACACAAAGGCATAGGAGCACCTGTCATATAACACAATCATTGTAATAGTACCCATTAAAGACAAAGACATCGGTGCACCTGTGATATAAAACAATCACTGTAATAGAATCCACCAAACAAATAGGCATAGGAGCACCTGTCATATAAAACAATCATTGTAATAGAATCCATTAAACACAAAGGCATTGGAGCACCTGTCATATAAAACAATCATTGTAATAGAATCCATCAAACAAATAGGCATAGGAGCACCTGTCATATAAAACAATCATTGTAATAGTATCCATCAAAGACAAAGACATAGGAGCACCTGTCATATAAAACAATCATTGTTATAGTATCCATCAAAGACAAAGGAGCACCTGTCATATAAAACAATCATTGTAATAGAATCCATCAAACAAATAGGCATAGGAGCACCTGTCATATAAAACAATCATTGTAATAGAATCCATCAAACACAAAGGCATTGGAGCACCTGTCATATAAAACAATCATTGTAATAGAATCCATCAAACAAATAGGCATAGGAGAACCTGTCATATAAAACAATCATTGTAATAGAATCCATCAAACAAATAGGCATAGGAGAACCTGTCATATAAAACAATCATTGTAATAGAATCCATCAAACAAATAGGCATAGGAGCACCTGTCATATAAAACAATCATTGTAATAGTATCCATAAAACAAATAGGCATAGGAGCACCTGTCATATAACACAATCATTGTAATAGAATCCATCAAACAGATAGGCATAGGAGCACCTGTCATATAACACAATCATTGTAATAGTATCAATCAAACACAAAGACATAGGAGCACCTGTCATATAACACAATCATTGTAATATAATCCATCAAACAAATATTCATAAGAGCATCTGTCATATAAAACAATCATTGTAATAGAATCCATCAAACACAAAGGCAAAGGAGCAACTGTCATTTAAAACAATCATTGTAATAGTATCCATCAAGCAAATAGGCATTGGAGCACCTGTCATATAAAACAATCATTGTAATAGAATCCATCAAACACTAAGACATAGGAGCACCTGTCATTTAAAACAATCATTGTAATAGTATCCATCAAGCAAATAGGCATAGGAGCACCTGTCATATAAAACAATCATTGTAATAGAATCCATCAAACACAAAGACATAGGAGCACCTGTCATTTAAAACAATCATTGTAATAGAATCCATCAAACACAAAGGCATAGGAGCACCTGTCCCTGTCATATAAAACAATCATTGTAATAGAATCCATCAAACACAAAGACATAGGAGCACCTGTCATATAAAACAATCATTGTAGAATCCATCAAACACAAAGGCATAGGAGCAACTGTCATATGAACTAAATCATTGTAATAGAATCTATCAAACACAGACATAGGAGCATCGGTCATATACGAAAAATCATTATATGACAATCAGACAAAGACATACCCAGGTGTACATAACGGACCCGCTGGCTGTCTGTTACATCCACTAAACAGGAATGTATTGGAAGGCTTTATTGACATGTAACAATCTGGTGGGGACTGTAAACGCAGGACACAGGGACTGTCTCGTTCCTTCTCGCTGTAATCAAACACGACTGTTCCCGTCTCTCCCTCATTATGTAAATAAACTCTGTCAACGGCACATATATCTATCACATCTGAAATTTAAATAAACTCTGTCAATAGCACATATCACATCTGAAATGTAAATAAACTCTGTCAATAGCACATATCACATCTGAAATGTAAATAAACTCTGTCAATAGCACATATCACATCTGAAATGACCAACAATTAATGAGTTGTCATTTCTATTTATAAAACACAGTTGTGTCTTGATTAATTCATGTAATTATAGTGTGTACACTGCCATCTATGTCAGATTAATTATAGTGTGTACACTGCCATCTATGTCAGATTAATTATAGTGTGTACACTGCCATCTATGTCAGATTAATTATAGTGAATACACTGCCATCTACCTTAGATTAATTATAGTGTGTACACTGCCATCTATGTCAGATTAATTATAGTGTGTACACTGCCATCTATGTCAGATTAATTATAGTGTGTACACTGCCATCTATGTCAGATTATAGTGTGTACACTGCCATCTATGTCAGATTATAGTGTGTACACTGCCATCTATGTCAGATTATAGTGTGTACTCTGCCATCTATGTCAGATTATAGTGTGTACACTGCCATCTATGTCAGATTAATTATAGTGTGTACACTGCCATCGATGTCAGATTATAGTGTGTACACTGCCATCTATGTCAGATTAATTATAGTGTGTACACTGCCATCTATGTCAGATTAATTATAATGTGTACACTGCCATCTATGTCAGATTAATTATAGTGTGTACACTGCCATCTATGTCAGATTAATTATAGTGTGTACACTGCCATCTATGTCAGATTATTATAATGTGTACACTGCCATCTATGTCAGATTAATTATAGTGTGTACACTGCCATCTATGTCAGATTAATTATAGTGTGTACACTGCCATCTACGTCAGATTAATTATAATGTGTACACTGCCATCTATGTCAGATTAATTATAGTGTGTACACTGCCATCTATGTCAGATTATAGTGTGTACACTGCCATCTACGTCAGATTAATTATAGTGTGTACACTGCCATCTATGTCATCACACCAACAGTACACTAAAACAGATTGGTTTGTTTGATGTTAAACACCACTTTGAGCTATATCAAGCTGTCCAGTTTTTATTAGGAGAGGAAGTCAGAGTAGCTGGAGAAAACCCATGATCTTCTGTACGAAAACAAGGCCGAATTTTACTGCCATTCTAATCCGAAGTTAGTTTTGTGATTTTGTCGGATTAGCGATAGAATCCAGTACATTGTAGCAAATAAAAAATTCTAACTTCGGTCTATTTATACAAAATTCAAACATAATATTCATCTTTTTTACGTTATTAAAGCTTGAGACATTGCGAAACTAATGGGAAACTATCTTTATTGAAGAAATTTTTTCTTCTTCTTTGAAGATGCACATGGAAAATGCTATGTTGATCATTTTTCCGTATATGGATAATGTGACCTAATTTTATTACAATACGTGCTAATTTGCATACTATAACAACCATTCCGTAGTAAGAATCCAGTAATTTACATATGTATTACCAAAGATGCAACACGCCATTCAGTTTCGGGTTTCTCAATGTTTTTCATGTAGTAAACATAATTAAAAAGAGACACCAGTGTCAATAAATACACAACGCACAGAAGGTTATAAAAAAAACGGCAATAACTATCATCACGTATCAATAATGATCGATTTAAACATGAAACCGATAAAAAAGTCGAAAGATATCAAGATTGATCACGTCTGATTGATATACAACTTCTTTTGAACATCAAAGTGCCGGGAGTGATTCACTCCCGCTCTGCTACATCACGAGTAATGGGACTAAATTCGTACCCTCGCCAAAAAAAAAAATGAGGGTATGATTATTCATTCTATATGAAAACTGGCAACTCTTGTCGTTTAAAATTGGAGTAAAGGGGACCCAACCATCTGTAAGACTTGAACCTGCAATTTCAGTGTTGACAGACCATGTGATCAATAGTAGGCGAACTACATTAACCACTTGGCCACCTTGGCCGCTACACTAAAACAGTATTTGAATGGGGTTTAATGCTACTTTAAGCAACTGTTCGGCTTTGACATCCCGTTTTTAGTGGGAAAGGAAACCAGAGCATATGGTTAAAAATCTTCCTTAAGCTGAGAATTCTTGTCAATTAGGGTTGAAGTCGAGTACACCCTAATGTGAAATGATTTAAAATACTTTTAAAATGTGTTATTTTTTCACCACTGTATCAATAATTAAACACAATGTGTGTTTTCTTATTTTAAAAACAAAATATAATTAAATATAAATAATTGTTTGTTATTTAAATGACATACAATTCTGGGCTGTAACCTTGCTGCTCTGGAGTATAATCACCAAATAAAAACCTGTAAACATAAGAACAACATGAGTTATAACTTGTTATAGGTAACTCAGAACTATATGTAAGGGTAATTTATATAAAATGTTGGCATTTCATTGTACCCCAATACACACTGCAAAAATTTGGCATTCTATTGTACCCCAATACACATTGCAGAAGTTTGGCATTCTATTGTACCCTAATACACACTGCAAAAGTTTGGCATTCTATTGTACCCTAATACACACTGCAAAAGTTTGGCATTCTATTGTACCCCAAT
The DNA here is from genome assembly GCA_944474755.1 of Limnoperna fortunei. Classification (NCBI taxonomy): domain Eukaryota; kingdom Metazoa; phylum Mollusca; class Bivalvia; order Mytilida; family Modiolidae; genus Limnoperna; species Limnoperna fortunei. The sequence goes on along the minus strand of OX104112.1, from coordinate 110,484,856 downwards.
ACACACTGCAAAAGTTTGATATTCCATTGTACCACAATACACACTGCAAAAGTTTGCCATTCCATTGTACCCCAATATACACTGCAAAAGTTAGACATTCCATTGTACCCCAATACACACTGCAAAAGTTTGGCATTCTATTGTACCCCAATACACACTGCAAAAGTTTGGCATTCCATTGTACCCCAATACACGCTGCAAAAGTTTGGCATTCCATTGTACCCTAATATGCACTGCAAAAGTTTGGTGTTCTATTGTACCCCAATACCCACTGCAAAGGTTTGGTGTTCTATTGTACCCTAATACACACTGCAAAAGTTTGGTGTTCTATTGTACTACAACACACGCTGCAAAAGTTTGGCATTCCATTGTACCCCAATACACACTGCAAAAGTGTGGCATTCTATGGTACCCTAATACACACTGCAAAAGTTTGGTGTTCTATTGTATCCCAATGCCCACTGCAAAGGTTTGATGTTCTATTGTATCCTAATACACACTGCAAAAGTTTGGTGTTCTTTTGTACCACAATACACACTGCAAACGTTTGGTGTTCTATTGTACCCACATACACACTGCAAAAGTTTGGCATTCCATTGTATCCTAATACACACTGCAAAAGTTTGGTGTTCTATTGTACCCCAATACAGACACCGCAAAAGTTTGTGTTCTATTGTATCCTAATACACACTGCAAAAGCTTGGCATTCCATTGTACCCCAATACACGCTGCAAAAGTTTGGCATTCCATTGTACCCCAATACACACTGCAAAAGTTTGGCATTCCATTGTACCCCAATACACACTGCAAAAGTTTGGCATTCCATTGTACCCCAATACACACTGCAAAAGCTTGGCATTCTATTGTACCCCAATACACACTGCAAAAGTTTGGCATTCTATTGTACCCCAATACACACTGCAAAAGTTTGGCATTCTATTGTACCCCAATACACACTGCAGAAGTTTGGCATTCTATTGTATTCCAATACACACGGCAAAATTTTGGTGTTCTATTGTACCCCAATACAAGCTGCAAAAGTTTGGCATTCCACTGAACCCCAATACACGCTGCAAAAGTTTGGCATTCTATTGTACCCCAATACACACTGCAGAAGTTTGGCATTCTATTGTATCCCAATACACACTGCAAAATTTTGGTGTTCTATTGTACCCCAATACAAGCTGCAAAAGTTTGGCATTCCATTGAACCCCAATACACGCTGCAAAAGTTTGGCATTCTATTGTACCCTAATGCACACTGCAAAAGTTTAGCATCCATTGTACCCTAATACACACTGCAAAAGTTTGGCATTCCATTGTACCCCAATACACACTGCAAAAGTTTGGCATTCTATTGTACCCCAATACACACTGCAAAAGTTTGGCATTCCATTGTACCCCAATACAAGCTGCAAAAGTTTGGCATTCTAATGTACCCCAATACACACTGCAAAAGTTTGGCATTCTATTGTACCCCAATACACACTGCAAAAGTTTGGCATTCCATTGTACCCCAATACACACTGCAAAAGTTTGGCATTCCATTGTACACCAATAAACACTGCAAAAGTTTGGCATTCTATTGTACCCCAATACACACTGCAAAGGTTTGGTATTCTATTGTACCCCAATACACACTGCAAAAGTTTGGCATTCCATTGTACCCCAATACACACTGCAAAAGTTTGGCATTCTATTGTACCCCAATACACACTGCAGAAGTTTGGCATTCTATTGTATCCCAATACACACTGCAAAATTTTGGTGTTCTATTGTACCCCAATACAAGCTGCAAAAGTTTGGCATTCCATTGAACCCCAATACACGCTGCAAAAGTTTGGCATTCTATTGTACCCTAATGCACACTGCAAAAGTTTAGCATCCATTGTACCCTAATACACACTGCAAAAGTTTGGCATTCTATTGTACCCCAATACACACTGCAAAAGTTTGGCATTCCATTGTACCCCAATACACACTGCAAAAGTTTGGCATTCCATTGTACCCCAATACAAGCTGCAAAAGTCTGGCATTCTAATGTACCCCAATACACACTGCAAAAGTTTGGCATTCTATTGTACCCCAATACACACTGCAAAAGTTTGGCATTCCATTGTACCCCAATACACACTGCAAAAGTTTGGCATTCCATTGTACCCCAATAAACACTGCAAAAGTTTGGCATTCTATTGTACCCCAATACACACTGCAAAAGTTTGGTATTCTATTGTACCCCAATACACACTGCAAAAGTTTGGCATTCCATTGTACCCCAATACACACTGCAAAAGTTTGGCATTCTATTGTACCCCAATACACACTGCAGAAGTTTGGCATTCCATTGTACCCCAATACACACTGCAAAAGTTTGGCATTCCATTGTACCCCAATACACACTGCAAAAGTTTGGCATTCTATTGTACCCCAATACACACTGCAGAAGTTTGGCATTCTATTGTATCCCAATACACACTGCAAAATTTTGGTGTTCTATTGTACCCCAATACAAGCTGCAAAAGTTTGGCATTCCATTGAACCCCAATACACGCTGCAAAAGTTTGGCATTCTATTGTACCCTAATGCACACTGCAAACGTTTAGCATCCATTGTACCCTAATACACACTGCAAAAGTTTGGCATTCCATTGTACCCCAATACACACTGCAAAAGTTTGGCATTCCATTGTACCCCAATACACACTGCAAAAGTTTGGCATTCCATTGTACCCCAATACAAGCTGCAAAAGTTTGGCATTCTAATGTACCCCAATACACACTGCAAAAGTTTGGCATTCTATTGTACCCCAATACACACTGCAAAAGTTTGGCATTCCATTGTACCCCAATACACACTGCAAAAGTTTGGCATTCCATTGTACCCCAATAAACACTGCAAAAGTTTGGCATTCTATTGTACCCCAATACACACTGCAAAAGTTTGGTATTCTATTGTACCCCAATACACACTGCAAAAGTTTGGCATTCCATTGTACCCCAATACACACTGCAAAAGTTTGGCATTCTATTGTACCCCAATACACACTGCAGAAGTTTGGCATTCTATTGTGTCCCAATTTGCATTCCAAAATGTTAATATATTAACATGTGTTGAGTCATGTTAGAATTTTACGTATTGTACACATGTATGATGTATCAAAATACACTGCTTGTGTTGTTCTGTATATTTAAATAGCATGTGTACTCATGCTAACATTACAGCACAATTTATTTTAAAGATTTTCTGTTATACAAGATTTAATGCACAGTCAATAACCTTGGTGTGAAAAAGTTAAGTACTAATTAAAATATTGGTTTGCAAAGTCAAGCTCTTTAAGATATATATACATGTAAGATACATGTATCCTGTAGCATCTATGTTAAGCAAAGTTTTAACTATCACTGTAGTTGACACATTTTATGTCATCCAAACTGCTGAAATTGACTTACCTGATAAAAACCCTTTCAACATCTTGACATGGATCATACATGGAAATCTACATCTCTGTAAATACAATTTTAAATATTAAGGAGTTAAAAAAAACGAGTTGCTGATCCAGCAAGGAAACTTTGACATGAAGTAATAACTTCTGTAGAAATTCCAGGAAATATATGCTACAGTCACTGATTACATAATAAATTATATAACATCATTTACAAAAACTAAACCAATTATACCTTGGCCAGGTCATCTGATACTTGTCTCTGTATTTTTCTCAGTGTCTTTATGTATTGAATTTGTATTAGCTGACAGTCAATAAATAAGCTAGATTTTAAGCTAACAGTTGAAATTTAGCTAATACTATGTTGTGAATTTGTATTAAAATTACCTGCAGTAATTAGCATGTAGGTATACAAATACATTTTTTCTTTGGTTTTTTTTTTTAATGTACCGTTTTATCACTTGTTTGCACAGCAAAATTTTCAGCTGCCACAGAAATTAGCTAAGAATAGTTTTTATAATGTTTTTTATATAAAAATTATTTTATCATTATGGGACAAAAAGAATATTTTGTACCATGTCAGAAAGTAAAACATGTATTAGCACTTGCCAGAAAACAGGCTTGGCAGAGCCTCACATTTCTACCTTTGTCTAAGGCTTGTGCAAGTAAACCTTATATATTCTGACAATTTAGGGATATTATCTATATCCTACTTCAATACATATTACAACTGCCTACTTTTTTTTGGTGTTTGCCATATTTCTTGTTTTCCAGTCCTACGGACATATCTGATGTTTTTTTACAACAACTGTTGTAAAAATAGAATTAACCATAGATTTGTTCTGACAGAATTATTCACAGATTTTCGCCAATCTATTTTGACAGGTCTGTATGCACACCCTTCCCATTCACCTGATAACTATTTAAGTATTATCAAAAACATCTTTTTATTGAAAACACCTTTCGAGACCATATCCACATTCTCAACTCCAATTATTCTACATTAATGTATATTAATGTAATGCAGCCGTTATCCCATTGTTGATTGATTGATTAATGGTGTTTAACTCCCGATCACCAACAATTCTTTACTTTCATTTTCTGTTTGTATGATGCTATACAATTTTTCAGCTATATCATAACTTCCAGTTACAGCTTGTGTAGATTGAAGCATGAATATCAGGTGTGAACCCTTTGACCTTTGACATGAAACACAGCTATAGTAAATTAACCCCAAACCCTTTGACCTTTGACATGAAACACAGCTATAGTCAATTAACCCCGAACCCTTTGACCTTTGACATGAAACACAGCTATAGTCAATTAACCCCAAACTCTTTGACCTTTGACATGAAACACAGCTATAGTCAATTAACCCAGAACCCTTTGACATGAAACACAGCTATAGTTAATTAACCCCAGTATCATCATACCTGTTAGAATAGTAGATGCAGGGTTCTCACTAGGATTTTTTTATGATGAGTCCTGGGACACATCACTTTTTGAAATGGTGAGTCCCAATAGAGCTCAGCGAGTCCATATAGATGAGCCCGGACTATTAGCCAAGTACACTTCCATTATAGGGTTCACCTATTGTATTTTGAAACCATGGGACGTGATTGCACAGGAGTAAAATGACATCAATTTTTCATGTTTCTCTATTAACATACATGTTCTTATCCCAGTTCTCTTGTGCATGTTCTTTTTATATATCACCACTGATATAAGTACTACAACTGACTTTATATAAATATAAAATAAAAAAGTTGTATGAATAAAAATGTAATATATTGTTAACAGCAACCTTTTCTGTCTGAGAATCATTCATGCGTGAATATTTAACTACTATCTAGCAGACATAGTGAAACTTGATAATTATTTACAGGACAATAGGTCCAGTAAAGACTAGTATTTTACTGGACCTGCATAACTTTTACAGGACCTATCATTTTTTTGCCCTCGTACTCATGCCAAGCTTTCAATTTTTTGTCCTTATTTGCCTCCTCTTTATCCCCAGCTTTTCTTTTTCCGGGGACAGCCCCGTCATAAAATCGTAAAAACATTTCTGTTTACACTGGAAACCACATTTTATATAGACATGCACAATCGATACTTTCTGATTTGCAGATGGTTTGTAAAACCAGGAACGTATACGTTCCTGGTAAAATGTGGTTCATTTTTGGTTTGGAAATTAATCAGAAAATCCATACAATGCTGTGGAAGTTGCTAAAATAATACAGATTCTAAAACAAAACCCAAGATCACATTAAATTAAAATAACAGTATTATATACATGTGTACTGTTATCTTTATTCCTATGAAATATTCAGGGGTCACCACACACTAAAAAAGTAGGGAGAAGTGACTTCTCCCTGGCAGCCAAACAGGGAGAAGTCAGGCCCTGATAGGGAGACTTCAGGAGACACTAGGGAGAAGTCAGGGGGACCGTACAAATAATTAATTTCGCAGTAGTTACATACATTTTTCATTATTTAAATCAATTTCCAGGATTATTTCTCTTGTGTTTTAAAACCATAACACACTTAGATTCAGTTTTTTTCTTTCTTTTTCATTATTATTCATGGTATGCAATATCAAACAGCTCATAACCTTTATCATTAATCAATTAAAAAAACACATATAGGGACTATTTTTCGATCTACTTCAGTACTTGTAGCCATACAAGGTATTCACAAATAAAAATAGATCAACAAAAATATCTGTATATGTGTAGACATAAACTTCATTCATGAGTTCTTGTATCATAATATTCCTAACAGTTTGTTATGAACATGCCATGTTCATCTGAGCAGATTTCCAAAGAAGATAACTATAATAACATTACATTAAACACAGAAATAATTCTTTTGTTCATCACACTTCCACTTGGACAAAGTTGTGCTGATCCAAATTGCTTCATGGGACACCCATCTACAGAACTTATCATGATGTCAATAATTACTATACATCTTTATTCTTTCAAGTGGTGCTCATATACTTATCAAAGAAAATTGTTAAAGTAGAATACTCTTTGAAAGAACTGAAGTTTGAAACCAATTAAAAGTGTTTGTTTTTCAAAAAAATTACGATTTTTCATTATGGGCCGTTGTACATTACTTTTCTTCGTTGTTCACTTCCGGTAATTAGTCACATCCGGTAAATAACAAATGGCGTGTAATACATTTGAAAGACGTAAATCGTTTGAAAATATGTTAAATACGCATATTGTTTGCCGTTTTTTATTGGAATTACACATTTACCGATAAATTGGTAGTCTGGGTGAAGTATTCGGACCAGATTTACAAGTATCTTATGTGAACCATCGGGCGACTTGAGGGAAATGACAGGGCGACTTCGACTTCGCTTTTGAGGGGCCTTAGGGCGACTTCATGTCCTAGTTGGACTTTGTCGCCCACTTCGCCCAGTGTGGTGAGCCCTGGAAATACTAAGCCTTATAATAATTTTTAATAACCAACAACAACAAAATTACAGGACAGCAGGTCCTGGGAATTATCTTAAATTATCGGACCTCACATAAATTTACTGGACATGACCGACGGTCCGACGATGTTTCGCTTGGACTGATCTAGTAAATAAAATCTTCCTAATGCTTGGTGGTCCCCCTCCCCCTTCTACATTTAATGAACTCTGCAAACCCCTCTTCATACCTTTTTACTAAATACAAAAATTAAAGCTGGGTAATCATATTTACTGGCATTTTATTCCATAAATAAAAATCATCTTGACCCCAAGTGCCTGTGTAACACATCTGTCATCTGATACCCCACCCTAACAAAACTATAACTGATACCCTCACCCCACCCACTTGATTCCTCTAATATTTCTCCCAAACATCTTATTAATGCACTTAAATAAATTTTTACAGTGTTCGTTTGAATTTAGAAAATAGTCGCCATAAAATTAATTACATTCTATGGATATGTATTGCATGCATCCTGCTGCACCTTCACATCCTATTAGCAACGTAAATCATACTTCCCAAATCAGTATACGGATTCATGTTTTATAGATATTTCTTACAATGTTTACTTATTATAAATGTAAAGTAGTAAACAAATATAAAATAATTATAATTTCTCACTTTTGTAATATTTCGTCATAACATCGGCCGTTCCACTAAAGCCAAGGGTTTTTATTTACTGTCTGTGTCCAGGTAGACTCGGAAGTAGTCCACCATTTTCTTGTGTCTGAGTCATGTGACAGGTGTAAATGACGTCGATTCTGTCGTGCCCGAACCACGTGTTCGTTACTATAAATATCCGTGTGGTTAGGTAAACATAATTTTTTTAGCCGTCCGACCAAGGGCATTAAGTTGTCGGTGTTGGACGTAAAAAACTCCAGAAGTCAAGTTAAACATAATTTATAGGTAGTTGAATATGTCTTTAGAAGTGCACATACACGGAACATTTATTGGTTTTAAACTGGACTAGTAAAAATAATGATTTATGGTGTCTGGTTTAATTAGAATACAAGACAGTGTAAAAATAATTACCTGAAGAAGGATTAAAATATTAAACATATAAGGGGAAAGGGGGGCTAGAGGGTCCATTTACGGGTTTACAATATTTTATTTATATCAAAACAGATTACAGTAAATTTAAAATAATTATAACTGATAACAGCAATTTACATTGAGAAAACCACGGGGGGGGGGGGGGGGGGTAACTTGGTAATTTTTAGGGTGGGGATGTGCCATTTTTGATTTGAATTCAATACCCATATTTATATAAAATTTCCAATTTTCAATACCCATATTTATATAAAATTTCCAATTTTCATGACCCATATTTATATAAAATTTCAATTTTCTTGACCCATATTTATATAAAATGAACAATTTTCATAACTCATATTTATATTCAGTAAACTTAAAAGAAGGTCATATTTATATACACAAAATGATAACATAGTGAAGAAGAAAACACAATGTCATTATTAAAATTACACTTTATTATATTATAAACATGACGCATATTTATATGAAACCAGATTTTTTTTCAATTAAGATTAAAAGCATACCCATTTTTATATATGATTGTTGTAAAAACTATACCCATTTTTATATAAATTTTCAAAAAAAGCCTACCCATATTTTTGGCACATGTACATATACCTTTATATAGGAAGTTACCCCCCCCCCCCCCCCCCCCCCCGTGGCGAAAACAGAAAACAGTTAGTTCAAAAATCGAAAAAGAAACGAATAACAACAGAATCTCATCGATGGCAATACTAAACAGCAAACAGGGTTTTTATTTTCATTCAAAACAGTTAACAGCAACTAATGGTAGAAAACAGTTAACAGACGTATGGACATGACAGTTCTGCGGCAAAGGGAAAAGTCTGCTTGAAATCCCGAAAAATCAGGGTTGTGTGCAAACGAATCAAAACCAATTGATACCCCAATATAAGTCATGAATTCTGAAACAAGCAACGCGGGCAGACATATCCGACTCCTACACCCCGCATGTGTAGGGAATGATGGAGAGGGAAGGAAGAAGGAATATGAGTCATCTAGTGCCAAAATTGAAAAAAAATACCTTAGAAGGAAGGAAAGATAGGGGTAGATACAACATGAATCACTTAGCAGAATATTTCATTGAGAACGAAAACGATCTGAAGGGGCGACCCGCTGCTTGACGGAAAGGTTGTTGCGACAACCCGAGAATGGTTCAGATGAGCGAAAATAGGCGGCAATGTATGTATATGAACTGCGGCGCGGAGTTTGTCCAACGCATTGAGGTGCCAGAGGTGGAAGTGCAACGAACCTGCCGAGCACCATTGAAAAGGAAGAAAGGGCAGTTCTGCAGAAGCCAAACGGGTAGGAACGGTCTTTGCTGGAGACACACCAAGAACACTGCGCGGCAAGACGAGGATGATCAACCGATTAGTGGTAAGTTTCAGGTAGTTGAAACCATCAGGAAGCTTCGTGAAATTGAATCGTCCACCGGTCGCCGGCTCATTCGTTAAGAGGTGCTCAACAAGAAGCAGCCCATGGCTATGGCTAGGCGAAGGGGGCTTGCCAAATACTCGAAACTGAGGAAGGATGAATTGGTAGAGCGGGTGAAACAGAACCTTGAAGAGGATGTGTACGAGATTGAGGTGCAGGACAAGCGCGAGGACCTGGGAAAGGTGTTCGGCACAGTTATTATCAAACCTCGGAAGAAACATGACGTTGAGATGTTCATTAGAGAAGAGAGGGTTGAAGGTGGCATTAGTCCTCAAGGTGGAGATGGTGAAGGTCAACCCGACGACGCCTGGTCAGAACATCTACACCGACGCATATTTCCGATCAGCCTTAATCACCATCACCGAGTCGGTAGATTTGGATCAGGCGATAGCGCAGATGGTGGACAATATCAAGGAGAGCATCGCTAATTGCCAGGAAAGGGAAGTGGGTGGACCTATGGACACATTGAGAAGCTTGAAATTCAGCTTAATGAATTCAAGCCACTGGCCGGCAGAACATACATAACTCTCCCCAAGAAGCTTCTCCAGAAGAACATACCATCTGGGTTCTGCTACTACATTAAGTGTTTCGACGAGTCCGTATATACAAAGAAGCCGGTGATTTACACCATGCAGCAGCAAGTGGAAGACGTGGCCCAGATTTTTGTGGACCGGTTGATGAAAGACATCCGCGACATCTACCAACAGAACGATTTCAAGAAGCCTATGGTGATGACGGAGGAGGATAAGAAGGCATTCGAGGAAGCCACCCAGTGCGCCATCTGCAATCAGGAGCTCGGCGAGGACAAGGTGAGGGATCACTGCCACTTCACGGGTAAGTTCAGGGGGGGGGGGGGCAGCCCATAGCGACTGCAATCTGAACTTCAAGGCGCACCAAACTTCGTTCCCGTGATTTTACATAATTTGGTGGGGTATGACAGTCACATCTTCATCAAAAACCTGGACAGGACTGAGGGTAAGATCGACTGCATCCCCAACACGGAAGAGCGCTATATTTCCTTCACGAAGAGCGTATCGGTTGGAGATTACAGGGAAAAGAAAGGAAAGATGAAGACGATATACCAGCACTTGCGCTTCATTGATAGTTTCAAGTTCATGAGCGCTAGTCTCCAGAGCTTAGTCGAAGCAACGCCGGTCGATTCATTCACCAACATGCGGCGAGAATTTGGTGCAGAGCCAATGAACCCCGAGCTCTTCAAGGTGGGTCAGTTCAAGTCAAGTTCAAGAATAGCCGCAACATCACCCTACTCGAGGTCATCGACCGACAGAAACTGGAGTACACCGTGACGCACCCGGAAGATTATGAGCTTGGGAGCCGATACATCAAGGGGCGGAAGCTCGACAAGAACTCTCAACTGACGTTATTGCAAGACTACCTGGATCGCACCAATGCTCTGGGTGAATGTCCAATGCGATATTACCAGCGGAACGATTTCGGGAGATACTGGACCGGCGAGAAGATCGGTCTCCAGAATATGAGCCGTCGCATCCGTCATACCCTCTGCGCAGACCACATGTTCGATTTCGACACGAAAAACGCGCAACCGACTCTACTCTCCTGGTATTGCCATTAAAACGGCATTGACTGCTCGGGGCTCGGCGCTTACATTGTCAACAGGGAGAAACTGATCGCTAATCTGATGGTCTACAAGAGAATAACGCGGGACGAAGCCAAGACCACCTTACAAGCCATCATCAACGGAAAGGAGGTCAGACTCGAAGAGGACGCACCCGCTTGGCTCAGGTAATACTACGAGGGAAAGAGGACCATTATGGAGGAGATTATCAAGCTGAACCCGGACCTGCATAAGCTTGCCCGCGAATGCAAGGAAAAGCGGCACACGGACTACAATATCAAGGGAACCACCGTGAATTACGTCATGTGCTCCCTGGAAAACAAGGTCTTGATGGCAGCATTCGACTACCCGACCGAGCAAGGGATCGAAGTGGGAGCGCTCGTTTTTGACGGAATGATGATCCACAAGAAAGGGATGACGCGCACCAGACTGCCTGAAATCATCCAAGGCTGCACCTTCACAGTCAAGGAGATGGATGAAGAAGATGGATGAAGGATATGACATCCCACTCCTGGCGACGGGGCAGAAGGTCGGCGATCTGAATCTACTGCTGAGTATATCCATACGAATACATGGATAAGTTTGAGAGGCTCCAGGAAACCAAACTGCCGGCGAAGAAGGTCTTCTTTAGCGTGCTCACGAAGGAAGATACCAGTAATTAATCATCTCTAGGATGGAATTCTGGAAACCGTAAAGAAGAAGAAGATAGTGACGTCGATTATACCCATGCCCAGAAGGTCTGGAAGGATCCGGGGATCTCGACCATATGGGAGTACAAAGACCTATACTTGAAGACATATGTGATCTTGCTCGCCGACGTATTGGAGAATCTGCCTAAAGCATTACGGACTCGACCCGGCGCACTACTACACCGCACAAGGGCTTGCCTATGATGCAGCACTCAAGGTCAGCGCCATCCACTTAGATTTTATTACCGATCCCGATATGTTGCTATGTTGCCAAAGGCCTATGCCTTCAAGGTGGATCTTGAGGAGTGTAAGAGAGCCAAAGGTGTGAAGAAGAGTGTGGTTGAGTCCGAGCTGACCTTCGCAGACTACAAGCACTGCCTAGACACCGGCAAGGAGACGTATCGCTAGATGAACATCATCCGGAGCCGGCACCACCAGATATTAACCATCGAATATTCGAATATTGCAAGAAATCTCATCCCCATACCGGGTCCTATGGCGTTGAAGACATCAACAATGAGATTCAGCGACAACTGTGTCTCAACAATCACACGACCAAGATCATTCTCTATGCAAACCGCGCTACTCTGAGAGCCCCTCTGACCCTCGCAAAAAATTATCAAGTGGTCTTCGACGTCGAAAACCGCATCAACACCGTGCTGGGCTTCGAGCGCAAGGTCTACGCTTATGACCGGGGTACGAACGGTTACACGAAGGGTGAACACATCGTTAACATCATCTGCATCAATTAACAGCGTTCTGGTGAATAGCGACATCATCCATGGAAGTTACGTAAACGGAACCCAGCAGTCCACTATTTACAGTTTCTTCCCCGACGTGGACCTGGGCATGAAGATCCTTCAGACCCCCAAAAATCTAGTGTACTTGCCCGTGACCTTGCGAACCATCAATCATCCCATCTTCTGGCTTCCCCGGTCATCAGTGATTGCCGCCCCCGCCTTAGACGCCTTTTCCTATGGGGTTTCCCTCATCGAAAAAGTCTCTACCTCGCCTTGGTTACCAAACTTCAACGTCGAAGTACTCATATCCATCCATACCGTTATTGGCAATCTTCAGGGTATTCCACTTTTCCCTTCGTATTCCATCCAACTCCCGTACCCTCGTGCACGCCCAGACCTTGGTTGTCTCGCCCTTAGTCTCCAATGTCAGAATCATGCTACGTCCATAGGCACAATCTACCTCCAGGGCGTCTACCACGTTGAATGTCTGCCACGGTAGTTCTCGCCACTTCGGGACTGGTGGTCTGCGCTTTACCTCTTCTTCTCTTTCTTTCTTGGCGGTTGTAAGCACTCGTCAGGCAATCTGCAATGACCTTTCACTCTTCTTCTCAATCTCTTCAACCGCTTCACGTGCGGGGTGTAGGAGTCGGACGTGTCTGTTCGCGTTGATTGTTTCAGAATTCATGTTGTATCTACCCATATCTTTCCTTCCTTTTTAATTTTGACACTAGATGCCTGATATTCCCTCTTCCTTCCCTCTCCATCAATCCCTTCACATGCGGGGTGTAGGAGTCGGATATGTCTGTCCGCGTTGCTTGTTTCAGAATTCATGATTTATATGGGGGTATCAATTGGTTTTGCACAAACCCTTGATTTTTCGGGATTTCAAGCAGACTTTTCCCTTGTGCGGCAGAACATATCCATACTAGTGTTAACTGTTGATTTTTTATTTTAAAAAAAAACAGTAAACACACCTGTAAAAATGCCCAAAACACATTAACAGAAAAGACGGTTTTTTGTCAAGACTATAGACACAGACTGACCAACGAATGGCCTTATCATTGGGTGTCAATATAAATAATTGACGTAAACAAGTTATAAAATATTGGTATATATAATTCGTCTAAAGAAATAGTCAACAATTGTTCGTATGGGATGTTGGATCGTTACGGTAGATAACGATATTGTACAGACTAAAATAATAATATATTCGTTTAAAAAGTTATACAACAACATCTAGATACATAATTAAAGTGAAAACAAAGTTTACACTTTAAAAATTGCACAAATATTTCGCCTGACCAATAAGTGTTTTTACAACGAATGATAATATATATCATTTAACACTGTTATAATTAGATTTTTAACACTGTCAATATTAGCTTTCCCTCAGCGGGATTCGAACTCGCACCGTTGTGACACTGTGGCACCCATTGGCCTGCACTATGTCCAGCGGTCTAGATCACACGACCAAATCCGCTATATAAAAATATAGCTTCATTAACCGGGGTGAATCATAGACATAGACATAGTACATGTGTTCTAGCGTGTGACGAACAAGTCTAGAAGATTAGGCAACGATACAAATGACGGTGTTTCTTGTCAAAAATTTAGTAACAGACTGACTAACGAATGGCATTAGTCACTGAGTGTCAATATAAATAAATAACGCAAACAATCATAACATATTGATCTTAAACTTTCTCACTCCAACTGAACCCAAAACTTTTTTATAGTTTCTTCTCACTTCTCACGTGCCGTGCTGTTACTTGGCTTTGTTCAAATATTCCAACAAGATGTCATCAAAATTATCAAGGTGACAAATACGCCAGACGCGCGCTTCTTCTACTTAAGACTCATCAGTGGCGTTTAACTCTAAATGTTGAAGATATTCTTCATATATAATAGAGACTGTGCCTGATATAACCAGGAACCTATCAATCACTTTCGTTAGTTATACCAGAGACATATAATTACAAATTATGTCTCTGTTTATACTAGTTCAAGATATATCAGAACAATATAAGTAGATTTGTAACAAGTCTCTTTGAATTTGTTTGCTATCCACTTGTGAACAATTAATTAACCTTATTATCCATATTTCCTTTACTATCGACTTGTCGGTAGTATAAGAATTGTTGATTGTAGAGACGTACTATCTCTATAATAGCAAAAAAATCAAGGGACTTGTGGCAAGTCTGAGGGAGGGGAGAAAATGTGAAAATCCTGAAATCCGGGTAAAAAAAAAGACTTTTTTTCAAATTCACAAGAAATTCAGATGTTAATCAATAACAAATTGTTCATATGTTGACAATATTGCCAATACATTGAGAAGAAGATCAAGTTGCTATATACTAATTTGACATTATTTTCATACTATTTTCGGGATGACCGTTACTTAAAACCCGGATTTTTACTTTTTTACTTACTTTACTGGACTTGTAAACTGTGATAATATGCTATTCCCTGGTCTTCGGAATCGCGGCGTAGCAGTGTAAGTTTGACATTTATTAAACAATAAAAATTTATTCCGTTAACTATATAGCCCAATTTCAAGGCGGAAAATGCTATTTTATTAAATGATAAGTAAGTTAACTTTCTATTTTCCGATTTTAGATTTTTTTTAAAGAAACTTGTAACGCTAGACGGATAAAAATTTTATTAATGGCCCTTGTAAGCAAAATTCTTTAAAATTTTGTAAAACATTCAAAATCAATTCTTACATTTAATCTATTTTTTTATTGCATGATTTTCTTATCTGTTTTTTCTTAATTGTGTTATAGATTTAATGCATTTGAAAAATAAACAAAGTTTCATCTAATAAAGAGTATTACATTAATATGATAAATATATTTTACACCCTGCTGAAAAATCTTGGCGTACACGTGTCTGTTAACATATATAACAAAGCATCGACCCCGATTGTCACCAGTTACGACTTCTTCTGACAATAATTACTTTTTTTCCATTTTGAGGTCCACATTTTGAAGCATGTTTGAAGAACATAATAATTTTAGAGTTATAACTACTCACAATTGTCAAAAACGGGATGGAAAATAAAATAAAATGCAATGTAATGAAATGTTGAAAATCAGTCACACTTAATTAATATACCATTTATTATGTCTCCCAAACGAAGTTTTGGGAGACATATTGTTTTTGTCCGGTTTCTTATTATTCTTCTTCTTTCTTTCTTTCTTTCTTTCTTTCTTTCTTTCTTTCTTTCTTTCTTTCTTTCTTTCTTTCTTTATTTCTTTCTTTCTTTCTTTCTTTCTTTTTTCTTTCCGTTCAATCTTGTCCGCACATTTTCTCGGAGACGCAATGTCCAATCAAGATGAAACTTTGGGAACATGTTAAGGGTGACCTGAAGTTGTGCAATCCACTTTTGAAATTTTCAAAATGGCCGCCGTTTTATAAAATGACGGCCGTTGTCATATCTCAGTAATGGCCAGAGCAATTTCAATGAAAATTAGTATACTGATACAGCTAACTATTTTGAGCATTTTTGCCAAAAAAAATTTGACGCGGCCCACATTCAAAATGGCCGCCATCCGAACACCACCACCCCCCTAAAAATGCAAAAATTTAAACGTCATCCGATGTAGACGAAATTTGGTATACAGGTAGCTTATGATACCCATAGTGTGGCACTATTTTAAAATTTTTTGTCCAACTTCCGGTTTCAAAATCGCGGCCATTTTACTGCAGGAAAAAGTCAACTTTGTCCGATTTCAACAAAATTTGCTTTCTATGCATATTTTATTGTACTGATTTGAATAAAATACTATCCATGGGGATTATAGGGGCAGTGGGGGTTTGTTTGGGAGACATTCTGTGTTGGCATCCCAACACAATCAGCACCTGTTGAACTAATTACATTTATAACCCTCACCACACGAAGATACATAAAATAAGGGAGGTATTAATTGTTCCCGTTTACATGTATAACCCGGATGGCACATAGTCTGTAAATGGTGTAATTAATATGTTCTAATTTAAGTCTCTTATAACGGAGTGTTTCTGTTACATTTATTTATACAGACTTGGAATGGAACGGAGTGTCTCTGTTACATTTATTTATACAGACTTGGAATGGAACGGAGTGTCGCTGTTACATTTATTTATACAGACTTGGAATAGAACGGAGTGTGGCTGTTACATTTATTTATACAGACTTGAAATGGAACGGAGTGTCGCTGTTACATTTATTTATACAGACTTGGAACGGAACGGAGTGTCGCTGTTACTTTTTTTTATACAGACTTGGAATGGAACGGAGTGTCGCTGTTACATTTACAAGTACATTTTATTATTTTATTCTTATCACTTGTGTATGCTCTCTTTGTGCGTTTTTTAGAAATTCAACAGCTTATTGCTTTCACCTTGTGCTCACATATAGTTTATATGTCATTAACCCTTTCTATTGGGGCCTCGGTGGCCGAGTGGTTAAGATAGTTCGTCTACTATTGATCACGTGGTCTGTCAACACCGAGGTTGCGGGTTCGAGTCTCACTGCGGGCAGGGTGTACTCGCCTCCAATCTTAATTGACAAGGATTGCCAGTTTTCCTACGGAAGGTCGGGGGTTCTCTCCGGGTATTCCGGCTTCCTACCCCAATAAAATTTGGACGCAATGAAATAGCTGAAAAATTGCTAAAAAGTGGCGTTAAACATAATTCAAACAAACAAACAAACAAAACCCTTCAATTCTCTGCTAGCTTTATTGTGCAATTGCTTTACTTGTGCCTAAAATATAAATGTATGTCTGTGTGCTCATATATATTTATTGTCTAATGTCTTTTTGTTGGTTTGTCATATATATATATATATATATATATATATATATATATATATATATATATATATATATATATATATTATTATTATTATTTTTTGTTTATGCTGTATCGTCATGTTTGTCGATCCGATACTAAATAAGTGTACTGGTTTAGCAGCATTCTTTTAGACTCTTTATATAATATTTTGAACTGCCTGTATTTTGTATTTACACAATCCCAGTGGACTTATATGATTCCATCTCCCAATGAAAAAAATATTATTCCATCTCCCAAATGAAGAATATCTTAAACATTTAGAGTTAAACGCCACTGATGAGTCTTAAGTAGACGAAACGCGCGTCTGGCGTAATAAATTTGTCAACTTGATAATTTTGATTACATCTTGTTGGAATATTTGAGCAAAGCCAAGTAACAGCACGGCACGTCCCGGGTTAGCGGACTGAGAAGCAACCATAAAAAAAGTTTTGGGCTCATTTAAAATGAGAAAGTTTAAGATCAATATGTTATGATTGTTTACGTTATTTATTTATATTGACACTCAATGACTAAGGCCATTCGTTGGTCATATATATATATATGTATGTCTTATGTGTCTTAGTATTGTTTATATATGTTTTAATGTGTCTTTGAATTGTTTATTTTTTGTGTGCTTATTCAGTAAAACGCACTAAAGAGCTTGCGCTATATATTGTATATTGTGCCGAATGAAAATAAAGCTTTGGTTTTCGTTTCAATTAATCCAGTATTTTCGATTACTGACACTATATTAACCGTATCAAATAATTACTATTTGAAGCTATATATATTTAAAGTTATTGTGTTGAACGTACGTTATTCATATTTTGAATGTTCATATGTTAAATTCAAAATTAATAAATTGTTACAGTTCAAGAATACTGACTTTTAATTGGCTGGAAAACATTTCTATCAGAGGATGAGAAAAAAATTATTGTCATGGCGACACACACCCTATGAATTTATTCTAATGTGTGAATTTATTTTTAAATACAACAAAAAAAATAGTTTCTCCATAGAGGGATAACACATTTTCCGTGGGTAATTTTAATATAATGCGGACCAGTAATGTTATTAAAAATTGATATGTAATTTACGACCCGATACGTTAGTTGAGGGACCTATAAGTATACGACACTGCCTGTCCCAACAACCAATCGTGTCCAGGCTTGAACTTATTTATCTTTTGCGGTAGGCTTTTGATATTGGTTATGTGGCTAGATGATAGCAAGGCGATGTTTCGTATACCATGTTTTATTACCTTTGACCTTGAACTTTGACCTCGAGGTCAGCGGGGCCCACAATGATGGATACCATCTAACTATCTAGTTTGCCTACATTGGGCTACGGCCATTTTTAATGTTAGTGTATCTTGTCATGTAAAGGTAGCAGTATGTCTTTTAGTAACATTTACAAGTATTAACGTGTTGATAAGCTTTGAGGAAGTTCATGACCAGTTTACAGTTTGTGTTTTTTTTTCTATTAAAGTCTTTTCTGTTCAGATTAGCCTGAAAGTTTTACAGTGTTTTAGCCGAGTTGTGTTTGAGTTATTGGCGTGACTTCGGGCTCTTTGTTTTTTACATTAATTTAAGTAGTTTAATGTTGTGTGGCTTTTCATTATCGCCGCTCAGTGGCGATATACTGTATTCACTTTCGTTACTAAGGATGGGTCAAGGAGAAAATATTTTGCAGTATACTTAGGTACCATTAAATGAACAGAATTTAGCAAAGAGATTGTCAATCATTCAAGCTGAGAGAATAATTTAGAAAAAATATAATGGACTGCAAAAATGCTTGGGTGATATCAAATTTTCACGCAAAGATAAATATTTTTGGTATTCTATTTAAGGACATTAATAATACAGGGAGACATTTTTATCCCTGTACTTCGTCTATTGTAATAGCGCAATATATTAGCGTAGCTTTGAAAAATCGAAAACCAGAATAAAAGGGCTATTTTTGTGTACAATTTCGGATGACAATCGATAACAAGAATAAACGGTGTATAAAATTCCGGAGTATGCCGTCTTTTGTAAGATGCAATCAATAAATGTTATGTCAATAATTTATTATATTGAACCACATGAACATTAGTTTTAATTCAAGTATATTTATGATTTAATATATGACAATAGATTACATTTCCGAAAATAAGATTGATTGATTGGATGTCTGCTTTACGTCCAGTAAGCAGTATTTCAGCTATATTCAGAACGGGAACAAGTTAACAAACAATAAATCAACGGAAAATGGGGGTGGGATGGGTCACAGAGAATACAATTTTGACTGCCACTGGAAAAGTATGGAGTTTTGGGTAGGTGCGGAAAATTTAGCTGGGCTGCTCTGTGGGTCGAGCACTGGGAACCCTCCTAGTATGGTCCCAGAAATCGTTAATTCAAACTAATTCCAACTGCAGGACTGGGGAAAAAGTTAAATTCCTTCTTTTTAGAAATTATTAGATTGTCCTTACAAACTGTAAGTTCTTATTTCGATCTAAAATCCGAGATGCTTGCTTCGCTAGCCTTTATGTTATATAATAACCTACTTCGATTATTTATGCTTATCTGGACCTCTACAAATACATTTTATAAGCCGATCTACAATTTTTATACCCCCGCTCGACAGAGTCGGGGGTATATAGTGGTCCTTATGTCCGTCCGTCCGTCCGTCCGTCCGTCTGTCCGTCCGTCCGTCCGTCCGTCCGTCTGTCCGTCCGTCCGTCCGTCCGTCCGTCTGTCCGTCCGTCCGTCCGTCCGTTCGTCCGTCCACATTTGGTTTCCGGATGATAATTCAAAAAAGTTTACATCCGATTTGAATGAAACTTTGAGATATTGTTATTTATCAGGTTGGTAAGAAGCCTATCGATTTTGGGGGAAATCCGTCAAATTTCAAGGTCACAGTCCACGAAAAACGTTAGAAATTTTAACATAAAAGTTGTTTCCGGACAATAACTCAAAAAGTTTGCATCCGATTTGAATGAAACTTTGGGATATTGTTATATATCAGGTTGGTAAAAAGCCTTTTGATTTTGGGGGAAATCCATCAAATTTCAAGGTCGCAGTCCACGAAAAACGTTAGAAATTTTTACAAAAAGTTGTTTCCGGATGATAACTCAAAAAGTTTGCATGTGATTTGAATGAAACTTTGGGATATTGTTATATATCAGGTTGGTAAGAAGCCTATCGATTTGGGGGGAAATCTGTCAAATTTCAAGGTCACAGTCCACGAAAAATGTTAGAAATTTTTACAAAAAGTTGTTTCCGGAAAATAACTCAAAAAGTTTTCATCCGATTTTAATGAAACTGTAAAATATTCTTATATATTTTGTTGGTAAGAAGCCTATTGATTTTGGTGGAAATCCATCCAATTTCAAGGTCACAATTCACGAAAAACGTTAGAAATTTTCACAAAAGCGGGGGTATCAGCGATCGCGACTTTGTCTAGTTTATATCAGATATCGTGGGGGAGGAGGAGGAACCCCAGTATACGGAGAAAAAAACCCGATCGTCAGTAGAAAATTTTGCATTGAACCATTGCAAAAAGAAAAAAAACATATTCAAGGTCCGGAACGTTTTATTGAAATACAGCCTCAAAGCCAAGCGTGTTAAGTGCAGCAAATGACACCGTTGGGTCTAAAATACATGGTGTTCATTTGAACAAAATATTGACATTATATATTATAACTGCACAGAAAATAAAATAACTTGACAAGTATTGCCAGTTTTCCTATCGAAGGTCGTGGTTTTCTCCGAGTACTCCGGCTTCCTCCCCCAAACTGAAAAATGGCTGAAAATGGCGTTAAACAACCTTTAAACAAACAAACATGAAATAACCTCTATTACATAGATATAAAATGTTTTAAATGGATCCGTAAAATAATTATCATACAGACAAAAATGTAGAATAATTCGGCGGCGAATTGATGCTCTGCATCAAAAGTTTTCTTGTTTATGGTGGTTTTCGTTTCACCGTATTATAAAAGGCGGAAAAAAAATTAGGAGTCATGGATTATCTTCTGTCTCAAATACCTCTATTACTATTATGTTTCACAACTAAAACAGTGTGAATAAGCTTGTTTGATTTTAATTCAATTAAATATATTCTTGTACTTTCTATACTAAGATGTAATTTTAAAAAGCTTTGGTTTGGTGTAAACATTTCTTACATTTCTATATAACAGCACAATGTATACCTCTGTCAACAAGGCGGACGCATGAAGTCGAGCTGTTGTCCAGATATTCAATTCTGTCTGCGGAACCTAAATGACATGTTTTTAAACGATTAAGAACTTATGCTAGATGCCCACATTTTATTTGTTTTTGTTCATTTGAATATGTTTAACGCCACTTTATGCAATTTTTCAGCGTAAAGCCAACGTGATATACGTCATGAGATGTAGGTTCAAATGTCAGAGTATAGCCAACAAGATATACGTCATGAGCTGTAGGTTCAAATGTCAGAGTATAGCCAATAAGATATACGTCATGAGCTGTAGGTTCAAATGTCAGAGTATAGCCAACGAAATATACGTCGTGAGCTGTAGACACACATGTCAGAGTATAGCCAACAAGATATACGTCATGAGCTGTAGGTTCAAATGTCAGAGTATAGCAAACAAGATATACGTCATGACCTGTATAGGCTCAAATGTCAGAGTATAGCCAACAAGATATACATCAAGAGCTGTAGGTTCAAATGTCAGAGTATAGCTAACGAAATATACGTCATGAGCTGTAGACACAAATTTCAGAGTATAGCCAAACAAGATTTACGTCATGAGCTGTAGGTTCAAATGTCAGAGTATAGCCAACAAGATATACGTCATGAGCTGTAGGTTCAAATGTCAGAGTATAGCCAACAAGATATACGTCATGAGCTGTAGGCTCAAATGTCTGAGTTTAGCCAAACAAGATATATGTCATGTGCTGTAGGTTCAAATGTCAGAGTATAGCCAACAAGATATACGTCATTAGCTGTAGGTTCAAATGTCAGAGTACAGCCAAACAAGATATACGTCATTAGCTGTAGGTTCAAATGTCAGAGTACAGCCAATAAGATATACGTCATGAGCTGTATGTTCAAATGTCAGAGTATAGCCAACGAAATATACGTGATGAGCTGTAGGTTCAAATGTCAGTGTATAGCCAACAAGATATACGTCATGAGCTGTAGGTTCAAATGTCAGAGTACAGCCAAACAAGATATACGTCATGAGCTGTAGGTTCAAATGTCAGAGTATAGCCAACAAGATATACGTCATGAGCTGTAGGTTCAGATGTCAGAGTATAACCAATAAGATATACGTCATGAGCTGTAGGTTCAAATGTCAGAGTACAGCCAACAAGATATACGTCATGAGCTGTAGGTTCAGATGTCAGAGTATAACCAATAAGATATACGTCATGAGCTGTAGGTTCAAATGTCAGAGTATAGCCAACAAGATATACGTCATGAGCTGTAGGTTCAAATGTCAGAGTACAGCCAAACAAGATATACGTCATGAGCTGTAGGTTCAAATGTCAGAGTATAGCCAACAAGATATACGTCATGAGCTGTAGGTTCAAATGTCAGAGTATAGCCAACGAAATATACGTGATGAGCTGTAGGTTCAAATGTCAGAGTTTAGCCAACAATATACGTCATGAGCTGTAGGTTCAAATGTCAGAGTATAGCCAACAAGATATACGTCATGAGCTGTAGGTTCAAATGTCAGAGTACAGCCAAACAAGATATACGTCATGAGCTGTAGGTTCAAATGTCAGTGTATAGCCAACAAGATATACGTCATGAGCTGTAGGTTCAAATGTCAGAGTACAGCCAACAAGATATACGTCGTGAGCTGTAGGTTCAAATGTCAGAGTACAGCCAAACAAGATATACGTCATGAGCTGTAGGTTCAAATGTCAGAGTACAGCCAAACAAGATATACGTCATGAGCTGTAGGTTCAAATGTCAGAGTATAGCCAAACAAGATATACGTCATGAGCTGTAGGTTCAAATGTCAGAGTATAGCCAACAAGATTTACGTCATGAGCTGTAGGTTCAAATGTCAGAGTACAGCCAAACAAGATATACGTCATGAGCTGTAGGTTCAAATGTCAGAGTATAGCCAACAAGATATACGTCATGAGCTGTAGGTTCAAATGTCAGAGTACAGCCAAACAAGATATACGTCATGAGCTGTAGGTTCAAATGTCAGAGTATAGCCAACAAGATATACGTCATGAGCTGTAGGTTCAAATGTCAGAGTTTAGCCAAACAAGATATACGTCATGAGCTGTAGGTTCAAATGTCAGAGTATAGCCAACAAGATTTACGTCATGAGCTGTAGGTTCAAATGTCAGAGTACAGCCAAACAAGATATACGTCATGAGCTGTAGGTTCAAATGTCAGAGTATAGCCAACAAGATATACGTCATGACCTGTATAGGCTCAAATGTCAGAGATTAGCCAAACAAGATATACGTCATGAGCTGTAGGTTCAAATGTCAGAGTATAGCCAACGAAATATACGTGATGAGCTGTAGGTTCAAATGTCAGAGTTTAGCCAAACAAGATATACGTCATGAGCTGTAGGTTCAAATGTCAGAGTATAGCCAATAAGATATATGGCATGAGCTGTAGGTTCAAATGTCAGAGTATAGCCAACAAGATATGACAATTTTGCATTATTAACAACTTTAGTGTGTTTATGACACTAAATAGAAATAAAATTGATAAAAAAAACTTTCTTAATTGAAATAACGATTAATAAAGCAAATCTATCTTTAACAACTTTTATACTGGATTCTATCTTTAAACACCACTAATTATATCTTCAAGTTTATTGTCAAACTTAACCTAATCTTTAAATCAGTAAATTTAAAATAATGATAACAGATAACAGCAATTTATATGACAAAACAGAAAACATTCAGTTTAAAAAACGAAAAAAAAACATATAACAACAGAATCTCATCGAAGGTCAATACTATTAACAGCAAACAGGGTTTTTATTTTCATATAACAGTTAACAACATTGTCAATTTTAAGAAAACAGATAACAGCTAATGGTTGAAAAACAGTTAACATTTGCTTTATTAAAAAATAAACAGATAACACCCATGCAAAAATGCCCAAAAAACATTAGCAGAAAAGATCTTGCTCCCACTCTTGTATAGAATATCTAAATACGCAATATGGTTGTAAGATAAAACTGGTGAAGTGTTGGGAAAAAACATTTTCTACAGATCATTCAAGCTCTTACATATTGACATCCCACAATATGTGTTATGTAGCTCCAAAAGAACAAAGAGAACGGTGTATCCATCCGCCGTATAACATCATTTTAATGACCAATACAGTCCATCCCATATTAAAATAACCATTAAACTTCACCGTATATTTCAATATTAAAATAAGTTAAATTTTTAACGTTTTTAATGTCATAGATTAAATATACACACAGAAAAAAGAATGCACATTCTTCAATGTTCCATTGAAAACTACTTGTCATCCATTGCCTTGCAAAATGGACACTGTGTCAGCTGTTATAAGTAGTTGCTCGGCATCTGCCAATCAGGTTGTTGTGGAATCGTAAATACTAAAAGAATCGCCCTGTGGCACTTATTTTCATAATTTTTCATCAACAAATTTTATTAAAATAAAACTTTTGTCTTCATATATATTTAATATTTTTAAAAATCGGATAGTTACAATGTAACACAGCCCAGTATATCTGCCTCTAAGTAACCAGTCCGATAACTACAAACTGCAATTGTTATTATTTGAATATCACATGTTTTTGGATATTAACGATAAGTTTTTCGGATCAATACGATATACCAGCTGTTTCATCCCTGTGACGAGGTTGAATCACAATTCAACATGAGGAGTACATGGATATCTCTATCTCTATTTTATATTCCATATTTGTGTACATCTACAAATTATATACTCAAAGAAAGTGAAGGTAAGCTGGATTTGACTACGTGAAGGTAAGCTGGATTTGACTACGTGAAGGTAAGCTGGATTTGACTACGTGTACGTGTTTAATTTTTTAAGCCTTATCAATAATTAGAATACATGCAGTGATGTAATTTGGACTTCAATACTATAGGCCAATTTTAGCAAAACAAAGTTGAATGTGCACACGAGAAACGCGTTAACCCATTTTTATGTCATATATATATATGTATTAATAATATATTATAATTTCAATTTTGTACACGTGTATGTAAGATCTGCGTCTGAGATTAACATATTAATGACTAAATAATAACGAAAAATGGGACGCAAAATATGCATACATTATTTGCACATTAAAGAGTGAGTGTGTATTTAAAAAAGGATTGGGAGGTCCGGGAACTTACTTCTGTACTATTTAAAAAAACTGGGAACTTTATGTTTTGCATGGTTTTAACACTTTTTTCTTTTTCTTTAATTTCTTTTTTTTTGGGGGAGGGGGGGGGTGTTATAATAATATACTTTAAGTTGGTATAAAAGTTAAAACAAACTGACAAACACAACAGCTGTTGATTGACATATTGGTTTGTGTGAAAGTGCTATTTCAGTTTGTTTGTTTAGTTTTGTCAGTTAGTTTGTTTTCCTTATGTGGTATGTCTTCAGTTAATATACTGTTATGTGTATTCAATTGTATAATAACATCAATGTAAAATATATCATTATCTGAATGACGTAAGTCTCTTTGGGAGCCATATTCTAGTCGTTTTCACGCACTATGTAGAAATATAATGGGGGTCAAATTTACTGATAGATGGACAAAATATTTTTATCAGTATTGATTTTGTGACACCTGTCGTTATACTTGGGATATAAATTTGAATTTATATTATCAGGCAAATTACGTATAAAAGGGTATATTATGGATTAACCGGATGTGCTACTGCCCTGACATCTGTTTCGTTCTCAGATTGTACACAGTACATCATACATCCATATATAACTTGTCACAGCTTGTAAATATCTCATCATACATGTTTTGTTTTAACAAAGATTAAAACATAGTGTTGATATCGTTTTCTAGTTTTTTATAATTTGTTTAAAATAGCAGTATGCATCGTTTTCCTGCTCGCGCTGAATAACCTATAGCTGAAATACTGCTCGCTGAACATAAACAATCAATCAATCAATCGTATTCGATGTAAGATTTTTTAATTGACGTTTATTATTTCCAATATTGAAAAAAGATGAAAGGTATAACTAAAAACGTTTTATCGTAAAGTGGCATCAGAGAGGCAAATTTGACTAGACAATAGAAGGTAAAGTCCCATTCTAGTTTGAATGAGAGTTTGTAAAACATGTATGATTACTGTCGTGAGAACCTGTTTTATTGTCCTCGAACAAAACGTTTTACTATATAATCAGTCGTTATATTACTCTGACATTTGTAATATTAAACGCATGCGTACAATAACCATGATGATTTTTCTAGATTGCTAGATTAACCAATATAAAATAACTGTCAACATTGTAAAGGGCATAGTTTCGGTGACGTCATTATCAATAGTTGGGATACTGTGTGTAATAAAAGTCTTCACTTCAGTTTATTTTCTATGTCACCATAGGTATATAGACTTGCCACAAGTCCCTTTGAATTTTTTGTTATGAGAGAGATACACCTTTATTATCAACATTTCCTATACTATCAGCTTGTGTTGTAGAAGCTGATAGACGGGAATTGCAAACAATTCCATGAGGGACTTGTGGCAAGTCTTCATAGGTATACAGTATATTACGGTATGGGTTATTAACATGCAGTTGAGTTCTACTAGCGAGGTAATCGGGAACTGTAAAAAATGTAAGGATACATTCAGAATTGGAAAATTTGACTAATGCGACAGTATGGAATGCCATCAAGGTCATTCTTATTTTTTTTCGATATGCTTAATTTCATATTCTTCTTAATTAAATATTCTTTAATTGTTATTTTCAAGGATATGGAGATTTAACAATATAGAATACATAACAATTAAGAATATATAACGAAGAATTACAGAATTAGGTATAAAGAATTAACAGATAAAGAAAAACTAATTAAATATTACGAATGTTGACCCCGATGACATTACATTTGGTTATAAAGGACTGACCATTTAACTTGCAAGGGGGGGGGGGGCGCTTGGTTTTTTCCTAAAAAAAATATTTTGAAAATGATTTTTGATGAAAAAAATATTTTGAAAGCAGAGGGTAAGAAAAAAATTTCTTAAGAAGAATTTCTGCTATATAAAATAACGCTAATAATGAAAAAATATTCTGTCGCGACGCCGGAAAAAAAATTGTCTGACCAAAACAAAAAACCAAGACCCCCCTTCAAGTTAAATGGTCTGTCCCTAACCAACGATCATAACTTTCAAAGTTGATAATTTACAGTGCCATGCCATCCATGTCATGTCCACATATCTTACGGAGATACGCCATCAGACATCACTGTAGTATGGGCGACCATGCAAAACTGTAACTCTACACTGTCGTATGGCACGGACCCGTGGAATTACCAGAATACAGCTACAGTTGAAATGACACACTTTGATAAACAAACAATCAGTGGACTAACATGTGTATACAGGGCACAGTTAAAGGTGTGTTCATTTTAATCTTGTGATTAGCAGTAACCCACGGATGAATACTTAATGGACCGGTCAATATTTATTGGGGGGGGGGGTGTAGGACCGGTGCAAAATGCAATAGGACACATAATTTTTTATGCTAGCATAACTGTGGGAATCCAAGTTTTTTTTCAGCAGTGATAGGACAGCAAGTATTCTCCATAACAATATCATCAATTAAAAAAATTGTCTGACGTTTTGATTCAAAACCGATATACTGTAATCGCACAATCGCACAATTTGTTTAACAAGCATAAATACTGAATTGTAACCATAAAATTATTCACTAGATACGACACCAGCATTTTTATAACATATCTGATGTAAGACAGCAACTTTTTTGTATTTTAAGGAGCTAGGAGTTAGATGGAACATAACCTTTTTTAAACCTGATACTTTGAAATGCACCGGTCCCAACCCGCCAAATTAATATTGACCTGTCCATACGTTACCTGTGGTTTCATTCATTCCGAATTATGCGTTGTTATCAACACGATTTTAAAAGATTTAGTTCGCGAACATAGCTAACAAAATCGCTCCGATTGTTTAAATCTAAAATATATCGTTTTGTCTTGACATAACGGATTTTTAGCATGATATGTTATGATCAATTCAATAAATTTAAGGAAGCAAAGTAAAATATTGTAATTTATTACAACATGATGCGAACTTATTGCAATCTTTTAACCTTTAATATTGATACAAAAAATTAAATATTTCATGTAATCTAATATTATAATACATAAACACAGCAGGGTGCCGTTTCATAAAGCGATCGTTAGCTTAACGTGCACGTTATCCCATTTAAATAGCATGGGATAACGAGCACGTTAATTAGCGATCGCTTTATGAAACGGCACCCTGATACGCCAAAAACATATCTGACAAATAGCAGATAAACTAAACACACACGAAACAGCACTCTCCGGCACAGAGAACATAACTGGCTCCCAGATCTTAACGTCATCACACATTTACTGCGGGACTATGTTTGTCGTCGGCCCGTGATGTTTGTAAAGAAAAAATTATGTTTGTAAAATAAAACACCTGATCTTATTTATTTTTATAGTCAAATATGGAGTAGGCATTGCCAAAATGCGAGCACATACACATATGCTTTTTCTAACTTTTACACATAATTCCTTGTTTTACTTTGTTCCTTAATTTTGTGAATACCTTAGTACACTATTTCACTACATGTAGTTATAGCTTCAACAAGAAGTAACTCTTTTTTATAAGTCTAATACTTAAGTTAGTCTAATAGATCTCAACAATTAAGTAATCTATATATTAAGTCATATATTTTAATCAAAATTAAGCATAGTCTCATGATGTTTGTAAAGAAAAAAAATATGTTTGTAAAATAAAACACGTGATCTTATTTATTTTTATAGTCCTTAATACACTTTTGATACAGTTTTAAATTAAAATTACTGTGTTTGTACGCGAATCTTATCCGGCCTGAGAGATATCACAGAACAGACAAACCAAACACATACCTGACACAGAGCAGATAAACCAAAAACACATACCTGACACAGAGCAGATAAACTAAAAACATACCTGACACAGAGCAGATAAACCAAACACATACCTGACACAAAGCAGATAAACCAAACACATACCTGACACAGAACAGATAAACCAAACACATACCTGACACAGAGCAGATAAACCAAACACATACCTGACACAAAGCAGATAAACCAAACACATACCTGACACAGAACAGATAAACCAAACACATACCTGACATAGAACAAATAAACCAAACACATACCTGACACAGAGCAGATAAACCAAACACATACCTGACACAGAGCAGATAAACCAAACACATACCTGACACAGAGCAGATAAACCAAACACATACCTGACACAGAACAAATAAACCAAACACATACCTGACATAGAACAAATAAACCAAACACATACCTGACACAGAACAAATAAACCAAACACATACCTGACACAGAACAAATAAACCAAACACATACCTGACATAGAACAAATAAACCAAACACATACCTGACACAGAGCAGATAAACCAAACACATACCTGACACAGAGCAGATAAACCAAACACATACCTGACACAGAACAGATAAACCAAACACATACCTGACACAGAGCAGATAAACCAAACACATACCTGACACAAAGCAGATAAACCAAACACATACCTGACACAGAACAGATAAACCAAACACATACCTGACACAGAGCAGATAAACCAAACACATACCTGACACAAAGCAGATAAACCAAACACATACCTGACACAGAACAGATAAACCAAACAAATACCTGACACAGAGCAGATAAACCAAACACATACCTGACATAGAACAAATAAACCAAACACATACCTGACATAGAACAGATAAACCAAACACATACCTGACACAGAACAGATAAACCAAACACATACCTGACACAGAACAGATAAACCAAACACATACCAGACACAGAGCAGATAAACCAAACACATACCTGACATAGAACAAATAAACCAAACACATACCTGACACAGAACAGATAAACCAAACACATACCTGACACAGAGCAGATAAACCAAACACATACCTGACATAGAACAGATAAACCAAACACATACCTGACATAGAACAGATAAACTAAAAACATACCTGACATAGAAAAGACAAACAAAACAAATACCTGACATAGAGCAGATAAACCAAACACATACCTGACACAGAGCAGATAAACCAAACACATACCTGACACAGAACAGACAAACCAAATAGTCTGGGATCCTGACTAAATATTCTCAATACCGTAAGCGGACTTCCGGTTCGAATATACAGTCAGGTCACCAGCAATGAATCCGGTCAAAATTTTGACCGGTTTGCAACATTCGGAATGCCTCAAAATTTACGTCATTATTAACAGTAACTGACGTAACTCCGATACAATGCATTATGACGTAACGTCCGGCGTCCGGGTAAACAAATCAAATAAAAATACAGTTTATCAAAAGAATGCGTTTATAGATTTATGTCTCGAATGTGGAAATAACTTACAGAGATTTGTCAGTTAAACTCGAAAGCCGGAAAACAAGAAGCAGGTAGCTACTTTTATTTAAATTGTACTCTGACATAAATTTCCAACGGAACGAAACGCGCGAAAAATTAGCTCAAACATGGCGTTTTAAATAACCAATCAAACTGGGTAGTAAACTGGTGGTGACCTGGGGTTATATTTGAAAGTGAAGCTGGCGTAAATGAAAAATATTGCACCAGGGGACCAGGTTAACAAACCAAACACATACCTGACACAGAACAGACAAACCAAACACATACCTGACACAGAGCAGACAAACCAAACACATCCCTGACACAGAGCAGATAAACCAAACACATACCTGACATAGAACAGATAAACCAAACACATACCTGACACAGAGCAGATAAACCAAACACATACCTGACATAGAACAGATAAACCAAACACATACCTGACATAGAATTAAAAACATACCTGACATAGAACAGATAAACCAAACACATACCTGACACAGAGCAGATAAACCAAACACATACCTGACACAGAACAGATAAACCAAACACATACCTGACACAGAACAGATAAACCAAACACATACCTGACATAGAACAGATAAACCAAACACATACCTGACACAAAGCAAATAAACCAAACACATACCTGACACAGAGCAGATAAACCAAACACATACCTGACATATAACAGATAAACCAAACACATACCTGACACAGAACAGATAAACCAAACACATACCTGACATAGAACAGATAAACCAAACACATACCTGACACAAACCAAATAAACCAAACACATACTTGTCACGGAGAAGATAAACCAAACACATACCTGACACGGAGAAGATAAACCAAACACATATATGACACAGAGCAGATAAACCAAACACATACCTGACACAGAACAGATAAACCAAACACATACCTGACATAGAACAGATAAACCAAACACATACCTGACACAGAGCAGATAAACCAAACACATACCTGACACAGAGCAGATAAACCAAACACATACCTGACACAGAGCAGATAAACCAAACACATACCTGACATAGAACAGATAAAGCAAACACATATATGACACAGAGCAGATAAACCAAACACATACCTGACACAGAGCAGATAAACCAAACACATATATGACACAGAGCAGATAAACCAAACACATACCTGACACAGAACAGATAAACCAAACACATACCTGACATAGAACAGATAAACCAAACACATACCTGACATAGAACAGATAAACCAAACACATACCTGACATAGAACAAATAAACCAAACACATACCTGACACAGAACAGATAAACCAAACACATACCTGACACAGAGCAGATAAACCAAACACATACCTGACACAGAGCAGATAAACCAAACACATATATGACACAGAGCAGATAAACCAAACACATACCTGACACAGAGCAGATAAACCAAACACATACGTGACATAGAACAGACAAACCAAACACAAACCTGACATAGAACAGATAAACCAAACACATACCTGACATAGAACAGATAAACCAAACACATACCTGACATAGAACAGATAAACCAAACACATACCTGACACAGAGCAGATAAACCAAACACATACCTGACATAGAACAGATAAACCAAACACATACCTGACATAGAACAGATAAACCAAACACATACCTGACACAGAGCAGATAAACCAAACACATACCTGACACAGAACAGATAAACTAAACACATACCTGACACAGAACAGATAAACTAAACACATACCTGACATAGAACAGATAAACCAAACACATACCTGACATAGAACAGATAAACCAAACACATACCTGACATAGAACAGATAAACCAAACACATACCTGACATAGAACAAATAAACCAAACACATACCTGACACAGAGCAGACAAACCAAACACATACCTGACACAGAACAGATAAACCAAACACATACCTGACACAGAACAGATAAACCAAACACATACCTGACACAGAACAGATAAACCAAACACATACCTGACATAGAACAGATAAACCAAACACATACCTGACATAGAGCAGATAAACCAAACACATACCTGACATAGAACAAATAAACCAAACACATACCTGACATAGAACAGATAAACCAAACACATACGTGACATAGAACAGATAAACCAAACACATACCTGACACAGAACAGATAAACCAAACACATACCTGACATAGAACAGATAAACCAAAAAAATACCTGACACAGAGCAGATAAACCAAACACATACCTGACATAGAACAGATAAACCAAACACATACGTGACATAGAACAGATAAACCAAACACATACCTGACACAGAACAGATAAACCAAACACATACCTGACATAGAACAGATAAACCAAACAAATACCTGACACAGAGCAGACAAACCAAACACATACCTGACATAGAACAGATAAACCAAACAAATACCTGACACAGAGCAGATAAACCAAACACATACCTGACATAGAACAGATAAAGCAAACACATACCTGACATAGAACAAATAAACCAAACACATACCTGACATAGAACAGACAAACCAAACACATACCTGACACAGAGCAGACAAACCAAACACATACCTGACACAGAGCAGATAAACCAAACACATACCTGACATAGAACAGATAAACCAAACAAATACCTGACACAGAGCAGATAAACCAAACACATACCTGACATAGAACAGATAAAGCAAACACATACCTGACATAGAACAAATAAACCAAACACATACCTGACACAGAGCAGATAAACCAAACACATACCTGACATAGAACAGATAAACCAAACACATACCTGACACAGAGCAGATAAACCAAACACATACCTGACATAGAACAAATAAACCAAACACATACCTGACATACAACAAATAAACCAAACACATACCTGACATAGAACAGACAAACCAAACACATACCTGACATAGAACAGATAAACTAAACACATACCTGACACAGAGCAGATAAACCAAACACATACCTGGCATAGAACAGACAAACCAAACACATACCTGACATAGAACAAATAAACCAAACACATCTGACATACAGCAGATAAACCAAACACATACCTGACATAGAACAAATAAACCAAACACATACCTGACATAGAACAGATAAACCAAACACATACCTGACATAGAACAAATAAACCAAACACATACATGACATAGAACAGACACACCAAACACATACCTGACACAGAGCAGATAAACTAAACACATACCTGACACAGAGCAGATAAACTAAACACATACCTGACATAGAACAGATAAACCAAACACATACCTGACACAGAACAGATAAACTAAACACATACCTGACACAGAACAGATAAACCAAACACATACCTGACACAGAACAGATAAACCAAACACATACCTGACATAGAACAGATAAACCAAACACATACCTGACACAGAACAGATAAACTAAACACATACCTGACACAGAGCAGATAAACTAAACACATACCTGACATAGAACAGATAAACCAAACACATACCTGACACAGAACAGATAAACCAAACACATACCTGACACAGAGCAGATAAACCAAACACATACCTGACACAGAGCAGATAAACCAAACACATACCTGACACAGAGCAGATAAACCAAACACATACCTGACACAGAGCAGATAAACCAAACACATACCTGACATAGAACAGACAAACCAAACACATACCTGACACAGAGCAGATAAACCAAACACATACCTGACATAGAACAAATAAACCAAACACATACCTGACACAGAGCAGATAAACCAAACACATACCTGACATAGAACAGATAAACCAAACACATACCTGACATAGAACAAATAAACCAAACACATACCTGACATAGAACAAATAAACCAAACACATACCTGACATAGAACAAATAAACCAAACACATACCTGACACAGAGCAGATAAACCAAACACATACCTGACATAGAACAGATAAACCAAACACATACCTGACATAGAACAAATAAACCAAACACATACCTGACATAGAACAAATAAACCAAACACATACCTGACATAGAACAGACAAACCAAACACATACCTGACATAGAACAGATAAACTAAACACATACCTGACACAGAGCAGATAAACCAAACACATACCTGGCATAGAACAGACAAACCAAACACATACCTGACACAGAGAAGATAAACCAAACACATACCTGACACAGAGCAGATAAACCAAACACATACCTGACATAGAACAGATAAACCAAACACATACCTGACATAGAAAAGACAAACCAAACACATTCCTGACACAGAGCAGATAAACCAAAC
Source organism: Limnoperna fortunei (assembly GCA_944474755.1). Classification (NCBI taxonomy): domain Eukaryota; kingdom Metazoa; phylum Mollusca; class Bivalvia; order Mytilida; family Modiolidae; genus Limnoperna; species Limnoperna fortunei. Next base: position 110,449,634 of record OX104112.1, on the reverse strand, counting down.
ACATACCTGACACAGAGCAGATAAACCAAACACATACCTGACATAGAGCAGATAAACCAAACACATACCTGACATAGAACAGATAAACCAAACACATAACAGACATAGAACAGATAAACCAAACACATACCTGACACAGAGCAGATAAACCAAACACATACCTGACATACAACAGATAAACTAAACACATACCTGACACAGAGCAGATAAACCAAACACATACCTGACACAGAGCAGATAAACCAAACACATACCTGACACAGAGCAGATAAACTAAACACATACCTGACACAGAGCAGATAAACCAAACACATACGTGACACAGAGCAGATAAACCAAACACATACCTGACATAGAACAGACAAACCAAACACATACCTGACATAGAACAGATAAACTAAACACATACCTGACACAGAGCAGATAAACCAAACACATACCTGACATAGAACAGATAAACCAAACACATACCTGACACAGAGCAGATAAACCAAACACATACCTGACATAGAACAGATAAACTAAACACATACCTGACATAGAACAGATAAACCAAACACATAACAGACATAGAACAGATAAACCAAAACACATACCTGACACAGAGCAGATAAACCAAACACATACCTGACACGGAGCAGATAAACCAAACACATACCTGACACAGAGCAGATAAACTTAACACATACCTGACACAGAGCAGATAAACCATACACATACGTGACACAGAGCAGATAAACCAAACACATACCTGACATAGAACAGATAAACCAAACACATACGTGACACAGAGCAGATAAACCAAACACATACCTGACATAGAACAGATAAACCAAACACATACCTGACACAGAGCAGATAAACTAAACACATACCTGACACAGAGCAGATAAACCAAACACATACCTGACACAGAACAGATAAACCAAACACATACGTGACATAGAACAGATAAACCAAACACATACGTGACACAGAGCAGATAAACCAAACACATACCTGACACAGAACAGATAAACCAAACACATACGTGACACAGAGCAGATAAACCAAACACATACCTGACACAGAGCAGATAAACCAAACACATACCTGACACAGAGCAGATAAACCAAACAAATACCTGACACAGAACAGATAAACCAAACACATACGTGACATAGAACAGATAAACTAAACACATACCTGACACAGAGCAGATAAACTAAACACATACCTGACACAGAGCAGATAAACCAAACACATACCTGACATAGAACAGATAAACCAAACACATACCTGACATAGAACAGATAAACCAAACACATACCTGACACAGAGCAGATAAACTAAACACATACCTGACACAGAACAGATAAACCAAACACATACCTGACATAGAACAGATAAACCAAACACATACCTGACACAGAGCAGATAAACTAAACACATACCTGACACAGAGCAGATAAACCAAACACATACCTGACACAGAACAGATAAACCAAACACATACGTGACATAGAACAGATAAACTAAACACATACCTGACACAGAACAGATAAACTAAACACATACCTGACACAGAGCAGATAAACCAAACAAATACCTGACATAGAACAGATAAACCAAACACATACCTGACACAGAGCAGATAAACCAAACACATACGTGACACAGAGCAGATAAACCAAACACATAAGAACAGATAAACCAAACACATACCTGACACAGAACAGATAAACCAAACACATACCTGACATAGAACAGATAAACCAAACACATACCTGACACAAAGCAAATAAACCAAACACACACCTGACATAGAACAGATAAACCAAACACATACCTGACACAGAACAGATAAACCAAACACATACCTGACATAGAACAGATAAACCAAACACATACCTGACACAGAGTAGATAAACCAAACACATACCTGACATAGAACAGATAAACCAAACACATACGTGACATAGAACAGATAAACTAAACACATACCTGACACAGAACAGATAAACTAAACACATACCTGACACAGAGCAGATAAACCAAACAAATACCTGACATAGAACAGATAAACCAAACACATACCTGACACAGAGCAGATAAACCAAACACATACCTGACACAGAGCAGATAAACCAAACACATAAGAACAGATAAACCAAACACATACCTGACACAGAACAGATAAACCAAACACATACCTGACATAGAACAGATAAACCAAACACATACCTGACACAGAGCAGATAAACCAAACAAATACCTGACACAGAGCAGATAAACCAAACACATAAGAACAGATAAACCAAACACATACCTGACACAGAACAGATAAACCAAACACATACCTGACATAGAACAGATAAACCAAACACATACCTGACACAGAGCAGATAAACCAAACACATACCTGACACAGAACAGATAAACCAAACACATACCTGACACAGAGCAGATAAACCAAACACATATATGACATAGAACAGATAAACCAAACACATACCTGACACAAAGCAAATAAACCAAACACATACCTGACACAGAACAGATAAACCAAAGACATACCTGACATAGAACAGATAAACCAAACACATACCTGACACAGAGCAGATAAACCAAACACATACCTGACATAGAACAGATAAACCAAACACATACCTGACACAGAACAGATAAACCAAACACATACCTGACATAGAACAGATAAACCAAACACATACCTGACATAGAACAGATAAACCAAACACATACCTGACATAGAACAGATAAACCAAACACATACCTGACATAGAACAGATAAACCAAACACATACCTGACACAGAGCAGATAAACCAAACACATACCTGACATAGAACAAATAAACCAAACACATACCTGACACAGAGCAGATAAACCAAACACATACCTGACACAGAACAGACAAACCAAACACATACCTGACACAGAGCAGATAAACCAAACACATACCTGACATAGAACAGATAAACCAAACACATACCTGACACAGAGCAGATAAACCAAACACATACCTGACATAGAACAGAAAAACCAAACACATACCTGACACAGAACAGACAAACCAAACAAATACCTGACATAGAACAGATAAACCAAACACATACCTGACATAGAACAGATAAACCAAACACATACCTGACATAGAACAGATAAACCAAACACATACCTGACATAGAACAGATAAACCAAACACATACCTGACACAGAGCAGATAAACCAAACACATACCTGACATAGAACAGATAAACCAAACACATACCTGACACAGAACAGATAAACCAAACACATACCTGACATAGAACAGATAAACTAAACACATACCTGACATAGAGCAGATGAACCAAACACATACCTGACATAGAACAGACAAACCAAACAAATACCTGACATAGAACAGATAAACCAAACACATACCTGACATAGAACAGATAAACCAAACACATACCTGACACAGAGCAGATAAACCAAACACATACCTGACACAGAGCAGATAAAACAAACACATACCTGACATAGAACAGATAAACCAAACACATACCTGACACAGAGCAGATAAACCAAACACATACCTGACACAGAGCAGATAAACCAAACACATACCTGACATAGAACAGATAAACTAAACACATACCTGACATAGAACAGATAAACCAAACACATACCTGACACAGAGCAGATAAACCAAACACATACCTGACACAGAACAGATAAACCAAACACATACCTGACATAGAACAGACAAACCAAACAAATACCTGACATAGAGCAGATGAACCAAACACATACCTGACATAGAACAGACAAACCAAACAAATACCTGACATAGAACAGATAAACCAAACACATACCTGACACAGAACACACAAACCAAACAAATACCTGACATAGAACAGATAAACCAAACAAATACCTGACATAGAGCAGATGAACCAAACACATACCTGACATAGAACAGACAAACCAAACAAATACCTGACACAGAACAGATAAACCAAACACATACCTGACATAGAACAGATAAACTAAAAACATACCTGACATAGAAAAGACAAACAAAACAAATACCTGACATAGAACAGATAAACCAAACACATACCTGACACAGAGCAGATAAACCAAACACATAAGAACAGATAAACCAAACACATACCTGACACAGAACAGATAAACCAAACACATACCTGACATAGAACAGATAAACCAAACACATACCTGACACAGAGCAGATAAACCAAACAAATACCTGACACAGAGCAGATAAACCAAACACATAAGAACAGATAAACCAAACACATACCTGACACAGAACAGATAAACCAAACACATACCTGACATAGAACAGATAAACCAAACACATACCTGACACAGAACAGATAAACCAAACACATACCTGACACAGAGCAGATAAACCAAACACATATATGACATAGAACAGATAAACCAAACACATACCTGACACAAAGCAAATAAACCAAACACATACCTGACACAGAACAGATAAACCAAACACATACCTGACATAGAACAGATAAACCAAACACATACCTGACACAGAGCAGATAAACCAAACACATACCTGACATAGAACAGATAAACCAAACACATACCTGACACAGAACAGATAAACCAAACACATACCTGACATAGAACAGATAAACCAAACACATACCTGACATAGAACAGATAAACCAAACACATACCTGACATAGAACAGATAAACCAAACACATACCTGACATAGAACAGATAAACCAAACACATACCTGACACAGAGCAGATAAACCAAACACATACCTGACATAGAACAGATAAACCAAACACATACCTGACATAGAACAGATAAACCAAACACATACCTGACATAGAACAGATAAACCAAACACATACCTGACACAGAGCAGATAAACCAAACACATACCTGACATAGAACAAATAAACCAAACACATACCTGACACAGAGCAGATAAACCAAACACATACCTGACACAGAACAGACAAACCAAACACATACCTGACACAGAGCAGATAAACCAAACACATACCTGACATAGAACAGATAAACCAAACACATACCTGACACAGAGCAGATAAACCAAACACATACCTGACATAGAACAGATAAACCAAACACATACCTGACACAGAACAGACAAACCAAACAAATACCTGACATAGAACAGATAAACCAAACACATACCTGACATAGAACAGATAAACCAAACACATACCTGACATAGAACAGATAAACCAAACACATACCTGACATAGAACAGATAAACCAAACACATACCTGACACAGAGCAGATAAACCAAACAAATACCTGACATAGAACAGATAAACCAAACACATACCTGACACAGAACACACAAACCAAACAAATACCTGACATAGAACAGATAAACCAAACAAATACCTGACATAGAGCAGATGAACCAAACACATACCTGACATAGAAAAGACAAACCAAACAAATACCTGACACAGAACAGATAAACCAAACACATACCTGACATAGAACAGATAAACTAAAAACATACCTGACATAGAAAAGACAAACAAAACAAATACCTGACATAGAACAGATAAACCAAACACATACCTGACACAGAGCAGATAAACCAAACACATAAGAACAGATAAACCAAACACATACCTGACACAGAACAGATAAACCAAACACATACCTGACATAGAACAGATAAACCAAACACATACCTGACACAGAGCAGATAAACCAAACAAATACCTGACACAGAGCAGATAAACCAAACACATAAGAACAGATAAACCAAACACATACCTGACACAGAACAGATAAACCAAACACATACCTGACATAGAGCAGATGAACCAAACACATACCTGACATAGAACAGACAAACCAAACAAATACCTGACATAGAACAGATAAACCAAACACATACCTGACATAGAACAGATAAACCAAACACATACCTGACACAGAGCAGATAAACCAAACACATACCTGACACAGAGCAGATAAAACAAACACATACCTGACATAGAACAGATAAACCAAACACATACCTGACACAGAGCAGATAAACCAAACACATACCTGACACAGAGCAGATAAACCAAACACATACCTGACATAGAACAGATAAACTAAACACATACCTGACATAGAACAGATAAACCAAACACATACCTGACACAGAGCAGATAAACCAAACACATACCTGACACAGAACAGATAAACCAAACACTTACCTGACATAGAACAGACAAACCAAACAAATACCTGACATAGAGCAGATGAACCAAACACATACCTGACATAGAACAGACAAACCAAACAAATACCTGACATAGAACAGATAAACCAAACACATACCTGACACAGAACACACAAACCAAACAAATACCTGACATAGAACAGATAAACCAAACAAATACCTGACATAGAGCAGATGAACCAAACACATACCTGACATAGAACAGACAAACCAAACAAATACCTGACACAGAACAGATAAACCAAACACATACCTGACATAGAACAGATAAACTAAAAACATACCTGACATAGAAAAGACAAACAAAACAAATACCTGACATAGAACAGATAAACCAAACACATACCTGACACAGAGCAGATAAACCAAACACATATCTGACACAGACCAGATGAACCAAACACATACCTGACATAGAACAGACAAACCAAACAAATACCTGACATAGAACAGATAAACCAAACACATACCTGACACAGAGCAGATAAACCAAACACATACCTGACATAGAACAGATAAACCAAACACATACGTGACACAGAGCAGATAAACCAAACACATACCTGACACAGAGCAGATAAACCAAACACATACCTGACACAGAGCAGATAAACCAAACACATACGTGACACAGAGCAGATAAACCAAACACATACCTGACATAGAACAGATAAACTAAACACATACCTGACATAGAGCAGATAAACCAAATACATACCTGACATAGAACAGATAAACCAAACACATACCTGACACAGAGCAGATAAACCAAACACATACCTGACATAGAACAGATAAACCAAACACATACCTGACACAGAGCAGATAAACCAAACACATCTGACATAGAACAGATAAACCAAACAAATACCTGACATAGAACAGATAAATTAAACACATACCTGACATAAAACAAATAAACCAAACACATACCTGACATAGAACAGATAAACCAAACACATACCTGACACAGAGCAGATAAACCAAACACATACGTGACACAGAGCAGATAAACCAAACACATACCTGACACAGAGCAGATAAACCAAACACATACCTGACACAGAACAGATAAACCAAACACATACCTGACATAGAACAGATAAACCAAACACATACCTGACATAGAACAGATAAACCAAACACATACCTGACACAGAGTAGATAAACCAAACACATACCTGACACAGAGCAGATAAACCAAACACATACGTGACACAGAGCAGATAAACCAAACACATACCTGACACAGAACAGATAAACCAAACACATACCTGACACAGAGCAGATAAACTAAACACATACCTGACATAGAGCAGATAAACCAAACACATACCTGACATAGAACAGATAAACCAAACACATACCTGACATAGAGCAGATAAACCAAACACATACCTGACACAGAGCAGATAAACCAAACACATACCTGACACAGAACAGATAAACCAAACACATACCTGACATAGAACAGATAAACCAAACACATACCTGACATAGAACAGATAAACCAAACACATACCTGACACAGAGCAGATAAACCAAACACATACCTGACACAGAACAGATAAACCAAACACATACCTGACATAGAACAGATAAACCAAACACATACGTGACACAGAGCAGATAAACCAAACACATACGTGACACAGAGCAGATAAACCAAACACATACCTGACACAGAGCAGATAAACCAAACACATACCTGACACAGAGCAGATAAACCAAACACATACGTGACACAGAGCAGATAAACCAAACACATACCTGACATAGAACAGATAAACTAAACACATACCTGACATAGAGCAGATAAACCAAATACATACCTGACATAGAACAGATAAACCAAACACATACCTGACACAGAGCAGATAAACCAAACACATACCTGACATAGAACAGATAAACCAAACACATACCTGACACAGAGCAGATAAACCAAACACATCTGACATAGAACAGATAAACCAAACAAATACCTGACATAGAACAGATAAATTAAACACATACCTGACATAGAACAAATAAACCAAACACATACCTGACATAGAACAAATAAACCAAACACATACCTGACACAGAGCAGATAAACCAAACACATACGTGACACAGAGCAGATAAACCAAACACATACCTGACACAGAGCAGATAAACCAAACACATACCTGACATAGAACAGATAAACCAAACACATACCTGACACAGAACAGATAAACCAAACACATACCTGACATAGAACAGATAAACTAAACACATACCTGACATAGAGCAGATGAACCAAACACATACCTGACATAGAACAGACAAACCAAACAAATACCTGACATAGAACAGATAAACCAAACACATACCTGACATAGAACAGATAAACCAAACACATACCTGACACAGAGCAGATAAACCAAACACATACCTGACACAGAGCAGATAAACCAAACACATACCTGACATAGAACAGATAAACCAAACACATACCTGACACAGAGCAGATAAACCAAACACATACCTGACACAGAGCAGATAAACCAAACACATACCTGACATAGAACAGATAAACTAAACACATACCTGACATAGAACAGATAAACCAAACACATACCTGACACAGAGCAGATAAACCAAACACATACCTGACACAGAACAGATAAACCAAACACTTACCTGACATAGAACAGACAAACCAAACAAATACCTGACATAGAGCAGATGAACCAAACACATACCTGACATAGAACAGACAAACCAAACAAATACCTGACATAGAACAGATAAACCAAACACATACCTGACACAGAACACACAAACCAAACAAATACCTGACATAGAACAGATAAACCAAACAAATACCTGACATAGAGCAGATGAACCAAACACATACCTGACATAGAACAGACAAACCAAACAAATACCTGACACAGAACAGATAAACCAAACACATACCTGACATAGAACAGATAAACTAAAAACATACCTGACATAGAAAAGACAAACAAAACAAATACCTGACATAGAACAGATAAACCAAACACATACCTGACACAGAGCAGATAAACCAAACACATATCTGACACAGACCAGATGAACCAAACACATACCTGACATAGAACAGACAAACCAAACAAATACCTGACATAGAACAGATAAACCAAACACATACCTGACACAGAGCAGATAAACCAAACACATACCTGACATAGAACAGATAAACCAAACACAAACGTGACACAGAGCAGATAAACCAAACACATACCTGACACAGAGCAGATAAACCAAACACATACCTGACACAGAGCAGATAAACCAAACACATACGTGACACAGAGCAGATAAACCAAACACATACCTGACATAGAACAGATAAACTAAACACATACCTGACATAGAGCAGATAAACCAAATACATACCTGACATAGAACAGATAAACCAAACACATACCTGACACAGAGCAGATAAACCAAACACATACCTGACATAGAACAGATAAACCAAACACATACCTGACACAGAGCAGATAAACCAAACACATCTGACATAGAACAGATAAACCAAACAAATACCTGACATAGAACAGATAAATTAAACACATACCTGACATAAAACAAATAAACCAAACACATACCTGACATAGAACAAATAAACCAAACACATACCTGACACAGAGCAGATAAACCAAACACATACGTGACACAGAGCAGATAAACCAAACACATACCTGACACAGAGCAGATAAACCAAACACATACCTGACACAGAACAGATAAACCAAACACATACCTGACATAGAACAGATAAACCAAACACATACCTGACATAGAACAGATAAACCAAACACATACCTGACACAGAGTAGATAAACCAAACACATACCTGACACAGAGCAGATAAACCAAACACATACGTGACACAGAGCAGATAAACCAAACACATACCTGACACAGAACAGATAAACCAAACACATACCTGACACAGAGCAGATAAACTAAACACATACCTGACATAGAGCAGATAAACCAAACACATACCTGACATAGAACAGATAAACCAAACACATACCTGACATAGAGCAGATAAACCAAACACATACCTGACACAGAGCAGATAAACCAAACACATACCTGACACAGAACAGATAAACCAAACACATACCTGACATAGAACAGATAAACCAAACACATACCTGACATAGAACAGATAAACCAAACACATACCTGACACAGAGCAGATAAACCAAACACATACCTGACACAGAACAGATAAACCAAACACATACCTGACATAGAACAGATAAACCAAACACATACGTGACACAGAGCAGATAAACCAAACACATACGTGACACAGAGCAGATAAACCAAACACATACCTGACACAGAGCAGATAAACCAAACACATACCTGACACAGAGCAGATAAACCAAACACATACGTGACACAGAGCAGATAAACCAAACACATACCTGACATAGAACAGATAAACTAAACACATACCTGACATAGAGCAGATAAACCAAACACATACCTGACATAGAACAGATAAACCAAACACATACCTGACACAGAGCAGATAAACCAAACACATACCTGACATAGAACAGATAAACCAAACACATACCTGACACAGAGCAGATAAACCAAACACATCTGACATAGAACAGATAAACCAAACAAATACCTGACATAGAACAGATAAATTAAACACATACCTGACATAGAACAAATAAACCAAACACATACCTGACATAGAACAAATAAACCAAACACATACCTGACACAGAGCAGATAAACCAAACACATACGTGACACAGAGCAGATAAACCAAACACATACCTGACACAGAGCAGATAAACCAAACACATACCTGACACAGAACAGATAAACCAAACACATGCCTGACATAGAACAGATAAACCAAACACATACCTGACATAGAACAGATAAACCAAACACATACCTGACACAGAGCAGATAAACCAAACACATACCTGACACAGAGCAGATAAACCAAACACATACGTGACACAGAGCAGATAAACCAAACACATACCTGACACAGAACAGATAAACCAAACACACAGATAAACTAAACACATACCTGACATAGAGCAGATAAACCAAACACATACCTGACATAGAACAGATAAACCAAACACATACCTGACATAGAGCAGATAAACCAAAGACATACCTGACACAGAGCAGATAAACCAAACACATACCTGACACAGAACAGATAAACCAAACACATACCTGACATAGAACAGATAAACCAAACACATACCTGACATAGAACAGATAAACCAAACACATACCTGACACAGAGCAGATAAACCAAACACATACCTGACACAGAACAGATAAACCAAACACATACCTGACATAGAACAGATAAACCAAACACATACCTGACATAGAACAGATAAACCAAACACATACCTGACACAAAGCAGATAAACCAAACACATACCTGACATAGAACAAATAAACCAAACACATACCTGATACAGAGCAGATAAACCAAACACATACCTGACACAGAGCAGATAAACCAAACACATACCTGACACAGAGCAGATAAACCAAACACATATATGACACAGAGCAGATAAACCAAACACATACCTGACACAGAACAGATAAACCAAACACATACCTGACACAGAGCAGATAAACCAAACAAATACCTGACACAGAGCAGATAAACCAAACACATAAGAACAGATAAACCAAACACATACCTGACACAGAACAGATAAACCAAACACATACCTGACATAGAACAGATAAACCAAACACATACCTGACACAAAGCAAATAAACCAAACACATACCTGACATAGAACAGATAAACCAAACACATACCTGACACAGAACAGATAAACCAAACACATACCTGACATAGAACAGATAAACCAAACACATACCTGACACAGAGTAGATAAACCAAACACATACCTGACATAGAACAGATAAACCAAACACATACCTGACACAGAACAGATAAACCAAACACATACCTGACATAGAACAGATAAACCAAACACATACGTGACATAGAACAGATAAACTAAACACATACCTGACACAGAACAGATAAACTAAACACATACCTGACACAGAGCAGATAAACCAAACAAATACCTGACATAGAACAGATAAACCAAACACATACCTGACACAGAGCAGATAAACCAAACACATACCTGACACAGAGCAGATAAACCAAACACATAAGAACAGATAAACCAAACACATACCTGACACAGAACAGATAAACCAAACACATACCTGACATAGAACAGATAAACCAAACACATACCTGACACAGAGCAGATAAACCAAACAAATACCTGACACAGAGCAGATAAACCAAACACATAAGAACAGATAAACCAAACACATACCTGACACAGAACAGATAAACCAAACACATACCTGACATAGAACAGATAAACCAAACACATACCTGACACAGAGCAGATAAACCAAACACATATATGACATAGAACAGATAAACCAAACACATACCTGACACAAAGCAAATAAACCAAACACATACCTGACACAGAACAGATAAACCAAACACATACCTGACATAGAACAGATAAACCAAACACATACCTGACACAGAGCAGATAAACCAAACACATACCTGACATAGAACAGATAAACCAAACACATACCTGACACAGAACAGATAAACCAAACACATACCTGACATAGAACAGATAAACCAAACACATACCTGACATAGAACAGATAAACCAAACACATACCTGACATAGAACAGATAAACCAAACACATACCTGACATAGAACAGATAAACCAAACACATACCTGACACAGAGCAGATAAACCAAACACATACCTGACATAGAACAAATAAACCAAACACATACCTGACACAGAGCAGATAAACCAAACACATACCTGACACAGAGCAGATAAACCAAACACATACCTGACACAGAGCAGATAAACCAAACACATATATGACACAGAGCAGATAAACCAAACACATACCTGACACAGAGCAGATAAACCAAACACATACATGACACAGAACAGATAAACCAAACACATACCTGACACAGAGCAGATAAACCAAACACATACCTGACACAGAGCAGATAAACCAAACACATACCTGACACAGAACAGATAAACCAAACACATACCTGACATAGAACAGATAAACCAAACACATACCTGACATAGAACAGATAAACCAAACACATACCTGACACAGAGCAGATAAACCAAACACATACCTGACATAGAACAAATAAACCAAACACATACGTGACACAGAGCAGATAAACCAAACACATACCTGACACAGAGCAGATAAACCAAACACATACCTGACACAGAGCAGATAAACCAAACACATATATGACACAGAGCAGATAAACCAAACACATACCTGACACAGAGCAGATAAACCAAACACATACATGACACAGAACAGATAAACCAAACACATACCTGACATAGAACAAATAAACCAAACACATACCTGACACAGAGCAGATAAACCAAACACATACCTGACATAGAACAAATAAACCAAACACATACCTGACACAGAGCAGATAAACCAAACACATACCTGACACAGAGCAGATAAACCAAACACATACCTGACACAGAACAGATAAACTAAACACATACCTGACAAAGAGCAGATAAACCAAACAAATACCTGACATAGAACAGATAAACCAAACACATACCTGACACAGAGCAGATAAACCAAACACATACCTGACACAGAGCAGATAAACCAAACACATAAGAACAGATAAACCAAACACATACCTGACACAGAACAGATAAACCAAACACATACCTGACATAGAACAGATAAACCAAACACATACCTGACACAGAGCAGATAAACCAAACAAATACCTGACACAGAGCAGATAAACCAAACACATAAGAACAGATAAACCAAACACATACCTGACACAGAACAGATAAACCAAACACATACCTGACATAGAACAGATAAACCAAACACATACCTGACACAGAGCAGATAAACCAAACACATATATGACATAGAACAGATAAACCAAACACATACCTGACACAAAGCAAATAAACCAAACACATACCTGACACAGAACAGATAAACCAAACACATACCTGACATAGAACAGATAAACCAAACACATACCTGACACAGAGCAGATAAACCAAACACATACCTGACATAGAACAGATAAACCAAACACATACCTGACACAGAACAGATAAACCAAACACATACCTGACATAGAACAGATAAACCAAACACATACCTGACATAGAACAGATAAACCAAACACATACCTGACATAGAACAGATAAACCAAACACATACCTGACATAGAACAGATAAACCAAACACATACCTGACACAGAGCAGATAAACCAAACACATACCTGACATAGAACAAATAAACCAAACACATACCTGACACAGAGCAGATAAACCAAACACATACCTGACACAGAGCAGATAAACCAAACACATACCTGACACAGAGCAGATAAACCAAACACATATATGACACAGAGCAGATAAACCAAACACATACCTGACACAGAGCAGATAAACCAAACACATACATGACACAGAACAGATAAACCAAACACATACCTGACACAGAGCAGATAAACCAAACACATACCTGACACAGAGCAGATAAACCAAACACATACCTGACACAGAACAGATAAACCAAACACATACCTGACATAGAACAGATAAACCAAACACATACCTGACATAGAACAGATAAACCAAACACATACCTGACACAGAGCAGATAAACCAAACACATACCTGACATAGAACAAATAAACCAAACACATACGTGACACAGAGCAGATAAACCAAACACATACCTGACACAGAGCAGATAAACCAAACACATACCTGACACAGAGCAGATAAACCAAACACATATATGACACAGAGCAGATAAACCAAACACATACCTGACACAGAGCAGATAAACCAAACACATACATGACACAGAACAGATAAACCAAACACATACCTGACATAGAACAAATAAACCAAACACATACCTGACACAGAGCAGATAAACCAAACACATACCTGACATAGAACAAATAAACCAAACACATACCTGACACAGAGCAGATAAACCAAACACATACCTGACACAGAGCAGATAAACCAAACACATACCTGACACAGAGCAGATAAACCAAACACATATATAACATACAAACAGCAGATAAACCATACCAATCTCTACACCAAGTATTATGGGTATCCTACGTCAACCACAATCACACATTGGTTGACGCCATGAGAAATATCACTCATGGCTGAAAAGCTTCGCGTACAAACACAGTAATTTTAATGTAAAACTTTATTAAAAGTGTATAAATAGACTACATAAAAATAAATAAGATCTAGTGAATTATCATACAAACATCATTCTTTGTCAGGGGCAGACGACAAATTTAAACCAAACACATACCTTATAATTAATCAAGAAAAAATGTCATAACAAAGTCGCAAAAAGCATAAACTAATGACTTGGAACAGTTATATTTCAATACTGGACATTGTATAACGGGATAAAGGGTCTCTCCCCGTCCCAATTATTGTAAACGCCCTAAAACAGCAGACATGCTAAAATTTAAATAAAACTCACCTGCACAACACAAGATACACTGATACAATTATGAAGATCAGGCATAAAACGTAATACAAACACAACAACTATATCTATACTTAAAGAAATAATTCAACGAAGACAAACAAGAACATGACAACAGACAGTAATGACAGGAAGTTAGCAAAAGAGGACTTAACTTTATCTTATTGCTTCATTTTTGCAATCATTTTGTAATCCACGCACACCGAACGCGGATTATAACCAATATCAATAAAATAGCCGAATGAAGCGAATTTTGACTATAAATTAAATATGTATTCATTTACGATTACTATATGCCATAGTAAATAAATATACAAAACACTTTACACCATATTCCTGCTATCCAAAATCTGTTGGCTTACTGAGTATACACCTTATTTGTGTTGTCCCTGTGCTACTGGCTTACTGAGTCTACATCATATTTCTGTCGTCCCCATGCTGCTGGCTTACTGAGTCTACATCATATTTCTGTCGTCCCCATGCTGCTGGCTTACTGAGTCTACATCTTATTACGGTTGTCCCTATGCTACTGGCTTACTATGTCTATTTTTTGTTGTCCCCATGCTACTGGCTTACTGAGTCTACATCTTGTTGCGGTTCTGGCTTACTGAGTCTAAACCATATTTCTGTTGTCCCGATGCTACTGGCTGACTGAGTTTACACTATATTTCTGTTGTCCCCATGCTACCGGCTTACTAAGTCTATACCATATTTCTGTGGTCCCTATGCTACTGGCTTACTAAGCCTACCCATATTTGTGTTGTCCCCATGCTGCTGGCTTACTGAGTTTACACCATATCTTTGTTGTCCCCATGCTGCTGGCTTACTGAGTTTACACCATATTTTTGTTGTCTCCATGCTACTGGCTAACTGATACACCATATTCCTGCTGTCCTAAAGCTAATGGCTTACTGAGTTTACACCATATTTTTGTTGTCCCCATGCTGCTGGTTTACTGAGTTTACGCCATATTTTTGTTGTCCCCATGCTGCTGCCTTACTGAGTTTACACCATATTTGTGTTTTCTCCATGCTACTGCCTTAATGAGTCTACACCATATTTTGTTGTCTCCATGCTGCTGGCATACTGAGTTTACACCACATTTTTGTTGTACCCATGCTGCTGGCCTATTGAGTTTACACCATATTTGTGTTGTCCCCATGTTGCTGGCTTACTGAGTATACACCATATTTTTGTTGTCCCCATGCTATTGGCTTAATGAGTCTACACCATATTTTTGTTGTCCTCATGCTGCTGGCTTACAGAGTCTACACCATATTTTTGTTGTCCCCATGCTGCTGGTCTAAAGAGTCTACACAATATTTTTGTTGTTCCCATGCTATACGTTTATTTGAGTCTAAATAACATGTGTTGTCCTTAGTAAAATAAAGAACCATAGCAGATAAAACAATCTTTGTCTTTTTCCGTAGAATCTACAACCAAATACAACATATTTCTACAAACCAACTAGTGGTGATATCAGCAGTGGACCACACTTCTTTAAAACGCCATCACCTTATAAGGTATGTATAATAACTAGTGGTGATGTCAGCAGTGGACCCCACTTCTTTAATACGCCATCACCCTACAAGGTATAATAACGAGTGGTGATATTAACAGTGGACCACACTTCTTTAAAACGCCATCACCTTATAAGGTATTATAATAACTAGTGGTGATATCAGTAGTGGACCCCACTTCTTTAATACGCCATCACCTTATAAGGTATGTATAACTAGTGGTGATATCAATAGTGGACCCCACTTCTTTAAAACGCCATCACCTTATAAGGTATGTATAACTAGTGGTGATATCAACAGTGGACCCCACTTCTTTAAAACGCCATCACCTTATAAGGTATGTATAACTATTGGTGATATCAACAGTGGACCCCACTTCTTTAAAACGCCATCACCTTATAAGGTATGTATAACTAGTGGTGATATCAACAGTGGACCCCACTTCTTTAATACGCCATCATCTTATAAGGTATGTATAACTAATGGTGATATCAACAGTGGACCACACTTCTTTAAAACGCCATCACCTTATAAGGTATGTATAATAACTAGTGGTGATATCAACAGTGGACCCCACTTCTTTAAAACGCCATCACCTTATAAGGTATGTATAACTAGTGGTGATATCAACAGTGGACCCCACTTCTTTAAAACGCCATCACCTTATAAGGTATGTACAATAACTAGTGGTGATATCAACAGTGGACCCCACTTCTTTAAAACGCCATCACCTTATAAGGTATGGGTAATAACTAGTGGTGATATCAGCAGTGGACCCCACTTCTTTAAAACGCCATCACCTTATAAGGTATGGGTAATAACTAGTGGTGATATCAGCAGTGGACCACACTTCTTTAAAACGCCATCACCTTATAAGGTATGTATAACGACTAGTGGTGATATCAGCAGTGGACCACACTTCTTTAAAACGCCATCACCTTATAAGGTATGTATAATAACTAGTGGTGATATCAGCAGTGGACCACACTTCTTTAAAACGCCATCACCTTATAAGGTATGTATAACAACTAGTGGCGGATATTATAGAACAAGACCTATTCTTCAAAGTAACAGTGTCGTTTACATTACTTATATAACACTTGTAGAGGTTAAATTTTTAGTTGATGCAAACAAAGTTAGTCTTGTAATATATATTTTAAAACTTGGCAAAGAGGCGATGCATATATAATAACAGAAAAGTGGGATGTGGTTAATGAATTTCGTTGTTACATTGTTATCCAAAACTTCCGTTGTTTCAATCGTTATGTTATGTTTACTATTATTATTATTATTATTATTATTATTATTATTATTATTATTATTATTATTATTATTATTATTATTATTATTATTATTATTATTATTATTAAACATTTTCAATGTTTAATCATTTATTACTTGAACATACACATTGTATACACAGACGACAGAGTTTCTTATTTGTGGAGACCATGGCATGGAGTCGGACAGTTTACCATTTCTATACACAGAAGTCTCCTCTGGAAACTATGACGCAGTACTACACGTGGGCGACTTTACACACGATCTGAAGATTAATAATTCACAGGACACTGTATGTATTGTATTTATATTAAATTTCCATATTTCAACAATTATTATTTAAGCACCATAAAGAGCATGAGATCATTTATCTAACGATCACACATCTATATAAAAGAAGAAAAGCAAACAACATGGAGTGGTAAGCAGGGCGACCTAATATTTATTCTATAAAAAGGAATGAACAGATATCGCACTGACAATGATTGCCAGTTTTCCTACCGAAGGTCGGGGGTTTTCTGCGGGTACCACGGCTTTCTCCCCCAATAAAATCTGGACGTCGTGATATAGCTGAAAATTGATGAAAGTAGCGTTAAACAACAGTCGAATAAAAAAACGATATCTCGTGCAATCCTGAAAATGTAAGCTATAGAACTAGACTAAATAAGCCATCTGAACTGAAATCGTTCCATTGGTAATGCTATAGCCGTAAATTAGGATTGATTAATGTAAAAGGCAGTAACCCTTGTTTCTGTGGTCTACATGTACCTTTTTATTGTTCTTTATTGTTTTGCTAGCCGTAATAGGAGGCGACTGTCAACCTGCCTCAGTGTTATTTACGGCCATGAAGGCATACACGCGTTAGTGCAATAGCTTGGTCACCCTATGTCATGACATTTGCTAGCCGTAATAGGAAGCGACTGTCAACCTCCCTCAGTGTAATTTACGGCCATGAAGGCATACACGCGTTAGTGCAATAGCTTGGTCACCCTATGACGTCATGACTGGTGGATTTGTTGAGTAATACCAATAACCATTCTTACATTGTAGAACACCACAGAAGAAGAGGTCTGTTATCCACAAGTACGTCTGTTATTAGTAAATTATATCTGAATTATATATAGACTCAAGAAGACAAATCTGTAAGCTGTTGACACAAATGGAACATTTTAATAGGCCTTAACTTATTAACGATTTAAGTACAATGGGTAAATTGCAAAAAAGTAATTATCAAGACAAATATTTATATCTTATATTAGAACATTTTAAAATGCTTCAGAACTATGGGATACTTGTGCTATTACAAAGGCTGGAAAACTTGCAAACCTGCATTTAGAAGCTGCTGGTATTATTACAGGACTACCATCGTTTTCAAAAATTGATGTTTTTTTGGGAAACCTGAGAAGCTCGATAAAAACGCGAAATTACAAATGTTCCAATCAATTTATTATAAGAGGACACCAGAATATTTAAATATGCTAATGCCACCACCCCCAATCCAATTACTGTATATATATCCTCTAAGAAATGGCAAGGATTTAATTGTCCCCTATGGTAGAATATCTCTCACGTTGACTCCATTAAAAGTGCAAAAGTAAGTGAGTTAATTTTGTTATTTTTTTCAGTCAGGAGACATCTTTATGACTATGGTATCAAACATTGCATCAAGGGTTCCATACTTAACAACTTCCGGAGACCACAGTAAGTAGACACATCAAACATAGCATCAAGGGTCCCATACTTTACCACTTCCGGAGACCACAGTAAGTAGACACATCAAACATAGCATCAAGGGTTCCATACTTTACAACTTCCGGAGACCACAGTAAGTAGACACATCAAACATAGCATCAAGGGTCCCATACTTAACAACTTCTGGAAATCACAGTAAGTAGACACATCAAACATAGCATCAAGTGTTCCATACTTAACAACTTCTGGAAATCACAGTAAGTA
Source organism: Limnoperna fortunei (assembly GCA_944474755.1). Lineage (NCBI taxonomy): Eukaryota > Metazoa > Mollusca > Bivalvia > Mytilida > Modiolidae > Limnoperna > Limnoperna fortunei. The sequence continues at coordinate 110,428,914 of OX104112.1, read as the reverse complement.
GACACATCAAACATAGCATCAAGTGTTCCATACTTAACAACTTCTGGAAATCACAGTAAGTAGACATATCAAACATAGCATCAAGTGTTCCATACTTAACAACTTCTGGAAATCACAGTAAGTAGACACATCAAACATAGCATCAAGTGTTCCATACTTAACAACTTCTGGAAATCACAGAAAGTAGACATATCAAACATAGCATCAAGTGTTCCATACTTAACAACTTCCGGAGATCACAGTAAGTAGACACATCAAACAAAGCATCAAGGGTTCCATACTTAACAACTTCCGGAGACCACAGTAAGTAGACACATCAAACATAGCATCAAGGGTCCCATACTTAACAACTTCCGGAGACCACAGTAAGTAGACACATCAAACATAGCATCAAGTGTTCCATACTTGACAACTTCCGGAGACCACAGTAAGTAGACACATCAAACATAGCATCAAGGGTTCCATACTTAACAACTCCCGGAGACCACAGTAAGTAGACACATCAAACATAGCATCAAGTGTTCCATACTTAACAACTCCCGGAGACCACAGTAAGTAGACACATCAAACATAGCATCAAGTGTTCCATACTTAACAACTCCCGGAGACCACAGTAAGTAGACACATCAAACATAGCATCAAGTGTTCCATACTTGACAACTTCCGGAGACCACAGTAAGTAGACACATCAAACATAGCATCAAGGGTTCCATACTTAACAACTCCCGGAGACCACAGTAAGTAGACACATCAAACATAGCATCAAGGGTCCCATACTTTACAACTTCCGGAGACCACAGTAAGTAGACACATCAAACATAGCATCAAGGGTTCCATACTTAACAACTTCCGGAGATCACAGTAAGTAGACACATCAAACATAGCATCAAGGGTTCCATACTTAACAACTTCCGGAGACCACAGTTAGTAGACACATCAAACATAGCATCAAGGGTTCCATACTTAACAACTTCCGGAGACAACAGTAAGTAGACACATCAAACATAGCATCAAGGGTTCCATACTTAACAACTTCCGGAGATCACAGTAAGTAGACACATCAAACATAGCATCAAGGGTCCCATACTTGACAACTTCCGATGACCACAGTAAGTAGACACATCAAACATAGCATCAAGGGTTCCATACTTAACAACTTCCGGAGACCACAGTAAGTAGACACATCAAACATAGCATCAAGGGTTCCATACTTAACAACTCCCGGAGACCACAGTAAGTAGACACATCAAACATAGCATCAAGGGTTCCATACTTAACAACTTCCGGAGACCACAGTAAGTAGACACATCAAACATAGCATCAAGTGTTCCATACTTAACAACTTCAGGAGACCACAGTAAGTAGACACATCAAACATAGCATCAAGTGTTCCATACTTGACAACTTCCGGAGAGCACAGTAAGTAGACACATCAAACATAGCATCAAGGGTTCCATACTTAACAACTTCCGGAGACCACAGTAAGTAGACACATCAAACATAGCATCAAGTCTTCCATACTTGACAACTTCCGGAGAGCACAGTAAGTAGACACATCAAACATAGCATCAAGTCTTCCATACTTGACAACTTCCGGAGACCACAGTAAGTAGACACATCAAACATATCATCAAGGGTTCCATACTTAACAACTTCCGGAGACCACAGTAAGTAGACACATCAAACATAGCATCAAGGGTTCCATACTTAACAACTTCCGGAGACCACAGTACATAGCATCAAGGGTTCCATACTTAACAACTTCCGGAGACCACAGTAAGTAGACACATCAAACATATCATCAAGGGTTCCATACTTAACAACTTCCGGAGACCACAGTAAGTAGACACATCAAACATAGCATCAAGGGTTCCATACTTAACAACTTCCGGAGACCACAGTACATAGCATCAAGGGTTCCATACTTAACAACTTCCGGAGACCACAGTAAGTAGACACATCAAACATAGCATCAAGGGTTCCATACTTAACAACTTCCGGAGACCACAGTAAGTAGACACATCAAACATAGCATCAAGGGTTCCATACTTAACAACTTCCGGAGACCACAATAAGTAGACACATCAAACAAATGTAGACACTTTATAAAAACAAGGCATTGCAAGTGATCTACGGAGTTCAATCTGTTTTGGATTACTAATCTTTAGTCAAGTCTTGTTTGTAACATCTGGTATTAGTTATGTCCTCAAAAAGTGGCAAATAAATGTTTTTATGGCGTGTTGAAATTGAACCGGGTTCATCTGTGTAACATGCGGACAGTAACATGACTTGTCTAAAGCCTGTCAGACTTTTATTTTAGACGTAAAGTGTTCAGACGTGTTAAGCAAAATTAAAAAAGGAGGCTCGTATCCTCGTATTACACCTACCCTATCAAAACGCAGCTTACCCCAATGTCCTCAATACATTTTATGTTCAATTTTATCATTACCTATGAACAACCAATGCATGTAATCAAATTTATCAGTCAAAAAATAAAAAAACTTCATACCTGCACAAAGTTTTTAAAGGGTGGTTTGTAGATGTGGTTTTAATATTTAAAAAAATAGTTCAGTAGTTATAACAGATGTGCAATATACTGATGGGGCTTCTTTAACCGTTTTAGACTTGTATTTCACTGGTACATGATAGAGTGGTTTTTCTTTTTCGTTTATTCTATCAGTAGCTGGCGACCTGTTTAGCCATTACAGGCACTGGTTTTCTACCCCCGGAACACCTTGGCCGATTCCATTGAATCAAATGTGGTATAGCATTGATATTGGACCAGTCCACTTTGTAAGGTTAGTACTGAATGTTCAAACTTGCACCCAGTCGTAAAAATTATTTTCGTACAAATGTTGTTAGGTAATGCCAGTTGAAATAAAATAAAAAGTAGCTTAAAACAAGAACTTGAATCCTCCAAGAGCGGTTACTCTTGTACAGAATAGCAAATGATTCATTTTTACAATACTTATATTACATGTTTTCAATAAGTTGCTTATTTCTATTCCGGTAATGTCTGACATGGTATTATTAACTATCAGCGAATCTGATATTTTCAACAGTTATTCCACTGAGGTGTTCTTTCTGGAAAATCAGATGTATGCAAACGACCAGAAAAGCTGGCTGATGGAGGACTTAATGAAAGTGAACATGAACAGGACGTCACATCCGTGGATCATTGCGTTCGGATATAAACCCATGTACTGCTCGTATAATAATGAGGAAGACTGTGCTAAAGCGGACTCTAAAGTTCGTCAAGGGTAAAAACTATAATTACAGTGAAAATTTAATTGGTTAACAGTTTGCAATTTACTGAGGACTCAACTACAGAATTTGTCATTTTTCTGTATCGGATTAGGCACACACGTCCTATAATGTAACAGGGGGCTCGGTGGCCGAATGGTTAAGGTATTCGTCTACTATATAGATCACGTGGTCTGTCAACACTGAGGTTGCGGGCAGGGTTTTACCGCAGGTCGGGATTTTCTCCGGCTTCCTCTCCCAATAAAAACTGGACGCCATGATATAGCTGGAAAACTGCTAAAAGTGGCGTTAAACACCAATCAAACAAACAAACAAACTTATAATGTAACAATCTTGTTACACCGAAAGACATTCATGGTTCCATTATTACGCTACATTCATAACACGTCACAGATACACACATACATATACACACAAACGAAATTGACCATCAAAGGTTCAAGTTACAATTAAATCAGGTCAAATGATTTATCTTTTATAGAATGATATTGCTTCTTCGTTAAACAAATATATTATAATTGTTTACCGGTCTATCTAAGATACACAACACTTAGATTGTCTTTTTATTGTGTATTGTCTATTGAAATACAGTTTTATGAACTTCCTATTAATGTCTATTATTTTAAAAGTTTGAGCTTTTCAAGTTTACCCTCAATTTCTAAATTACAAAATTTGTTATGTTATGGTAGGTTAATAATACCATCCTATCCTGCTTCAGATTAGAAGATTTGTTTTTTACCTATGGTGTTGACGTTGTTGTACAATCTCATGGATCATCTTATGAACGACTGTTTCCCCAATATAAAGGACGTATCCTGAATACCGACTATATTAATCCTAAAGGACCAGTTCAGATCACAACTGGTACCACGAATCAAGCAGGAGATTCTGTACAGAAAACTAATCTACGTAAGTTATTACAGTGTATATACATTATTCAAAATATTTGCCAAATTAGTGTTTTCCGTTCTTTCTAAGTTTGCATTTAAATCTTTAATAGCCGTGTTATATGTTAACTTCATAATGAGTGTCTTTTACTAATTTTCCTGTCAAATACTGAATGATATTGTTTGTACTTTAATCAGCTCAGTGGTCAGCATTAAGATTAGGAGACAAAGGCGTGAATAGTTTTACAAGACTGAAGGTATATAATAGCACTCATCTATCATGGGAACAAATAGCAGCAAAGACAAAAGAAGTTCTGGATTCAGTGTGGATTGTGCAGGAGAAACACGATCCCTTCATTATACCACAAGTTCCTGTTACAGAATCTCCACACAAACCGAGTGTCAGCCAGGACGAAACTAAAGTAGACACTCCTAGTAAGGCAACCGACACATCGGCGTCTTCTATTGGTGACAGCAATTTGAACAAAGAACCAACTACGTCATCGTCTGTTAGTGAAATCTTTAGTCATACATCAAACAAAGTGTTATTAGGTGTTGGGGTTGGAGTGATTACCCTTATATTGGTGGTTAGTGTTATTATCATCGTGAAGAGGAAACAGAGATTACGGAGTTATCGCCGCTGGGACGCCACCGTTGACTATGGCAGGAAGTTCTATTCTGCCTATTCTCAAGTCGGGAAAGATGATAAAGACGGTAGCGATTTTGAAGTTGACTCGTCAGAAGGAAATCCGTCTTCAAAATTATTAGCAGACAGAACACCTTAGAGATAGGTTATTCAACAATGGAAATAGTTGAAAGACTGTATTAGTGGTGATCGGTAATATTTACAGTCAATACATCCACCAACAACGTACGGATACAATCAGTTTATAACAAAGGATAAATTATACTGAAACAGAAACATGTACATGCAGTCCATGTTAAATCATCAGGTGTTTTTGTATTTTTACTTGTACTATATGTATATATCATTTTTTTATGTGCCTGTTTTCTGTACATTGTGGGTTATTCGGTTCTGATCTCAACACATTGTATTGGCTTCCACACTTGTGGGTATCATTCATATTTCACAATTCAAGCTCAAATATGTCACCTTTAGTAAAAAAATTCGTCAGTATATATAGTAAAAGTACAATAATTGTGAAAATTTTACGTACTTCACGGTTGTCGTGGAAATATATAGAATAGACGGTTTTACATCATACAAAATCTAAATAATGATTTATGTCGTGAAGCAATACATATGACTTGTACAATTCATTTTGATTCATTATAAATAATCAAGGTTCCAAGCTTGGTCTTGCCCTGTATATTTAGTCGGGTTAGGATTTGTCAAGGTACCAAGCTTAGTCTTGCCCTGTATATTATGCCGGTTGGGATTGTGCAATGTGAGTGCTATGTATGCGAGGAAATAAATGCAGATGTTTTGGTATGTAAGTATATATGTTCAGGACTATTAATTTATGCAATTGTTAAAGTTTACTGCTAATTCCCTGTACATTTTAGATGACTTGGTATTAATGTCACGTGCTTTCTATTGACCTGGTATGAATGTCACGTGCTTCCTATTGACTTGGTATAAATGTCACGTGCTTTCTATTGACTTGGTATAAATGTCACGTGCTTCCTATTGACTTGGTATTAATGTCACGTGCTTCCTATTGACTTGGTATTATGTCACATGCTTATTACTGACTTGGTATTAATGTAACGTGCTTCCTATTTGTAATAAAGCTTTTTACGATTTTGGTTTTGTTGAAGTGTAGCCTGTTTGAAATGCCATTGCCTGTATTGCTGAAAAGTCCAACTCTGGTTCTAAGGGACACCATAATGTTTTAATTTTATATTAAAGTGTTATATAGAACTTGGAATGCGTTCTGCTCCTCGGCACAAAATGTTTTGATGTAGATTAACATTTGTCTTACTTATATACACGAGATCGGTATGTTATAGTTTCAGCTGCCAAGCACATATCACGCGATGACGTCAGTTTCCCAGTCAAAACTTTACTATTCTGTGTAGTCCTGCAGCACGTGATATTGGACTATATATATATTTCACACCTATTAAATATTCCTTATCCCGCTATTTCTTTTTTAATTCACTGTCGTTTGGTCCACATTCACATAAACGCAAGATGGAAACTGTTATTAAGCGTGGTTGAAACTTCTATAAAGGTATACTTTCATTGTTTCAGCACAAAGCTCGCTGTATTATCAAAAATATAAATGTTTATAATTGACTAACTTATAGAAAACTATTTGATTTGGAAAATATCGCAGACTAGAGTGTAGCACAAATAAGACAATAGACGACCTTTAACATTTCAAAAAAAACAAGAAAGGCAATAACAATTTGCATTTTATAAGACCTTTCCTTTTACACAGGTATTTAAACATTTCTATTAATTATCACTAAGATACACTTTAGACTAGTGTATATCACAGATAAGCTCGTTATGACCCTAATTTTCCCATTCTGACGAATGTCTTATTTCACTTGTCATTGGAATGATTTTAGGATATCCTGAGTTAGTTCACTGTGAGCTGTTATCATATCCACTCCTGTCCACTGTGAGATTTTATCTGATCCACTCTTGTCCACTGTGAGATTTTTTATCTGATCCACCAGGGCTATCCATTTATGTTGGCAGGAGAAATATCACAGACATAACTATAGAAGCAGCAATAATTAAACGGTTGACTGGTTGTGTTCTGGTATCGTTTTTATAATACTCTGAAAATATGTTTAAAACTCGGTAACATCATGTGTATATTAGTAATGTTAAAAGATTTCAAAGTCTGGCCACTTTTGTCTGTACTAGATTATGTCTGCGTTTGTATAATTGTCGGAGTAGCCACTTGTTATTTGTGCTGGAATTAAGCCCTCTGACATTGTATAAGAAGATAGTTATACATTTTTATTTAGTAGAGCAATATTTCCATACTCTTTTATTCGCATTTAATGTCAATAGGAAATCATGATTTTTCTAGTACAATGTACTAGTTTAAACATGTTTTAATTTTCAAGTACTATAGTTGAAAAATCTGTATGTGTTTCATTTAACATGTACAAAAGAAGAAATGTGTAAAAGTAATATATATATATAAGCGTCTAAGTATTGTGACAACCATATAAAATATCGATCAGGATTTCTGAAGAATCAGAAATACAGGTTTAACACCAAATATTTAAATATATGTCTACAAATTAAGCCTAACACTGTTATTCGATTGTTTAATAATGTCAACATGGCATACGTTCATGTGTGAACGACAAGTAACCGAGATAAACGGTACAAAATATTTTAGTTCTTGAATACGTTTTGGTATCTTGACATGTCTTGTGAAAAACTATTGAATATTAACATTTAAAATATATAACGCTTAATCATCAAGCTGATTGGCGAAATCACTGGTTCAATTCAAGTAACTGTTAGTTATTCTTAGCTTTTATAGATCTATATAGTCTATGTACACATGTGCTTATCTTATAGGTACGTACCACAATTGATTTCATCACTTCTGCCTTCAGTCTATATACCCGTCACACACATGTACTTATCTTATAGGTACGTACCACAATTGATTTCATCACTCCTGTCTTCACAGTCTATATACCCATCACACACATTTGCTGCTGGTATGCACTGTTGGTGTTTTATGCATTCAAATCCCTCAAAACATGGACTAAATATGGCTGGTTTACTCGGTTCCCTGTCAGAACCTACAACATTCAAGTTAGAATCAATTGTAAAACAATTAGGACAATAATATAGAGTTTGCTTGATTCAGAGAAACCATACAAGTTGAATGTAAAATAATAGACTCGGGAAAACCGCAAACTAGACTCTACAATAAACATGATGACTTAAACTTTCCAATTGTCAACTTCCCGTCCATCGATAGAAACATTTCAGCAGCTCCAGCGTATGGAGTGTACATTTCACAACTTTTAGGTTATGCTATTCTAGAATCTGCGATCGATATTCCTGTTTTCTAGATAGCTCACTGCTGTTGACTGCTCAGTTACGGGTTTGTTGTACCGAAGTTAATGTTTTCCCTTCAGAAGTGATATGGTCGTCACAATGATTTTATGATGGGAAATCAATCTCTCGAATACGATCGGACACTTTCGCTTAGTCATAGGTAGTCTTTCCTCTTCCTGGATTTGACTTTTTCCTAGATATGACAATGATTAACTCGACACGTGTCTAATTAGAGGCAGGCTCGTCCGGAGTACCTGAGTGCACACATGGTTTTATTATTCACTTTCTGTTTTTGGTCTTTTTGTGTGTGTCTTTTTGAGTTTTGCGTTGTACATGTTAACTTTTGGCTCTTGTTGTTCGGTCGGTTTCCTTGCTATTTTTTTATTAACTTAAATTTACACATAACCTATAACATGAAAAGTAAACACAAAATTGAAATTAAAAAAAATCTTAGTTATTTTTTTTATATATACAAGATATTAGCAAAACGTATAATAATGCAGAAGTTCATGAGTGCCATTTATTTTGTCAAATTTAAATACATAAACTGAGTTATACCTTCATCCTTCTTCAGAGTCCATCTACTCCATAAATCTGAAAGATATTAGTACTGTTATACTGATTAATGCAATCACTTTCAATTATTGTATTGGGACCATACTGGGAGGGTTCCCAGTGCTCGACCCACAGAGCAGCCCAGCGCGTCCCCGGGTGGCGGATATGGGAGACCCTCTCGTTGAGGGGTTGTCAGGTCATAATACGGAAAGCCTGGCCACGGACCGTAGTGGGTAACGTGTTTGGATAGTGCCAACGCTCCTTGCACGATAAAGACCCCTCTTGTAGATTTCGAAAAAGAGTAAGCTCATTGTAGCCGCTACAAAAGGCTAAATTTTCCGCCCCTACCAAAAACTCCATACTTTTCCAGTGGCAGTCAAAATTGTATTCCCTGTGACCCATCCCACCTATATTTTCCGTTGATTTATTGTTAGTTAACTTGTTCCCGTCCTGAATATAGCTGAAATACTGCTCGCTGGACGTAAAGCAGACATCCAATCAATCAATCAATCAATCAATCAATCAATCAATCAATTATTGTATGGAGGTCTGTTGTATAAATTCTAACGAAAATCGTACTAGGGCTGTATCTGTATGTAGTACACTGCTAGATACCAGTAATGGTGTAACTGTTGCGGGAGATAGATGGTTGTGTACGTCGCGCTTGGACAAGGCAGATTTAAATGCTTCAACACTGGCTGAATTAACAATATCACTGTCTAGGTGGTTCCAATCTAAGACATCTCTTACAAAGAATGAATTCCTTTTGGTCAGAGTTTGCAAATGGTACTTGGTAGCCCCTGTTATTATTGCATAGAGATATGGAAATAACATTTGTTGTGTTGTGGTCAGTAGACGGATGTGTTTCCTTCTGTAAGAAAGATTTTTAAGATTAGGGTCTTTTAGCATATCAATTACACATCCTAGAGAGAAGGAACGATCGTCTCCTGTTATGAACCTCGCAGTCCGATGTCGGACTCTACCAAGAGTATTGATGTCAGTTTGGTAATAAGGATCCCATATGGCACAACCTTATTCTAAAATTGGACGTATTATCGAGGTATAGGCAGTGTGGCGACTAGATTGCGGGCATGTTAGATAACGTGTTAGGAATTCCAATATTGAGTTTGCTTTTTTGGAGATGTTGCTAATGTGCTTTCCCCCACTTCAAATCGTCAGAGATGGTGATACCTAAGTAGGGGTTGGTATTTACTTGTTTCAATGTGGTGTTGTATTTATTATAGAAATGACTGCTTTCATTACGAACACTAAGTATATAACATTTTGTGGCGTTAATTTCATTCCCCAATTTTGTGGCCATACTTCAAGTTTTTTCAGGTCCTTCTGGGATATTTTATGATCTTTCTAGGTGTTGATCGGGTGGTACAAGAGACAATCATCAGCGAATAGCTTGGGACTTGAAGCAGCCGGGAGAGGAAGAGTAGTGTACCAAGAACGGTTCCTTGTGGCACGCCAGACTCTAGCCATTTGTGTATATTTCCCTTAATGCCAAAAGATTTCAGTTTCTGTAGTAATTTATTGGGATGCACAGTGTCGAATGCCTTAGAGAAGTCCAAGATAGCACAATCTTATTGGATATGTTGATCAGGATCAGATCGTCCATAGTGACTGTAAGTTGCGATCCGGATCTAAATCCATGATTAAGTGATGTGAGGATGTTGTTACGTTCAAGATGTTTAAGTAAATGTCTGCAGATAATATGTTCAAGTAATTTACAGGATACATAAGTTAATGGTATAGGTTTATAGTTCTCCGGGAGATGTTTGTCCCCTTTTTTGCAGACACTTGAGATATTTGCATGCAGCCAGTCGTTGGGCAGCGTGCCAGAGTTATGAGAGAATCGGAAAATTACACATAGTCCAGGTATTATATTTTTAGCACAATCTTTTAGGATTCCCTTTTTAATAGGCCAACTGGACCACTGGCTTTTTTCGTGTTTATGTTTTCCAGTGGCTTCGAGACGCCATCTTGGTCTATCAATATATCTGTAAAAGGGTATCGGATATCCTTACGATCTAGTGCAGGGTGTGTTTCCGATGGTTTTTCTTTGGAGAACACAGATTGGAATTGTCTGAGTAAGAGATTGACTTTAAGCAGGCTGTCACTTATGAGCAATCCTTTGTCTTTAAGAGGAGCAACCCCTATGTTGTCTTGTTCACGGGATTTGATGTAATGCCAGAAGATTTTATTGTTATTATTATTTCTAAGGCCTTCCTCTATAGTATTATTAATATAATTATATTCCGCTTTCCTTATTTCCTTTTAAGTGATTTTTTGTTGGTGTTTATTGACCAATTATTATTTCTCTTTGCCTGCTTAAATAGTCGTTGGTTTGTTTTTCTTTTTTCTTGATTTTATGGTTGGAGAGTGAGATAGGGATGTTATTGTCCTTGCTGTTTTTGATTCCGAGTTCTAGAGTGTCCCATGCATCATTTATGGTTCTGCCTACGTTAATATAGGTTATTATATCAACTGATATTTTATGCCGTGCAACCAGGATTCGATGCCACAGACGATGTTCGGTTTGACGTATTCTAATAGCACTGATTGTTATGTTTTTTTGTCTGGCACACTTCTGCAGTTAATCGTAAGAATGCGTAGGTTTTGTTAACGTTGGAGTGAGTAGACTGTAGATTGGCTTTTGGTGTTTGATGATCTTGGTGATGAGGATATGTGACCATGATGTGTGGTAGTTTTTTTCGGCTAACCGTCAAGGGGGTGAATACCGATGCCAAAGAGTCGTGTGTATAGTCCTTTAGCGGTGTGTAATAGTTCTCATTTTGAGATTCATAGCTGTGGAAAGTACATGAGTTAAGTTCATACTGTCGCATTTGCAGCAAAGCCAGCTTACATTTGTGCGATTTAGTATCTCAAAGTCCTTTGAACACATATCAATGCATTCTTTATGGTACCAGATATTACATTAATCACATGCCACACCAGCACAATGCCATGTTACAGAATATTGGTAGATTCCACATGGAAAAACTATCCTGTTGTCGCATGATCCTGGGTTGGGTTCAATGTCCCCGCATGATAAGAGTGTGAGTATGTACATAATATTGCTACGTTTGGTTCGTGATTGTCTTTTGACGAGTGAAGGGTATAAGCAAGTTTTCAATTTGTTGAAATGGAGTTGTGTTCTTAGTATTGGTAGACTGTTGTTGTTGGGGTATGAGGCTCTATAACACAGGGGAATAAGTGAGAGTACAAAAAAGTGTGATATTTGAAGACACGGTTGTTGACTGGTTGACCACAAGAGAAGATTTCTGTTCTTGGTTGGATGGGCTAGTTACTGTTCCCAGTATAGCCTGTGCTGACTGAGACGCAGCAATAGTCCTAGATCCTACAATCAGTCTGTGCCTGGTCTGATATTTTCTTTAGCCACATCTTGCCTTGTGGGTTGTCTGGACGGATCACATCAGCGTACAGTCTAAAGTTGTACTGAGTTTATGATGCTTCGGTTTCATTATCCCCTTTTTTGTATTTCGATTTTGTTTGAAGGCCGTTTGAAAATTTTGGAGAATAGCTGTTTATGCTGTCGTTCATTTCTTTTACTTTGAAACTGAGCTTTATCACCAAGTTTGAGAGGATCTTGTCTTGTTCTTTGAAATCTCTCGGATATTCGTGTTTCTTAGTCAGGTTCAAGTTATAGATGGAGTATACAGGTGTTTCTAGTATGGTGTATTTACAATTATGTTGGTGCGCAAGGTTAACTAACTTTTGGTTAAATTCTGCAATATGGTTTATTGTTTATTAACATGTGATGTTATGGATATGTACTTTTTGTTGTAGGTTGTCAAGTTACATGTGCCTAGCCAGACGTATATCCACAAAGGTTCCACGGTTTTGTACTTCTTGTTTAATTGTTGATTTTAGCCACCTGTATCTTTCGTCAATTTTATCCGCACTTTAGTTCCACCAAATTATGTCCAGGTACACAGGGTTTAGTGCTGCTTCAACCAGATACCTTTGCTGTCTGATAACACATTTGCTGTCTGATAACACCTTTGCTGTCTGATAACACCTTTGCTGTCTGATAACACCTTTGCTGTCTGATAACACCTTTGCTGTCTGATAACACCTATGCTGTCTGATAACACCTTTGCTGTCTGATAACACCTTTGCTGTCTGATAACACCTTTGCTGTCTGAAAACACCTTTGCTGTCTGATAACACCTATGCTGTCTGATAACACCTTTGCTGTCTGATAACACCTTTGCTGTCTGATAACACCTTTGCTGTCTGATAACACCTATGCTGTCTGAAAACACCTTTGCTGTCTGATAACACCTATGCTGTCTGAAAACACCTTTGCTGTCTGATAACACCTTTGCTGTCTGATAACACCTTTGCTGTCTGATAACACCTTTTTGGCCTGAAGGTGGTTGTTTGGTTTTGTATATGAATTTTACAAGTTTTTCAATTGACATGCACGGTTTAGAGTACGGTATCTGCCGGGTGCAATTTTTTGTGAAAACGGGGAGGGGGTTGGTACCAACAGTTGGGCGAGTTTCAAACTTGGAAAAGGGGAAATTAAACTAATATGAAATTTATTTAAGATAAATGTTCAGACGCAAAGTTTACCTAGGATGTTGAAAAATCTTGATTATATTAATATGTACTTGTACTAACAGTTGATTGTTAAGCTTGTTTGTTAGCCTCGAGAGCTATAACTATATATGGAAGCAAAAATAGATTAATCCTTGCTAATTGTTTATATTGTGATGAGTTATACTCGAATTGGGAATATTTTCAAAAAAAATAATTTTCGTACGTGGCTGTGGCGAGATCAGACAAAATGACGGATATAGGGTTTTGGACAATTAAATTATTTGTTTGCCTTTTTCGACATGAAATTTCGCTAAATCACTCGAAAAATTGTGCATTACACCATTTGTTTTTGAGTAAAAATGCGAGTGTTATGTATGAATTCCTGTTTTGTAAACTGTCTTTTACTTCAGTCTTCAGGCTGCCTCCAAAATTCCTGACGCTACTTTCCGCGCATGCGCTCTCTTCAAGACATGTGATATGATGTACCATGTCATGTTATAGTAAGTCAAGCGCGAGTTTCGTTTAATCAAGACTCATCTGTGGTGATAAAACCCACAATAATATTTAAAGCCTAATGATTAAGATGTTGTAGAGCGTTTGTCATAAAAATTCCAAAAACGTTGTGCCAAACCCACGCCAGCATATAGCTGACAAAATGCTGAGAATGGTGATTAATAAGGCCATCTACACCACCATACAAATGCAGAAAAAAACATTTGCTCGCCCAATTAGACCCATTATAGTACACAAATAAAGTAAACAATACATTTAATACAACAAGAGTCACATCCAAGCACTGGGTTGGGCTAAATCGTCTCAAGCCAACAAAGAAGTCACATCCAAGCACTATGGTTTTCTCAGTCGTCTCACGCATTTAATTCTTGGTAAGAAAATACAAAGGTGTAATGCTAATTCACAGTCTCTAATAACATACCTGACACTGAACAAAACAGATCCGGATTTTCATCCGAATTGTCTCCACAGTGGTCGACCGAATCACACATCAAACTTTTATCAATGCACCATAAATTTCCACACATGTAATCTAAAGGTTTTGGACAGCCAACTAAAATTATATAACATTTTTAATCTTTTGATGTGTATTCTGAAACTTCAGCGATACATCTAGCAGTTAATTCAAAGAATAAGAACTCTTAACTGTGATAACTGTCATGTCATGATATATTCATAGCAATATGGTTTGAGAAATTAACCGACTGCACTGTAATGTATGAGACATTTATTTTGTTAAAGTGAAGAGATACAGTGTTTCTTATTTATGAAAAGGCATGACATAATTACATTAAATGAAAATAAATGAAAAACGCTGTATATCAAAAGTTTCTGATACGAGAGATGGACCATTGGTCATGTTGTATGTCAAGATTGGTTGTCATTAAGTAAAGACAGTTGAGATATTTCGCAGAAGTAGAGCTATGAACCCCAAAGGAGTTGCCAATAAATGTGATTGGCTAACCGTCTGTACTACTTACACGGAGGTGCCGATAAATGTAATTTGCTCATTCTCAATCCTCGGTAAGATTATTACCCCCACGGAGTTGCCGATAAGTTTTCTTTGCTTACCGTACGATCATTACCCTCACGACGTTGTCGATAAATGTTATTTAGTTATATACCCTCCGTAGGATTGTTACAGACGCGGAATTACCGATAAATATGATAAGCTCACCCTCCGTACGATTATTACCCACAAGAAGTTGACGATGAGTTTTATTTGCTCACCCTCCGTAGATTTTTACCCTCACGGAGTTGACTCTAAGTTTTATTTGCTAACCCTCCGTTGATTATATTACCCACACGGAGTTGACGATGAGTTTTATTTGCTCACCCTCCGTAGATTATTACCCTCACGGAGTTGATAAGTTTTATTTGCTCACCTCCGTACGATTATTACCCTCACGGAGTTGACTAAGTTTTATTTAAGCACCCTTCGTAAGATTATTACCCTCACGGAGTTGACTAAGTTTTATTTGCGCACCCTCCGTACGATTATTACCCTCACGGAGTTGACTCTAAGTTTTATTTGCTCACCTTCCGTACGATTATCCACAGTTGCGTATATAAACTTAAGTTTATCTTTTTGTTCTAAAGCTCCACGTAATCGTATATATACAGAATCTGTTGAACTTAACCACGTCCCCAGGCTGAGGTTTCTGGACGTAAATGATACGATCAAGCTACCCAGAGAGGTTCCACCGTTTCTGATTTCTAAACTGTTATTTCCATATCGCACCCAACCTGCAGACATATAAATAACGTATGATTGAATGTATTTGCTCATTAAAAAAGTATTTTCGTAGTTTGACTAATTTATGTATATAGATTAGGCTTTAAAATGTAGACAACCAATGATGGGATCGTAGTATCTGGGCAAGTGCAATATTTTCAGTCATTAAACCTCATATTCTGCAGATGAAAATGTATTTGCTAATACTAAGGTGGGGAACTGACGGTACAATGTAGAGAATTAATGGGATACTGAAATTATATTAAAATATTACACAATTCAGTAACATGGTAAGTATTTCGTTTGAATTGTGTTAAAATACAATTGTATGACACTTCTGTCATGGGTCGTTATGCTGAACTTTTGATTAAATTAGGACTTATTTCACAAAATTGTAGGAAAAATAGCAAGGAAACTGACCGGACAACAAGACCCGAAAGTCAAGGGACAATTAAAAATCTGGATATAGACAAACATAAACAACGTAAAACAAAAACCAAAAACACAAAAACAGATTAAGTACCAAAACCTAATAAAAACGTATCCAGTACAAGATGATATACATGTAAGATATGGATGTCTTATTAATAAAATTATATTCCTTTCTATATACATTAATTTATTTATTTTAGCAAAATGAACAAGAAAAAACTGAAAGCAAACACAATACAACCTTCTCCCATTACAATATCAACCAATCGCAGTAGGATGCCGTCGGTTGTCCTTCCCTGAGGTCTCCTTATAATCCATATACAGTCATATATTCCCGGAAACTCTTTGACAACGTTGCGTAGTTCCAGTGTATCACCTGGTTTCCGGTCAAGTTTCAAACTACAATCTGAAATATAATATTGTGTTACCTGTAAATTTAGTTTACTTACAATGAACAACTATTGTAATCAGTTAAATAGAAATATATATTTTATATTGCAAATGAAAACATTGTATTCGTGTAGATATCATATAACACCCCTTGGGCCTCGAGAGGCGGGTGTTTAGGGTAGTTAGTTTCTTGATCACGAGCCTCGATGGGGAGGTCATGTAAACACTTAGTTTGCTGGTTCGAGTCTGACTGCGGGCAGTGCGTGATCGACTTAAACCTTAATGGACAAGGATTGCCACTTTTTTAGCTGAAGGTCAATGGTTTTCACCGATTCCTTACAACAAAATAAAATGTAAGAAGACAACATTTTTATTGTTTATTAAGAATTATGTGGACTAACAAACTTACTATTGTTTGGTCTATCCGCCCAATACTTTTCTGCAACAGTAAATGTTGAATAAGTCAATAAATACTAAGGAAATTACAACAATAAACAAAGGCACGATATGTATTAATAATGATGTGTACCGCTAGAACTTTGTGTATCTTTATGATACAAGGAAGGTGTATATTTGATCCAGCTTTGTTCTGTTGTATGACCAATTGTACATGCAAGTTTTAATGATATAAGGAAGGCGTACATGTTAATGGTCTTGGTTGTATTTTATGTGACATAGCAGTTTAGGACTTCTAATGCAGCCTTTCTGTTTTTTAGTTGACAAATAATGTGTAAAAAAAATTGTTAGCATTGTTGAGAGATTTTTAAATAATAACAAAGAATTAGTAATTTTTTTATGTTTACCCGAAACAAAGAAATACGAGGCTTTAAATCCGACAGCTTGGCAACATCTGTGGTTGTTTTTACCGGTCACAAAAACAACGATGATTGTACTAGCCTGGGATACTATAATCGGTCGTCTGTCCCGCCTAAAAACGTCTGCTGGCTTTGGTGCATACAGACCATCGTATATCTAAAACCAAAAAGACTGACAGCATTGTCGTACGGACAATTCCGAGAATTCTCTGCCATCCAACGCTTCAGCGTGCGACTCCCAATGAAAATCTAAAAAAGCGTTAGACGGAAGAAGATTCTCGGACTTCTGTAGTAATATCATCGTCATCATAACATAGCATCTAAAATTTGTTAAAATACATCAATATATTGCACGATATCTATGATAAGGTTTTGAAAACAAATGGAAAATATTCATGCTTCCCTAAAAAATGATGACATCTACTAGTTCTATTCTTGCCTCACCCAAGACTATATTAACCAATCAGCAAAAGCAGGTATTACATATCCCGCGCATCTTTGTTAAATAAATAGTTTATCATCACTAGAGGAAAACAAATAACAACAAAACACTGACAATGAAGTGCCAAAACTAATAATGAGGCTTATCTTATAGATGTATATCAACTTTGGTCAGAAGGCTGAATACCAGTGTTATTTTACTACGATAATATTATTGGTACAATTTATGGAAACAACAACAAAGTGTAAATTGGAGAATATTTTGTTGAAATATTTAATCACTTTATCTGTTTATATAAACATGATTTTATTTCGTTGACATGAGAAAACAGTTGCTGTTAATTATCATACCAACAACTCTGCTATCAAATAATACACGTGCATTGTCGAAAGTTAGATAAAACAATAAATATTAAATGCGACGCGTGTTAACATTCTTACGATCATCGGGTTTTTTCTGTCTTTAATTACATGTATATTTGAATCGGAAATAATTCCGATCTTACAACAAAATAACAGTAAATTGTCAAACAAGTTAACATTACAGACGGTTTGTTCCTATGAAATTAAGTATAAAATAATTCTCATTTCGACTTAGTGAAATTTTAGTTGACCTACTTAAGGCGAAATTGAAACTTGTGTAATCATCCTGTTATTTATTATATATTGTTTTGTAGAGCAATAAACTTACGTTTACTGTTGTTTTAATTGTTAACAATTTTATAAAAATTTACTTCATGTTTCTGTGTATTATATATACCACGCTTTTTATGAGTTAATACATTTAAACAAACGAGACGCAGTCGAGTTAATTGTTTAAATATGTTAACTCCTAAAAAGGTGTGGTATATTTTGTAACATAATTCAATCGATATAATTTGAAATTGACGTGACATTACGATCAGACGTGTCTGACGGTCAGTCTAGAAGATCTATGCAGTTCCTTTAGTATTTTGAATGACTTAAAAGTTAGTTGAATATACCAAAGCTAAGCCCCGCCTACTTCAATATATTTGTATGCAGATTCGGGTGACATGAAACCGTGGTTAATGGTAGAAACGTCTCCTGTTGCAGAATGACCATATTATGTTACAAATATTTTTGTAAACAATTTTTATAACTGGTTATGGTATTTGCGTATTTTCTGTTTTCTTTTCCTTTTTGTTTTGGGGCTGTTATGTGTTAATTTTGTTTTGGTTTTAGAGATGATAAAAAAGATATTTTTTTGCTATACGAGGTTTACATCTTTATCAGTGTCGGTTCCAGGATTTCCCATAAGTTCGGGCGCTCTGGACACATACTTACTTATGGGGGTTTTTAACGTCCTTGACTACCGTACAACGGTCTCGCACGGACTTATTGTCTAATGGCTTTTATTGAAACATTTCCTTTACCTATTTATTTGTATGTTTGGGGATTTATAGAGCCATAAAACTATAAGTGAAATGATAAATAATAAAAGTAGTGAGAAACGCCGCAACTAAAAAGACTTTGTGGAAGTAGATGAATCTATCACGCTGCATCCAGCTAGAGATCCAAGACGCTAGCAGCAAGTACGGGACGTGCCATGGCAGCTGCGCGTGCGCCTACTCTTATCGAATACTGCCAATGGGGTCTTTAACGTGCTAGTTGATAGAATGCTGTGTG
Organism: Limnoperna fortunei; assembly: GCA_944474755.1. NCBI lineage: Eukaryota > Metazoa > Mollusca > Bivalvia > Mytilida > Modiolidae > Limnoperna > Limnoperna fortunei. The sequence continues at coordinate 110,409,651 of OX104112.1, read as the reverse complement.
ACACATTTATTTAACACGGGAGCTTATAGACGATGCTGCTTGGAAAGAAAGGCCGGGCACCCTGCCCCCTCCCGGATATTCTACATTCAATGGCTTAATTGCTGTGAATAACAAGTTTGCTATTCTTATCTTTTGTGAGGTCATTTCCGGGATTATTAATCGTAAAAAACAAGATGTGTAATCAATGCTATAAATGATAAAACCAACTAAACAACTATATTCAATAATTAATTAGGAAAGGCTATAATTCATTTCTGTAATTACCAGATTATTTTATCACAGGTTAATTGAGTATACAATATTAAACAGATAATAAATGCCTAATAGTTAAAATTGACCGACCTGTATCTCACTTTCCTTGGCAATTTCCCAATCATCGAACACCAGTCTAATGTGGCCATACGGATCAAGGTTCTGTAGCGTGTATGTAAACGTTTCGCCATTCAAAGCATAGCCGTCAGGAAAGTTTGGCGATGTGATATATCCGCTGGGTTCTTTGGTAGGGAACGGTGACGTCACAACCCCTTGTTTGGTTTCTAGCTTTTCTACAGAAAGATCAAATTCATAGATCAAGTGTCATAGGTTTAAGTGGCTAAGATTGTATACATATGTAATAAGAAAAAAAAATTAAACCCGCAATAAATCTGCCGGATATATACGCTTAAAAATGAACAAACGGCTACTGCACTTGTTTATAGGATAATAAATAGGTTTTATAAAACAGTTGCGAACACTATTAACAGTAATGTTAAGTACAGTAAAATATTATTCTAATATGACGTACTAATATGCTAACTAATATATTCCCCGATATATCCACCTTTAACGCATGCGCATTTTGTCAAAAGCTCTAGTGGGTAAAGTGTCCTAAACCGTATTTCTGAAGTAACTTTAGATATTTTTAGTTTACCTTTAGTGAAACATTGATTTAAAACTATGCTAAACAAAAGCCACAGCTGTTTTCATATACAAGTACACATTATCGCTACATTCAAGCAGAACACCCGTAAGTATGTTTTAAACATTACCATGTAAGGCTTTGTTGCGTTGAAAAACGCAGCCTAAATGCGAGCACATCACATTTTATTATTCGTGACGTTACTTCCAAACAGCCTGACTTCCAGTGGTGACGTGACGACTTTCTCTAATGGTGACGTCAAATGGTAAATTTTCAATATTACTTCCTGACGGATTTATCACGGTACCAACCCGAACGAAAAAATCAATATCGGCATTAGGCAGATTTTGATCGTGGGTGATACAGAGCTCAACGCTCTTCGCTGGCAGCTTCGTTGCCCGCTACAAGCTGTGTATGTATATATAAGTAAAATGTAGGAAACCCACATAACAAATCAACAAAATAGGTATTTTCTAATTCAATGTTCAAATGGGAAAGTTGACATTCATTTTCGATTTCGTTTTTCATTTTCCTATTCGCTATTCGAATGTGAAAATGAACAATTTTCCTTTTGGACATTCATTTTTTTTGTTCGCAAATAACCGGAACATTTTGCCTATTTACCCATGAGTTCGTAAAAGACCGAAAAATTTTGATTTCTTACACAGGATTTCGTAACTAACACGGAACATTTTGCCTACTTATCCATAATTTCGTAAATAACACGGATAATTTTGCCTACTTACCCATGATTTCGTAACTAACAACGTGCCGGAACATTTTGCTTACTTACCCATGATTTCTCAATCAATACGGAACATGTATGCCTACTTACCCATGATTTCGTAACTAACACGGAACATTTTGCCAGGTGGATTAGTTTTACTAGACATACAATGTCTAATCTGTACGTTAGATGACAGAGAGATGTAGACTTGACCTTCGTCTATATCAAAGTAATTCTTCTTAGTTACGCTGATGTAGGGTGCATCGACTTCGTGGATCTGTAGGTGATCACAGCTACAAGTAAAGATATGTTATAGACTCGGAATATGTAGTATATATATAAATATATATATATTTTGTTTGAATGGTGTTTAACGCCAATTTCAGCAATTTTTCAGCTATATCATGGCGTTCAGTTTTAATTTGTGGGAGGAAGCCGGAGTGCCCGGAGAAAACCCCCGAGCTGCGGTAGGAAAACTGGCAATCCTTGTCAATTAAGATTGGAGTCGAGTACACCCTGCCTGAAGTGAGAATCGAACCCACAATCTCAGTGTTGACAGACCACGTGATTATATACTTTATGTAAATTCCTCTATTCGTAATAAATTTTCAATACTATAGTTTAAAATACTCTGGTATTTAACTCAATCAAGAACTGAAAACGAGGCAGCGTGTTTCATATAAACTTTAGTTAAGTGTCATCATCAACATTTGAAATTTCTCAGGGTGAATTGTGAGAATGGTCAAAATGTAAAAACTATTAAATTTCATAAGATTTCTTTGTTTGTTTTTACGTCTTTATTACTTGGTGCCAGTTATCAGTTTAACACGCACATTTATATATCACTATATGGTGACGACGTAAACCCAAGTATAGCTTTGCCAAAATCGGCTTCACCTCAATCGACATGGTTTTCTGCTAAACGCGCAGTAAAATAATAATAATAATAATAATAATAATAATAATAATAATAATAATAATAATAATAATAAAAATAATAATAATAATAATAATAATAATAATAATAATAATATAATAATAAAAATAATAATAATAATAATAATAATAATAATAATAATAATAATAATAATAATAATAATAATAATAATAAAAATAGTAATAATAATAATAATAATAATAATATATAATAATAAAAATAATAATAACAATAATAATAATAATAATAATAATAATAATAATAATAATAATAATAATAATAATAATAATAATAATAATAATAATAATAATAATAATAATAATAATAATATAAAACACATTATTTTTAAGAGAGTAACCAAGTATATTGTAAACCCATGTTAAGCTTCATCACTCTCGTGGTTAAAGACATGTGTTTTTACTATGACATCTGTTTAAGTAAGGCTTCACCAAATATGTAATACTGTAATATTATACCAGGAGTGTGATATTTTTAATAACATCGCAATTTTAAAATCTGCAATTGTGAAATACGTGCTATTGTAATGCTTCAATAACACAAAGTTCCATTATTTCCTTACTTTAAGGGCTCAAAATTAGAGGAACATACAGAATGTCATTAAACATGATGTAAATGGTAAATGTCATTAGTTTTAATGCATTACTGAGGCAGCTTTTGACATTTTGTATGCTTTGAATTAATAATGATGATCAACGTAAAGCATTTTAACTGTACATTAATTGCAATTGATTTCTGTCATCTGTCGATATTGAGGAAAATGCATATTTTTGTTCAAATTTCTGAATAGTTTTTAAATTGTTTTTTTAATTTTTAATGCTTGTTAATGTTGGCAATTACTTGATGCATAATTGTTTGTTGTCGAAACCCATTTCCATTTTCTGCAAAATATTCAGTATAGTAAATAGAATGTCAATACAATTTTCCAAAGTATATAAATTTAATTCTATTGCAATTCTTGATGCAACGTCAATTCTACAGTGAATAATTTCATAGCATCAATTCTACAATTGATGCCGTCAGAAGTTAACGCAAGCAGATGTGGGAACACAACTTACCGTTCTAGACATACATTCTGTAGTTTTGGAATGTGTGTTAATACAACTTACCATGCTAGACACACATTCTTTAGTTTTGGAATGTGTGTGAACACAACTTACCCTGCTAGACATACATGTCTGTGTTTGGAATGTGAATACAAGTCCTGCTAGACATACATTCTATAGTTTTGGAATGTGTGTGAACACAACTTACCCTGCTAGACATACATGTCTGTCCTTTGAACGTGTGTGAACACAACTTACCTGTTAGACATACATCCTGTAGTTTTGGAATGGGTTTGAACAAAACTTAACCTGCTAGACACACCTTCTGTAGTTTTGGAATTGTGTGAACACAACTTACCCTGATAGACATGCATCCTGTAGTTTTGGAATGTGTTTGAACACATCTTACCATGCTAGACAAGCATCCTGTAGTTTAGGAATGTGTGTGAACACAACTTACTATGCTAGACATACATCCTGTAGTTTTGGAATGTGTGTGAACACAACTTACCCCGCTGGACATACATGTCTGTTGTTGGAATGTGTGTGAACACAACTTACTATGCTAGACATACATCCTGTAGTTTTGGAATGTGTGTGAACACAACTTACCCCGCTGGACATACATGTCTGTTGTTGGAATGTGTGTGAACACAACTTACTATGCTAGACATACATCCTGTAGTTTTGGAATGTGTGTGAACACAACTTACCCCGCTGGACATACATGTCTGTTGTTGGAATGTGTGTGAACACAACTTACCATGCTAGACATACATCCTGTAGTTTTGGAATGTGTTTGAACACCTCTTACCATGCTAGACAAGCATCCTGTAGTTTAGGAATGTGTGTGAACACAACTTACCATGCTAGACATACATCCTGTAGTTTTGGAATGTGTGTGAACACAACTTACCGTGCTGGACATACATGTCTGTTGTTGGAATGTGTGTGAACACAACTTACCCTGCTAGACATACACGTCTGTGTTTGAAACATGTGAACACTACTTACCCTGCTAGACATACATGTCTGTGCTTGGAATGTGTGTGAACACAGTCAGGAAATGAGATGTTTTCTAACGTTATCTTGATAAAACATGTGCTACAAGATTTAAGAATGACGCTACATGACTGGCCATTATCGGACGTATAGTTGTCTGGGAATGATGGCGATGTAATATATCCATAATCTCCCTTCTCCATGTCAGATTTTAGGCTTTGTTGATTTTCAGTACATTCCGTTTCACCTAAAATATTTAAGTATATTTAAGACGATGACTTTTGTTGTATAAATAAATTCGTTGACAATTTTACAGTAATGTTTAGTGATTCATCGTCTTGCTTTGCATTGTAGATTTTGTAAGAATAATTACTTCTGCAGGTTGCTGGTCTGGACGTACAAAAAAACACGGTTTTTTAAAGAATAAATCTACATTGACTAAATATTATTCCTGTATATTACATAACATTTTTCATTCTAAGAATATGTCACAACAAACTCAGTACTGAAGGTTACATAGTACTACCGCTCTTTCGGTAACATTGCTTTAATAATTAACTATCAGAACTTATGATAAATCCATATGCAGTTAACTGTTTAATAATTATTTAATTATAGGAACGTTTGTAAACACTAATATTAATTACACGTACAGGCCATTGGTTATAATATACTGTCATAACACAAGACTAATACTGCATAATTACATATAAATTGTAGACCGGTGCTCCAACATGGCCGACAGATTTATAGCCAATAGCAACTAATTACTGTAAAGTGTTAACTTGTTTAATTATTGTTGTTGAAGTACTCAACGTGTTACCACAACGACTCAATGAAGAAATGAGTCTCAAAGAATTTCGAAGGGTTTTATTTGTAAAATAACTGTAGTATTTATCATTTGTTATTTAATTGTCTTTCATGCATTCTTATTTTCATATGTACATATTCATAAGAGCGTGCACAAGATCTAAACAGACGCCACCTTTATTTTCATCACCATCTAAACAAATTGAGGATAAATTCAAGATACATTCATGATATCTAATGCGCACATTAAAAGAATTTTAGATTAAACGACTTCACCAATAAGTTTTGTTGTAGAATTGTTCATTGATGAGTTTCGGCTCTAATTCTAAATTATGATCAGGCTTCCAAATCATTCTGGCCACACACAAAAAAAACAAAAAAAAAAAAAAAACAAAAAAAAAAAAAAAAAACAAAACAAACAGACAAAAAGAAAACGAAACAAAATTTTAAAAAAACATCCACAAAGAAAAAAAATTAAAAACAAAACCCAAGATGGAGAAACGATTCAATGGATTTGTAATAACATGTCGAAAATGCTAGGTCTACGGAATTTCGGGGGGTATTCGACGCCCTTTTGCCCCTACCTAGTCTTTGCCTTGGGCTCACTGGACCTAAAGCGGTAGTAGACTTCCACATCATTCAGACCAAAGTACACCACTGAATATTCAGAGGAGAATACTTTGTTGTTTATGCTATTACGAACAAAGCGATTTATAGCAGTTAAATCTTGACCCCCCCCCCCCCAATGATATGATATATTGTAATATTAATTTAATTAGATTGATATCATCACATTTTTGTACAGCGAATCAAAACACGACGTTTGAAAGAAGTTTCTTTAAGAAGACATATTTTGTTTATATTAAGAACAAAATATAATGTATCAGTTCTAGACCTTAAGATGATGCATTTGTTGTCACTGTCTTTAATAACCACAAGACTATATACCACGATAGATATGCTCTCTGTTATTTTCAGTAAAACATGTTCACAGAGGTAAAACCGACATTTATTTGTTTTATACAACCATGAAAACAATGTAACGCCCCAGTCAGACTTCAGTCTTGAAATCACAATGCATACCAAACATAAATAAAACGTAATCGCATTTTCAGATTTAACAACACAAAAGTCTTTAAAAATCAAACGGTACGGATCTAAATGTTCTGAAATTCTCGGTCTGTAATATCGCTAGGGTTTGACGTCGATGTATGTAAATAGAGATATTAAAGGGAACATTCGCAAAAAATGAAAATTTAATATGTTATTCTTCAAATAAAAAGAATCATATTTGCCGTTTGTTGTATTCTTTACCGTTACGCTTCTAGAGTGGATAAAAGGTGGTAAAATTTTGTAAATGGGGAACGCCACATTGACAGTATTTGTCACGAGATTGCAGGTTATGACGTAATAAATAGAGATATAAACACGCATGTTACAGTTTCACTGTTGTTTATCATCATCATTTAGTTTTTTACACTTCGTCATTCATAAAAGAATAATATAGGATTAAACACAGGGTTTTAGGAAATTATCAATGTGTAAACTCCGGCGACTCACTCACAAACTAAATAAAGTCATTTAGTTTGTGAGTGAGTCGCCGCGGAGTTTACACATTGATAATTTCCTAAAAAACACAGTGTTTATTCCTTATAATTCTGTGAAATAATCGTTGCGATTTTTAAAACAGCAAAAACAGTTACAGAAACCCATCTAGACCTCAAAACGTACCTGGGCCGGGAAGCGTAGGGATATGCAAAACGTAGTACCAAAGGAAGCGCGGTTCTGTAGATATTGATTGGAAAAAAAACTAACGAAACACTAAATTGTATTTATATAATATTTTATTTGAAATTTAATTGGAAATCATTGTGGCAGAGAAAACATTCTCCCCTCTCCCTTCTGATAAGCTAGGAGGACGCCTTGTTTACATTGGATACTGAAAGTAGTCCGATCAGAGGAAATATCGATATATAAATTATCTGAGAAGACGCCATTTAATTGTTTTTATCCAATCAAAGCACTTAATATAAATAAATTACAGCATGAATAGAATTATTTACAAATAACCTATATTTGTTGTGTATCCTTGTATGGAATGGAATTTCAAAGGAGTTTATAAGCAAATTTTGAATTAAACAATACTATAATTCTAGAAAATGCCGTTCAGTGTATACGTATGTGTAGTTAATGCCGTTCAGTGTATACTTATGTGTAGTTAATGCCGTTCAGTGTATACGTATGTGTAGTTAATGCCCCTAAGTGTATGCTTATGTGTAGTTAATGCCCCTCAGTGTATACTTATGTGTAGTTAATGCCCCTCAGTGTATACTTATGTGTAGTTAATGCCGTTCAGTGTATACGTATGTGTAGTTAATGCCGTTCAGTGTATGCGTATGTGTAGTTAATGCCGTTCAGTATATACTTATGTGTAATTAATGCCGTTCAGTGTATACTTATTTGTAGTTAATGTCCTTTACTGTATACGTATGTGTAGTTAATGCCGTTCAGTGTATACTTATGTGTAGTTAATGCCGTTCAGTGTATACGTATGTGTAGTTAATGCCGTTCAGTGTATACTTATGTGTAGTTAATGCCGTTCAGTGTATACGTATGTGTAGTTAATGCCGTTCAGTGTATACTTATGTGTAGTTAATGCCGTTCAGTGTATACTTATGTGTAGTTAATGCCGTTCAGTGTATACTTATGTGTAGTTAATGCCGTTCAGTGTATACGTATGTGTAGTTAATGCCGTTCAGTGTATACGTATGTGTAGTTAATGCCGTTCAGTGTATACTTATGTGTAGTTAATGCCGTTCAGTGTATACGTATGTATAGTTAATGCCGTTCAGTGTATGCGTATGTGTAGTTAATGCCCCTCAGTGTATATTATGTGTAGTTAATGCCCCTCAGTATATACTTATGTGTAGTTAATGCCCCTCAGTGTATACTTATGTGTAGTTAATGCAGTTCAGTGTATACTTATGTGTAGTTGATGCCGTTCAGTGTATACTTATGTGTAGTCAATGCCGTTCAGTGTATACTTATGTGTAGTTAATGCCGTTCAGTGTATACTTATGTGTAGTTAATGCCGTTCAGTGTATACGTATGTGTAGTTAATGCCGTTCAGTGTATACTTATGGGTAGTTAATGCCGTTCAGTGTATACGTATGTATAGTTAATGCCGTTCAGTGTATGCGTATGTGTAGTTAATGCCCCTCAGTGTATACTTATGTGTAGTTAATGCCCCTCAGTGTATACGTATGTGTAGTTAATGCCGTTCAGTGTATACTTATGTGTAGTTGATGCGTATACTTATGTGTAGTTAATGCCCCTCAGTGTATACTTATGTGTAGTCAATGCCCCTCAGTGTATACTTATGTGTAGTTAATGCCCCTCAGTGTATACTTATGTGTAGTCAATGCCCCTAAGTGTATACTTATGTGTAGTCAATGCCGTTCAGTGTATACTTATGTGTAGTTAATGCAGTTCAGTGTATACGTATGTGTAGTTAATGCCGTTCAGTGTATACGTATGTGTAGTTAATGCCCCTAAGTGTATACTTATGTGTAGTTAATGCCCCTCAGTGTATACTTATGTGTAGTTAATGCTCCTCAGTGTATACTTATGTGTAGTTAATGCCGTTCAGTGTATACTTATGTGTAGTTAATGTCCCTCAGTGTATACTTATGTGTAGTTAATGCCGTTCAGTGTATACGTATGTGTAGTTAATGCCGTTCAGTGTATGCGTATGTGTAGTTAATGCCGTTCAGTATATACTTATGTGTAATTAATGCCGTTCAGTGTATACTTATTTGTAGTTAATGTCCCTTACTGTATACGTATGTGTAGTTAATTCCCCTCAGTGTATACTTATGTGTAGTCAATGCCGTTCAGCGTATACTTATGTGTAGTTGATGCCGTTCAGTGTATACGTATGTGTAGTCAATGCCGTTCAGTGTATACTTATGTGTTGTTAATGCCGTTCAGTGTATACGTATGTGTAGTCAATGCCGTTCAGTGTATACTTATGTGTAGTTAATGCCGTTCAGTGTATACTTATGTGTAGTTAATGCCACTTAGTGTATACGTATGTGTAGTTAATGCCCCTCAGTGTATACTTATGTGTAGTTAATGCCGTTCAGTGTATACTTATGTGTAGTCAATGCCCCTCAGTGTATACTTATGTGTAGTTAATGCCCCTCAATGTATACGTATGTGTAGTTAATGCCGTTCAGTGTATACTTATGTGTAATTAATGCCGTTCAGTGTATACTTATGTGTAGTTAATGCCCTTCAGTGTATACTTATGTGTAGTTGATGCGTATACTTATGTGTAGTCAATGCCCCTCAGTGTATACTTATGTGTAGTTAATGCCGTTCAGTGTATACGTATGTGTAGTCAATGCCGTTCAGTGTATACTTATGTGTAGTTAATGCCGTTCAGTGTATACTTATGTGTAGTTAATGCCCTTCAGTGTATACTTATGTGTAGTTAATGCCGTTCAGTGTAAACGTATGTGTGCACTGCCGGCATTGCCATACTGTTTTAGGTAGAGGACCATCCCCAGGATATAATCCACAATGCCCCTCAGTGTATACTTATGTGTAGTTAATGCCCCTCAGTGTATACTTATGTGTAATTAATGCCCCTCAATGTATACGTATGTGTAGTCAATGCCATTCAGTGTATACTTATGTGTAGTTGATGTCGTTCAGTGTATACTTATGTGTAGTTAATGCCGTTCAGTGTATACGTATGTATAGTTAATGCCGTTCAGTGTATACTTATGTGTAGTTGATGCGTATACTTATGTGTAGTTAATGCCCCTCAGTGTATACGTATGCATAGTTAATGCCGTTCAGTAAATACGTATGTGTAGTTAATGCCCCTAAGTGTATACTTATGTGTATTTAATGCCCCTCAGTGTATACGTATGTGTAGTCAATGCCGTTCAGTGTATACTTATGTGTAGTTAATGCCGTTCAGTGTATACGTATGTGTAGTCAATGCCGTTCAGTGTATACTTATGTGTAGTTAATGCCGTTCAGTGTATACTTATGTGTAGTTAATGCCCTTCAGTGTATACGTATGTGTAGTTAATACCCCTCAGTGTATACTTATGTGTAGTTAATGCCCCTAAGTGTATACTTATGTGTATTTAATGCCCCTCAGTGTATACGTATGTGTAGTCAATGCCGTTCAGTGTATACTTATGTGTAGTTAATGCCGTTCAGTGTATACGTATGTGTAGTCAATGCCGTTCAGTGTATACTTATGTGTAGTTAATGCCGTTCAGTGTATACTTATGTGTAGTAAATGCCGTTCAGTATATACTTATGTGTAGTTAATGCCCCTCAGTGTATACTTATGTGTAGTTAATGCCCCTAAGTGTATACTTATGTGTAGTTAATGCCGTTCAGTGTATACTTATGTGTAGTTAATGCCGTTCAGTGTATACTTATGTGTAGTTAATGCCGTTCAGTGTATACTTATGTGTAGTTAATGCCCTTCAGTGTATACTTATGTGTAGTTAATGCCCCTCAGTGTATACGTATGTGTAGTTAATGCCCTCAGTGTATACTTATGTGTAGTTAATGCCCCTCAGTGTATACTCATGTGTAGTTAATGCCCCTCAGTGTATACGTATGTTTTTTTTTTTTTTTTTTTTTTTTTTTTTTTTTTTTTTTTTCTGTACATAAGATTGGATTACCACGCATGCGCAGCAGTTAGTAATCATCATTAGTGATGGATAACTGGATACCAAAAGAAGAAGAAGAAGATGTGTAGTTAATGCCGTTCAGGGTATACTTATGTGTAGTTGATGCGTATACTTATGTGTAGTTAATGCCCCTAAGTGTATACTTATGTGTAGTTAATGCCGTTCAGTGTATACTTATGTGTAGTTAATGCCGTTCAGTGTATACGTATGTGTAGTTAATGCCGTTCAGTATATACTTATGTGTAGTCAATGCCGTTCAGTGTATACTTATGTGTAGTCAATGCCGTTCAGTGTATACTTATGTGTAGTTAATGCCGTTCAGTGTATACGTATGTGTAGTTAATGCCGTTCAGTGTATACGTATGTGTAGTTAATGCCGTTCAGTGTATACGTATGTGTAGTTAATGCCGTTCAGTGTATACGTATGTGTAGTTAATGCCGTTCAGTGTATACGTATGTGTAGTTAATGCCACTCAGTGTATACTTATGTGTAGTTAATGCCGTTCAGTGTATACTTATGTGTAGTTAATGCCACTCAGTATATACTTATGTGTAGTTAATGCCGTTCAGTGTATACTTATGTGTAGTTAATGCCACTCAGTATATACTTATGTGTAGTTAATGCCGTTCAGTGTATATTATGTGTAGTTAATGCCCCTCAGTATATACTTATGTGTAGTTAATGCCCCTCAGTGTATACTTATGTGTAGTTAATGCCGTTCAGTGTATACTTATGTGTAGTTAATGCCGTTCAGTGTATACGTATGTGTAGTTAATGCCGTTCAGTGTATACTTATGTGTAGTTAATGCCGTTCAGTGTATACTTATGTGTAGTTAATGCCGTTCAGTGTATACTTATGTGTAGTTAATGCCGTTCAGTGTATACGTATGTGTAGTTAATGCCCTTCAGTATATACTTATGTGTAGTTAATGCCATTCAGTGTATACTTATGTGTAGTTAATGCCGTTCAGTGTATACTTATGTGTAGTTAATGCCGTTCAGTGTATACTTATGTGTAGTTAATGCCGTTCAGTGTATACGTATGTGTAGTTAATGCCGTTCAGTGTATACTTATGTGTAGTTAATGCAGTTCAGTGTATACGTATGTGTAGTTAATGCCGTTCAATGTATACTTATGTGTAGTTAATGCCCCTCAGTGTATACTTATGTGTAGTTAATGCCCCTCAGTGTATACTTATGTGTAGTTAATGCCCCTCAGTGTATACTTATGTGTAGTTAATGCCGTTCAGTGTATACTTATGTGTAGTTAATGCCGTTCAGTGTATACGTATGTGTAGTTAATGCCGTTCAGTGTATACTTATGTGTAGTTAATGCCGTTCAGTGTATACTTATGTGTAGTTAATGCCGTTCAGTGTATACTTATGTGTAGTTAATGCCTTTCAGTGTATACGTATGTGTAGTTAATGCCCTTCAGTATATACTTATGTGTAGTTAATGCCGTTCAGTGTATACTTATGTGTAGTTAATGCCGTTCAGTGTATACTTATGTGTAGTTAATGCCGTTCAGTGTATACGTATGTGTAGTTAATGCCGTTCAGTGTATACTTATGTGTAGTTAATGCCGTTCAGTGTATACTTATGTGTAGTTAATGCCGTTCAGTGTATACTTATGTGTAGTTAATGCCGTTCAGTGTATACTTATGTGTAGTTAATGCCATTCAGTATATACTTATGTGTAATTAATGCCGTTCAGTGTATACTTATGTGTAGTTAATGCCCCTCAGTGTATACTTATGTGTAGTTAATGCCGTTCAGTGTATACTTATGTATAGTTAATGCCGTTCAGTGTATACTTATGTGTAGTCAATGCCGTTCAGTGTATACTTATGTGTAGTCAATGCCGTTCAATGTATACTTATGTGTAGTCAATGCCGTTCAGTGTATACTTATGTGTAGTCAATGCCGTTCAGTGTATACTTATGTGTAGTTAATGCCCCTCAGTGTATACTTATGTGTAGTTAATGCCGTTCAGTGTATACTTATGTATAGTTAATGCCGTTCAGTGTATACTTATGTGTAGTCAATGCCGTTCAGTGTATACTTATGTGTAGTCAATGCCGTTCAATGTATACTTATGTGTAGTTAATGCCCCTTAGTGTATACGTATGTGTAGTTAATGCCACTAAGTGTATACTTATGTGTAGTTAATGCCACTAAGTGTATACTTATGTGTAGTTAATGCCCCTCAGTGTATACTTATGTGTAGTTAATGCCGTTCAGTGTATACTTATGTATAGTTAATGCCGTTCAGTGTATACTTATGTGTAGTTAATGCCCCTAAGTGTATACTTATGTGTAGTTAATGCCGTTCAGTGTATACGTATGTGTAGTTAATGCCGTTCAGTGTATACTTATGTGTAATTAATGCCATTCAGTGTATACTTATGTGTAGTTAATGCCCCTCAGTGTATACTTATGTGTAGTTAATGCCGTTCAGTGTATACTTATGTATAGTTAATGCCGTTCAGTGTATACTTATGTGTAGTTAATGCCCCTAAGTGTATACTTATGTGTAGTTAATGCCGTTCAGTGTATACGTATGTGTAGTTAATGCCGTTCAGTGTATACTTATGTGTAGTTAATGCCGTTCAGTGTATACTTATGTGTAGTTAATGCCCCTCAGTGTATAATTATGTGTAGTTAATGCCGTTCAGTGTATACGTATGTGTAGTTAATGCCCCTAAGTGTATACTTATGTGTAGTTAATGCCCCTCAGTGTATACGTATGCATAGTTAATGCCGTTCAGTAAAAACGTATGTGTAGTTAATGCCCCTAAGTGTATACTTATGTGTATTTAATGCCCCTCAGTGTATACGTATGTGTAGTCAATGCCGTTCAGTGTATACTGATGTGTAGTTAATGCCGTTCAGTGTATACGTATGTGTAGTCAATGCCGTTCAGTGTATACTTATGTGTAGTTAATGCCCCTCAGTGTATACTTATGTGTAGTTAATGCCGTTCAGTGTATACTTATGTGTAGTTAATGCCGTTCAGTGTATACTTATGTGTAGTTAATGCCGTTCAGTGTATACTTATGTGTAGTTAATGCCGTTCAGTGTATACTAATGTGTAGTTAATGCCCCTCAGTGTATACTTATGTGTAGTTAATGCCGTTCAGTGTATACTTATGTGTAGTTAATGCCGTTCAGTGTATACTTATGTGTAGTTGATGCGTATACTTATGTGTAGTTAATGCCCCTCAGTGTATACTTATGTGTAGTCAATGCCGTTCAGTGTATACTTATGTGTAGTTAATGCCCCTCAGTGTATACTTATGTGTAGTTAATGCCACTCAGTGTATACTTATGTGTAGTTAATGCCCCTCAGTGTATACTTATGTGTAGTCAATGCCGTTCAGTGTATACTTATGTGTAGTTAATGCCCCTCAGTGTATACTTATGTGTAGTTAATGCCACTCAGTGTATACTTATGTGTAGTTAATGCCGTTCAGTGTATACTTATGTGTAGTTAATGCCGTTCAGTGTATACGTATGTGTAGTTAATGCCGTTCAGTATATACTTATGTGTATTTAATGCCCCTCAGTGTATACGTATGTGTAGTCAATGCCGTTCAGTGTATACTTATGTGTAGTTAATGCCCTTCAGTGTATACGTATGTGTAGTTAATACCCCTCAGTGTATACTTATGTGTAGTTAATGCCCCTAAGTGTATACTTATGTGTATTTAATGCCCCTCAGTGTATACGTATGTGTAGTCAATGCCGTTCAGTGTATACTTATGTGTAGTTAATGCCGTTCAGTGTATACGTATGTGTAGTCAATGCCGTTCAGTGTATACTTATGTGTAGTTAATGCCGTTCAGTGTATACTTATGTGTAGTTAATGCCCTTCAGTGTATACTTATGTGTAGTTAATGCCCCTCAGTGTATACTTATGTGTAGTTAATGCCCTTCAGTGTATACGTATGTGTAGTTAATACCCCTCAGTGTATACTTATGTGTAGTTAATGCCCCTAAGTGTATACTTATGTGTATTTAATGCCCCTCAGTGTATACGTATGTGTAGTCAATGCCGTTCAGTGTATACTTATGTGTAGTTAATGCCGTTCAGTGTATACGTATGTGTAGTCAATGCCGTTCAGTGTATACTTATGTGTAGTTAATGCCGTTCAGTGTATACTTATGTGTAGTCAATGCCGTTCAGTGTATACGTATGTGTAGTCAATGCCGTTCAGTGTATACGTATGTGTAGTTAATGCCCTCAGTGTATACTTATGTGTAGTTAATGCCCCTCAGTGTATACTCATGTGTAGTTAATGCCCCTCAGTGTATACGTATGTTTTTTTTTTTTTTTTTTTTTTTTTTTTTTTTTTTTTTTTTTCTGTACATAAGATTGGATTACCACGCATGCGCAGCAGTTAGTAATCATCATTAGTGATGGATAACTGGATACCAAAAGAAGAAGAAGAAGATGTGTAGTTAATGCCGTTCAGTGTATACTTATGTGTAGTTGATGCGTATACTTATGTGTAGTTAATGCCCCTAAGTGTATACTTATGTGTAGTTAATGCCGTTCAGTGTATACTTATGTGTAGTTAATGCCGTTCAGTGTATACGTATGTGTAGTTAATGCCGTTCAGTATATACCTATGTGTAGTTAATGCCCTTCAGTGTATACTTATGTGTAGTTAATGCCCCTCAGTGTATACTTATGTGTAGTTAATGCCGTTCAGTATATACTTATGTGTAGTTAATGCCGTTCAGTGTATACTTATGTGTAGTTAATGCCGTTCAGTGTATACTTATGTGTAGTTAATGCCACTCAGTATATACTTATGTGTAGTTAATGCCCCTCAGTATATACTTATGTGTAGTTAATGCCCCTCAGTATATACTTATGTGTAGTTAATGCCACTCAGTATATACTTATGTGTAGTTAATGCCGTTCAGTGTATATTATGTGTAGTTAATTCCCCTCAGTGTATACTTATGTGTAGTTAATGCCCCTCAGTGTATACTTATGTGTAGTTAATGCCCCTCAGTGTATACTTATGTGTAGTTAATGCCGTTCAGTGTATACTTATGTATAGTTAATGCCGTTCAGTGTATACTTATGTGTAGTTAATGCCATTCAGTGTATACTTATGTGTAGTTGATGCCGTTCAGTGTATACTTATGTGTAGTTAATGCCGTTCAGTGTATACTTATGTGTAGTTAATGCCGTTCAGTGTATACTTATGTGTAGTCAATGCCGTTCAGTGTATACTTATGTGTAGTTAATGCCCCTAAGTGTATACTTATGTGTAGTTAATGCCGTTCAGTGTATACGTATGTGTAGTCAATGCCGTTCAGTGTATACTTATGTGTAGTTAATGCCGTTCAGTGTATACTTATGTGTAGTTAATGCCGTTCAGTGTATACTTATGTGTAGTTAATGCCGTTCAGTGTATACGTATGTGTAGTTAATGCCGTTCAGTATATACTTATGTGTAGTCAATGCCGTTCAGTGTATACTTATGTGTAGTTAATGCCGTTCAGTGTATACGTATGTATAGTTAATGCCGTTCAGTGTATACTTATGTGTAGTCAATGCCGTTCAGTGTATACTTATGTGTAGTTAATGCCACTCAGTGTATACTTATGTGTATTTAATGCCGTTCAGTGTATACTTATGTGTAGTAAATGCCCCTCAGTGTATACTTATGTGTAGTTAATGCCCTTCAGTGTATACTTATGTGTAGTTAATGCCGTTCAGTGTATACTTATGTGTAGTTAATGCCCCTCAGTGTATGCTTATGTGTAGTTAATGCCCCTAAGTGTATACTTATGTGTAGTTAATGCCGTTCAGTGTATACGTATGTGTAGTTAATGCCTTTCAGTGTATACGTATGTGTAGTTAATGCCGTTCAGTATATACTTATGTGTAATTAATGCCGTTCAGTGTATACTTATTTGTAGTTAATGTCCCTTACTGTATACGTATGTGTAGTTAATTCCCCTCAGTGTATACTTATGTGTAGTCAATGCCGTTCAGCGTATACTTATGTGTAGTTAATGCCATTCAGTGTATACGTATGTGTAGTTAATGCCGTTCAGTGTATGCTTATGTGTAGTTAATGCCCCTAAGTGTATACTTATGTGTAGTTAATGCCGTTCAGTGTATGCGTATGTGTAGTTAATGCCCCTCAGTGTATACTTATGTGTAGTTAATGCCGTTCAGTGTATACGTATGTGTAGTTAATGCCGTTCAGTGTATACTTATGTGTAGTTAATGCCCCTAAGTGTATACTTATGTGTAGTTAATGCCGTTCAGTGTATGCGTATGTGTAGTTAATGCCCCTCAGTGTATACTTATGTGTAGTTAATGCCGTTCAGTGTATACGTATGTGTAGTTAATGCCGTTCAGTGTATACTTATGTGTAGTTAATGCCCCTAAGTGTATACTTATGTGTAGTTAATGCCGTTCAGTGTATGCGTATGTGTAGTTAATGCCCCTCAGTGTATACTTATGTGTAGTTAATGCCGTTCAGTGTATACGTATGTGTAGTTAATGCTGTTCAGTGTATACTTATGTGTAGTTAATGCCCTTCAGTGTATACTTATGTGTAGTTAATGCCCCTAAGTGTATACTTATGTGTAGTTAATGCCCCTCAGTGTATACTTATGTGTAGTTAATGCCGTTCAGTGTATACTTATGTGTAGTTGATGCCGTTCAGTGTATACTTATGTGTAGTTAATGCCGTTCAGTGTATACTTATGTGTAGTTAATGCCGTTCAGTGTATACTTATGTGTAGTTAATGCCGTTCAGTGTATACTTATGTGTAGTTAATGCCGTTCAGTGTATACTTATGTGTAGTTAATGCCGTTCAGTGTATACTTATGTGTAGTTAATGCCGTTCAGTGTATACTTATGTGTAGTTGATGCCGTTCAGTGTATACTTATGTGTAGTTAATGCCGTTCAGTGTATACTTATGTGTAGTTGATGCCGTTCAGTGTATACTTATGTGTAGTTAATGCCGTTCAGTGTATACTTATGTGTAGTTAATGCCGTTCAGTGTATACTTATGTGTAGTCAATGCCGTTCAGTGTATACTTATGTGTAGTTAATGCCACTCAGTGTATACGTATGTGTAGTTAATGCCGTTCAGTGTATACTTATGTGTAGTTGATGCCCCTCAGTGTATACTTATGTGTAGTTAATACCCCTATTTGTATACTTATGTGTAGTTAATGCCCTTCAGTGTATACTTATGTGTAGTTAATGCCGTTCAGTGTATACTTATGTGTAGTTAATGCCGTTCAGTGTATACTTATGTGTAGTTAATGCCCCTCAGTGTATACTTATGTGTAGTTAATGCCCTTCAGTGTATACTTATGTGTAGTTAATGCCGTTCAGTGTATACTTATGTGTAGTTAATGCCGTTCAGTGTATACTTATGTGTAGTTAATGCCGTTCAGTGTATACGTATGTGTAGTTAATGCCGTTCAGTGTATACGTATGTGTAGTTAATGCCCCTCAGTGTATACGTATGTGTAGATAATGCCGTTCAGTGTATACGTATGTGTAGTTAATGCCGTCCAGTGTATACTTATGTGTAATTAATGCCGTTCAATGTATACGTATGTGTAGTTAATGCCGTTCAGTGTATACTTATGTGTAATTAATGCCGTTCAGTGTATACTTATGTGTAGTTAATGCCGTTCAGTGTATACGTATGTGTAGTTAATGCCGTTCAGTGTAAACGTATGTGTGCACTGCCGGCATTGCCATACTGTTTTAGGTAGAGGACCATCCCCAGGATATAATCCACAGCACTGCCGGCATTGCCATACTGTTTTGGGTAGAGGACCATCCACGGGATATAATCCACAGAACTGGCGGTATTTGACATACTGTTTTAGGTAGAGGACCATCCCCAGGATATAATCCACAGCACTGTCGGCATTGCCATACTGTTTTGGGTAGAGGACCATCCACGGGATATAATCCACAGAACTGCCGGCATTGTCATACTGTTTTAGGTAGAGGACCATCCACGGGATATAATGCACAGCACTGCCGGCATTGACATACTGTTTTAGGTAGAGGACCATCCACGGGATATAATGCACAGCCCTGCCGGCATTGCCATACTGTTTTGGGTAGAGGACCATCAACGGGATATAATCCATAGCACTGCCGGCATTGTCATACTGTTTTAGGTAGAGGACCATCCACGGGATATAATGCACAGCCCTGCCGGCATTGCCATACTGTTTTGGGTAGAGGACCATCAACGGGATATAATCCATAGCACTGCCGGCATTGTCATACTGTTTTAGGTAGAGGACCATCCACGGGATATAATCCATAGCACTGCCGGCATTGTCATACTGTTCTGGGTAGATGGCTTTACACGGGATATAATCCATGGAAGTCTCGACATTCTCATATTGTTTTGAGTAGAGGACCATCCACGGGCTATAATCCATCCACAGCACGGCCGCCATTGTCATACTGTTTTAGGCAGAGGACCATCCACGGGATATAATCTATAGCACTGCCGGCATTGTCATACTGTTTTAGTTAGAGGACCATCCACGGGATATAATGCACAGCCCTGCCGGCATTGCCATACTGTTTTGGGTAGAGGACCATCAACGGGATATAATCCATAGCACTGCCGGCATTGTCATACTGTTTTAGGTAGAGGACCATCCACGGGATATAATGCACAGCCCTGCCGGCATTGCCATACTGTTTTGGGTAGAGGACCATCCACGGGATATAATGCACAGCCCTGCCGGCATTGTCATACTGTTTTAGGTAGAGGACCATCCACGGGATATAATCCACAGCACTGCCGGCATTGTCATACTGTTTTGGGTAGAGGACCATCCACGGGATATAATCCATAGCACTGCCGGCATTGACATACTGTTTTAGGTAGAGGACCATCAACGGGATATAATCCACAGAATTGCCGGCATTGCCATACTGTTTTAGGTAGAGGACCATCCACGGGATATAATCCATAGCACTGCCGGCATTGTCATACTGTTCTGGGTAGATGGCTTTACACGGGATATAATCCATGGAAGTCTCGACATTCTCATATTGTTTTGAGTAGAGGACCATCCACGGGCTATAATCCATCCACAGCACGGCCGCCATTGTCATACTGTTTTAGGCAGAGGACCATCCACGGGATATAATCTATAGCACTGCCGGCATTGTCATACTGTTTTAGTTAGAGGACCATCCACGGGGTATAATCCATAGCACTGCCGGCATTTATACTGTTTTAGGTAGAGGACCATCCACGGGATATAATCCATAGCACTGCCGGCATTGACATACTGTTTTAGGCAGAGGACCATCCACGGGATATAATCCATAGCACTGCCGGCATTGACATACTGTTTTAGGCAGAGGACCATCCACGGGATATAATCCACAGAACTGCCGGCATTGACATACTGTTTTAGGTAGAGGACCATCCACGGGCTATAATTCATCCACAGTACTGCCGCCATTGTCACACTTTTTTAGGTAGAGGACCATCCACGGGATATAATCCACAGCACTGCCGGCATTGTCACACTGTTTTAGATAGAGGACCATCCACGGGATGTAATCCATAGCACTGCCGGCATTGTCACACTGTTTTAGGTAGAGGGCCATCCACGGGATATAATCCATAGCACTGCCGGCATTGTCACACTGTTTTAGGTAGAGGACCATCCACGGGATATAATCCACAAAACTGCCGGCATTGACATACTGTTTTAGATAGAGGA
This sequence comes from Limnoperna fortunei, assembly GCA_944474755.1. Taxonomy (NCBI): domain Eukaryota; kingdom Metazoa; phylum Mollusca; class Bivalvia; order Mytilida; family Modiolidae; genus Limnoperna; species Limnoperna fortunei. The sequence continues at coordinate 110,388,724 of OX104112.1, read as the reverse complement.
CCATCCACGGGATATAATCCATAGCACTGCCGGCATTGTCATACTGTTTTAGGTAGAGGACCATCCACGGGATATAATCCATAGCACTGCCGGCATTGTCATGCTGTTTTAGGTAGAGGACCATCCACGGGATATAATCCATAGCACTGCCGGCATTGACATACTGTTTTAGGTAGAGGACCATCCACGGGATATGATCTACAGAACTGCCGGCATTGACATACTGTTTTAGGTAGAGGACCATCCACGGGATGTAATCCATAGCACTGCCGGCATTGTCACACTGTTTTAGGTAGAGGGCCATCCACGGGATATAATCCATAGCACTGCCGGCATTGTCACACTGTTTTAGGTAGAGGACCATCCACGGGATATAATCCACAAAACTGCCGGCATTGACATATTGTTTTAGATAGAGGACCATCCACGGGATATAATCCATAGCACTGCCGGCATTGTCATACTGTTTTAGGTAGAGGACCATCCACGGGATATAATCCATAGCACTGCCGGCATTGTCATGCTGTTTTAGGTAGAGGACCATCCACGGGATATAATCCATAGCACTGCCGGCATTGACATACTGTTTTAGGTAGAGGACCATCCACGGGATATGATCTACAGAACTGCCGGCATTGACATACTGTTTTAGGTAGAGGACCATCCACGGGATATAATCCATAGCACTGCCGGCATTGACATACTGTTTTAGGTAGAGGACCATCCACGGGATATAATCCACAGCACTGCCGGCATTGACATACTGTTTTAGGTAGAGGACCATCCACGGGATATAATCCACAGAACTGCCGGCATTGTCATACTGTTGTAGGTAGAGAACCATCCACGGGATATGTGGAGTTAATGACGTTCAGTGTATACTTATGTGTAGTTAATGCCGTTCAGGGTATACGTATGTGTAGTTAATGCCGTTCAGTGTATACGTATGTGTAGTTAATGCCGTTCATGTATGCGTATGTTTTTATGTACAAACTTATACCAAGACCAGATCAACTTTATTATCGTAACTTTTTCTTTTTTATGAGTAAAACACACAATGCTGGTTTGGATGACTATACACGGGGTATAACCCACGGAACTGCCGAAATTGTCATACTGTTTTGGGTAGAGGACCATCCACGGGATGTAATCCACAGCACTGCCGGCATTGCCATATTGTTTTGGGTAGAGGACAATCCCCGGGATATAATTCACAGCACTGCCGGCATTGTCATACTGTTTTAGGGAGAGAACCATCCACGGGATATAATCCACAGCACTGCCTATACTTTACGTTATCGTAGTAGTGTGATAGATGACTGGTTAATGATTGAGGCGTGTATTATACGAATGGTGTCTGGATACGATTTTTTTAACCGTTTAGTGTTATGGATTGCTGGTTTCCTGTCTTAGGCGTATAGGTTTCTAAATACGATTTTGATCGTTTTTTGTGCGATGGTTGCTAGTTTCTATATTTGGCAGTGAATAATCGGTCTAACTACCACATTTGACTTGGCTGCTGTGAATGCTATGTGTGTTGTTACGAAAGTTCAATGACTTTACCGATATCAAGCAACGAAATTGTGTTCATACTTAATGAATTACTGATTTCAGCTTTGTTTAGTTAGGCGCAAACTGTACAGTTTTTATGTTCAGGATTTGATAGCTATTTTCTGTTTCATTCTTGTGCCTATTCATTTCTTACCTCTATCTTTTCCGGTCTTTAGATTTTTTGCTGAAACCAACGACAGAGAAGCAAACTGGTAAAAGACCAAACCTACAATACACAAAATAAAAGTAGGTCACTACCTACAATACACAAAATATTATTAGACCGACTGCCTACAATACACAAAATAGTATTAGACCGACTACCTACAATACACGAAATATTATTAGACCGACTACCTACAATACACAGAGCAAAAGTAGACTAATGCCTACAATACACAGAGTAAAAGTAGACTACTGCCTACAATACACGAAATATAAGTAGGCTACGGCCTACAATACACAGAATAAAATTAGGTTACTACCTACAATACACAGAATAAAAGTAGGGTACTACTTACAATACACAGAATAAAAGTAGGCCACTACCTACATTACAAAGAATAAAAGTAGACTAATGCCTACAATACACAGAATTAAAGTAGGCCACTAACTACAATACACAGAATAAAAGTAGACTAATGCCTACAATACACATAATAAAAGTAGACTACTTCCTACAATACACAGAATAAAAGTAGACTAATGCCTACAATACACAGAATAAAAGTAGGGTACTGCCTACAATACACAGATAAAAGTAGTCCACTACCTACAATACACAGAATAAAAGAAGGCAACTGCCTACAATACACAGAATAAAAGTAGGTCACTACCTACAAAACACAGAATAAAAGTAGGCCACTACCTACAATACACAGAATAAAGGTAAGCTACGGCCTACAATACACAGAATAAAAGTAGGCCACTACCTACAATACACAGAATAAAGGTAAGCTACTGCCTACAATACACAGAATAAAAATAGGCCACTGCCTACAATACACAGAATAAAAGTAGGTCACTACCTACAATACACAGAATAAAAGTAGGCCACTGCATACAATACACAGAATAAAAGTAGGCCACTACCTACAATACACAGAATTAAAGTAGGCTACTGCCTACAATACACAGAATAACGAAGGCCACTACCTACAATACAAAGAATAAAAGTAGACTACTGTCTACAAAACACAGAATAAAAGTAGGCTACTGCCTGCAATACACAGAATAAAAGTAGGCCACTGTCTACAATACACAGAATAAAGGTAAGCTACGGCCTACAATACACAGAATAAAAGTAGACTACTGCCTACAATACACAGAATTAAAGTAGGCTACTGCCTACAATACACAGAATAACGAAGGCCACTACCTACATTACAAAGAATAAAAGTAGACTACTGTCTACAAAACACAGAATAAAAGTAGGCTACTGCCTACAATACACAGAATAAAAGTAGGCCACTGTATACAATACACAGAATAAAAGTAGGCTACTGCCTGCAATACACAGCATAAAAGTCGGTACTGCCTACAATACACAGAATAAAAGTAGGCCACTGTCTACAATACACAGAATAAAAGTAGGTCACTACCTACAATACACAGAATAAAAGTAGGCCACTACCTACAATACACGGAATTAAAGAAGGCTACTACCTACAATACACAGAATAAAAGAAGGCCACTACCTACAATACAAAGAATAAAAGTAGGGTACTGCCTACAATACACAGATAAAAGTAGTCCACTACCTACAATACACAGAATAAAAGTAGGCAACTGCCTACAATACACAGAATAAAAGTAGGTCACTACCTACAATACACAGAATAAAAGTAGGCCACTACCTACAATACACAGAATAAAGGTAAGCTACTGCCTACAATACACAGAATAAAAATAGGCCACTGCCTACAATACACAGAATAAAAGTAGGTCACTACCTACAATACACAGAATAAAAGTAGGCCACTACCTACAATACACAGAATAAAAGTAGGCCACTGCATACAATACACAGAATAAAAGTAGGCCACTACCTACAATACACAGAATAAAAGTAGGCTACTACCTACAATACACATAATAAAGGTAAGCTACTGCCTACAATACACAGAATAAAAATAGGCCACTGCCTACAATACACAGAATAAAAGTAGGTCACTACCTACAATACACAGAATAAAAGTAGGCCACTGCATACAATACACAGAATAAAAGTAGGCCACTACCTACAATACACAGAATTAAAGTAGGCTACTGCCTACAATACACAGAATAACGAAGGCCACTACCTACAATACAAAGAATAAAAGTAGACTACTGTCTACAAAACACAGAATAAAAGTAGGCTACTGCCTGCAATACACAGAATAAAAGTAGGCCACTGTCTACAATACACAGAATAAAGGTAAGCTACGGCCTACAATACACAGAATAAAAGTAGACTACTGCCTACAATACACAGAATAAAAGTAGGCTACTGCCTACAATACACAGAATAACGAAGGCCACTACCTACAATACAAAGAATAAAAGTAGACTACTGTCTACAAAACACAGAATAAAAGTAGGCTACTGCCTACAATACACAGAATAAAAGTAGGCCACTGTCTACAATACACAGAATAAAAGTAGGCTACTGCCTGCAATACACAGCATAAAATTCGGTACTGCCTACAATACACAGAATAAAAGTAGGCCACTGTCTACAATACACAGAATAAAAGTAGGTCACTACCTACAATACACAGAATAAAAGTAGGCCACTACCTACAATACACGGAATTAAAGAAGGCTACTACCTACAATACACAGAATAAAAGAAGGCCACTACCTACAATACACAGAATAAAAGCAGGCCACTGCATACAATACACAGAATAAAAGTAGGCCACTACATACAATACACAGAATAAAAGTAGGCTACTACCTACAATACACAGAATAAAAGTAGGCCACTGCATACAATACACAGAATAAAAGTAGGCCACTACCTACAATACACAGAATAAAAGTAGGCTACTGCCTACAATACACAGAATAAAAGTAGGCCACTGCATACAATACACAGAATAAAAGTAGGCCACTACCTACAATACACAGCATAAAAGTAGGGTACTGCCTACAATACACAGAATAAAAGTAGACTACTGCCTACAATACACAGAATTAAAGGAGGCCACTACCTACAATACACAGAATAAAAGTAGGCTACTGCCTACAATACACAGAATAAAAGTAGGCCACTGCATACAATACACAGAATAAAAGTAGGCCACTACATACAATACACAGAATAAAAGTAGGCTACTACCTACAATACACAGAATTAAAGTAGGCCACTGCATACAATACACAGAATAAAAGTAGGCCACTACCTACAATACACAGAATAAAAGTAGGCTACTGCCTACAATACACAGAATAAAAGTAGGCCACTGCATACAATACACAGAATAAAAGTAGGCCACTACATACAATACACAGAATAAAAGTAGGCTACTACCTACAATACACATAATAAAAGAAGTCCACTACCTACAATACACAGAATAAAAGTAGGCTACTACCTACAATACACATAATAAAAGAAGGCCACTACCTACAATACAAAGAATAAAAGTAGACTACTGTCTACAATACACAGAATAAAAGTAGGTCACTACCTACAATAAACAGAATAAAAGTGGGCCACGGACTACAATACACATAATAAAAGTAGACTACTGCCTACAATACACAGAATAAAAGTAGGCCACTACTTCAATACACAAAATCAAAGTAGGCTACGGCCTACAATACACAGAATAAAAGTAGACTACTGCCTACAATGCACAGAATTAAAGTAGGCCACTACCTACATTACAAAGAATAAAAGTAGACTAATGCCTACAATACACAGAATTAAAGTAGGCCACTAACTACAATACACAGAATAAAAGTAGACTAATGCCTACAATACACATAATAAAAGTAGGGTACTGCCTACAATACACAGAATAAAAGTAGACTAATGCCTACAATACACATAATAAAAGTAGACTACTTCCTACAATACACAGAATAAAAGTAGACTAATGCCTACAATACACAGAATAAAAGTAGGGTACTGCCTACAATACACAGATAAAAGTAGTCCACTACCTACAATACACAGAATAAAAGTAGGTAACTGCCTACAATACACAGAATAAAAGTAGGTCACTACCTACAATACACAGAATAAAAGTAGGCCACTACCTACAATACACAGAATAAAGGTAAGCTACGGCCTACAATACACAGAATAAAAGTAGGCCACTACCTACAATACACAGAATAAAGGTAAGCTACTGCCTACAATACACAGAATAAAAATAGGCCACTGCCTACAATACACAGAATAAAAGTAGGTCACTACCTACAATACACAGAATAAAAGTAGGCCACTGCATACAATACACAGAATAAAAGTAGGCCACTACCTACAATACACAGAATTAAAGTAGGCTACTGCCTACAATACACAGAATAACGAAGGCCACTACCTACAATACAAAGAATAAAAGTAGACTACTGTCTACAAAACACAGAATAAAAGTAGGCTACTGCCTGCAATACACAGAATAAAAGTAGGCCACTGTCTACAATACACAGAATAAAGGTAAGCTACGGCCTACAATACACAGAATAAAAGTAGACTACTGCCTACAATACACAGAATTAAAGTAGGCTACTGCCTACAATACACAGAATAACGAAGGCCACTACCTACAATACAAAGAATAAAAGTAGACTACTGTCTACAAAACACAGAATAAAAGTAGGCTACTGCCTACAATACACAGAATAAAAGTAGGCCACTGTATACAATACACAGAATAAAAGTAGGCTACTGCCTGCAATACACAGCATAAAAGTCGGTACTGCCTACAATACACAGAATAAAAGTAGGCCACTGTCTACAATACACAGAATAAAAGTAGGTCACTACCTACAATACACAGAATAAAAGTAGGCCACTACCTACAATACACGGAATTAAAGAAGGCTACTACCTACAATACACAGAATAAAAGAAGGCCACTACCTACAATACAAAGAATAAAAGTAGGGTACTGCCTACAATACACAGATAAAAGTAGTCCACTACCTACAATACACAGAATAAAAGTAGGCAACTGCCTACAATACACAGAATAAAAGTAGGTCACTACCTACAATACACAGAATAAAAGTAGGCCACTACCTACAATACACAGAATAAAGGTAAGCTACGGCCTACAATACACAGAATAAAAGTAGGTCACTACCTACAATACACATAATAAAGGTAAGCTACTGCCTACAATACACAGAATAAAAATATGCCACTGCCTACAATACACAGAATAAAAGTAGGTCACTACCTACAATACACAGAATAAAAGTAGGCCACTGCATACAATACACAGAATAAAAGTAGGCCACTACCTACAATACACAGAATTAAAGTAGGCTACTGCCTACAATACACAGAATAACGAAGGCCACTACCTACAATACAAAGAATAAAAGTAGACTACTGTCTACAAAACACAGAATAAAAGTAGGCTACTGCCTGCAATACACAGAATAAAAGTAGGCCACTGTCTACAATACACAGAATAAAGGTAAGCTACGGCCTACAATACACAGAATAAAAGTAGACTACTGCCTACAATACACAGAATAAAAGTAGGCTACTGCCTACAATACACAGAATAACGAAGGCCTCTACCTACAATACAAAGAATAAAAGTAGACTACTGTCTACAAAACACAGAATAAAAGTAGGCTACTGCCTACAATACACAGAATAAAAGTAGGCCACTGTCTACAATACACAGAATAAAAGTAGGCTACTGCCTGCAATACACAGCATAAAATTCGGTACTGCCTACAATACACAGAATAAAAGTAGGCCACTGTCTACAATACACAGAATAAAAGTAGGTCACTACCTACAATACACAGAATAAAAGTAGGCCACTACCTACAATACACGGAATTAAAGAAGGCTACTACCTACAATACACAGAATAAAAGAAGGCCACTACCTACAATACACAGAATAAAAGTAGGCCACTGCATACAATACACAGAATAAAAGTAGGCCACTACATACAATACACAGAATAAAAGTAGGCTACTACCTACAATACACAGAATAAAAGTAGGCCACTGCATACAATACACAGAATAAAAGTAGGCCACTACCTACAATACACAGAATAAAAGTAGGCTACTGCCTACAATACACAGAATAAAAGTAGGCCACTGCATACAATACACAGAATAAAAGTAGGCCACTACCTACAATACACAGCATAAAAGTAGGGTATTGCCTACAATACACAGAATAAAAGTAGACTACTGCCTACAATACACAGAATAAAAGTAGACTACTGCCTACAATACACAGAATTAAAGTAGGCTACTGCCTACAATACACAGAATAAAAGTAGGCCACTGCATACAATACACAGAATAAAAGTAGGCCACTACCTACAATACACAGCATAAAAGTAGGGTACTGCCTACAATACACAGAATAAAAGTAGACTACTGCCTACAATACACAGAATTAAAGGAGGCCACTACCTACAATACACAGAATAAAAGTAGGCTACTGCCTACAATACACAGAATAAAAGTAGGCCACTGCATACAATACACAGAATAAAAGTAGGCCACTACATACAATACACAGAATAAAAGTAGGCTACTACCTACAATACACAGAATAAAAGTAGGCCACTGCATACAATACACAGAATAAAAGTAGGCCACTACCTACAATACACAGAATAAAAGTAGGCTACTGCCTACAATACACAGAATAAAAGTAGGCCACTGCATACAATACACAGAATAAAAGTAGGCCACTGCCTACAATACACAGAATAAAAGTAGGCCACTGTATACAATACACAAAATAAAAGTAGGTCACTACCTACAATAAACAGAATAAAAGTGGGCCACGGACTACAATACACATAATAAAAGTAGACTACTGCCTACAATACACAGAATAAAAGTAGGCCACTACTTCAATACACAAAATAAAAGTAGGCTACGGCCTACAATACACAGAATAAAAGTTGACTACTGCCTACAATACACAGAATAAAAGTAGGCTACTACCTACAATACACAGAATAAAAGAAGGTCACTACCTACAATACAAAGAATAAAAGTAGGCTACTGTCTACAATACACAGAATAAAAGTAGGCTACGGCCTACAATACACAGAATAAAAGTAGGCCACTGCCTACAATACACAGAATAAAAGTAGGCTACTACCTACAATACACAGAATAAAAGAAGGTCACTACCTACAATACAAAGAATAAAAGTAGGCCACTACCTACAATACACAGAATAAAAGTAGGCTACTGCCTACAATACACAGAATTAAAGTAGGCCACTGCCTACAATACACAGAATAAAAGTAGGCTACTACCTACAATACACAGAATAAAAGAAGGTCACTACCTACAATACAAAGAATAAAAGTAGGCTACTGTCTACAATACACAGAATAAAAGTAGACTACTGCCTACAATACACAGAATAAAAGTAGGCCACTGTATACAATACACAAAATAAAAGTAGGTCACTACCTACAATAAACAGAATAAAAGTGGGACACGGACTACAATACACATAATAAAAGTAGACTACTGCCTACAATACACAGAATAAAAGTAGGCCACTACTTCAATACACAAAATAAAAGTAGGCTACGGCCTACAATACACAGAATAAAAGTAGACTACTGCCTACAATACACAGAATAAAAGAATGTCACTACCTACAATACACAGAATAAAAGTAGGCCACTACCTACAATACACAGAATAAAAGTAGGCAATGCCTACAATACACAGAATAAAAGTAGGCCACTACCTACAATACACAGAATAAAAGTAGGCTACTGCCTACAATACACAGAATTAAAGTAGGCCACTGCCTACAATACACAGAATAAAAGTAGGCTACTACCTACAATACACAGAATAAAAGAAGGTCACTACCTACAATACAAAGAATAAAAGTAGGCTACTGTCTACAATAGACAGAATAAAAGTAGACTACTGCCTACAATACACAGAATAAAAGTAGGCCACTGTATACAATACACAAAATAAAAGTAGGTCACTACCTACAATAAACAGAATAAAAGTGGGCCACGGACTACAATACACATAATAAAAGTAGACTACTGCCTACAATACACAGAATAAAAGTAGGCCACTACTTCAATACACAAAATAAAAGTAGGCTACGGCCTACAATACACAGAATAAAAGTAGACTACTGCCTACAATACACAGAATAAAAGTAGACTACTACCTACAATACACAGAATTAAAGTAGGCAATGCCTACAATACACAGAATAAAAGTAGGCCACTACCTACAATACACAGAATAAAAGTAGGCTACTGCCTACAATACACAGAATTAAAGTAGGCCACTGCCTACAATACACAGAATAAAAGTAGGCTACTACCTACAATACACAGAATAAAAGAAGGTCACTACCTACAATACAAAGAATAAAAGTAGGCTACTGTCTACAATAGACAGAATAAAAGTAGACTACTGCCTACAATACACAGAATAAAATTATACCACTACCAACAATACACAAAATATAATTTAACAGCTACAATACACATAAATTATGCCACCACCTACTAGTAATAAAAACAGGCCAGGAGCTACAATAAACAATAAATTTGGGCTAATACTTACAAAACACATAATAAAAATTAGGCTATCACTTCGTTAGATGAACATTAAAATAACTAAATTCATTTACAGACCATAGTTTTCTTAAATTTTGATTAAAATGCCAAATAGTAGGTTTTGATTTTTAGTTAATTCAGTTATACATATAAGTACTGTTCCAAGCCTAAATCTTGATCTATTATGTGCTGTTTTCATAAGTTTTGATTTATTCATTGAATTATTCAATTTGACTGTACCTACTTTTATTTTACACAGAATCAAAATAGCTTCTTCATAATTATTAGTCAACAACATATGTTTCAAGGAAACACTTATCTCAATCATTGACAACTAAATTGTAATAACAGATTGATATCACTAAAGGGAGAGAACACTTACATCCGGACTACTTTATGTAATGTATTGTTGTACAGAACCTTTCATTACTCGATGAAGGCAGTGCTGATTGCCATCGTCTTATCATGGTTTAGATGACATATGTTTATCTACGATTGCCGTTTAGTAATTCATCATTTGCAATAAAAGATAAAATGATATGTGATATATTTTTCTTAATAGATCTGGCTTCCGATTTAAAATTGTAACAATCCAACCATCAACGAATCATTAGTTCATGTCTGAGTCACATCAATAGTACAATCACATAAGTAAATAAAAGCCTAATTAGATATAATAAGATTTACATCATTTGTAACGGACAATTACATGACATGCTTGGTTGATAAGGACGTAGGAGTCTTTTGTGAACAATAAGTTCCAGAAGTTATGATCTAAATGATCTATCTACATACCATAATAACGGTTTGCCGGCATCCTACTAAACCGACCGGGATATAATATTGTTTAAGCTTTACGTTTTATTTAGCTAAAATAATAAATCATACAATCGATTGAAGTTTAACTTTCTAAATCTTCGTCCTGACAAGCGACTCGCTATTATTGCAGAACTATATAATACCTGAAGTTACATGTAAAGTCAATTTTGTTCTTGTTTAACGACTTGGGAGAACGGTTCAAAAGCATCGTGGATCGCTCACTGCTAATTCACAAGACACAAAGTAATCGGTTTAACGCGGACCTAACAGCATATATGTATAGTCTGTCTACTTATATAGATTTGACTAAAAAAGTGTTAAAACTTTACCATAAGACGGAACAACTTGTTACCATTTTTCATAATACATATCTTTAAAAAAGAAAACTCCGGAGAGCATTAATTCAGTTATTTCGTTATGCATGTATATTTCACCTGACGAGAAAATTAGCAGGAAGTGATAATGATTCTAATAAGTTAAATATACATAATCTTATTAGACATCTATATAGATACTCCTTTACAAATCACGACAGGAGAATTTATTGTTACGCAATGTATTCATTTGCAGACGACATCTATAAATAACCTAGAAATTAGGACAGCCTTGCTTTTTTTTATAATAATAAACGTTACTAATTGAAAACAACAAAATGTCATCCAATAAATTTTTCAAAATTACTCCACAACTGAATTATTTTGGTACAATATTTTAATAGCGATCATCGCAGATGCAAGCTATACGGTTACATGCGTGTGTGTAAAATAAAGTCACGTGATCCATATGAACAAATCCATTTCAGATGGTAGCTGAGCTATCCGAAGAAAATATTGTAGACGAACGAAAAAATATATAATCTAAAAGTAGACAAAAATAATTTTGACAACCATAAAACTAAAGTGTTTATTTTTTAAATTACTACAAAAATGCCAGAAAATTTTTTTTTCAATCTGAAACGCTGTATTTGAAATTGAATTTTGTGACGTCACCAACACATTAGAAAAGACGTCACGTCATCAATGGAATGTAGAGGCACTGTTAGGGGGCTCTAAAGTAACGACATGAACAATGTGCGATGCTCGCATTTAGACTGCGCCTACATTCATATTATTTCTGATATATAATAAACAACATAGACCAAAGAACGAGACGAGTAGTTGTCTAAGTACACTTATACTTAAGCGGTTATACTTATCATAGTAGTACGACAATTCTAGTAATCATGGACAATTCGTGGTTGAGGTACTACATGTATTGGATTTTTAAGTACTTAATAATACGTTTATTGTTTCGTAATGATTATTTAATGTGTATTGTAGATTGTCATTGTCTATTGATGTTTACACGGCTACATTTACCAGAGATATAGGTGAACTACTGTCGTCAAGGTTGTACAAATTGTTCTGCACACGTGTTCCCCCGAAAGGTGTTACTTCAAAAAGCGAATAGAACAGACATATCTACATCGGTAGACAACGCCTACGATTTTTGCTTAATATTTCCCAGACATGACCACCACTTACCAAGCGTTCAATACATCTCGGGTCAGTACGATATCATACATAATACCAAATGTAAGTCTTTTCCGAAGTTAGACGTTGAAATGTGACAGCTATTTAGATTTTACATTTAACATTTATCATTCATGCCATTGGCGTAAAAGTAAACACCTGTCATGAAAAAATAGAATAATACTTGAATATGTATGATCTTGAGAAGGTAAATTGCAAGTGACTTGTATATGTAAGAAATTTGCCTGAAACTCTCAGGAATCTTGGGTCTGCTTATGACAATAATCACATGATATAAAATATACCCTAACATATACCAAAACACTGTACCAAAACCAATAGCCTATAGGAGAGTCCGCGAAAAGCGGAGGTGACGTATGTCTAACAAAAATTGGTTGGTGATGATAGTTGTCCTAATATTGTATCCTTTAAACAACTTGTCCTTAAAACAAAATATCCATACACGAGTCCAAAGTATAAACATCCAAACTCATTTGTCATAAGGCAAAATATCCAAACGCATGTGTCCAAAGGATAAATATGCCAAAGGCGTAGCAAGCGGTACGCCCGGTACTGTTCCGAGCGTACCACTTTAAACTGCTAGTACGGAAAACCGTACCTGTTTTTGTTTAAATTGAAATAAAAAATGATAGAAGTTCTTTACATTTACTCAATTTGTGAAACGTTTAACATAAATCAATGAAAAAAATACTTTCTATATAAAACAGCAACCGTCACGGTCTCGACTCGAGTGCAATTTGGTACGTGACAAATAATAGCACATGGAAAACCCTTATATATATTTAAACATTCACGGTAAACGGGTTGTCAACCCTTAACCGACCGTACCACTATTTTTCTGTGTGTTACGCCTATGTATACAAAAACATGTCTTTATGATAATATCCAAACACGTGTGTCCTTGGATAACTTGTTATTTGTCTTTACTTGTAGATTGCGATTCGTTGTCCTTGGGTTAACTTGCTATTTGTCTTTCCCATGGACTGCGAGTCCGTTTACTTTGGTTAACTTGTTATTTGTTTTTCCCATGGATTGCGAGTCCCTTTTCTTGGGATAACTTCTTATTTCACTTTTCCATGGACTACAAGTTCCTTTTCTTGGGATCCATGGACTACAAGTTCCTTTTCTTGGGATAACTTGTTATCTGTCTTTCCCATGGACTGCGAATCCCTTTTCTTGGGATAACTTCTTATTTCACTTTTCCATGGACTACAAGTTCCTTTTCTTGGGATCCATGGACTACAAGTTCCTTTTCTTGGGATAACTTGTTATCTGTCTTTCCCATGGACTGCGAGTCCTTTTCCTTGGGTTAACTTGTTATTTGTTTTTCCCATGGAATGCGATTCCTTTTTCTTGGGATAACTTGTTACATATATTTGTCTTTCCCATTGCCTGCTAGTCCCTTTTCTTGGGATAACTTGTTACATGTATTTGTCTTTCCCATGGACTGCGAATCCCTTTTCTTGGGTTAACTTGTTATTTGTCTTTCCCGTAGACTGCGAGTCCTTTTTCTTCGGATAACTTGTTATTTGTCTGTCTTTTGGATTTGGTCATCCTTAACGACTGGTTAGCTGCGACTCCTTTTTCTTGGGTTAACCCGTTATTTGTCTGTTTTTTGGTTTTGATCATCATAAACGACTGGTTAGCTTTAAATTACATACAGCTGCAAACAACGTATACGTATCCAAACTAGAAGGCCACTGGTCAGAATTGTGTAAAATCCAGAAAATAAAACCGAAAAGAACATCTCAACTGTGTTAACAATCACATACAAAATCAAAACCAAAGTACAATTGACTTCTCGGAGGCGTATCAAATATAAATTACAAAATTATTCTTAATTAAAATGATAACTATCTTTGCTGTGAAGAAATTAGTTTTTGTTCTCGGTATTCCAGATGCATTATTTATATCTATTTGGAATCAAAATGCTAGGAGAAATAATCAATATTTCTAAATAAGTCGTAAAATGTAAGTCATTGTTTTATTAATGCAAGACTTTACAAACATTAATTTTGTAGAAATCTAATCTTAGTAACAACATGTCCTCCGTAAATGTCATGGAAACTTCTCTGTGTTCGAAAGCACAATTCTATCAAAAAATCAGATGCGATATACTCGTCGGCTTTCTTGAAAGGTAGGCGAATATCACTGGGTTCCTGTAAAAAACAGCCAGACATTCTGACCCGACAACAAGAAGGAAAAACAACACACAAATAAACACAAACACAACAGATTGTCCTCCATGTTCACAATTAGTTGTACTTCTCAGTCTAAGACTTTAATCTGCAGACCATTCATTACGTAGTTTGTATGTCAATAAACCATCCTGAATATTTTACGACACTAAATGTTTTCTCTACAGAACATATATAGAACAAAGCGCTGCCTGGCGATGAATGGAAATTATCCTATTATTATCTATGTTCAGTTTTGTTATATTTATGATATATTAAAGAAGATTTTTTGTGATATCATGGATATAATAATAAAAATACGATTTAACATCAAATACTTTTTTTAGACATGGCCAACATCGAACTAACTGATCCATTCATTGCGGTGACCATACAAATTTCACCTATTGGGACAACATCGAACGAACTGATCCATTCACTGCGGTGACCATACAAATTTCACCTATTGGGACAACATCGAACTAACTGATCCATTCATTGCGGTGACCATACAAATTTCACCTATTGGGACAACATCGAACGAACTGATCCATTCACTGCGGTGACCATACAAATTTCACCTATTGGGACAACATCGAACTAACTGATCCATTCATTGCGGTGACCATACAAATTTCACCTATTGGGACAACATCGAATTAACTGATCCATTCACTGCGGTGACCATACAAATTTCACCTTTAGGGACAGCCTCGTCTGCATTAGACCTTACAATAACAATCGGTATTAGTTAAACGATCTTAAAGTTGTGTATGGCTTTTGGTTTAAATCAATCTTAAAGTAGTGTATGGCTTGTGGTTTAAATCAATCTTAAAAGTTGTGGCTTGTGGTTTAAATCAATCTTAAAAGTGGTGTATGGCTTGTGGTTTAAATCAATCTTAAAAGTGGTGTATGGCTTGTGGTTTAAATCAATCTTAAAAGTGGTGTATGGCTTGTGGTTTAAATCAATCTTAAAAGTTGTGGTTTAAATCAATCTTAAAGTTGTGTATGGCTTGTGGTTTAAATCAATCTTAAAAGTGGTGTATGGCTTGTGGTTTCAATCAATCTTAAAGTTGTGTTTGGCTTGTGGTTTAAATCAATCTTAAAAGTGGTGTATGGCTTGTGGTTTAAATCAATCTTAAAAGTTGTGTTTGGCTTGTGGTTTAAATCAATCTTAAAAGTGGTGTATGGCTTGTGGTTTAAATCAATCTTAAAGTTGTGTTTGGCCTTTGGTTTAAATCAATCTTAAAAGTGGTGTTTGGCTTTTGGTTTAAATCAATCTTAAAAGTGGTGTTTGGCTTTTGGTTTAAATCAATCTTAAAAGTTGTGTTTGGCTTGTGATTTAAACAATCTTAAAAGTGGTGTTTGGCTTTTGGTTTAAATCAATCTTAAAGTTGTGTTTGGCTTGTGGTTTAAATCAATCTTAAAAGTGGCGTTTGGCTTTTGGTTTAAATCAATCTTAAAAGTGGTGTATTGCTTGTGGTTTAAATCAATCTTAAAGTTGTGTTTGGCTTTTGGTTTAAATCAATCTTAAAAGTGGTGTTTGGCTTTTGGTTTAAATCAATCTTAAAAGTGGTGTTTGGCTTTTGGTTTAAATCAATCTTAAAAGTTGTGTCTGGCTTGTGGTTTAAATCAATCTTAAAAGTAGTGTATGGCTTGTGGTTTAAATCAATCTTAAAAGTGGTGTATGGCTTGTGGTTTAAATCAATCTTAAAAGTAGTGTATGGCTTGTGGTTTAAATCAATCTTAAAAGTAGTGTATGGCTTGTGGTTTAAATCAATCTTAAAAGTAGTGTATGGCTTGTGGTTTAAATCAATCTTAAAAGTAGTGTATGTCTTGTGGTTTAAATCAATCTTAAAAGTAGTGTATGGCTTGTGGTTTAAATCAATCTTAAAAGTGGTGTATGGCTTGTGGTTTAAATCAATCTTATAGTTGTGTTTTGTCTTCGTTTTAATTGCAATACCAATCTTGTGATGACTGTTATTTCTAGAAATAATATTTAAAATATTCATTACATAACGACTGGCTATTCACGGTTACTTATTGATAAAGTTGTATACTTTATCGGATTCTGTAACTTCATAGCTGTTATTATTTATAAAACAGTGAATAATTAAGCAGTAAAAATGGTTTCAATAATCAGCCACAGTCCAATTTTCTGGAAATAAACAGTTACGTTTAAAGACCGAAAACATTAAACCTGTAACACTAAACAATAGCAGCTTCTCCTAACTTGTTTAGTGATCGACCCTTTGTTTGCATTTGTTTCTTTTTATCCGCTTAATTTTCACGAGAAAGTGATTGATTCCTGACGCGGACAACATTATGGTCTTGGTCACCGGAATTGTTTATTTCATTTAACATGACAAGCTTTTATACCAAGTCAACATTTACTAAAAGTTTCGTTTTATAAAACTAAATACTAAAACGGTTTCTTTGCACATTAGCAGTCGTCAAGGATACTGGTACCAAGATACAAAGGTTATATTGCACATTAGCAGTCGTCAAGGATACTGGTACCAAGAGCACATTAGCAGTCGTCAAGGATACTGGTACAAAGATACAAAGGTTATACAATGCATACATTTCTTTGAAAGCCAAATAATTAAGATGTGCTTTCCTCGCAAAAAATTTGTAAAAAGATATGATAGATTCGATAAAAAAAACCTTAGAATTAAAAACATTCTGGTCAATAAAATAGGCAATAACTGTAGCAGCGATGATCTCAAAGATAGTAAACACCGAAGTGTGACTACTGAGCTGGCGATGCGCTTCGGGACTGACGGACAGAAGTGTGACTACTGAGCTGGCGATGCCCTCTGGGACTGACGGACAGAAGTGTGACTACTGAGCAGGTGATGCCCTCCGGAACTGACGGACAGAAGTGTGACTACTGAGCAGGTGAAGCCCTTCGGGACTGACGGACAAAAGTGTGACTACTGAGCAGGAGATGCCCTCCGGGACTGACGGACAGAAGTGTGACTACTGAGCAGGTGAAGCCCTCCGGGACTGACGGACAGAAGTGTGACTACTGAGTAGGTGAAGCCCTTCTGGACTTACGGACAAAAGTGTGACTACTGAGCAGGTGATGCTCTCCGGGACTGATGGACAAAAGTGTGACTACTTCGCTGGCAATGCCCCCCGGGACTGACGGACAGAAGTGTGACTACTGAACAGGTGATGCCATCCGGGACTGACGGACAAAAGTGTGACTACTGAGCAGGTGATGCTCTCCGGGACTGATGGACAAAAGTGTGACTACTTCGCTGGCAATGCCCCCCCGGGACTGACGGACAGAAGTGTGACTACTGAACAGGTGATGCCATCCGGGACTGACGGACAAAAGTGTGACTACTGAGCTGGCGATGCCCTCTGGGACTGACGGACAGAAGTGTGACTACTGAGCTGCCGATGCCCTCCGGGACTGACGGACAGAAGTGTGACTACTGAGCAGGTGAAGCCCTTCGGGACTGAAGGACAGAAGTGTGACTACTGAGCAGGTGATGCCCTCCGGGACTGACGGACAGAAGTGTGACTACTGAGCAGGTGAAGCCCTTCGGGACTGACGGTTAGAAGTGTGACTACTGAGCAGGTGAAGCCCTTCGGGACTGACGGACAGAAGTGTGACTACTGAGCAGGTGAAGCCCTTCGGGACTGACGGACAGAAGTGTGACTACTGAGCAGGTGAAGCCCTTCGGGACTGACGGACAGAAGTGTGACTACTGAGCAGGTGAAGCCCTTCGGGACTGACGGACAGAAATGTGACTACTGAGCAGGTGAAGCCCTTCGGGACTGACGGACAGAAGTGTGACTACTGAGCAGGTGAAGCCCTTCGGGACTGACGGACAGAAGTGTGACTACTGAGCAGGTGATGCCCTGCGGGACTGACGGAAAGAAGTGTGACTACTGAGCAGGTGAAGCCCTTCGGGACTGACGGACAGAAGTGTGACTACTGAGCAGGTGATGCCCTCCGGGACTGACGGACAGAAGTGTGAACAGAAGTGTGACTACTGAGCAGGTGAAGCCCTTGGGACTGACGGACAGAAGTGTGACTACTAAGCAGGTGATGCCCTCTGGGACTGAATGACAGAAGTGTGACTACTGAGCAGGGGATACCATCGAAGACTGACAGCCAAAGTGTGACTACTGAGAGGTGAAGCCTTTCGGGACTGACGTTCAGAAGTGTGTTGAAAGCCCCCGGTACTGACGTACAGAAGTGTGTTTACTTAGCAGGTGAAAGCCCTCGGTACTGACGGACATAAGTGTGACTCCTGAAGTGTGGCTTATGAGAAAGTGAAGCCCTCCGGGAATGACGACCTGACATGTGACTCCAGAGCAGGTAATACCGTCTCTTACTAAGAGACAATCAGCAGAGGCACGGGTTAGTAGATTAAACTAAAATCTTCACAGATACCAAGTTAATACAAATTCCTAGGAAGATAAATCATATCAAAGTGAGATTACTGAACCGGTGGTACCCCTGGGAAATAGAAGTCCACCAGCAGAGACATCGACCGAGCGGTTGCAAATAAAGTCGTCATTAAAAAACAGCAGAACACTTTCCATAACTCTGGTAACGAAAACGAAGAAAAAAGCGTTGCAACATTTAACTGAGACAACAAAAAAAAAACAACAATATTTGTTAACAAATTCCAATAGAAAAAGTTGTGTATTAAAAAATTAAAAAAAAACTATTTAGACGATGATGTCAATCCATTGTAAAAATGGTAACGACAGATAATATTATTTTCTAAATGAAAAAATATATTCAAAATTACAGTAAAATGAATTATATACAGTATAAAGTGAGCTAGTAACACTCCTCGTGTCACCCATGCTGTCGAACCATACAGGGTGACGACGAATGCTTTAGATTGTTTAGAGTTTATAAATCAGAAGTGACACTACATTGAATGCAACTTTTACGTGCGTGTATAATTTGTTACGATTGATGTAACACTAAGTTTCCCGAGTTTTTATTTAATATAATATACCAAAGTTGTATACGATGTTTTGTTATTATTTTAGGCTGTCAATGTACTTTGTCTCGCGTGGATTCATTAAGATTAACAAGGAACTTAATCTATAGGAATTTATTAGATATCTACGGTACAGAGAACAAAAATTAAGACCAGAAAAGTATATTAGATGTTTGAAATGGTTAGAAACTTAATTATATTGGAGCAAATATACCCACAGATGAAAAATAAATAATTAAAATAAAATAAAATAAATAAAATAAAAGTGATCTGAAATAATAAAATGACTATACAGTGGTA
This sequence comes from Limnoperna fortunei, assembly GCA_944474755.1. NCBI lineage: Eukaryota > Metazoa > Mollusca > Bivalvia > Mytilida > Modiolidae > Limnoperna > Limnoperna fortunei. The sequence continues at coordinate 110,368,601 of OX104112.1, read as the reverse complement.
ATTATAAAAATAATCAAACCATTTTTTTCTTTCTTTTTAAACAAAAGGCAATTCATTATAAGTCTGTATAATACTTGCTGCAAAAAGCATGAAGCATTAATTAATTATAAAGAATATTTTCATTCAACCTTTACTACAAAATGATAATTATTATTTATTGTACATTCATTATAGCTAAAACATTGAAATAAACAACTTACCAAATAACTTCATCATAGAATGAATAGAAAATAATTCCTATGATATAGAGTAAAGCTTTTAGAAGCTCTAACTGTACAGTATATATATATCACCCTATAGATATGTACGGTTAGTAAAACAACTGTTGCCAGATTGATGTGGCATACAGCGTACTTATAGTTCTATTAACACAAAGATTAACGACTTACTCCTAGTCGATGCAAATCTTGTTTTTAGAAATGATTTCGGCACAACCAGTTTATAACCAATCTACATTTTTATCAAAGAAATGAAAACAAAAATAACTCGATCATTTAAAAAAAATCAATTCATTCGAAACAACTGAATGCAGCAAGTCATATTATATAAACTGTACGTGTAGTGGGAGGTGTTTATGAGATAACAATGTGATATAAAAGTATCGATGTATACTGTACGTGTAGTGGGAGGTGTTTATGAGATAACAATGTGGTATAAAAGTATCGATGTATACTGTACGTATAGTGGGAGGTGTTTATGAGATAACAATGTGGTATAAAAGTATCGATGAATACTGTACGTGTAGTGGGAGGTGTTTATGAGATAACAATGTGGTATAAGGTATCGATGTATACTGTACGTGTAGTGGGAGGTGTTTATGAGATAACAATGTGATATAAAAGTATCGATGTATACTGTACGTGTAGTGGGAGGTGTTTATGAGATAACAATGTGGTATAAAAGTATCGATGTATACTGTACGTGTAGTGGGAGGTGTTTATGAGATAACAATGTGGTATAAAAGTATCGATGTATACTGTACGTGTAGTGGGAGGTGTTTATGAGATAACAATGTGATATAAAAGTATCGATGTATACTGTACGTGTAGTGGGAGGTGTTTATGAGATAACAATGTGGTATAAAAGTATCGATGTATACTGTACGTGTAGTGGGAGGTGTTTATGAGATAACAATGTGATATAAAAGTATCGATGTATACTGTACGTGTAGTGGGAGGTGTTTATGAGATAACAATGTGGTATAAAAGTATCGATGTATACTGTACGTGTAGTGGGAGGTGTTTATGAGATAACAATGTGATATAAAAGTATCGATGTATACTGTACGTGTAGTGGGAGGTGTTTATGAGATAACAATGTGGTATAAAAGTATCGATGTATACTGTACGTGTAGTGGGAGGTGTTTATGAGATAACAATGTGGTATAAAAGTATCGATGTATACTGTACGTGTAGTGGGAGGTGTTTATGAGATAACAATGTGATATAAAAGTATCGATGTATACTGTACGTGTAGTGGGAGGTGTTTATGAGATAACAATGTGGTATAAAAGTATCGATGTATACTGTACGTGTAGTGGGAGGTGTTTATGAGATAACAATGTGGTATAAAAGTATCGATGTATACTGTACGTGTAGTGGGAGGTGTTTATGAGATAACAATGTGGTATAAAAGTATCGATGTATACTGTACGTGTAGTGGGAGGTGTTTATGAGATAACAATGTGGTATAAAAGTATCGATGTATACTGTACGTGTAGTGGGAGGTGTTTATGAGATAACAATGTGGTATAAAAGTATCGATGTATACTGTACGTGTAGTGGGAGGTGTTTATGAGATAACAATGTGGTATAAAAGTATCGATGTATACTGTACGTGTAGTGGGAGGTGTTTATGAGATAACAATGTGGTATAAAAGTATCGATGTATACTGTACGTGTAGTGGGAGGTGTTTATGAGATAACAATGTGGTATAAAAGTATCGATGTATACTGTACGTGTAGTGGGAGGTGTTTATGAGATAACAATGTGGTATAAAAGTATCGATGTATACTGTACGTGTAGTGGGAGGTGTTTATGAGATAACAATGTGGTATAAAAGTATCGATGTATACTGTACGTGTAGTGGGAGGTGTTTATGAGATAACAATGTGGTATAAAAGTATCGATGTATACTGTACGTGTAGTGGGAGGTGTTTATGAGATAACAATGTGGTATAAAAGTATCGATGTATACTGTACGTGTAGTGGGAGGTGTTTATGAGATAACAATGTGGTATAAAAGTATCGATGTATACTGTACGTGTAGTGGGAGGTGTTTATGAGATAACAATGTGGTATAAAAGTATCGATGTATACTGTACGTGTAGTGGGAGGTGTTTATGAGATAACAATGTGGTATAAAAGTATCGATGTATACTGTACGTGTAGTGGGAGGTGTTTATGAGATAACAATGTGGTATAAAAGTATCGATGTATACTGTACGTGTAGTGGGAGGTGTTTATGAGATAACAATGTGGTATAAAAGTATCGATGTATACTGTACGTGTAGTGGGAGGTGTTTATGAGATAACAATGTGATATAAAAGTATCGATGTATACTGTACGTGTAGTGGGAGGTGTTTATGAGATAACAATGTGATATAAAAGTATCGATGTATACTGTACGTGTAGTGGGAGGTGTTTATGAGATAACAATGTGATATAAAAGTATCGATGTATACTGTACGTGTAGTGGGAGGTGTTTATGAGATAACAATGTGATATAAAAGTATCGATGTATACTGTACGTGTAGTGGGAGGTGTTTATGAGATAACAATGTGGTATAAAAGTATCGATGTATACTGTACGTGTAGTGGGAGGTGTTTATGAGATAACAATGTGGTATAAAAGTATCGATGTATACTGTACGTGTAGTGGGAGGTGTTTATGAGATAACAATGTGATATAAAAGTATCGATGTATACTGTACGTGTAGTGGGAGGTGTTTATGAGATAACAATGTGGTATAAAAGTATCGATGTATACTGTACGTGTAGTGGGAGGTGTTTATGAGATAACAATGTGGTATAAAAGTATCGATGTATACTGTACGTGTAGTGGGAGGTGTTTATGAGATAACAATGTGGTATAAAAGTATCGATGTATACTGTACGTGTAGTGGGAGGTGTTTATGAGATAACAATGTGGTATAAAAGTATCGATGTATACTGTACGTGTAGTGGGAGGTGTTTATGAGATAACAATGTTGTATAAAAGTATCGATGTATACTGTGCGTGTAGTGGGAGGTGTTTATGAGATAACAATGTGGTATAAAAGTATCGATGTATACTGTACGTGTAGTGGGAGGTGTTTATGAGATAACAATGTTGTATAAAAGTATCGATGTATAATTTTTGTTGATTATTTAACGTCATGTGTTAGGTTTATAATAAGGTGTCCTTATTCGGACGTTTCAGTTCTGTCCAGCTATTTATAATAAGGTGTCCTTATTCGGACGTTTCAGTTCTGTCCAGCTATTTATAATAAGGTGTCCTCATTCGGACGTTTCAGTTCTGTCCAGCTATTTATAATAAGGTGTCCTTATTCGGACGTTTCAGTTCTGTCCAGCTATTTATAATAAGGTGTCCTTATTCGGACGTTTCAGTTCTGTCCAGCTATTTATAATAAGGTGTCCTTATTCGGACGTTTCAGTTCTGTCCAGCTATTTATAATAAGGTGTCCTTATTCGGACGTTTCAGTTCTGTCCAGCTATTTATAATAAGGTGTCCTTATTCGGACGTTTCAGTTCTGTCCAGCTATTTATAATAAGGTGTCCTTATTCGGACGTTTCAGTTCTGTCCAGCTATTTATAATAAGGTGTCCTTATTCGGACGTTTCAGTTCTGTCCAGCTATTTATAATAAGGTGTCCTCATTCGGACGTTTCAGTTCTGTCCAGCTATTTATAATAAGGTGTCCTTATTCGGACGTTTCAGTTCTGTCCAGCTATTTATAATAAGGTGTCCTTATTCGGACGTTTCAGTTCTGTCCAGCTATTTATAATAAGGTGTCCTTATTCGGACGTTTCAGTTCTGTCCAGCTATTTATAATAAGGTGTCCTTATTCGGACGTTTCAGTTCTGTCCAGCTATTTATAATAAGGTGTCCTTATTCGGACGTTTCAGTTCTGTCCAGCTATTTATAATAAGGTGTCCTTATTCGGACGTTTCAGTTCTGTCCAGCTATTTATAATAAGGTGTCCTTATTCGGACGTTTCAGTTCTGTCCAGCTATTTATAATAAGGTCCTGGATCCATACTTGGAGGGTTTCTAGGGCTCTATACCTAGCTGATTAGTGCATCTCCGTGTGCCCTGTCGATAGGAGTGGGTGTGTGGGGTGGGGGTTTTCAGGTTATTATACGGAAGGCTGCGGACCATTATAGTAATGGTGTTTAGAAGGTGACGTAATACTCGCATAGTACATACTTCCATTGTAAGTGTCCATAAGACAAGGCTAGTCGTAGCATGTACAAAAGGTTCGATTCCCCGTTCCTAAAGAAATATCTACACTGCATATTGGTAATCGAAATTATCTGCCGATTGTCCCATTTCTGATTTATGTAACGCTCGGCGTTATCTCGCTCTGAAGATATTTAAAATACTGAATCAATCAATCAATCAATCAATCAAATCAATCAATCGTTCGTTTAATCGTCTCTTTAATCAATCAATCAATCAATCAACCGTTACTTCAATCAATCAATAATAATTGATTGTTTGTTTGTTTGAATAATGTTTAACGCCACTGTCAGCAATTTTTCAGCTATTTCATGGCGTCCAGTTTTTATTGGGGAGGAAGCCGGAGTACCCGGAGAGAACCCCGGACCTTCGGTAAGAAAACTGGCAATCCTTGTCAATTAAGATTGGAGTCGAGTACACCCTGCCCACAGTGAAACTCGAACCCGCAATTTCAGTGTTGACAGACCACGTGATCAATAGTAGATGAACTACCTTAACCACTCGGCCACCGAAGCCCCCAATCAAGTGATAAATTATTTCATGAGCCTTGACTGGCAATGTACAGATAATAAAAATTTCTAGACTTATAACCACATATATACTTCAATCCAAGTTACTTGGTAGCATTGTCACGTGATCATTGTCACAAGCCACTAGAACTATATAACGAAGTTTTACCGCCAATATTATACAGCAGCAGGATTATATTCATGCGTAATTCTTAAATATGTTTAACTTCAACTAGAGTCACTAAGACTAAATGGTCAAAATATCAAAGATATCTATACAATTATGGTACAATTTTGTTCAATATATATTACCTAGTACTGATTACTTTATTAACATGTTGACATAATGACGGGAGTGATGCTAACCACTGTTGATGATGATCAATCGTTTTACCCAGTCAGTTACATAATACACCTAACAAAAGTACATCTAACATTTAAATTTTAACTTTGTTACGTAATCTTACAAATAAATAAAGTTCAACGTTAACTTAAATGTATGTAAAGATTGAATGTTTCAGTAAGTATTTTAGGATAGCATATTTGAACGATGTGAGTGATGGCGATAGCACATAGCTGTTCCAGACGGCTAATATAGAGAGTGATGGCGATAGCACATAGCTGTTCGAGACAGCTAATATAGAGAGTGACGGCGATAGCACATAGCTGTTCCAGACAGCAAATATAGAGAGTGATGGCGATAGCACATAGCTGTTCCAGACGGCTAATATAGAGAGTGATGACGATAGCACATAGCTGTTCCAGACGGCTAATATAGAGAGTGATGGCGATAGCACATAGCTGTTCCAGACGGCTAATATAGAGAGTGATGGCGATAGCACATAGCTGTTCCAGACGGCTAATAAAGAGAGTGTTGGCGATAGCACATAGCTGTTCCAGACGGCTAATATAGAGAGTGATGGCGATAGCACATAGCTGTTCCAGACGGCTAATATAGAGAGTGTTGACGATAGCACATAACTGTTCCAGACGGCTAATATAGAGAAAGAATTAATTAAACAGAAATTTATATCATGAACCAATGTCCTTGTGCAATGCAAGGCAAGAATCGTAATTTGTAATATCTCTGATAATCGACAATTTGAAGACACCAGGTATGTATTTTGATGACATCAGGTATGTACTTTGATGACACCAGGTATATTTTTTGATGACACCAGGTATGTATTTTGATGACACCGGGTATGTATTTTGATGACACCAGGTATGTATTTTGATGACACCAGGTATATTTTTTATGACATCAGGTATGTATTTTGATGACACCAGGTATGTATTTTGATGACACCAGGTATATTTTTTATGACATCAGGTATGTATTTTGATGACACCAGGTATGTATTTTGATGACACCAGGTATATTTTTTATGACATCAGGTATGTATTTTGATGACACCAGGTATGTATTTTGATGACACCAGGTATGTATTTGACATCAGGTATGTATTTTGATGACACCAGGTATGTATTTTGATGACACCAGGTATGTATTTTGATGACACCAGGTATGTATTTTGATGACACCAGGTATATTTTTTATGACACCAGGTATGTATTTTGATGACACCAGGTATGTATTTTGATGACACCGGGTATGTATTTTGATGACACCAGGTATGTATTTTGATGACACCAGGTATATTTTTTATGACATCAGGTATGTATTTTGATGACACCAGGTATGTATTTTGATGACACCAGGTATATTTTTTATGACATCAGGTATGTATTTTGATGACACCAGGTATGTATTTTGATGACACCAGGTATGTATTTTGACATCAGGTATGTATTTTGATGACATCAGGTATGTATTTTGATGACACCAGGTATGTATTTTGATAACACCAGGTATGTATTTTGATGACACCAGGTATGTATTTTGACATCAGGTATGTATTTTGATGACACCAGGTATGTATTTTGATGACACCAGGTATGTATTTTGACATCAGGTATGTATTTTGATGACATCAGGTATGTATTTTGATGACACCAGGTATATTTTTTTTATGACATCATGTATGTATTTTGCTTTCCTCGTCGTATATGGATCCAACATTAAGCCAATATGAATCCAAAACTAGGCCAATACAGCATATTGGCGTACTTAAGTATTTAGTACAGGGCCAATACAGTCTAATAGTAGGGAAAATGTTATATTGACGTACTTTGGTATTTTGCATTGTACTGGCAGTTTTAGTTTCATTACTTATATACTATTGTTAGTCAGTAGAAGGTAATGTCTGAAATAAAATGTACCCTGTATGATTGGGTAAAAAAGGCTGTGTTGTAAAGACTACAGGACCGCGGTGAAATATAATGTACCCTGTATGATTGGGTAAAAAAGGCTGTGTTGTTAAGACTACAGGATCGCGGTGAAATATAATGTACCATGTATGATTGGGTAAAAAAGGCTGTGTGGTAAAGACTACAGTACCGCGGTGAAATATAATGTACCCTGTATGATTGGATAAAAAAGGCTGTGTTGTAAAGACTACAGGACCGCGGTGACATATAATGTACCCTGTATGATTGGGTAAAAAAGGCTGTGTTGTAAAGACTACAGGACCGCGGTGAAAAATAATGTACCCTGTATGATTGGGTAAAAAAGGCTGTGTTGTAAAGATTACAGGACCGCGGTGAAATATAATGTACCCTGTATGATTGGGTAAAAAAGGCTGTGTTGTAAAGACTACAGGACCGCGGTGAAAAATAATGTACCCTGTATGATTGGGTAAAAAAGGCTGTGTTGTAACGACTACAGGACCGCGGTGAAATATAATGTACCCTGTATGATTGGGTAAAAAAGGCTGTGTTGTAAAGACTACAGGACCGCGGCGAAATATAATGTACCCTGTATGATTGGATAAAAAAGGCCGTGTTGTAAAGACTACAGAACCGCTGTGAAATATTATGTACCCTGTATGATTGGGTAAAAAAGGCTGTGTTGTAAAGACTACAGGACCGCGGTGAAATATTATGTACCCTGTATGATTGGGTAAAAAAGGCTGTGTTGTAAAGACTACAGGACCGCGGTGAAAAATAATGTACCCCGTATGATTGGGTAAAAAAGGCTGTGTTGTAAAGACTACAGGACCGCGGTGAAATATAATGTACCATGTATGATTGTGTAAAAAAGACTGTTGTAAAGACTACAGGACCGCGGTGAAATATAATGTACCCTGTATGATTGGGTCAAAAAGGCTGTGTTGTAAAGACTACAGGACCGCGGTGAAATATAATGTACCCTGTATGATTGGGTAAAAAAGGCTGTGTTGTAAAGACTACAGGACCGCGGTGAAATATAATGTACCCTGTATGATTGGGTAAAAAAGGCTGTGTTGTAAAGACTACAGGACCGCGGTGAAATATAATGTACCCTGTATGATTGGGTAAAAAAGGCTGTGTTGTAAAGACTACAGGACCGCGGTGAAATATAATGTACCCTGTATGATTGGGTAAAAAAGGCTGTGTTGTAAAGACTACAGGACCGCGGTGACATATAATGTACCATGTATGATTGGGTAAAAAAGGCTGTGTTGTAAAGACTACAGGACCGCGGTGAAATATAATGTACCCTGTATGATTGGGTAAAAAAGGCTGTGTTGTAAATGTAACACTATGGGTTTCCAACCCGGAAGTCGTTCACATTTTAATATAATTTTTCAATATTTAATTCATTAATTAAATATTATATTTTAACTATTTTTTAACATATTTTATCTGTAATTGTATGAAGTTTATCTTTAAAGTGCATTGCGTTGTAAGTTTGTACTCTGGCTTGATAGTATTTTGAACAAATTTTTAATTAGAGCCTTATTGACAAGTTTTAATTCCAAAACTATCTGTAATATAAATAATGTCAACCAGCGATCGTGGTAGGTCCGTAAGGTACAATCAGTACTGTTACCATAATGGGTGAGGGTGTTTGCACGACGATTCAATTGATTGACAAACAATGTAACTTGGGCCAACCATAGTAGTGTTAGTGATATGTATTTGTCACATTTCTTATTGTTTTATTTTTCAAAATAGTTATTTGCTTTTGTGTATTCGAGACTGCAGGTGCAGAGCCAGACATTGTGTCTCTGCGACTGTAACCTCGTATGACTTGGCTGCAAGTGATGGAAATTGCGTCGTATTTTTACTGGGTCTATATAAGCAACGCAATTTCCAACCCTCTTGAGCCTGCTCTTAAACCCTGTTACGAAAACTGTTGAAATTATACTTTGGATTTGGCAACCTTGTTAAATTAACTTTATTGTTCTGTATTGACGCTTTGCTGATAATACATTTCGTTAAAACAACTGAGTTAGTCAATTACGGCCAGTGTTGGTATACCAGTATAACGGTTACGTGTTCCTACAACCAAAGAAACACACAACGCGAAGTCATTGGAAGGCCAGCCCTGTTCAGTTCCGTAGGACTACATAAAGACTACAGGACCGTGGTGAAATATAATGTACCCTGTATGATTGGGTAAAAAAGGCTGTGTTGTAAAGACTACAGGACCGCGGTGAAATATAATGTACCCTGTATGATTGGGTAAAAAAGGCTGTGTTGTAAAGACTACAGGACCGCGGTGAAATATAATGTACCCTGTATGATAGGGTAAAAAAGGCTGTATGGTAAAGACTACAGGACCGCGGTGAAATATAATGTACCCTGTATGATTGGGTAAAAAAGGCTGTGTTGTAAAGACTACAGGACCGCGGTGAAATATTATGTACCCTGTATGATTGGGTAAAAAAGGCTGTGTTGTAAAGATTACAGGACCACGGATTATATGGCTTGTATGATTTTTAGATTATTATATTTCTGTAATTACATAGATTGATTCATTGTTTGTTGTTTAATATCCAGCAAGCAATATCTCAGCTATATTCAGGACGGGTAATTACATAGATACTTGTAAACATGTAATACATCACTTCGTATATTGCCTGCTTGGTTTAATAGCAACATTAAATCACCTTCCTACGTGAAATGTAATGATTTGTTAAGTACAATAATAACTTGAAAGTTTTATACCTACTCCGTGTTAGTGTTGTAAGACAACATGTTCAAAACCTTCAAGACGTGTGCGGGATAATTGGTTTGGACAATTATTGAGTGATAAAGCAATCGGCTTTTACTGAACCATGATATATGAGCAAAGAAAATCTTGTCAGTGATAGAAAGAACACATGACGCAAAAATTAATGCGCAGTACCAGGCAATGTCAATTAACTTCCGATCTATTTCAAATGGCGTCAAGAACGAATTCGTTTTTTTTGTCAGTGACTTATCACTGTATGTATGTGTAAAACAATTTCTTTTTCAAAAAGATTCTCATAATATTTGCAATATTTAACATTGATATATTAATGAAGTAATTAAGAAAATTGTTCCGGTAACAACTGTTATTTATTTGTAGGGAGATATCTGTATAACGATAATTAAAATAGAGAACTTTAATCTAACAGTACATATAAAGAGTCTTAAAATACCTCACTCCAGGAGAGGTGTAAAGACAATTACATCTCAATAAACGGCTTATTACTAACACGTGTTTTGTGGTTACAAAACTAAATATTTGTCCCATTGGACTCAAATTTTCACATGACTTTTTGTTCATTTAACTAACTGGTTACTTTTATTAAAGAGACAAAATTTCAAACACAAGGTACAATATCTGTATGATAATCACAACATCAAAACTCGTGTTTTATTTGTTTATTTTTCATTTAGATAAAAAACAAAGTTTATCATTTAAACAGTTGTTTGTTTTGCTTTCTATATTTGATCAAATCGGCCAAATGTTTGGTAAACAAGTTCCTATTTTTCCATCAAGCACTTCTAATTAATCCTTAACAAGCGTTTCGATTTTTAATCTTTTACATATGCTTACACGTTTTAATTGTTTCAGAAGAACGCACTGAACACCTAATTGCCAATTAACAACTTGACTTTTATCATTTTACAAAGCAACAGATGTGAAATATTTCATTCGGATCTTATCCTTGAAAATAACATTGGTTTTACGTATTTAATCTAAAAAAATCTTCTGAATATTTCCATGCACGATACTAGTCCAACGTCTATCATTTTATTCATTTGGTTTCTTTACTTTTCTTTTGAATATGCGAAAAATTGTCATGGATTGCTAGTTTTCCTTACGAAGCCCGGGGGTTCAGTTTCCCCGCAACTCCGACCTCCAATAAAAAATGAACTCCATGATATAGCTAAAAAATTTCTGAAAGTGGCGTTTAACGCCATTAAACAAACACAAATACAAACACAAACGAGTATTCAGACAAAAATTATTTATTTCTTTTTATATTTTGCATATTTCTGGAAACGATCATTTTGTCCTCTTTAGTTTTATCTATGGTAATCTTCAGCAGTCCCGTAAGAGGCGGTTCTGGATAAGTTCCCACACCACATTTTTTTAAAGAATTAATTTTTAATTTAAAAATACTAGGTTGAAGGATATTCCCCGCAGATAAAATTGTATTCAATACGGGCGTGTTCCGTACGGACTATTATGATTATTATATAATAATAATAATAATAATAATTATTATTATTATTATATAGTCAAACTAAACTATCCGCTGCGTTCTCTTTTTGTCATCAAGATGCCAACGCGTTCTATTTGTTTTTGTCTGCTAATTTTGTTATAATACTGCATAATTTTCCGACTTGTCACTGAAAACTGTCGTATGTTTTTTATTTGTTTAACATAAAGTGTTCGACTTTAAAAAAATCCGCTCCAGTTAAAAAAATGGATTATTCATGGGCCACACTTTGCTATTTATAAAACGTCGGCCTGATCTCCACGGCACACTGATGACATGCATATTACGTTCCCATTGTTGTCTAATCACGTGGTTCAATATTTAAGCGGTTTATTGTTTATTCGATTTAAAGAAATCCGCCTAGCAAAAGTTTTTCTAGCGAAGTTCGGGGATTTCTCTGGGTACTTAGCGATATAGTTGAAACTTTGTTGAACCACCATTCAAACAAACAAAACAAAATTGATCTAGCAACAATCATCGAGGTCCATTTTATAAAAAAAACTCAAACAGACTGGTAACTAAGCAACATACCAGTAACTAGGCAACAAACCAGTAACTAGGCAAACAGACACTTGCATGGAGGAAAAGTGGATAGACGGTGGCTTACGTACAGAAAGCCCTACACTTGCTATAACGCTGATATTTAATTCGGTGAGTCTGTATAATTCATTGATCGCTACACGTTGCATGTAAGTACAGATTTGTCATCAGATTTCAAAATAAATGGAATTAATAGATACTTTTTTGTACAATTGCACTAAATAATCGTAAATAAGTAACAGAAAGCTGCATGTATCTGTCAGCAGTCTGGCACTGTATTTTAACATTATTCTTATGTTCCGTGGTAATATGAAAGAAGATATATCTAATACAGATTGGTTTTGAATGGTTGGATAACTCCTGTATGTTTACGTCAGATTTCTGCCGTTTGACACGTGCTTTTTGGCGTCTTTGATTTTGTAAAACTGGTCGTGTTTAATTAAGCATTATGGATACAAGTACAGCTGCAACATCATTTTTCGTTATAATCAAAGAAAGGCATTATAAATTATTAGTATTCATTCCACTAATTGTTGTTGTGTATTACAAAACCAGACAAAGGAAGAATTTACAATTTAATCGTCCATTTCTATGCAATGCAGAATGTAGCAACTCATATAATGTTATGTACTTAATTGCTTTGTATTTAAAAAGCAGACGATAGGGAATCCCCTTTTTAATTGAATATTCAACAAAAAAGAAATATATGTTTGTAGTTGTTGGGCGCCATTTTAGTGTAATCCTTTATAATTTGATTTACAACTTTCGGTTAAGTGAAAGATTTTGTTTTATAATTAAATCGTAGACTCTCAATAAGATAATGGATGTCTAGATCTATAATTAATGAATTTTGTTATTGGCCAATTAACACGCTGCTGCGGTTTGAAGAATGTAAAAAGGTTCCTGGTATTTTATTGCGGATTAATAATCTAATAAAGAAACATATACTAAAATTATATACTGTTGTTAATGAAAGAATAATGTTAAAACATATACAAACCAAAATCCATTTGTGAATACAAAATTGTTATAGGATAAAAATAGCCGATTGCGATGATAAGAATTTTCAGTTAGCAATTTTATAATTTTAATAGCATTTCCTTATGACTTAATCTACAACAAAGATTTGTTTTAAACCTATTACATATGTCTAAATTACTATCACATATAAAGTAAATAAACCAACCATGCATCTATCCACGTAAGTTTAGCGGTACCAAAGTTGATCAACCCATCTGATTAAAATAAAACCAAGCGATTACGCTTGTAATATAAGATCTGATTTTAATCATATTGTCTAAGACCGCTTTTCACAAAAAGTCATTGTTAAACTGATCCATCAACCAAACACGCTCATGTGGATTTCTCCTTCATCAAACGCAAGGATTCGATTGGTTAATCTATTCCAAAAAGAGCAGACCGAACAATATACAGACGACGTCAGTGTCAAATACGACCAAACAATCTACAGACGACGTCAGTGTCAAATAGAACCAAACACTGTACAGACGAATTCATAATAAAATTCGATCAAAAAATGTACAGACGGACGTTGACCAGTGTCAAATACGACCAAACATTCTAATGCATTTCTTGACTTAACGTCAATTCTGATTGGACAACGTAAATAATTTCATGGCATCAATTCAACCTTTGATGCCGTAAGAGTTAATGCAAGCGCAGAGCTTTTTTCTGGTAAATAAAAAATTCCCATTTCAGTAAATTTAGTGTTATTGCCATAGCACTAGAATGGAGATTACCATAATGTATGTGAAGATTTGCCGGCACCAGTTGGCGATTTGATGATCGGAAATATCCGATTCCCGGCTCTTCTTACGCACGCTAGTAAAATCAATTTCCGACATCAAATCACCAACTGATGATGGCAAATCTTCAAATTCAATACAGTTATCTCCTAAATGTACAGGTGACGTCAGTGTCAAAAAGAACCAAACAATGTAAAGTCGACGTCATTGTCAAATAGGACCAAACAATGTAAATTCGACGTCAGTGTCAAATAGGACCAAACAATGTAAAGGCGACGTCAGTGTCATATAAAACTAAACAATCTACAGACGACGTCAGTGCCAAATAGAACCAAACAATGTACAGTAGAGGTCAGTACCAAATAGAACCAAACAATGTACAGTAGATGTCAGTACCAAATAGAACCAAACAATGTACAGTAGAGGTCAGTACCAAATAGAACCAAACAATGTACAGTAGATGTCAGTACCAAATAGAACCAAACAATGTACAATAGAGGTCAGTACCAAATAGAACCAAACAATGTACAAACGACGTCAGTGTCAACTAGGACTAAAAATGTAGAGTCGATGAGACCAAATAATGTACAGTAGAGGTCAGTACCAAACAGAACCAAACAATGTACAGTAGAGGTCAGTACCAAATAGAACCAAACAATGTACAGTAGAGGTCAGTACCAAATAGAAACAAACAATGTACAGACGACGTCAGTGTCAAAAAGAACCAAACAATGTAAAGTCGACGTCATTGTCAAATAGGACCAAACAATGTAAATTCGACGTCAGTGTCAAATAGGACCAAACAATGTAAAGTCGACGTCAGTGTCATATAAAACTAAACAATCTACAGACGACGTCAGTGTCAAATAGAACCAAACAATGTACAGTAGAGGTCAGTACCAAATAGAACCAAACAATGTACAGTAGATGTCAGTACCAAATAGAACCAAACAATGTACAGTAGATGTCAGTACCAAATAGAACCAAACAATGTACAGTAGATGTCAGTACCAAATAGAACCAAACAATGTACAATAGAGGTCAGTACCAAATAGAACCAAACAATGTACAGACGACTTCAGTGTCAACTAGGACTAAAAATGTAGAGTCGATGAGACCAAATAATGTACAGTAGAGGTCAGTACCAAACAGAACCAAACAATGTACAGTAGAGGTCAGTACCAAATAGAACCAAACAATGTACAGTAGAGGTCAGTACCAAATAGAAACAAACAATGTACAGACGACGTCAGTGTCAAAAAGAACCAAACAATGTAAAGTCGACGTCATTGTCAAATAGGACCAAACAATGTAAATTCGACGTCAGTGTCAAATAGGACCAAACAATGTAAAGTCGACGTCAGTGTCATATAAAACTAAACAATCTACAGACGACGTCAGTGTCAAATAGAACCAAACAATGTACAGTAGAGGTCAGTACCAAATAGAACCAAACAATGTACAGTAGATGTCAGTACCAAATAGAACCAAACAATGTACAGTAGAGGTCAGTACCAAATAGAACCAAACAATGTACAGTAGAGGTCAGTACCAAATAGAACCAAACAATGTACAATAGAGGTCAGTACCAAATAGAACCAAACAATGTACAGACGACTTCAGTGTCAACTAGGACTAAAAATGTAGAGTCGATGAGACCAAATAATGTACAGTAGAGGTCAGTACCAAACAGAACCAAACAATGTACAGTAGAGGTCAGTACCAAATAGAACCAAACAATGTACAGTAGAGGTCAGTACCAAATAGAAACAAACAATGTACAGACGACGTCAGTGTCAACTAGGACTAAAAATGTAGAGTCGATGAGACCAAACAATGTACAGTAGAGGTCTGTACCAAATAGAACCAAACAATGTACAGTAGAGGTCAGTACCAAATAGAACCAAACAATGTACAGTAGAGGTCAGTACCAAATAGAACCAAACAATGTACAGTAGAGGTCAGTACCAAATAGAACCAAACAATGTACAGACGACGTCAGTGTCAAATAAAACTAAACAATCTACAGACGACGTCAGTGTCAAATAGAACCAAACACTGTACAGATGACGTCAGTACCAAATAGAACCAAACAATGTACAGTAGAGGTCAGTACCAAATAGAACCAAACAATGTACAGTAGAGGTCAGTACCAAATAGAACCAAACAATGTACAGACGACGTCAGTGTCAAATAAAACTAAACAATCTACAGACGACGTCAGTGTCAAATAGAACCAAACACTGTACAGATGACGTCAGTACCAAATAGAACCAAACAATGTACAGTAGAGGTCAGTACCAAATAGAACCAAACAATGTACAGTAGAGGTCAGTACCAAATAGAACCAAACAATGTACAGTAGAGGTCAGTACCAAATAGAACCAAACAATGTACAGACGACAATGTACAGTAGAGGTCAGTACCAAATAGAACCAAACAATGTTCAGACGACGTCAGTGTCAAATAGAACCAAACAATATACAGTCGATGTCAGTGTCAAATAGAACCAAACAATGTACAGACGACGTCAGTGTCAAATAGACGACGTCAGTGTCAAATAAAACTAAACAATCTACAGACGACGTCAGTGTCAAAAAAAACTAAACAATCTACAGACGACGTCAGTACCAAATAGAACCAAACAATGTACAGTAGATGTCAGTACCAAATAGAACCAAACAATGTACAGTAGAGGTCAGTACCAAATAGAACCAAACAATGTACATTAGATGTCAGTACCAAATAGAACCAAACAATGTACAATAGATGTCAGTACCAAATAGAACCAAACAATGTACAGTAGATGTTAGTACCAAATAGAACCAAACAATGTACAGTAGATGTTAGTACCAAATAGAACCAAACAATGTACAGTAGAGGTCAGTACCAAATAGAACCAAACAATGTACAGACGATGTCAGTGTCAAATAAAACCAAACAATGTACAGACGACGTCAGTGTCAAATAAAACTAAACAATCTACAGACGACGTCAGTACCAAATAGAACCAAACAATGTACAGTAGAGGTCAGGGTCAAATAGAACCAAACACTGTACAGATGACGTCAGTACCAAATAGAACCAAACAATGTACAGACGACGTCAGTACCAAATAGAACCAAACAATGTACAGACGACGTCAGTACCAAATAGAACCAAACAATGTACAGTAGAGGTCATTACCAAATAGAACCAAACAATGTACAGACGACGTCAGTGTCAACTAGGACTAAACATGTAGAGTCGATGAGACCAAACAATGTACAGTAGAGGTCAGTACCAAAAAGACCCAAACAATGTACAGTAGAGGTCAGTACCAAATAGACCCAAACAATGTACAGTAGAGGTCAGTACCAAATAGACCCAAACAATGTACAGTAGAGGTCAGTACCAAATAGAACCAAACAATGTACAGACGACGTCAGTACCAAATAGAACCAAACAATGTACAGACGACGTCAGTACCAAATAGAACCAAACAATGTACAGTAGAGGTCAGTACCAAATAGAACCAAACAATGTACAGACGATGTCAGTGTCAAATAGAACCAAACAATGTACAGACGACGTCAGTACCAAATAGAACCAAACAATGTACAGACGACGTCAGTGTCAACTAGGACTAAACATGTAGAGTCGATGAGACCAAACAATGTACAGTAGAGGTCAGTACCAAATAGAACCAAACAATGTACAGACGACGTCAGTACCAAATAGAACCAAACAATGTACAGACGACGTCAGTACCAAATAGAACCAAACAATGTACAGTAGAGGTCATTACCAAATAGAACCAAACAATGTACAGTAGAGGTCAGTACCAAATAGAACCAAACAATGTACAGACGACGTCAGTGTCAAATAGAACCAAACAATGTACAGACGACGTCAGTGTCAAATAGAACCAAACAATGTACAGTAGAGGTCAGTACCAAATAGACCCAAACAATGTACAGTAGAGGTCAGTACCAAATAGAACCAAACAATGTACAGACGACGTCAGTGTCAACTAGGACTAAACATGTAGAGTCGATGAGACCAAACAATGTACAGTAGAGGTCAGTACCAAATAGACCCAAACAATGTACAGTAGAGGTCAGTACCAAATAGACCCAAACAATGTACAGTAGAGGTCAGTACCAAATAGACCCAAACAATGTACAGTAGAGGTCAGTACCAAATAGAACCAAACAATGTACAGACGACGTCAGTACCAAATAGAAGCAAACAATGTACAGTAGAGGTCAGTACCAAATAGAACCAAACAATGTACAGTAGAGGTCAGTACCAAATAGAACCAAACAATGTACAGTAGAGGTCAGTACCAAATAGAACCAAACAATGTACAGACGACAATGTACAGTAGAGGTCAGTACCAAAAAGAACCAAACAATGTTCAGACGACGTCAGTGTCAAATAGAACCAAACAATATACAGTCGATATCAGTGTCAAATAGAACCAAACAATGTACAGACGACGTCAGTGTCAAATAGAACTAAACAATCTACAGACGACGTCAGTGTCAAATAAAACTAAACAATCTACAGACGACGTCAGTGTCAAATAAAACTAAACAATCTACAGACGACGTCAGTACCAAATAGAACCAAACAATGTACAGTAGATGTCAGTACCAAATAGAACCAAACAATGTACAGTAGAGGTCAGTACCAAATAGAACCAAACAATGTACAGTAGATGTCAGTACCAAATAGAACCAAACAATGTACAGTAGATGTCAGTACCAAATAGAACCAAACAATGTACAGTAGATGTTAGTACCAAATAGAACCAAACAATGTACAGTAGATGTTAGTACCAAATAGAACCAAACAATGTACAGTAGAGGTCAGTACCAAATAGAACCAAACAATGTACAGACGACGTCAGTGCCAAATAGAACTAAACAATCTACAGACGACGTCAGTGTCAAATAAAACTAAACAATCTAAAGACGACGTCAGTACCAAATAGAACCAAACAATGTACAGTAGAGGTCAGTACCAAATAGAACCAAACAATGTACAGACGATGTCAGTGTCAAATAAAACCAAACAATGTACAGACGACGTCAGTGTCAAATAAAACTAAACAATCTACAGACGACGTCAGTACCAAATAGAACCAAACAATGTACAGTAGAGGTCAGGGTCAAATAGAACCAAACACTGTACAGATGACGTCAGTACCAAATAGAACCAAACAATGTACAGACGACGTCAGTACCAAATAGAACCAAACAATGTACAGACGACGTCAGTGTCAACTAGGACTAAAAATGTAGAGTCGATGAGACCAAATAATGTACAGTAGAGGTCAGTACCAAATAGAACCAAACAATGTACAGTAGAGGTCAGTACCAAATAGACCCAAACAATGTACAGACGACGTCAGTACCAAATAGAACCAAACAATGTACAGACGACGTCAGTACCAAATAGAACCAAACAATGTACAGACGACGTCAGTACCAAATAGAACCAAACAATGTACAGTAGAGGTCAGGGTCAAATAGAACCAAACAATGTACAGAGGACGTCAGTACCAAATAGAACCAAACAATGTACAGACGACGTCAGTGCCAAATAGAACCAAACAATGTACAGTAGAGGTCAGTACCAAATAGAACCAAACAATGTACAGACGACGTCAGTACCAAATAGAACCAAACAATGTACAGACGATGTCAGTGTCAACTAGGACTAAAAATGTAGAGTCGATGAGACCAAACAATGTACAGTAGAGGTCAGTATCAAATAGAACCAAACAATGTACAGACGATGTCAGTGTCAACTAGGACTAAAAATGTAGAGTCGATGAGACCAAACAATGTACAGTAGATGTCAGTACCAAATAGAACCAAAAAATGTACAGAGGACGTCAGTACCAAATAGAACCAAACAATGTACAGACGACGTCAGTGCCAAATAGAACCAAACAATGTACAGTAGAGGTCAGTACCAAATAGAACCAAACAATGTACAGTAGAGGTCAGTACCAAATAGAACCAAACAATGTACAGTAGAGGTCAGTACCAAATAGTACCAAACAATGTACAGTAGAGGTCAGTACCAAATAGAACCAAACAATGTACAGTAGAGGTCAGTACCAAATAGAACCAAACAATGTACAGAGGACGTCAGTACCAAATAGAACCAAACAATGTACAGACGATGTCAGTGTCAAATAGAACCAAACAATGTACAGACGACGTCAGTACCAAATAGAACCAAACAATGTACAGACGACGTCAGTGTCAACTAGGACTAAACATGTAGGGTCGATGAGACCAAACAATGTACAGTAGAGGTCAGTACCAAATAGACCCAAACAATGTACAGTAGAGGTCAGTACCAAATAGACCCAAACAATGTACAGTAGAGGTCAGTACCAAATAGAACCAAACAATGTACAGACGACGTCAGTACAAAATAGAACCAAACAATGTACAGTAGATGTCAGTACCAAATAGAACCAAACAATGTACAGTAGAGGTCAGTACCAAATAGAACCAAACAATGTACAGTAGAGGTCAGTACCAAATAGAACCAAAAAATGTACAGACGATGTCAGTACCAAATAGACCCAAACAATGTACAGACGACGTCAGTACCAAATAGACCCAAACAATGTACAGACGACGTCAGTACCAAATAGAACCAAACAATGTACAGACGACGTTAGTACCAAATAGAACCAAACAATGTACAGTAGAGGTCATTACCAAATAGAACCAAACAATGTACAGTAGAGGTCAGTACCAAATAGAACCAAACAATGTACAGACGACGTCAGTGTCAAATAGAACCAAACAATGTACAGACGACGTCAGTGTCAAATAGAACCAAACAATGTACAGTAGAGGTCAGTACCAAATAGAACCAAACAATGTACAGTAGAGGTCAGTACCAAATAGAACCAAACAATGTACAGTAGAGGTCAGTACCAAATAGAACCAAACAATCTACAGTAGAGGTCAGTACCAAATAGAACCAAACAATGTACAGTAGAGGTCAGTACCAAATAGAACCAAACAATGTACAGTAGAGGTCAGTACCAAATAGACCCAAACAATGTACAGTAGAGGTCAGTACCAAATAGACCCAAACAATGTACAGTAGAGGTCAGTACCAAATAGACCCAAACAATGTACAGTAGAGGTCAGTACCAAATAGAACAAAACAATGTACAGACGACGTCAGTACCAAATAGAACCAAACAATGTACAGTAGAGGTCAGTACCAAATAGAACCAAACAATGGTCAGACGACCTCAGTGTCAACTAGGACTAAAAATGTAGAGTCGAAGAGACCAAACAATGTACAGTAGAGGTCAGTACCAAATAGAACCAAACAATGTACAGTAGAGGTCAGTACCAAATAGAACCAAACAATGTACAGACGACGTCAGTGTCAACTAGGACTAAACATGTAGAGTCGATGAGACCAAACAATGTACAGTAGAGGTCAGTACCAAATAGAACCAAACAATGTACAGTAGAGGTCAGTACCAAATAGAACCAAACAATGGTCAGACGATGTCAGTGTCAACTAGGACTAAAAATGTAGAGTCGATGAGACCAAACAATGTACAGTAGATGTCAGTACCAAATAGACCCAAACAATGTACAGAGGACGTCAGTACCAAATAGAACCAAAAAATGTACAGAGGACGTTAGTACCAAATAGAACCAAACAATGTACAGACGACGTCAGTGCCAAATAGAACCAAACAATGTACAGTAGAGGTCAGTACCAAATAGAACCAAACAATGTACAGTAGAGGTTAGTACCAAATAGAACCAAACAATGTACAGTAGAGGTCAGTACCAAATAGTACCAAACAATGTACAGTAGAGGTCAGTACCAAATAGAACCAAACAATGTACAGTAGAGGTCAGTACCAAATAGAACCAAACAATGTACAAACGACGTCAGTGTCAACCAGGACTAAACATGTAGAGTCGATGAGACCAAACAATGTACAGTAGAGGTCAGTACCAAATAGACCCAAACAATGTACAGTAGAGGTCAGTACCAAATAGACCCAAACAATGTACAGTAGAGGTCAGTACCAAATAGACCCAAACAATGTACAGTAGAGGTCAGTACCAAATAGACCCAAACAATGTACAGTAGAGGTCAGTACCAAATAGACCCAAACAATGTACAGTAGAGGTCAGTACCAAATAGAACAAAACAATGTACAGACGACGTCAGTACCAAATAGAACCAAACAATGTACAGTAGAGGTCAGTACCAAATAGAACCAAACAATGGTCAGACGACCTCAGTGTCAACTAGGACTAAAAATGTAGAGTCGATGAGACCAAATAATGTACAGTAGAGGTCAGTACCAAATAGAACCAAACAATGTACAGACGATGTCAGTGTCAACTAGGACTAAAAATGTAGAGTCGATGAGACCAAACAATGTACAGTAGAGGTCAGTACCAAATAGAACCAAACAATGGTCAGACGATGTCAGTGTCAACTAGGACTAAAAATGTATAGTCGATGAGACCAAACAATGTACAGTAGAGGTCAGTACCAAATAGAGCCAAACAATTTACAGACGGCGTTAGTACCAAACCAAACAATAGACAGTCGATGTCAATGTCAAATAGAACCAAACAATGTACAGTAGAGGTCAGTGTCAACTAGGACTAAAAATGTAGAGTCGATGAGACCAAATAATGTACAGTAGAGGTCAGTACTATATAGAACCAAACAATGTACAGACGACGTCAGTGTCAACTAGGACTAAAATGTAGAGTCGATGAGACCAAATAATGTACAGTAGAGGTCAGTACCAAATAGAACCAAACAATGTACAGTAGAGGTCAGTACGAAATAGAACCAAACAATGTACAGTAGAGGTCAGTACCAAATAGAACCAAACAATGTACAGACGATGTCAGTGTCAACTAGGACTAAAAATGTAGCGTCGATAAGACCAAACAATGTACAGTAGAGGTCAGTACCAAATAGAACCAAACAATGTACAGACGATGTCAGTGTCAACTAGGACTAACAATGTAGCGTCGATGAGACCAAACAATGTACAGTAGAGGTCAGTACCAAATAGAACCAAACAATGTACAGACGATGTCAGTGTCAACTAGGACTAAAAATGTAGAGTCGATGAGACCAAACAATGTACAGTAGAGGTCAGTACCAAATAGAACCAAACAATGGTCAGACGATGTCAGTGTCAACTAGGACTAAAAATTTAGAGTCGATGAGACCAAACAATGTACAGACGAGGTCAGTGTCAACTAGGACTAAAAATGTAGAGTCGATGAGACCAAATAATGTTCAGTAGAGGTCAGTACCAAATAGAAACAAACAATGTACAGACGATGTCAGTGTCAACTAGGACTAAAAATGTAGAGTCGATGAGACCAAACAATGTACAGTAGAGGTCAGTACCAAATAGAACCAAACAATGTACAGACGACGTCAGTGTCAACTAGGACTAAAAATGTAGAGTTGATAAGACCAAACAATGTACAGTAGAGGTCAGTACCAAATAAAACCAAACAATGTACAGTAGAGGTCAGTACCAAATAAAACCAAACAATGTACAGTAGAGGTCAGTACCAAATAGAACCAAACAATGGTCAGACGATGTCCGTGTCAACTTGGACTAAAAATGTAGAGTCGATGAGACCAAATAATGTACAGTAGAGGTCAGTATCAAATAGAACCAAATAATGTACAGTAGAGGTCAGTATCAAATAGAACCAAACAATGTACAGACGATGTCAGTGTCAACTAGGAATAAAAATGTAGAGTCGATGAGAACAAATAATGTACAGAAGAGGTCAGTACCAAATAGAACCAAACAATGTACAGACGATGTCAGTGTCAACTAGGACTAAAAATGTAGAGTCGATGAGACCAAACAATGTACAGTAGAGGTCAGTGTCAAAAAGAACCAAACAATGTTAAGTCGACGTCAGTGTCAAATAGAACCAAACAGTGTACAGACGAGGTCAGTGTCAACTAGGACTAAAAATGTAGAGTCGATGAGACCAAATAATGTACAGTAGAGGTCAGTACCTAATAGAACCAAACAATGTACAGTAGAGGTCAGTACGAAATAGAACCAAACAATGTACAGTAGAGGTCAGTACCAAATAGAACCAAACAATGTACAGACGATGTCAGTGTCAACTAGGACTAAAAATGTAGCGTCGATAAGACCAAACAATGTACAGTAGAGGTCAGTACCAAATAGAACCAAACAATGGTCAGACGATGTCAGTGTCAACTAGGACTAAAAATGTAGCGTCGATGAGACCAAACAATGTACAGTAGAAGTCAGTACCAAATAGAACCAAACAATGTACAGACGATGTCAGTGTCAACTAGGACTAAAAATGTAGAGTCGATGAGACCAAACAATGTACAGTAGAGGTCAGTACCAAATAGAACCAAACAATGGTCAGACGATGTCAGTGTCAACTAGGACTAAAATGTATAGTCGATGAGACCAAACAATGTACAGTAGAGGTCAGTACCAAATAGAGCCAAACAATGTACAGACGGCGTTAGTACCAAACCAAACAATATACAGTCGATGTCAATGTCAAATAGAACCAAACAATGTACAGTAGAGGTCAGTGTCAACTAGGACTAAAAATTTAGAGTCGATGAGACCAAATAATGTACAGTAGAGGTCAGTACTATATAGAACCAAACAATGTACAGACGACGTCAGTGTCAACTAGGACTAAAATGTAGAGTCGATGAGACCAAATAATGTACAGTAGAGGTCAGTACTAAATAGAACCAAATAATGTACAGTAGAGGTCAGTACCAAATAGAACCAAACAATGTACAGACGATGTCAGTGTCAACTAGGACAAAAATGTAGAGTCGATGAGACCAAACAATGTACAGTAGAGGTCAGTACCACATAGAACCAAACAATGGTCAGACGATGTCAGTGTCAACTAGGACTAAAAATGTATAGTCGATGAGACCAAACAATGTACAGTAGAGGTCAGTACCAAATAGAGCCAAACAATTTACAGACGGCGTTAGTACCAAACCAAACAATATACAGTCGATGTCAATGTCAAATAGAACCAAACAATGTACAGTAGAGGTCAGTGTCAACTAGGACTAAAAATGTAGAGTCGATGAGACCAAATAATGTACAGTAGAGGTCAGTACTATATAGAACCAAACAATGTACAGACGACGTCAGTGTCAACTAGGACTAAAATGTAGAGTCGATAAGACCAAATAATGTACAGTAGAGGTCAGTACTAAATAGAACCAAATAATGTACAGTAGAGGTCAGTACCAAATAGAACCAAACAATGTACAGACGATGTCAGTGTCAACTAGGACTAAAAATGTAGAGTCGATGAGACCAAACAATGTACAGTAGAGGTCAGTACCAAATAAAACCAAACAATGTACAGTAGAGGTCAGTACCAAATAGAACCAAACAATGGTCAGACGATGTCCGTATCAACTTGGACTAAAAATGTAGAGTCGATGAGACCAAATAATGTACAGTAGAGGTCAGTATCAAATAGAACCAAATAATGTACAGTAGAGGTCAGTATCAAATAGAACCAAACAATGTACAGACGATGTCAGTGTCAACTAGGACTAAAAATGTTGAGTCGATGAGACCAAACAATGTACAGAAGAGGTCAGTACAAATAGAACCAAACAATGTACAGTAGAGGTCAGTGTCAACTAGAACTAAAAATGTAGAGTCGATGAGACCAAATAATGTTCAGTAGAGGTCAGTACCAAATAGAACCAAACAATGTACAGACGATGTCAGTGTCAACTAGGACTAAAAATTTAGAGTCGATGAGACCAAACAATGTACAGTAGAGGTCAGTGTCAAAAAGAACCAAACAATGTACAGACGAGGTCAGTGTCAACTAGGACTAAAAATATAGAGTCGATGAGACCAAATAATGTTCAGTAGAGGTCAGTACCAAATAGAAACAAACAATGTACAGACGATGTCAGTGTCAACTAGGACTAAAAATGTAGAGTCGATGGGACCAAACAATGTACAGTAGAGGTCAGTACCAAATGGAACCAAACAATGTACAGACGACGTCAGTGTCAAATAGGACTAAAAATGTAGAGTTGACAAGACCAAACAATGTACAGTAGAGGTCAGTACCAAATAAGACCAAACAATGTACAGTAGAGGTCAGTACCAAATAAAACCAAACAATGTACAGTAGAGGTCAGTACCAAATAGAACCAAACAATGGTCAGACGATGTCCGTGTCAACTAGGACTAAAAATGTAGAGTCGATGAGACCAAATAATGTACAGTAGAGGTCAGTATCAAATAGAACCAAATAATGTACAGTAGAGGTCAGTATCAAATAGAACCAAACAATGTACAGACGATGTCAGTGTCAACTAGGAATAAAAATGTAGAGTCGATGAGAGCAAATAATGTACAGTAGAGGTCAGTACCAAATAGAACCAAACAATGTACAGACGATGTCAGTGTCAACTAGGACTAAAAATGTAGAGTCGATGAGACCAAACAATGTAGAGTAGAGGTCAGTGTCAAAAAGAACCAAACAATGTTAAGTCGACGTCAGTGTCAAATAGAACCAAACAATGTACAGACGAGGTCAGTGTCAACTAGGACTAAAAATGTAGAGTCGATGAGACCAAATAATGTACAGTAGAGGTCAGTACCTAATAGAACCAAACAATGTACAGTAGAGGTCAGTACGAAATAGAACCAAACAATGTACAGTAGAGGTCAGTACCAAATAGAACCAAACAATGTACAGACGATGTCAGTGTCAACAAGGACTAAAAATGTAGCGTCGATAAGACCAAACAATGTACAGTAGAGGTCAGTACCAAATAGAACCAAACAATGGTCAGACGATGTCAGTGTCAACTAGGACTAAAAATGTAGCGTCGATGAGACCAAACAATGTACAGTAGAGGTCACTACCAAATAGAACCAAACAATGTACAGACGATGTCAGTGTCAACTAGGACTAAAAATGTAGAGTCGATGAGACCAAACAATGTACAGTAGAGGTCAGTACCAAATAGAACCAAACAATGGTCAGACGGCGTTAGTACCAAACCAAACAATATACAGTCGATGTCAATGTCAAATAGAACCAAACAATGTACAGTAGAGGTCAGTGTCAACTAGGACTAAAAATGTAGAGTGGATGAGACCAAATAATGTACAGCAGAGGTCAGTACTATATAGAACCAAACAATGTACAGACGACGTCAGTGTCAACTAGGACTAAAAATGTAGAGTCGATGAGACCAAATAATGTACAGTAGAGGTCAGTACCAAATAGAACCAAACAATGTACAGTAGAGGTCAGTACCAAATAGAACCAAACAATGTACAGACGACGTCAGTGTCAAGTAGGACTAAAAATGTAGAGTCGATGAGACCAAATAATGTACAGTAGAGGTCAGTACTAAATAGAACCAAATAATGTAAAGTAGAGGTCAGTACCAAATAGAACCAAACAATGTACAGACGATGTCAGTGTCAACTAGGACTAAAAATGTAGAGTCGATGAGACCAAACAATGTACAGTAGAGGTCAGTACCAAATAAAACCAAACAATGTACAGTAGAGGTCAGTACCAAATAGAACCAAACAATTGTCAGACGATGTCCGTGTCAACTTGGACTAAAAATGTAGAGTCGATGAGACCAAATAATGTACAGTAGAGGTCAGTATCAAATAGAACCAAATAATGTACAGTAGATGTCAGTATCAAATAGAACCAAACAATGTACAGACGATGTCAGTGTCAACTAGGACTAAAAATGTTGAGTCGATGAGACCAAACAATGTACAGTAGAGGTCAGTACAAATAGAACCAAACAATGTACAGTAGAGGTCAGTGTCAACTAGGACTAAAAATGTAGAGGTCAGTACCAAATAGAACCAAACAATGTACAGTAGAGGTCAGTACCAAATAGAACCAAACAATGTACAGACGACGTCAGTGTCAAATAAAACTAAACAATCTACAGACGACGTCAGTGTCAAATAGAACCAAACAATGTACAGATGACGTCAGTACCAAATAGAACCAAACAATGTACAGTAGAGGTCAGTACCAAATAGAACCAAACAATGTACAGTAGAGGTCAGTACCAAATAGAACCAAACAATGTACAGACGACGTCAGTGTCAAATAAAACTAAACAATCTACAGACGACGTCAGTGTCAAATAGAACCAAACAATGTACAGTAGAGGTCAGTACCAAATAGAACCAAACAATGTACAGTAGATGTCAGTACCAAATAGACCCAAACAATGTACAGAGGACGTCAGTACCAAATAGAACCAAAAAATGTACAGAGGACGTTAGTACCAAATAGAACCAAACAATGTACAGACGACGTCAGTGCCAAATAGAACCAAACAATGTACAGTAGAGGTCAGTACCAAATAGAACCAAACAATGTACAGTAGAGGTCAGTACCAAATAGAACCAAACAATGTACAGTAGAGGTCAGTACCAAATAGTACCCAACAATGTACAGTAGAGGTCAGTACCAAATAGAACCAAAAAATTTACAGAGGAAGTCAGTACCAAATAGAACCAAACAATGTACAGACGACGTCAGTGTCAAATAGAACCAAACAATGTACAGTAGAGGTCAGTACCAAATAGACCCAAACAATGTACAGTAGAGGTCAGTACCAAATAGAACCAAACAATGTACAGACGACGTCAGTGTCAACTAGGACTAAACATGTAGAGTCGATGAGACCAAACAATGTACAGACGATGTCAGTACCAAATAGAACCAAACAATGTACAGTAGAGGTCAGTACCAAATAGAACCAAACAATGTACAGTAGATGTCAGTACCAAATAGAACCAAACAATGTACAGTAGAGGTCAGTACCAAATAGAACAAAACAATGTACAGACGACGTCAGTACCAAATAGAACCAAACAATGTACAGACGACGTCAGTGCCAAATAGAACCAAACAATGTACAGTAGAGGTCAGTACCAAATAGAACCAAACAATGTACAGTAGAGGTCAGTACCAAATAGAACCAAACAATGTACAGTAGAGGTCAGTACCAAATAGAACCAAACAATGTACAGTAGAGGTCAGTACCAAATAGAACCAAACAATGTACAGTAGAGGTCAGTACCAAATAGAACCAAACAATGTACAGTAGAGGTCAGTACCAAATAGACCCAAACAATGTACAGTAGAGGTCAGTACCAAATAGACCCAAACAATGTACAGTAGAGGTCAGTACCAAATAGAACCAAACAATGTACAGTAGAGGTCAGTACCAAATAGAACCAAACAATGTACAAACGACGTCAGTGTCAACTAGGACTAAACATGTAGGGTCGATGAGACCAAACAATGTACAGTAGAGGTCAGTACCAAATAGAACCAAACAATGTACAGTAGAGGTCAGTACCAAATAGAACCAAACAATGTACAGTAGACGTCAGTACCAAATAGAACCAAACAATGTACAAACGACGTCAGTGTCAACTAGGACTAAACATGTAGAGTCGATGAGACCAAACAATGTACAGTAGAGGTCAGTACCAAATAGAACAAAACAATGTACAGACGACGTCAGTACCAAATAGAACCAAACAATGTACAGACGACGTCAGTGCCAAATAGAACCAAACAATGTACAGTAGAGGTCAGTACCAAATAGAACCAAACAATGTACAGTAGAGGTCAGTACCAAATAGACCCAAACAATGTACAGACGACGTCAGTACCAAATAGACCCAAACAATGTACAGAGGACGTCAGTACCAAATAGAACCAAACAATGTACAGTAGAGGTCAGTACCAAATAGACCCAAACAATGTACAGTAGAGGTCAGTACCAAATAGACCCAAACAATGTACAGTAGAGGTCAGTACCAAATAGACCCAAACAATGTACAGTAGAGGTCAGTACCAAATAGACCCAAACAATGTACAGTAGAGGTCAGTACCAAATAGAACAAAACAATGTACAGACGACGTCAGTACCAAATAGAACCAAACAATGTACAGTAGAGGTCAGTACCAAATAGAACCAAACAATGGTCAGACGACCTCAGTGTCAACTAGGACTAAAAATGTAGAGTCGATGAGACCAAATAATGTACAGTAGAGGTCAGTATCAAATAGAACCAAATAATGTACAGTAGAGGTCAGTACAAATAGAACCAACAATGTACAGTAGAGGTCAGTGTCAACTAGGACTAAAAATGTAGAGTCGATGAGACCAAATAGTGTTCAGTAGAGGTCAGTACCAGATAGAACCAAACAATGTACAGACGATGTCAGTGTCAACTAGGACTAAAAATTTAGAGTCGATGAGACCAAACAATGTACAGTAGAGGTCAGTGTAAAAAAAAATCAAACAATGTACAGACGAGGTCAGTGTCAACTAGGACTAAAAATGTAGAGTCGATGAGACCAAATAATGTTCAGTAGAGGTCAGTACCAAATAGAAACAAACAATGTACAGACGATGTCAGTGTCAACTAGGACTAAAAATGTAGAGTCGATGAGACCAAACAATGTACAGTAGAGGTCAGTACCAAATAGAACCAAACAATGTACAGACGACGTCAGTGTCAACTAGGACTAAAAATGTAGAGTTGATAAGACCAAACAATGTACAGTAGAGGTCAGTACCAAATAAGACCAAACAATGTACAGTAGAGGTCAGTACCAAATAGAACCAAACAATGGTCAGACGATGTCCGTGTCAACTAGGACTAAAAATGTAGCGTCGATGAGACCAAATAATGTACAGTAGAGGTCAGTATCAAATAGAACCAAATAATGTACAGTAGAGGTCAGTATCAAATAGAACCAAACAATGTACAGACGATGTCAGTGTCAACTAGGAATAAAAATGTAGAGTCGATGAGAACAAATAATGTACAGTAGAGGTCAGTACCAAATAGAACCAAACAATGTACAGACGATGTCAGTGTCAACTAGGACTAAAAATGTAGAGTCGATGAGACCAAACAATGTACAGTAGAGGTCAGTGTAAAAAAGAACCAAACAATGTTAAGTCGACGTCAGTGTCAAATAGAACCAAACAATGTACAGACGAGGTCAGTGTCAACTAGGACTAAAAAGGTAGAGTCGATGAGACCAAATAATGTACAGTAGAGGTCAGTACCTAATAGAACCAAACAATGTACAATAGAGGTCAGTACCAAATAAAACCAAACAATGTACAGTAGAGGTCAGTACCAAATAGAACCAAACAATGTTCAGACGATGTCCGTGTCAACTTGGACTAAAAATGTAGAGTCGATGAGACCAAATAATGTACAGTAGAGGTCAGTATCAAATAGAACCAAATAATGTACAGTAGAGGTCAGTATCAAATAGAACCAAACAATGTACAGTAGAGGTCAGTACCAAATAGAACCAAACAATGTACAGACGATGTCAGTGTCAACTAGGACTAAAAATGTAGAGTCGATGAGACCAAACAATGTACAGTAGAGGTCAGTGTCAAAAAGAACCAAACAATGTTAAGTCGACGTCAGTGTCAAATAGAACCAAACAATGTACAGACGAGGTCAGTGTCAACTAGGACTAAAAATGTAGTCGATGAGACCAAATAATGTACAGTAGAGGTCAGTACCTAATAGAACCAAACAATGTACAGTAGAGGTCAGAACGAAATAGAACCAAACAATGTACAGTAGAGGTCAGTACCAAATAGAACCAAACAATGTACAGACGATGTCAGTGTCAACTAGGACTAAAAATGTAGCGTCGATAAGACCAAACAATGTACAGTAGAGGTCAGTACCAAATAGAACCAAACAATGGTCAGACGATGTCAGTGTCAACTAGGACTAAAAATGTAGCGTCGATGAGACCAAACAATGTACAGTAGAAGTCAGTACCAAATAGAACCAAACAATGTACAGACGATGTCAGTGTCAACTAGGACTAAAAATGTAGAGTCGATGAGACCAAACAATGTACAGTAGAGGTCAGTACCAAATAGAACCAAACAATGGTCAGACGATGTCAGTGTCAACTAGGACTAAAAATGTATAGTCGATGAGACCAAACAATGTACAGTAGAGGTCAGTACCAAATAGAGCCAAACAATGTACAGACGGCGTTAGTACCAAACCAAACAATATACAGTCGATGTCAATGTCAAATAGAACCAAACAATGTACAGTAGAGGTCAGTGTCAACTAGGACTAAAAATGTAGAGTCGATGAGACCAAATAATGTACAGTAGAGGTCAGTACTATATAGAACCAAACAATGTACAGACGACGTCAGTGTCAACTAGGACTAAAATGTAGAGTCGATGAGACCAAATAATGTACAGTAGAGGTCAGTACTAAATAGAACCAAATAATGTACAGTAGAGGTCAGTACCAAATAGAACCAAACAATGTACAGACGATGTCAGTGTCAACTAGGACTAAAAATGTAGAGTCGATGAGACCAAATAATGTACAGTAGAGGTCAGTACCAAATAGAACCAAACAATGGTCAGACGATGTCAGTGTCAACTAGGACTAAAAATGTATAGTCGATGAGACCAAACAATGTACAGTAGAGGTCAGTACCAAATAGAGCCAAACAATTTACAGACGGCGTTAGTACCAAACCAAACAATATACAGTCGATGTCAATGTCAAATAGAACCAAACAATGTACAGTAGAGGTCAGTGTCAACTAGGACTAAAAATGTAGAGTCGATGAGACCAAATAATGTACAGTAGAGGTCAGTACTATATAGAACCAAACAATGTACAGACGACGTCAGTGTCAACTAGGAATAAAATGTAGAGTCGATGAGACCAAATAATGTACAGTAGAGGTCAGTACCTAATAGAACCAAACAATGTACAGTAGAGGTCAGTACGAAATAGAACCAAACAATGTACAGTAGAGGTCAGTACCAAATAGAACCAAACAATGTACAGACGATGTCAGTGTCAACTAGGACTAAAAATGTAGCGTCGATAAGACCAAACAATGTACAGTAGAGGTCAGTACCAAATAGAACCAAACAATGGTCAGACGATGTCAGTGTCAACTAGGACTAACAATGTAGCGTCGATGAGACCAAACAATGTACAGTAGAGGTCAGTACCAAATAGAACCAAACAATGTACAGACGATGTCAGTGTCAACTAGGACTAAAAATGTAGAGTCGATGAGACCAAACAATGTACAGTAGAGGTCAGTACCAAATAGAACCAAACAATGGTCAGACGATGTCAGTGTCAACTAGGACTAAAAATTTAGAGTCGATGAGACCAAACAATGTACAGACGAGGTCAGTGTCAACTAGGACTAAAAATGTAGAGTCGATGAGACCAAATAATGTTCAGTAGAGGTCAGTACCAAATAGAAACAAACAATGTACATACGATGTCAGTGTCAACTAGGACTAAAAATGTTGAGTCGATGAGACCAAACAATGTACAGAAGAGGTCAGTACAAATAGAACCAAACAATGTACAGTAGAGGTCAGTGTCAACTAGGACTAAAAATGTAGAGTCGATGAGACCAAATAATGTTCAGTAGAGGTCAGTACCAAATAAGACCAAACAATGTACAGTAGAGGTCAGTACCAAATAAAACCAAACAATGTACAGTAGAGGTCAGTACCAAATAGAACCAAACAATGGTCAGACGATGTCCGTGTCAACTTGGACTAAAAATGTAGAGTCGATGAGACCAAATAATGTACAGTAGAGGTCAGTACCAAATAGAACCAAACAATGGTCAGACGATGTCAGTGTCAACTAGGACTAAAAATTTAGAGTCGATGAGACCAAACAATGTACAGACGAGGTCAGTGTCAACTAGGACTAAAAATGTAGAGTCGATGAGACCAAATAATGTACAGTAGAGGTCAGTATCAAATAGAACCAAACAATGTACAGACGATGTCAGTGTCAACTAGGAATAAAAATGTAGAGTCGATGAGAACAAATAATGTACAGAAGAGGTCAGTACCAAATAGAACCAAACAATGTACAGACGATGTCAGTGTCAACTAGGACTAAAAATGTAGAGTCGATGAGACCAAACAATGTACAGTAGAGGTCAGTGTCAAAAAGAACCAAACAATGTTAAGTCGACGTCAGTGTCAAATAGAACCAAACAATGTACAGACGAGGTCAGTGTCAACTAGGACTAAAAATGTAGAGTCGATGAGACCAAATAATGTACAGTAGAGGTCAGTACCTAATAGAACCAAACAATGTACAGTAGAGGTCAGTACGAAATAGAACCAAACAATGTACAGTAGAGGTCAGTGTCAACTAGGACTAAAAATGTAGAGTCGATGAGACCAAATAATGTTCAGTAGAGGTCAGTACCAAATAAGACCAAACAATGTACAGTAGAGGTCAGTACCAAATAAAACCAAACAATGTACAGTAGAGGTCAGTACCAAATAGAACCAAACAATGGTCAGACGATGTCCGTGTCAACTTGGACTAAAAATGTAGAGTCGATGAGACCAAATAATGTACAGTAGAGGTCAGTACCAAATAGAACCAAACAATGGTCAGACGATGTCAGTGTCAACTAGGACTAAAAATTTAGAGTCGATGAGACCAAACAATGTACAGACGAGGTCAGTGTCAACTAGGACTAAAAATGTAGAGTCGATGAGACCAAATAATGTACAGTAGAGGTCAGTATCAAATAGAACCAAACAATGTACAGACGATGTCAGTGTCAACTAGGAATAAAAATGTAGAGTCGATGAGAACAAATAATGTACAGAAGAGGTCAGTACCAAATAGAACCAAACAATGTACAGACGATGTCAGTGTCAACTAGGACTAAAAATGTAGAGTCGATGAGACCAAACAATGTACAGTAGAGGTCAGTGTCAAAAAGAACCAAACAATGTTAAGTCGACGTCAGTGTCAAATAGAACCAAACAATGTACAGACGAGGTCAGTGTCAACTAGGACTAAAAATGTAGAGTCGATGAGACCAAATAATGTACAGTAGAGGTCAGTACCTAATAGAACCAAACAATGTACAGTAGAGGTCAGTACGAAATAGAACCAAACAATGTACAGTAGAGGTCAGTACCAAATAGAACCAAACAATGTACAGACGATGTCAGTGTCAACTAGGACTAAAAATGTAGCGTCGATAAGACCAAACAATGTACAGTAGAGGTCAGTACCAAATAGAACCAAACAATGGTCAGACGATGTCAGTGTCAACTAGGACTAAAAATGTAGCGTCGATGAGACCAAACAATGTACAGTAGAAGTCAGTACCAAATAGAACCAAACAATGTACAGACGATGTCAGTGTCAACTAGGACTAAAAATGTAGAGTCGATGAGACCAAACAATGTACAGTAGAGGTCAGTACCAAATAGAACCAAACAATGGTCAGACGATGTCAGTGTCAACTAGGACTAGAAATGTATAGTCGATGAGACCAAACAATGTACAGTAGAGGTCAGTACCAAATAGAGCCAAACAATGTACAGACGGCGTTAGTACCAAACCAAACAATATACAGTCGATGTCAATGTCAAATCGAACCAAACAATGTACAGTAGAGGTCAGTGTCAACTAGGACTAAAAATGTAGAGTCGATGAGACCAAATAATGTACAGTAGAGGTCAGTACTATATAGAACCAAACAATGTACAGACGACGTCAGTGTCAACTAGGACTAAAATGTAGAGTCGATGAGACCAAATAATGTACAGTAGAGGTCAGTACTAAATAGAACCAAATAATGTACAGTAGAGGTCAGTACCAAATAGAACCAAACAATGTACAGACGATGTCAGTGTCAACTAGGACTAAAAATGTAGAGTCGATGAGACCAAACAATGTACAGTAGAGGTCAGTACCAAATAGAACCAAACAATGGTCAGACGATGTCAGTGTCAACTAGGACTAAAAATGTATAGTCGATGAGACCAAACAATGTACAGTAGAGGTCAGTACCAAATAGAGCCAAACAATTTACAGACGGCGTTAGTACCAAACCAAACAATATACAGTCGATGTCAATGTCAAATAGAACCAAACAATGTACAGTAGAGGTCAGTGTCAACTAGGACTAAAAATGTAGAGTCGATGAGACCAAATAATGTACAGTAGAGGTCAGTACTATATAGAACCAAACAATGTACAGACGACGTCAGTGTCAACTAGGACTAAAATGTAGAGTCGATGAGACCAAATAATGTACAGTAGAGGTCAGTACCTAATAGAACCAAACAATGTACAGTAGAGGTCAGTACGAAATAGAACCAAACAATGTACAGTAGAGGTCAGTACCAAATAGAACCAAACAATGTACAGACGATGTCAGTGTCAACTAGGACTAAAAATGTAGCGTCGATAAGAAAAAACAATGTACAGTAGAGGTCAGTACCAAATAGAACCAAACAATGGTCAGACGATGTCAGTGTCAACTAGGACTAACAATGTAGCGTCGATGAGACCAAACAATGTACAGTAGAGGTCAGTACCAAATAGAACCAAACAATGTACAGACGATGTCAGTGTCAACTAGGACTAAAAATGTAGAGTCGATGAGACCAAACAATGTACAGTAGAGGTCAGTACCAAATAGAACCAAACAATGGTCAGACGATGTCAGTGTCAACTAGGACTAAAAATTTAGAGTCGATGAGACCAAATAATGTTCAGTAGAGGTCAGTACCAAATAGAAACAAACAATGTACATACGATGTCAGTGTCAACTAGGACTAAAAATGTTGAGTCGATGAGACCAAACAATGTACAGAAGAGGTCAGTACAAATAGAACCAAACAATGTACAGTAGAGGTCAGTGTCAACTAGGACTAAAAATGTAGAGTCGATGAGACCAAATAATGTTCAGTAGAGGTCAGTACCAAATAAGACCAAACAATGTACAGTAGAGGTCAGTACCAAATAAAACCAAACAATGTACAGTAGAGGTCAGTACCAAATAGAACCAAACAATGGTCAGACGATGTCCGTGTCAACTTGGACTAAAAATGTAGAGTCGATGAGACCAAATAATGTACAGTAGAGGTCAGTATCAAATAGAACCAAATAATGTACAGTAGAGGTCAGTATCAAATAGAACCAAACAATGTACAGACGATGTCAGTGTCAACTAGGAATAAAAATGTAGAGTCGATGAGAACAAATAATGTACAGAAGAGGTCAGTACCAAATAGAACCAAACAATGTACAGACGATGTCAGTGTCAACTAGGACTAAAAATGTAGAGTCGATGAGACCAAACAATGTACAGTAGAGGTCAGTGTCAAAAAGAACCAAACAATGTTAAGTCGACGTCAGTGTCAAATAGAACCAAACAATGTACAGACGAGGTCAGTGTCAACTAGGACTAAAAATGTAGAGTCGATGAGACCAAATAATGTACAGTAGAGGTCAGTACCTAATAGAACCAAACAATGTACAGTAGAGGTCAGTACGAAATAGAACCAAACAATGTACAGTAGAGGTCAGTACCAAATAGAACCAAACAATGTACAGAAGATGTCAGTGTCAACTAGGACTAAAAATGTAGCGTCGATAAGACCAAACAATGTACAGTAGAGGTCAGTACCAAATAGAACCAAACAATGGTCAGACGATGTCAGTGTCAACTAGGACTAAAATGTAGAGTCGATGAGACCAAATAATGTACAGTAGAGGTCAGTACTAAATAGAACCAAATAATGTACAGTAGAGGTCAGTACCAAATAGAACCAAACAATGTACAGACGATGTCAGTGTCAACTAGGACTAAAAATGTAGAGTCGATGAGACCAAACAATGTACAGTAGAGGTCAGTACCAAATAGAACCAAACAATGGTCAGACGATGTCAGTGTCAACTAGGACTAAAAATGTATAGTCGATGAGACCAAACAATGTACAGTAGAGGTCAGTACCAAATAGAGCCAAACAATTTACAGACGGCGTTAGTACCAAACCAAACAATATACAGTCGATGTCAATGTCAAATAGAACCAAACAATGTACAGTAGAGGTCAGTGTCAACTAGGACTAAAAATGTAGAGTTGATGAGACCAAATAATGTACAGTAGAGGTCAGTACTATATAGAACCAAACAATGTACAGACGACGTCAGTGTCAACTAGGACTAAAATGTAGAGTCGATGAGACCAAATAATGTACAGTAGAGGTCAGTACCTAATAGAACCAAACAATGTACAGTAGAGGTCAGTACGAAATAGAACCAAACAATGTACAGTAGAGGTCAGTACCAAATAGAACCAAACAATGTACAGACGATGTCAGTGTCAACTAGGACTAAAAATGTAGCGTCGATAAGACCAAACAATGTACAGTAGAGGTCAGTACCAAATAGAACCAAACAATGGTCAGACGATGTCAGTGTCAACTAGGACTAACAATGTAGCGTCGATGAGACCAAACAATGTACAGTAGAGGTCAGTACCAAATAGAACCAAACAATGTACAGACGATGTCAGTGTCAACTAGGACTAAAAATGTAGAGTCGATGAGACCAAACAATGTACAGTAGAGGTCAGTACCAAATAGAACCAAACAATGTACAGACGAGGTCAGTGTCAACTAGGACTAAAAATGTAGAGTCGATGAGACCAAATAATGTTCAGTAGAGGTCAGTACCAAATAGAAACAAACAATGTACATACGATGTCAGTGTCAACTAGGACTAAAAATGTTGAGTCGATGAGACCAAACAATGTACTGAAGAGGTCAGTACAAATAGAACCAAACAATGTACAGTAGAGGTCAGTGTCAACTAGGACTAAAAATGTAGAGTCGATGAGACCAAATAATGTTCAGTAGAGGTCAGTACCAAATAAGACCAAACAATGTACAGTAGAGGTCAGTACCAAATAGAACCAAACAATGGTCAGACGATGTCCGTGTCAACTTGGACTAAAAATGTAGAGTCGATGAGACCAAATAAAGTACAGTAGAGGTCAGTATCAAATAGAACCAAATAATGTACAGTAGAGGTCAGTATCAAATAGAACCAAACAATGTACAGACGATGTCAGTGTCAACTAGGAATAAAAATGTAGAGTCGATGAGAACAAATAATGTACAGAAGAGGTCAGTACCAAATAGAACCAAACAATGTACAGACGATGTCAGTGTCAACTAGGACTAAAAATGTAGAGTCGATGAGACCAAACAATGTACAGTAGAGGTCAGTGTCAAAAAGAACCAAACAATGTTAAGTCGACGTCAGTGTCAAATAGAACCAAACAATGTACAGACGAGGTCAGTGTCAACTAGGACTAAAAATGTAGAGTCGATGAGACCAAAAAATGTACAGTAGAGGTCAGTACCTAATAGAACCAAACAATGTACAGTAGAGGTCAGTACGAAATAGAACCAAACAATGTACAGTAGAGGTCAGTACCAAATAGAACCAAACAATGTACAGAAGATGTCAGTGTCAACTAGGACTAAAAATGTAGCGTCGATAAGACCAAACAATGTACAGTAGAGGTCAGTACCAAATAGAACCAAACAATGGTTAGACGATGTCAGTGTCAACTAGGACTAAAAATGTAGCGTCGATGAGACCAAACAATGTACAGTAGAAGTCAGTACCAAATAGAACCAAACAATGTACAGACGATGTCAGTGTCAACTAGGACTAAAAATGTAGAGTCGATGAGACCAAACAATGTACAGTAGAGGTCAGTACCAAATAGAACCAAACAATGGTCAGACGATGTCAGTGTCAACTAGGACTAAAAATGTATAGTCGATGAGACCAAACAATGTACAGTAGAGGTCAGTACCAAATAGAGCCAAACAATGTACAGACGGCGTTAGTACCAAACCAAACAATATACAGTCGATGTCAATGTCAAATAGAACCAAACAATGTACAGTAGAGGTCAGTGTCAACTAGGACTAAAAATGTAGAGTCGATGAGACCAAATAATGTACAGTAGAGGTCAGTACTATATAGAACCAAACAATGTACAGACGACGTCAGTGTCAACTAGGACTAAAATGTAGAGTCGATGAGACCAAATAATGTACAGTAGAGGTCAGTACTAAATAGAACCAAATAATGTACAGTAGAGGTCAGTACCAAATAGAACCAAACAATGTACAGACGATGTCAGTGTCAACTAGGACTAAAAATGTAGAGTCGATGAGACCAAACAATGTACAGTAGAGGTCAGTACCACATAGAACCAAACAATGGTCAGACGATGTCAGTGTCAACTAGGACTAAAAATGTATAGTCGATGAGACCAAACAATGTACAGTAGAGGTCAGTACCAAATAGAGCCAAACAATTTACAGACGGCGTTAGTACCAAACCAAACAATATACAGTCGATGTCAATGTCAAATAGAACCAAACAATGTACAGTAGAGGTCAGTGTCAACTAGGACTAAAAATGTAGAGTCGATGAGACCAAATAATGTACAGTAGAGGTCAGTACTATATAGAACCAAACAATGTACAGACGACGTCAGTGTCAACTAGGACTAAAATGTAGAGTCGATGAGACCAAATAATGTACAGTAGAGGTCAGTACTAAATAGAACCAAATAATGTACAGTAGAGGTCAGTACCAAATAGAACCAAACAATGGTCAGACGATGTCCGTGTCAACTTGGACTAAAAATGTAGAGTCGATGAGACCAAATAATGTACAGTAGAGGTCAGTATCAAATAGAACCAAACAATGTACAGACGATGTCAGTGTCAACTAGGACTAAAAATGTTGAGTCGATGAGACCAAACAATATACAGAAGAGGTCAGTACAAATAGAACCAAACAATGTACAGTAGAGGTCAGTGTCAATTAGGACTAAAAATGTAGAGTCGATGAGACCAAATAATGTTCAGTAGAGGTCAGTACCAAATAAGACCAAACAATGTACAGTAGAGGTCAGTACCAAATAAAACCAAACAATGTACAGTAGAGGTCAGTACCAAATAGAACCAAACAATGGTCAGACGATGTCCGTGTCAACTTGGACTAAAAATGTAGAGTCGATGAGACCAAATAATGTACAGTAGAGGTCAGTATCAAATAGTACCAAATAATGTACAGTAGAGGTCAGTATCAAATAGAACCAAACAATGTACAGACGATGTCAGTGTCAACTAGGAATAAAAATGTAGAGTCGATGAGAACAAATAATGTACAGAAGAGGTCAGTACCAAATAGAACCAAACAATGTACAGACGATGTCAGTGTCAATTAGGACTAAAAATGTAGAGTCGATGAGACCAAACAATGTACAGTAGAGGTCAGTGTCAAAAAGAACCAAACAATGTTAAGTCGACGTCAGTGTCAAATAGAACCAAACAATGTACAGACGAGGTCAGTGTCAACTAGGACTAAAAATGTAGAGTCGATGAGACCAAATAATGTACAGTAGAGGTCAGTACCTAATAGAACCAAACAATGTACAGTAGAGGTCAGTACGAAATAGAACCAAACAATGTACAGTAGAGGTCAATACCAAATAGAACCAAACAATGTACAGACGATGTCAGTGTCAACTAGGACTAAAAATGTAGCGTCGATAAGACCAAACAATGTACAGTAGAGGTCAGTACCAAATAGAACCAAACAATGGTCAGACGATGTCAGTGTCAACTAGGACTTAAAATGTAGCGTCGATGAGACCAAACAATGTACAGTAGAAGTCAGTACCAAATAGAACCAAACAATGTACAGAAGATGTCAGTGTCAACTAGGACTAAAAATGTAGAGTCGATGAGACCAAACAATGTACAGTAGAGGTCAGTACCAAATAGAACCAAACAATGGTCAGACGATGTCAGTGTCAACTAGGACTAAAAATGTATAGTCGATGAGACCAAACAATGTACAGTAGAGGTCAGTACCAAATAGAGCCAAACAATGTACAGACGGAGTTAGTACCAAACCAAACAATATACAGTCGATGTCAATGTCAAATAGAACCAAACAATGTACAGTAGAGGTCAGTGTCAACTAGGACTAAAAATGTAGAGTCGATGAGACCAAATAATGTACAGTAGAGGTCAGTACTATATAGAACCAAACAATGTACAGACGACGTCAGTGTCAACTAGGACTAAAATGTAGAGTCGATGAGACCAAATAATGTACAGTAGAGGTCAGTACTAAATAGAACCAAATAATGTACAGTAGAGGTCAGTACCAAATAGAACCAAACAATGTACAGACGATGTCAGTGTCAACTAGGACTAAAAATGTAGAGTCGATGAGACCAAACAATGTACAGTAGAGGTCAGTACCACATAGAACCAAACAATGGTCAGACGATGTCAGTGTCAACTAGGACTAAAAATGTATAGTCGATGAGACCAAACAATGTACAGTAGAGGTCAGTACCAAATAGAGCCAAACAATTTACAGACGGCGTTATTACCAAACCAAACAATATACAGTCGATGTCAATGTCAAATAGAACCAAACAATGTACAGTAGAGGTCAGTGTCAACTAGGACTAAAAATGTAGAGTCGATGAGACCAAATAATGTACAGTAGAGGTCAGTACTATATAGAACCAAACAATGTACAGACGACGTCAGTGTCAACTAGGACTAAAATGTAGAGTCGATGAGACCAAATAATGTACAGTAGAGGTCAGTACTAAATAGAACCAAATAATGTACAGTAGAGGTCAGTACCAAATAGAACCAAACAATGTACAGACGATGTCAGTGTCAACTAGGACT
This sequence comes from Limnoperna fortunei, assembly GCA_944474755.1. Lineage (NCBI taxonomy): Eukaryota > Metazoa > Mollusca > Bivalvia > Mytilida > Modiolidae > Limnoperna > Limnoperna fortunei. Next base: position 110,325,993 of record OX104112.1, on the reverse strand, counting down.
AAAAATGTAGAGTCGATGAGACCAAACAATGTACAGTAGAGGTCAGTACCAAATAAAACCAAACAATGTACAGTAGAGGTCAGTACCAAATAGAACCAAACAATGGTCAGACGATGTCCGTGTCAACTTGGACTAAAAATGTAGAGTCGATGAGACCAAATAATGTACAGTAGAGGTCAGTATCAAATAGAACCAAATAATGTACAGTAGAGGTCAGTATCAAATAGAACCAAACAATGTACAGTAGAGGTCAGTGTCAACTAGGACTAAAAATGTAGAGTCGATGAGACCAAATAATGTTCAGTAGAGGTCAGTACCAAATAGAAACAAACAATGTACAGACGATGTCAGTGTCAACTAGGACTAAAAATGTTGAGTCGATGAGACCAAACAATGTACAGAAGAGGTCAGTACAAATAGAACCAAACAATGTACAGTAGAGGTCAGTGTCAACTAGGACTAAAAATGTAGAGTCGATGAGACCAAATAATGTTCAGTAGAGGTCAGTACCAAATAGAAACAAACAATGTACAGACGATGTCAGTGTCAACTAGGACTAAAAATGTAGAGTCGATGGGACCAAACAATGTACAGTAGAGGTCAGTACCAAATAGAACAAAACAATGTACAGACGACGTCAGTGTCAAATAGGACTAAAAATGTAGAGTTGATAAGACCAAACAATGTACAGTAGAGGTCAGTACCAAATAAGACCAAACAATGTACAGTAGAGGTCAGTACCAAATAAAACCAAACAATGTACAGTAGAGGTCAGTACCAAATAGAACCAAACAATGGTCAGACGATGTCCGTGTCAACTAGGACTAAAAATGTAGAGTCGATGAGACCAAATAATGTACAGTAGAGGTCAGTATCAAATAGAACCAAATAATGTACAGTAGAGGTCAGTATCAAATAGAACCAAACAATGTACAGTCGATGTCAGTGTCAACTAGGAATAAAAATGTAGAGTCGATGAGAACAAATAATGTACAGTAGAGGTCAGTACCAAATAGAACCAAACAATGTACAGACGATGTCAGTGTCAACTAGGACTAAAAATGTAGAGTCGATGAGACCAAACAATGTAGAGTAGAGGTCAGTGTCAAAAAGAACCAAACAATGTTAAGTCGACGTCAGTGTCAAATAGAACCAAACAATGTACAGACGAGGTCAGTGTCAACTAGGACTAAAAATGTAGAGTCGATGAGACCAAATAATGTACAGTAGAGGTCAGTACCTAATAGAACCAAACAATGTACAGTAGAGGTCAGTACGAAATAGAACCAAACAATGTACAGTAGAGGTCAGTACCAAATAGAACCAAACAATGTACAGACGATGTCAGTGTCAACAAGGACTAAAAATGTAGCGTCGATAAGACCAAACAATGTACAGTAGAGGTCAGTACCAAATAGAACCAAACAATGGTCAGACGATGTCAGTGTCAACTAGGACTAAAAATGTAGCGTCGATGAGACCAAACAATGTACAGTAGAGGTCACTACCAAATAGAACCAAACAATGTACAGACGATGTCAGTGTCAACTAGGACTAAAAATGTAGAGTCGATGAGACCAAACAATGTACAGTAGAGGTCAGTACCAAATAGAACCAAACAATGGTCAGACGGCGTTAGTACCAAACCAAACAATATACAGTCGATGTCAATGTCAAATAGAACCAAACAATGTACAGTAGAGGTCAGTGTCAACTAGGACTAAAAATGTAGAGTGGATGAGACCAAATAATGTACAGTAGAGGTCAGTACTATATAGAACCAAACAATGTACAGACGACGTCAGTGTCAACTAGGACTAAAAATGTAGAGTCGATGAGACCAAATAATGTACAGTAGAGGTCAGTACCAAATAGAACTAAACAATGTACAGTAGAGGTCAGTACCAAATAGAACCAAACAATGTACAGACGACGTCAGTGTCAAGTAGGACTAAAAATGTAGAGTCGATAAGACCAAACAATGTACAGTAGAGGTCAGTACTAAATAGAACCAAACAATGGTCAGACGACGTCAGTACCAAATAGAACCAAACAATGTACAGACGACGTCGGTGTCAACTAGGACTAAAAGTGTAGAGTCGATGAGACCAAACAATGTACAGTAGAGGTCAGTACCAAATAGAACCAAACAATGGTCAGACGACGTCAGTACCAAATAGAACCAAACAATGTACAGTAGAGGTCAGTACCAAATAGAACCAAACAATGTACAGACGATGACAGTGTCAACTAGGACTAAAAATGTAGAGTCGATAAGACCAAACAATGTACAGTAGAGGTCAGTGCCAAATAGAACCAAACAATGGTCAGACGATGTCAGTGTCAACTAGGACTAAAAATGTAGGGTCGATGAGACCAAACAATGTACAGTAGAGGTCAGTACCAAATAGAACCAAACAATGTACAGTAGAGGTCAGTGTCAACTAGTACTAAAAATGTAGAGTCGATGAGACCAAACAATGTACAGTAAAGGTCAGTACTAAATAGAACCAAACAATGGTCAGACGAGTATAGTACCAAATAGAACCAAACAATGTACAGACGATGTCAGTGTCAAATAGAACCAAACAATGTACAGACGATGTCAGTGTCAACTAGAACTAAAAATGTAGAGTTGATGGGACCAAACAATGTACAGTAGAGGTCAGTACCAAATAGAACCAAACAATGGTCAGACGATGTCAGTGTCAACTAGGACTAAAAATGTAGAGTCGATGAGACCAAACAATGTACAGTAGAGGTCAGTACCAAATAGAACCAAACAATGTACAGAAGAGGTCAGTACCAAATAGAACCAAACAATGTACAGAAGATGTCAGTGTCAAATAGAACCAAACAATGTACAGTAGAGGTCAGTACCAAATAGAACCAAACAATGTACAGACGACGTCAGTGTCAACTAGGACTAAAAATGTAGCGTCGATGAGACCAAACAATGTACAGTAGAGGTCAGTACCAAATAAAACCAAACAATGTACAGTAGAGGTCAGTACCATATAAAACCAAACAATGTACAGTAGAGGTCAGTACCAAATAGAACCAAACAATGTACAGACGATGTCAGTACCAAATAAAACCAAACAATGTACAGTAGAGGTCATTACCAAATAAAACCAAACAATGTACAGTAGAGGTCAGTACCAAATAGACCCAAACAATGTACAGTAGAGGTCAGTACCAAATAGAACCAAACAATGTACAGTAGAGGTCAGTACCAAATAGAACCAAACAATGTACAGACGATGTCAGTACCAAATAAAACCAAACAATGTACAGTAGAGTTCAGTACCAAATAGAACCAAACAATGTACAGACGATGTCAGTACCAAATAAAACCAAACAATGTACAGTAGAGTTCAGTACCAAATAGAACCAAACAATGTACAGTAGAGGTCAGTACCAAATAGAACCAAACAATGTACAGTAGAGGTCAGTACCAAATAGACCCAAACAATGTACAGTAGAGTTCAGTACCAAATAGAACCAAACAATGTACAGTAGAGTTCAGTACCAAATAGAACCAAACAATGTACAGTAGAGGTCAGTACCAAATAGAACCAAACAATGTACAGTAGAGTTCAGTACCAAATAGACCCAAACAATGTACAGTAGAGGTCAGTACCAAATAGAACCAAACAATGTACAGTAGAGTTCAGTACCAAATAGACCCAAACAATGTACAGTAGAGGTCAGTACCAAATAGAACCAAACAATGTACAGACGATGTCAGTACCAAATAAAACCAAACAATGTACAGTAGAGTTCAGTACCAAATAGAACCAAACAATGTACAGACGATGTCAGTACCAAATAAAACCAAACAATGTACAGTAGAGTTCAGTACCAAATAGAACCAAACAATGTACAGACGATGTCAGTACCAAATAAAACCAAACAATGTACAGTAGAGTTCAGTACCAAATAGAACCAAACAATGTACAGTAGAGGTCAGTACCAAATAGAACCAAACAATGTACAGTAGAGGTCAGTACCAAATAGACCCAAACAATCTACAGTAGAGGTCAGTACCAAATAGAACCAAACAATGTACAGACGATGACAGTGTCAACTAGGACTAAACATGTAGAGTCGATGAGACCAAACAATGTACAGTAGAGGTCAGTACCAAATAGAACCAAACAATGTACAGACGACGTCAGTGTCAACTAGGACTAAACATGTAGAGTCGATGAGACCAAACAATGTACAGTAGAGGTCAGTACCAAATAGAACCAAACAATGTACAGTAGAGGTCAGTACCAAATAGACCCAAACAATGTACAGTAGAGGTCAGTACCAAATAGAACCAAACAATGTACAGACGATGACAGTGTCAACTAGGACTACAAATGTAGAGTCGATAAGACCAAACAATGTACAGTAGAGGTCAATGCCAAATAGAACCAAACAATGGTCAGACGATGTCAGTGTCAACTAGGACTAAAAATGTAGCGTCGATGAGACCAAACAATGTACAGTAGAGGTCAGTACCAAATAGAACCAAACAATGTACAGTAGAGGTCAGTGTCAACTAGGACTAAAAATGTACAGTCGATAAGACCAAACATTCTACAGTAGAGGTCAGTACTAAATAAAACCAAAATATGGTCAGACGACGTCAGTACCAAATAGAACCAAACAATGTACAGACGATGTCAGTGTCAAATAGAACCAAAGAATGTACAGACGATGTCAGTGTCAACTAGGACTAAAAATGTAGAGTCGATGGGACCAAACAATGTACAGTAGAGGTCAGTACCAAATAGAACCAAACAATGGTCAGACGATGTCAGTGTCAACTAGGACTAAAAATGTAGAGTCGATGAGACCAAACAATGTACAGTAGAGGTCAGTACCAAATAGAACCAAACAATGTACAGAAGAGGTCAGTACCAAATAGAACCAAACAATGTACAGAAGATGTCAGTGTCAAATAGAACCAAACAATGTACAGTAGAGGTCAGTACCAAATAGAACCAAACAATGGTCAGACGATGTCAGTGTCAACTAGGACTAAAAATGTAGAGTCGATGAGACCAAACAATGTACAGTAGAGGTCAGTACCAAATAGAACCAAACAATGTACAGTAGAGGTCAGTACCAAATAGAACCAAACAATGTACAGAAGATGTCAGTGTCAAATGGAACCAAACAATGTACAGTAGAGGTCAGTACCAAATAGAACCAAACAATGTACAGTAGAGGTCAGTACCAAATAAAACCAAACAATGTACAGACGATGTCAGTGTCAAATAGAACCAAACAATGTACAGACGATGACAGTGTCAACTAGGACTAAAAATGTAGAGTCGATGAGACCAAACAATGTACAGTAGAGGTCTGTACCAAATAGAACCAAACAATGGTCAGACGATGTCAGTGTCAACTAGAACTAAAAATGTAGCGTCGATGACACCAAACAATGTACAGTAGAGGTCAGTACCAAATAGAACCAAACAATGTACAGACGATGTCAGTGTCAACTAGGACAAAAAATGTAGAGTCGATTTGACGAAACAATGTACAGTAGAGGTCAGTACCAAATAGAACCAAACAATGTACAGTAGAGGTCAGTACCAAATAGAACCAAACAATGTACAGACGATGTCAGTGTCAACTAGGACTAAAAATGTAGAGTCGATGATGACTAAACAATGTACAGTAGAGGTCTGTACCAAATAGAACCAAACAATGGTCAGACGATGTCAGTGTCAACTAGGACTGAAAATGTAGAGTCGATGAGACCAAACAATGTACAGTAGAGGTCAGTACCAAATAGAACCAAACAATGTACAGACGATGTCAGTGTCAACTAGGACTAAAAATGTAGAGTCGATAAGACCAAATAATGTACAGTAGAGGTCAGTACCAAATAAAACCAAACAATGTACAGACGATGTCAGTGTCAACTAGGACTAAAAATGTAGAGTCGATGAGACCAAACAATGTACAGTAGAGGTCAGTACCAAATAGAACCAAACAATGGTCAGACGACGTCAGTGTCAACTAGGACTAAAAATGTAGAGTCGATGAGACCAAACAATGTACAGTAGAGGTCAGTACTAAATAGAACCAAACAATGGTCAGACGATGTCAGTGTCAACTGGGACCAAAAATGTAGCGTCGATGAGACCAAACAATGTACAGTAGAGGTCAGTACCAAATAGAACCAAACAATGTACAGACGATGTCAGTGTCAACTTGGACTAAAAATGTAGAGTCGATAAGACCAAATAATGTACAGTAGAGGTCAGTACCAAATAAAACCAAACAATGTACAGACGATGTCAGTGTCAACTAGGACTAAAAATGTAGAGTCGATGAGACCAAACAATGTACAGTAGAGGTCAGTACCAAATAGAACCAAACAATGGTCAGACGACGTCAGTGTCAACTAGGACTAAAAATGTAGAGTCGATGAGACCAAACAATGTACAGTAGAGGTCAGTACTAAATAGAACCAAACAATAGTCAGACGATGTCAGTGTCAACTGGGACCACAAATGTAGCGTCGATGAGACCAAACAATGTACAGTAGAGGTCAGTACCAAATAGAACCAAACAATGTACAGACGACGTCAGTGTCAAATAAAACTAAACAATCTACAGACGACGTCAGTGTCAACTAGTACTAAAAATGTAGAGTCGATGAGACCAAATAATGTACAGTAGAGGTCAGTACCAAATAGAACCAAACAATGTACAGACGATGTCAGTGTCAACTAGTACTAAAAATGTAGCGTCGATGAGACCAAACAATGTACAGTAGAGGTCAGTACCAAATAGAACCAAACAATGTACAGACGATGTCAGTGTCAAATAGGACTAAAAATGTAGAGTCGATGAGACGAAACAATGTACAGTAGAGGTCAGTACCAAATAGAACCAAACAATGTACAGTAGAGGTCAGTACCAAATAGAACCAAACAATGTACAGACGATGTCAGTGTCAAATAGGACTAAAAATGTAGAGTCGATGAAACCAAACAATGTACAGTACAGGTCAGTACCAAATAGAACCAAACAATGGTCAGACGATGTCAGTGTCAACTAGGACTAAAAATGTAGAGTCGATGAGACCAAACAATGTACAGTAGAGGTCAGTACCAAATAGAACCAAACAATGGTCAGACGACGTCAGTACCAAATAGAACCAAACAATGTACAGACGATGTCAGTGTCAACTAGGACTAAAAATGTAGCGTCGATAAGACTAAATAATGTACAGTAGAGGTCAGTACCAAATAGAACCAAACAATGTACAGACGATGTCAGTGTCAACTGGGACCACAAATGTAGCGTCGATGAGACCAAACAATGTACAGTAGAGGTCAGTATCAAATAGAACCAAACAATGTACAGACGATGTCAGTGTCAACTTGGACTAAAAATGTAGAGTCGATAAGACCAAATAATGTACAGTAGAGGTCAGTACTAAATAGAACCAAACAATGGTCAGACGATGTCAGTGTCAACTGGGACCAAAAATGTAGCGTCGATGAGACCAAACAATGTACAGTAGAGGTCAGTACCAAATAGAGCCAAACAATGTACAGACGATGTCAGCGTCAACTTGGACTAAAAATGTAGAGTCGATAAGACCAAATAATGTACAGTAGAGGTCAGTACCAAATAAAACCAAACAATGTACAGACGATGTCAGTGTCAACTAGGACTAAAAATGTAGAGTCGATGAGATCAAACAATGTACAGTAGAGGTCAGTACCAAATAGAACCAAACAATGGTCACACGACGTCAGTGTCAACTAGGACTAAAAATGTAGAGTCGATGAGACCAAACAATGTACAGTAGAGGTCAGTACTAAATAGAACCAAACAATAGTCAGACGATGTCAGTGTCAACTGGGACCACAAATGTAGCGTCGATGAGACCAAACAATGTACAGTAGAGGTCAGTACCAAATAGAACCAAACAATGTACAGACGACGTCAGTGTCAAATAAAACTAAACAATCTACAGACGACGTCAGTGTCAACTAGTACTAAAAATGTAGAGTCGATGAGACCAAATAATGTACAGTAGAGGTCAGTACCAAATAGAACCAAACAATGTACAGACGATGTCAGTGTCAACTAGGACTAAAAATGTAGCGTCGATGAGACCAAACAATGTACAGTAGAGGTCAGTACCAAATAGAACCAAACAATGTACAGACGATGTCAGTGTCAAATAGGACTAAAAATGTAGAGTCGATGAGACGAAACAATGTACAGTAGAGGTCAGTACCAAATAGAACCAAACAATGTACAGTAGAGGTCAGTACCAAATAGAACCAAACAATGTACAGACGATGTCAGTGTCAACTAGGACTAAAAATGTATAGTCGATTTGACGAAACAATGTACAGTAGAGGTCAGTACCAAATAGAACCAAACAATGTACAGTAGAGGTCAGTACCAAATAGAACCAAACAATGTACAGACGATGTCAGTGTCAACTAGGACTAAAAATGTAGAGTCGATGAGACCAAACAATGTACAGTAGAGGTCAGTACCAAATAGAACCAAACAATTGTCAGACGATGTCAGTGTCAACTAGGACTAAAAATGTAGAGTCGATGAGACCAAACAATGTACAGTAGAGGTCAGTACCAAATAGAACCAAACAATGTACAGTAGAGGTCAGTACCAAATAGAACCAAACAATGTACAGTAGAGGTCAGTACCAAATAGAACCAAACAATGTACAGACGATGTCAGTGTCAACTGGGACCACAAATGTAGCGTCGATGAGACCAAACAATGTACAGTAGAGGTCAGTACCAAATAGAACCAAACAATGTACAGACGATGTCAGTGTCAACTAGGACTAAAAATGTACAGTCGATTTGACGAAACAATGTACAGTAGAGGTCAGTACCAAATAGAACCAAACAATGTACAGTAGAGGTCAGTACCAAATAGAACCAAACAATGTACAGACGATGTCAGTGTCTACTAGGACTAAAAATGTAGAGTCGATGAGACCAAACAATGTACAGTAGAGGTCAGTACCAAATAGAACCAAACAATTGTCAGACGATGTCAGTGTCAACTAGGACTAAAAATGTAGAGTCGATGAGACCAAACAATGTACAGTAGAGGTCAGTACCAAATAGAACCAAACAATGTACAGACGATGTCAGTGTCAACTAGGACTAAAAATGTAGAGTCGATAAGACCAAAAAATGTACAGTAGAGGTCAGTACCAAATAAAACCAAACAATGTACAGACGATGTCAGTGTCAACTAGGACTAAAAATGTACAGTCGATGAGACCAAACAATGTACAGTAGAGGTCAGTACCAAATAATGTACAGTAGAGGTCAGTACCTAATAGAACCAAACAATGTACAGTAGAGGTCAGTACGAAATAGAACCAAACAATGTACAGTAGAGGTCAGTACCAAATAGAACCAAACAATGTACAGACGATGTCAGTGTCAACTAGGACTAAAAATGTAGCGTCGATAAGACCAAACAATGTACAGTAGAGGTCAGTACCAAATAGAACCAAACAATGGTCAGACGATGTCAGTGTCAACTAGGACTAAAAATGTAGCGTCGATGAGACCAAACAATGTACAGTAGAGGTCAGTACCAAATAGAACCAAACAATGTACAGACGATGTCAGTGTCAACTAGGACTAAAAATGTAGAGTCGATGAGACCAAATAATGTACAGTAGAGGTCAGTACCAAATAGAACCAAACAATGTACAGACGATGTCAGTGTCAACTAGGACTAAAAATGTAGAGTCGATAAGACCAAACAATGTACAGTAGAGGTCAGTACCAAACAGAACCAAACAATGTACAGTAGAGGTCAGTACCAAATAGAACCAAACAATGTACAGACGATGTCAGTGTCAACTAGGAATAAAAATGTAGAGTCGATAAAACCAAACAATGTACAGTAGAGGTCAGTACCAAATAGAACCAAACAATGTACAGTAGAGGTCAGTACCAAATAGAACCAAACAATGTACAGTAGAGGTCAGTACCAAATAGAACCAAACAATGTACAGTAGAGGTCAGTACCAAATAGAACCAAACAATGTACAGTAGATGTCAGTACCAAATAGAACCAAACAATGTACAGACGATGTCAGTAACAAATAGAACTAAACAATGTACAGACGACGTCAGTGTCAACTAGCACTAAAAATGTAGCGTCGATGAGACCAAACAATGTACAGTAGAGGTCAGTACCAAATAGAACCAAACAATGTACAGACGACGTCAGTGTCAACTAGGACTAAAAATGTAGCGTCGATGAGACCAAACAATGTACAGTAGAGGTCAGTACCAAATAAAACCAAACAATGTACAGTAGAGGTCAGTACCAAATAAAACCAAACAATGTACAGTAGAGGTCAGTACCAAATAGAACCAAACAATGTACAGACGATGTCAGTACCAAATAAAACCAAACAATGTACAGTAGAGGTCAGTACCAAATAAAACCAAACAATGTACAGGAGAGGTCAGTACCAAATAGAACCAAACAATGTACAGTAGAGGTCAGTACCAAATAATGTACAGTAGAGGTCAGTACCTAATAGAACCAAACAATGTACAGTAGAGGTCAGTACGAAATAGAACGAAACAATGTACAGTAGAGGTCAGTACCAAATAGAACCAAACAATGTACAGACGATGTCAGTGTCAACTAGGACTAAAAATGTAGCGTCGATAAGACCAAACAATGTACAGTAGAGGTCAGTACCAAATAGAACCAAACAATGGTCAGACGATGTCAGTGTCAACTAGGACTAAAAATGTAGCGTCGATGAGACCAAACAATGTACAGTAGAGGTCAGTACCAAATAGAACCAAACAATGTACAGACGATGTCAGTGTCAACTAGGACTAAAAATGTAGAGTCGATGAGACCAAATAATGTAGAGTAGAGGTCAGTACCAAATAGAACCAAACAATGTACAGACGATGTCAGTGTCAACTAGGACTAAAAATGTAGAGTCGATAAGACCAAACAATGTACAGTAGAGGTCAGTACCAAACAGAACCAAACAATGTACAGTAGAGGTCAGTACCAAATAGAACCAAACAATGTACAGACGATGTCAGTGTCAACTAGGAATAAAAATGTAGAGTCGATAAAAGCAAACAATGTACAGTAGAGGTCAGTACCAAATAGAACCAAACAATGTACAGTAGAGGTCAGTAATAAATAAAACCAAACAATGTACAGACGATGTCAGTGTCAACTAGGACTAAAAATGTAGAGTCGATGAGACCAAACAATGTACAGTAGAGGCCATTACCAAATAGAACCAAACAATGTACAGTAGAGGTCAGTACCAAATAGAACCAAACAATGTACAGTAGAGGTCAGTACCAAATAGAACCAAACAATGTACAGTAGAGGTCAGTGTCAAATAGGACCAAACAATGTACAGTAGAGGTCAGTGTCAAATAGGACTAAAAATGTAGAGTCGATAGGACCAAACAATGTACAGTAGAGGTCATGCAGTACCAAATAGAACGAAACAATGTACAGTAGAGGTCAGTACCAAATAGAACGAAACAATGTACAGTAGAGGTCAGTACCAAATAGAACCAAACAATGTACAGTAGAGGTCAGTACCAAATAGAACCAAACAATGTACAGACGACGTCAGTGTCAACTAGGACTAAAAATGTAGAGTCGATGAGACCAAACAATGTACAGTAGAGGTCAGTACCAAATAGAACGAAACAATGTACAGTAGAGGTCAGTACCAAATAGAACCAACCAATGTACAGTAGAGGTCAGTACCAAATAGAACCAAACAATGTACAGTAGAGGTCAGTACCAAATAGAACCAAACAATGTACAATAGAGGTCAGTACCAAATAGAACCAAACAATGTACAGACGATGTCAGTGTCAACTAGGACTAAAAATGTAGAGTCGATAAGACCAAATAATGTACAGTAGAGGTCAATACCAAATAGAACCAAACAATGTACAGTCGATGTAAATGTCATATAGAACCAAACAATATACAGTCGATGTCAATGTCAAATAGAACCAAACAATATACAGTCGATGTCAATGTCAAATAGAACCAAACAATATACAGTAGAGGTCAGTACCAAATAGAACCAAACAATATACAGTCGATGTCAATGTCAAATAGAACCAAACAATGTACAGTAGAGGTCAGTGTCAACTAGGACTAAAAATGTAGAGTCGATGAGACCAAACAATGTACAGTAGAGGTCAGTACCAAATAGAACCAAACAATGTACAGACGATGTCAGTGTCAAATAGGACTAAAAATGTAGAGTCGATGAGACCAATTATAATGTACAGTAGAGGTCAGTACCAAATAGAACCAAACAATGTACAGACGATGTCAGTGTCAACTAGGACTAAAAATGTAGAGTCGATAAGACCAAACAATGTACAGTAGAGGTCAGTACCAAACAGAACCAAACAATGTACAGTAGAGGTCAGTACCAAATAGAACCAAACAATGTACAGACGATGTCAGTGTCAACTAGGACTAAAAATGTAGAGTCGATGAGACCAAACAATGTACACTAGAGGTCAGTACCAAATAGAACCAAACAATGTACAGTAGATGTCAGTACCAAATAGAACCAAACAATGTACAGACGACGTCAGTGTCAACTAGGACTAAAAGTGTAGAGTCGATGAGACCAAACAATGTACAGTAGAGGTCAGTACCAAATAGAACCAAACAATGTACAGTAGAGGTCAGTACCAAATAGAACCAAACAATGTACAGTAGAGGTCAGTACCAAATAGAACCAAACAATGTACAGTAGAGGTCAGTGTCAAATAGGACCAAACAATGTACAGTAGAGGTCAGTGTCAAATAGGACTAAAAATGTAGAGTCGATAAGACCAAACAATGTACAGTAGAGGTCAGTACCAAATAGAACGAAACAATGTACAGTAGAGGTCAGTACCAAATAGAACGAAACAATGTACAGTAGAGGTCAGTACCAAATAGAACCAAACAATGTACAGTAGAGGTCAGTACCAAATAGAACCAAACAATGTACAGTAGAGGTCAGTAATAAATAAAACCAAACAATGTACAGACGATGTCAGTGTCAACTAGGACTAAAAATGTAGAGTCGATGAGACCAAACAATGTACAGTAGAGGCCATTACCAAATAGAACCAAACAATGTACAGTAGAGGTCAGTACCAAATAGAACCAAACAATGTACAGTAGAGGTCAGTACCAAATAGAACCAAACAATGTACAGTAGAGGTCAGTGTCAAATAGGACCAAACAATGTACAGTAGAGGTCAGTGTCAAATAGGACTAAAAATGTAGAGTCGATAGGACCAAACAATGTACAGTAGAGGTCATGCAGTACCAAATAGAACGAAACAATGTACAGTAGAGGTCAGTACCAAATAGAACGAAACAATGTACAGTAGAGGTCAGTACCAAATAGAACCAAACAATGTACAGTAGAGGTCAGTACCAAATAGAACCAAACAATGTACAGACGACGTCAGTGTCAACTAGGACTAAAAATGTAGAGTCGATGAGACCAAACAATGTACAGTAGAGGTCAGTACCAAATAGAACGAAACAATGTACAGTAGAGGTCAGTACCAAATAGAACCAACCAATGTACAGTAGAGGTCAGTACCAAATAGAACCAAACAATGTACAGTAGAGGTCAGTACCAAATAGAACCAAACAATGTACAATAGAGGTCAGTACCAAATAGAACCAAACAATGTACAGACGATGTCAGTGTCAACTAGGACTAAAAATGTAGAGTCGATAAGACCAAATAATGTACAGTAGAGGTCAATACCAAATAGAACCAAACAATGTACAGTCGATGTAAATGTCAAATAGAACCAAACAATATACAGTCGATGTCAATGTCAAATAGAACCAAACAATATACAGTCGATGTCAATGTCAAATAGAACCAAACAATATACAGTAGAGGTCAGTACCAAATAGAACCAAACAATATACAGTCGATGTCAATGTCAAATAGAACCAAACAATGTACAGTAGAGGTCAGTGTCAACTAGGACTAAAAATGTAGAGTCGATGAGACCAAACAATGTACAGTAGAGGTCAGTACCAAATAGAACCAAACAATGTACAGACGATGTCAGTGTCAAATAGGACTAAAAATGTAGAGTCGATGAGACCAATTATAATGTACAGTAGAGGTCAGTACCAAATAGAACCAAACAATGTACAGACGATGTCAGTGTCAACTAGGACTAAAAATGTAGAGTCGATAAGACCAAACAATGTACAGTAGAGGTCAGTACCAAATAGAACCAAACAATGTACAGTAGAGGTCAGTACCAAATAGAACCAAACAATGTACAGACGATGTCAGTGTCAACTAGGACTAAAAATGTAGAGTCGATGAGACCAAACAATGTACACTAGAGGTCAGTACCAAATAGAACCAAACAATGTACAGTAGAGGTCAGTACCAAATAGAACCAAACAATGTACAGACGACGTCAGTGTCAACTAGGACTAAAAGTGTAGAGTCGATGAGACCAAACAATGTACAGTAGAGGTCAGTACCAAATAGAACCAAGCAATGTACAGTAGAGGTCAGTACCAAATAGAACCAAACAATGTACAGTAGAGGTCAGTACCAAATAGAACCAAACAATGTACAGTAGAGGTCAGTGTCAAATAGGACCAAACAATGTACAGTAGAGGTCAGTACCAAATAGAACCAAACAATGTACAGTAGAGGTCAGTACCAAATAGAACCAAACAATGTACAGTAGAGGTCAGTGTCAAATAGGACCAAACAATGTACAGTAGAGGTCAGTGTCAAATAGGACTAAAAATGTAGAGTCGATAAGACCAAACAATGTACAGTAGAGGTCAGTACCAAATAGAACGAAACAATGTACAGTAGAGGTCAGTACCAAATAGAACGAAACAATGTACAGTAGAGGTCAGTACCAAATAGAACCAAACAATGTACAGTAGAGGTCAGTACCAAATAGAACCAAACAATGTACAGTAGAGGTCAGTGTCAAATAGGACCAAACAATGTACAGTAGAGGTCAGTGTCAAATAGGACTAAAAATGTAGAGTCGATAAGACCAAACAATGTACAGTAGAGGTCAGTACCAAATAGAACGAAACAATGTACAGTAGAGGTCAGTACCAAATAGAAAGAAACAATGTACAGTAGAGGTCAGTACCAAATAGAACCAAACAATGTACAATAGAGGTCAGTACCAAATAGAACCAAACAATGTACAGACGATGTCAGTGTCAACTAGGACTAAAAATGTAGAGTCGATAAGACCAAATAATGTACAGTAGAGGTCAATACCAAATAGAACCAAACAATGTACAGTCGATGTAAATGTCAAATAGAACCAAACAATATACAGTCGATGTCAATGTCAAATAGAACCAAACAATATACAGTCGATGTCAATGTCAAATAGAACCAAACAATATACAGTCGATGCCAATTTCAAATAGAACCAAACAATGTACAGTAGAGGTCAGTGTCAACTAGGACTAAAAATGTAGAGTCGATGAGACCAAACAATGTACAGTAGAGGTCAGTACCAAATAGAACCAAACAATGTACAGACGATGTCAGTGTCAAATAGGACTAAAAATGTAGAGTCGATGAAACCAAACAATGTACAGTACAGGTCAGTACCAAATAGAACCAAACAATGTACAGACGATGTCAGTGTCAACTAGGACTAAAAATGTAGAGTCGATAAGACCAAACAATGTACAGTAGAGGTCAGTACCAAACAGAACCAAACAATGTACAGTAGAGGTCAGTACCAAATAGAACCAAACAATGTACAGACGATGTCAGTGTCAACTAGGACTAAAAATGTAGAGTCGATGAGACCAAACAATGTACACTAGAGGTCAGTACCAAATAGAACCAAACAATGTACAGTAGAGGTCAGTACCAAATAGAACCAAACAATGTACAGACGACGTCAGTGTCAACTAGAACTAAAAGTGTAGAGTCGATGAGACCAAACAATGTACAGTAGAGGTCAGTACCAAATAGAACCAAACAATGTACAGTAGAGGTCAGTACCAAATAGAACCAAACAATGTACAGTAGAGGTCAGTACCAAATAGAACCAAACAATGTACAGTAGAGGTCAGTGTCAAATAGGACCAAACAATGTACAGTAGAGGTCAGTACCAAATAGAACCAAACAATGTACAGTAGAGGTCAGTACCAAATAGAACCAAACAATGTACAGTAGAGGTCAGTGTCAAATAGGACCAAACAATGTACAGTAGAGGTCAGTGTCAAATAGGACTAAAAATGTAGAGTCGATAAGACCAAACAATGTACAGTAGAGGTCAGTACCAAATAGAACGAAACAATGTACAGTAGAGGTCAGTACCAAATAGAACGAAACAATGTACAGTAGAGGTCAGTACCAAATAGAACCAAACAATGTACAGTAGAGGTCAGTACCAAATAGAACCAAACAATGTACAGTAGAGGTCAGTGTCAAATAGGACCAAACAATGTACAGTAGAGGTCAGTGTCAAATAGGACTAAAAATGTAGAGTCGATAAGACCAAACAATGTACAGTAGAGGTCAGTACCAAATAGAACGAAACAATGTACAGTAGAGGTCAGTACCAAATAGAACGAAACAATGTACAGTAGAGGTCAGTACCAAATAGAACCAAACAATGTACAATAGAGGTCAGTACCAAATAGAACCAAACAATGTACAGACGATGTCAGTGTCAACTAGGACTAAAAATGTAGAGTCGATAAGACCAAATAATGTACAGTAGAGGTCAATACCAAATAGAACCAAACAATGTACAGTCGATGTAAATGTCAAATAGAACCAAACAATATACAGTCGATGTCAATGTCAAATAGAACCAAACAATATACAGTCGATGTCAATGTCAAATAGAACCAAACAATATACAGTCGATGCCAATTTCAAATAGAACCAAACAATGTACAGTAGAGGTCAGTGTCAACTAGGACTAAAAATGTAGAGTCGATGAGACCAAACAATGTACAGTAGAGGTCAGTACCAAATAGAACCAAACAATGTACAGACGATGTCAGTGTCAAATAGGACTAAAAATGTAGAGTCGATGAAACCAAACAATGTACAGTACAGGTCAGTACCAAATAGAACCAAACAATGGTCAGACGATGTCAGTGTCAACTAGGACTAAAAATGTAGAGTCGATGAGACCAAACAATGTACAGTAGAGGTCAGTACCAAATAGAACCAAACAATGGTCAGACGACGTCAGTACCAAATAGAACCAAACAATGTACAGACGATGTCAGTGTCAACTAGGACTAAAATGTAGCGTCGATAAGACTAAATAATGTACAGTAGAGGTCAGTACCAAATAGAACCAAACAATGTACAGACGATGTCAGTGTCAACTGGGACCACAAATGTAGCGTCGATGAGATCAAACAATGTACAGTAGAGGTCAGTACCAAATAGAACCAAACAATGTACAGACGATGTCAGTGTCAACTAGGACTAAAAATGTATAGTCGATTTGACGAAACAATGTACAGTAGAGGTCAGTACCAAATAGAACCAAACAATGTACAGTAGAGGTCAGTACCAAATAGAACCAAACAATGTACAGTAGAGGTCAGTACCAAATAGAACCAAACAATGTACAGACGATGTCAGTGTCAACTAGGACTAAAAATGTAGAGTCGATGAGACCAAACAATGTACAGTAGAGGTCAGTCCCAAATAGAACCAAACAATGTACAGTAGAGGTCAGTACCAAATAGAACCAA
Organism: Limnoperna fortunei; assembly: GCA_944474755.1. Classification (NCBI taxonomy): domain Eukaryota; kingdom Metazoa; phylum Mollusca; class Bivalvia; order Mytilida; family Modiolidae; genus Limnoperna; species Limnoperna fortunei. The sequence goes on along the minus strand of OX104112.1, from coordinate 110,308,172 downwards.
ACAATGTACAGTAGAGGTCAGTACCAAATAGAACCAAACAATGTACAGACGATGTCAGTGTCAACTGGGACCACAAATGTAGCGTCGATGAGACCAAACAATGTACAGTAGAGGTCAGTACCAAATAGAACCAAACAATGTACAGTAGAGGCCAGTACCAAATAGAACCAAACAATGTACAGTAGAGGTCAGTACCAAATAGAACCAAACAATGTACAGACGATGTCAGTGTCAACTAGGACTAAAAATGTAGAGTCGATTTGACGAAACAATGTACAGTAGAGGTCAGTACCAAATAGAACCAAACAATGTACAGTAGAGGTCAGTACCAAATAGGACTAAAAGTGTAGTCGACGTCTGTTTAAAGTGGGAACAAACAATAAACAGTCGACGTCAATATCCAGTACAGTAGTCAACGATGTCAAATAGGACCAATTTATGTACAGAAGAAGTTAGTGTACAGAAGGCACAGAGCACGTCATTATCAAATACGACTAAAATGTGTACAGTCGACGTCAGTACAAGAACAGTAGATATCAGTGTCAAATAGGACCAAATTAAGTACAGACGACGGTATGCGTTTGTGTTTTGTTCATGTGACTTCTGGGTTTAATAAAGGATAGACATAAGAACTAAAAATACAGAAAACGCGAACTCCTAATACCAGGAGGGTTCTCCGGAAGGGTAATCATTTCCTGCTTCAAAAACGACAGCCTTTCCTACTAGTCATATATAATGGTTAGTCAATTCCTTCAAACGGAAAGACTAATCTATTGAAATTTGAAGTATGGTGCAGAGCAACATTTTGACAAATTCCATTGAAATCTCGTGATGTCCACCATAAAAATGATTTGGTTTGGTGTAGATATACTCATGATGTCCACCGTAAAAATTATATGGTATAGATATACGTTAATCTTTAAGACATTGCTTAAAATTGCATAAATCTCTCTCAGCGAAATTATGTAATTAAAGGAACACCATTAATTGAGTTGTAAGAAGTCCTTAATCCCGAGTGTGATAGATTTAAGATTGTAGTTTATCTAAGAAAAATATCCAAAATAAAAGGCTGAACTACAATTGTTGGAGGTATCTATGTAACAAGTAGGACATCATCTATTGAAATGTGGAATTCAAAAACACTGTCCGTTTTAACACTGCTTTTTGAATCAGTTCCTGAATAAATTCAACTGCATCTGAGTACAAAAACAAGTGTGGACTGTGAGCAAGCTCACAAAGGGATACCCCCCGCTTCGCTTCAAGTCCCCCCTGAATAATATCCGACAGCGACGAAAATTCTTCATGCACATCTATAAATGATGTACTTCCTTCATGTAAAGTTTCATCAAAATCTGTCAAGCGGTTTAGGAGGAGAAGCGCTTACAAGGGATGTGGACAGACGGACAGACAGACAGACAGACGGACAGAAAGACAGAGTGATTCCTATATACCCCCCAAACTAGTTTGCGGGGGGTATAACAAACAAATTAACAAGGTTGGGTGCACAATAAGAACTGCATCTGGGTACAAAAACAAACAAATAAACAAGGTTGGGTGCACAATAATAAACTCAACCCACAGAGCCCCCCGAGTGTCCCCACTTAGTGGAGAGGAAAAGCCGTCTCGTTTTAACGGGGGGAGGGGGAGATTGTTGTCGCTAAAATATGGAAAGCCTGGTTGATCCCATAGCCCTCATTGGTCTATCCCATAACCCTCATTGGTCCATTCCAGAATTCTCTTTAGCCCATCTCATAATCCTCATTAGCACCTCACATAACCCTCACTGGCCATCCCATAACCCTCATTAGCCCATCCCATAACCCTCACTGCCCCATCCCAAAACCCTCACTGGCCATCCCATAACCTCATTAGCCCATCCCATAACCCTCACTGGCCATCCCATAACCCTCATTAGCCCATCCCATAACCCTTACTGGCCCATCCCATAACCCTCACTGGCAATCCCATAACCCTCACTGGCCATCCCATAACCCTCACTGGCCATCCCATAACCCTCACTGGCCATCCCATAACCTCATTAGCCCCACTGGCCATCCCATAACCCTTACTGGCCCATCCCATAACCCTTACTGGCCCATCCCATAACCCTCACTGGCCATCCCATAACCCTCACTGGCCATCCCATAACCCTCACTGGCCATCCCATAACCCTCACTGGCCATCCCATAACCTCATTAGCCCATCCCATAACCCTCACTGGCCATCCCATAACCCTCATTAGCCCATCCCATAACCCTCACACTGGCCATCCCATAACCCTCATTAGCCCATCCCATAACCCTCATTAGCCCATCCCATAACCCTCACTGGTCATCCCATAACCCTCATTAGCCCTAACCCTAACCATCCCATAACCCTCACTGGCCATCCCATAACCCTCATCAGCCCATCCCATAACCCTCATTAGCCCAACCCATAAACTCATTAGCCCATCCCATTACCCTCACTGGCCATCCCAAAACCCTCATTAGCCCATCCCATAACCCTCACTGGCCATCCCATAACCCTCATTAGCCCTAACCCTAACCATCCCATAACCCTCACTGGCCATCCCATAACCCTCATCAGCCCATCCCATAACCCTCACTGGCCATCCCATAACCTCATTAGCCCCACTGGCCATCCCATAACCCTCATTAGCCCATCCCATAACCCTTACTGGCAATCCCATAACCCTCACTGGCAATCCCATAACCCTCACTGGCCCATCCCATAACCCCCACTGGCCATCTCATAACCCTCACTGGCCATCCCATAACCCTCACTGGCCATCCCAAAACCCTCATTAGCCCATCCCATAACTCTCATTAGCCCATCTCATAACCCTCATTAGCCCATCTCATAACCCTCACTGGCCATCCCATAACCCTCATCAGCCCATCCCATAACCCTCATTAGCCCATCCCATAAACTCATTAGCCCATCCCATTACCCTCACTGGCCATCCCATAATCCTCACTGGCCATCCCAAAACCCTCATTAGCCCATCCCATAAGCCTCATTAGCCCATCCCATAACCCTCATTAGCCCATCTCATAACCCTCACTGGCCATCCCAAAACCCTCATTAGCCCATCCCATAACCCTCACTGGCCATCCCATAAGCCTCATTAGCCCATCCCATAATCCTCACTGGCCATCCCATAAGCCTCATTAGCCCATCCCATAACCCTCATTAGCCCATCCCATAACCCTCACTGCACATCCCTTAACCCTCACTGGCCATCCCATAACCCTTGTTAGCCCATCCCATAACCCTCATTAGCCCATCCCATAACCCTCACTGGCCATCCCATAACCCTCACTGGCCATCCCATAACCCTCACTGGCCATCCCATAACCCTCATTAGCCCATCCCATAACCCTCACTGGCCATCCCATAAGCCTCATTAGCCCATCCCATAATCCTCACTGGCCCATACCGTAGCCCTCATTGGCTCATCCCAAAAGATTTATTGCTTATTCAATTTCTCTCATCTTACATATAGTTAAAATATTTCTTACTGGATGTGATAAAATTTTTTATGGAATAAAATGCTACTAAATGAGTTTACAGTGTGTATTTACTCGTTCGGTAACCAGTCTATCAAGGCCCATATATATGCCTCCAGAATAATATTAAATTTCTCTTTATTATACTAAAAATCTGTAGCATAATAAAGAGAAATTTTTTTTTTTATAAAATGATTTTTTATCTGGAAATGAGGAGAGAAAAATACAACACATGAACAATAATATATTTATTTTCATTTGTATGAAAATGTGTTACCACAGACTTAAAAAAACCACTTTGATAAAAACATAATCAGCATTTTTGAAAATTTTCATATTAAGAGTAAAATCTATAAAAACTTATTTGAACAAACATTGTTGTATTATTGAAATTAATCATGCTAATATGTAAAAGTTTTCGTCAGTTTTGTTTAAAAAAGAATAGATTGATGGAATGGGTTGTAACACTAAACAAAAATATCCAGAGCATTAAATACCTGATTTTGATCCTTTTAATCTATATCAATTTCACATGTTAACTTCTTAATCCTGATAAACTTGAGAATTCCTTTAACACAGAGTCATTTTCTATGCTAACCTGATATTAATTGTTTTGTGTTATCATTTTTCACACTGGTAATCTCAAAATGGATTTTGTTATTTTTTGTAAACATCTTTTATAATCCTAAATCTAGTAAGCAAATGAAAGTACAGGGAAAGAAAACTGATAAAAATACAATTTAGGAAGACACCATTAAAATAATTTGTCCTAATTACTTTGGTAGATCAAACTTGTTATCCCTCCCTTATGGACTGTTATTTTAAGATCAAACTTGTTGTCTCCCCTTATGGACTGAAAGATCAAATTTGTTATTTGTAATCTCCCTTTATGGATTGATAGACCAAACTTGTTATCTCCCCTTATTGACTGTTATTCCCTATTAAATTTGTAGTCTCCTTCTGGACTGATCGATCAAATTTGTTCTTTGTTATCTCCCCTTCTGGACTGTTTCACTGTAGAGAGAATCATGTTATATTTACAAAAAATGTTGCGGTATTATTGCAAGATATACAAGTTTCAAAAAAATCTAAATTTATCCATATTCATAAATTCAATTGTAAATATTAAAAAGCAAATAATAATTACCATGTGGAGTACATATAGCTGCCAAGACAGAGCTCTTTCATCACAGAATGTACCTTCCTAATGTACAGTTGAACAGCTGACCTACTTATGCAAATCAGAAGTAGTCAGTTTACTAACACTTAATGAATAAGTCAATAAAAAGGGGAGTTGACTTTATCCAACATATAATACAGAACTGTCTTGATATACACCTAAACAAATATGATATAGCTAAACTAAAAATAACAGAAGAATTAAGAAAAATAACAAAATATTATATTTACAATTAGAAATACATACTGTATATAATTTATACAATAAAGTGATTGTAAAAGAACCAGGACGTAATATGTCCCAGTATAAATATATACCATGTCATGTGTCTAAATATAGCTCCAGAAACTTATATGTGAGATTATGAAAAGAAATGAAGGATTTTACTGACTTTTAACACCACTATCAGTTGTATTGTGGCTGCGTTTAACTCAAAAGTCAAGTCGGAGTACCCAGGCATAAGACCACCTCTTTGTTAGGAATTATACAATGGGAGCCAAAACATAAGGTTCAGAAACTGATGAATCCTGAAATTAATGCTGTCCAATGCCTCCCAAAATTAACTGAAACCATACAAGGAGAGTTGCTACTGAGACATAGAGAAGTTAAAAAATGGAATACAATTATGCATAAACAAAAACATATTTTTGTTAGAAAAATCAGAGGTCTAAGACACTGATATGAATTGTGATACAACAAAATCATAACAAGAAATATTTAATATTTGTACTGTGCTGATTGTAACAATTTATTATCTCCCCTACAGTAATCAGATTAAACTTGTGACCTGTTTTAGACAGTAACCATAACTCCTGGTATAAAAGAATGGTTAAAAATACTGAAATCGGCTACAATAAATGTTATTTGAAATTGAATAAATCTGTTTTACAATACAATACACGTATAAATTACTTTTGTATGACTTAATATCTGATCATACTGACCAAGTAGGAGGGTTGGTCTGTATAATCATATTGACCTCACGGAAAGACTACAATATTAATAAGCCGAAACACTATTGTTGGATTTTACTATAAGCATAGAAACTTGCTGTTTTTAATCATGCTGTAAATCTCATTTACTGATATATATATTATTGTTTATTGACAGTACAACTTACGATTATGCTAGGAATATTCTGATCTAGTTGTAGTTCATAATATTTTCAGCAAAAAACCATGTGATTAATAAATAAACTACATTCCAATCTGAAGGTCATCTAATAGGTAATGTCTATATACTACAGCTTTCACAATGAGTGAGAATTGTATATTGTTCTATAGTGAGTTTATTACTTTGTTGAAATTAAATAACGAAAGATGATATCAAGCGATATACAATTCTCACGATTTGTGAAACCTATTTCTCTTATGATGACATGAAAAATACAAACTGTAATTTGCATGGCAAAGTTTGCAGCGCGGAAAGGGGCATCGTTGAAATACTAAGTAATATGCAAGATGTAATTCATCAGGAACAATATTTCACTCCATGAAAGTGACGTCACAATGTATTTTTTCATCAGGGACTGACACCACAATGTATTTTTGCATCAGGGACTGACGCCACAATGTATTTTTTCATCAGGGACTGACACCACAATGTATTTTTTCATCAGGGACTGATGTCACAATGTATTTTTCATATCTCGTTTGTATCACATTGCTGCACATTGTATGTGACAGTTTTTCAAGTCACACGAGAAATAGATATATAAGAACAATCATAAGAAAAAATATTCCACATCCATACTTTATACTTTGATTTAAAATCCTTTAACAATTTAACAAGTTTTTGGGCCTGTACTACAGTGTGACTGTTTTTCTGTCCATCATTTAATTGGTCACTAATTATAGGTCTTATTTTGGATGAAAACATAACATAAACAGATTTATTCCATAAAAGTTATATGTAGAAAGCTGATTCAATTTTGCCTCAACATATATATATGCATGTGATGAAAGAGAAAATAGGTTTTGAAAAGAATGGAATGCCTTCTATTTTCCATCCTTCCTGAAGATTAAAATTAAAATCCCCCAACCCTCCTCAAGAACATTCTAAATACCCCAAGACCCCTCAGAAACAGTCTAAATACCCCAACCCTCCTTAGGAACAGTCTAAGACTTTGGCTTCATTGTAGTGCACCTTGTGTTAGAGTCTTTTTACAGTTTCGGTCTTTATGGTGAATTTGAAGGAAGCTTTCGGATTCATGTATTCTGAAGTGAATTTGACAAAATTTTAATGAAAAAGAGTGTTAATTTTCTTTTGAGACTGAGATATATGAAGCCCCACATGCAGAACTAAGTCTTTAATATTCAAGCATATTGGCCCTTCAGTTGCTTTAATGCCTCTTTTAGAATTTTTCAGCTTAACCATGGATCATGGCGTCCAGTTTTTTGGGTTGTGGAAGCTTAAGATAGAGAACCCAGCAAACAATGCCAAGTATCCTGTAAGACACTAGCATTTATTGCCAATTAAGCAATGCACACCAGCTAAATACTGGATACTTGAACCCATAACCTCAGTGTTCACATGCTGGTGATCATAGCAGATGTCCAATTACATTAACATCATGTAGAAAGTAAACAAAAGAAAAAAAACAGCTAAGTACCACAACAGTGCAATTCTTGGTGTGGCACTTGAGGAAAAATATGAGTAAAATCTGAAGGTGGTTAGCAACAAATAATTGTAAACAATATTCCTGAGTTGAACATGAATATAGGTCTTGTATGTTGTTATAATGTTAGCCAAATCTACACATCAAGTACCGGGTCAAATCTTGTAGTATCTCTGTCATTGTGGCCAGTTCTAAATCATTAAAAATTATTTTCTATTTATTTTTTAAGCCTCCAAAATTATACAAGAAACCAGTGGAATGCCCGTTGAAACTGTAAAGTCTTAATCATAACACAGTAACATAGTCCTGAATACATTTATAGGACCAATTTCTATATCTGTTTATTCACTGGCCTTCATATCAAATTGAATAAATCCTAAATTATTATTTAACAATGGTGGCATTGTATAGACCCAGATATATAAAGAAAAACAGTTTTATACTGACTGCCAGTTCTGTTGTTTGGTGTGATGACTAATGAGATCACTTAAAATTATACCAAAATGACAGGGGACATTACTCTGTATGTCCAACAAGACTGCATAAGAAATGTTTTGTAGTTTAAAAAAAAATCTTAATCAAATTATTTTTCACCAAAAAACTTTATAACAAGATTGCCCTCTGTTTTTAACAAATTACAAGTGATTTAAGTCTTAAAACAAAATGTGTATATGAGAATTCCACCAATAAGTAGTGTGATTCCTACTCCTATGGCAACTGGTTTGAAATAGGATTTTCGTTTTTTAGACAGTTCACTTTCTCTTAATTTTTCTTTCATTTTTCTCACTTGTTCTTCTGTCTTTTTCTTTCTTTCTTCCCTATTTCTTCTCCTGAGTTGACTGTCACCACTAATTATAAAAATATGCAAATTCAATTCAAAAAAGAAAAATATGACATATCCAAAAATGTTAATAGGAGTACATAGTGGAATAATCCAAGATGATAAACATCATGGAGTCTGTAGCAGAACTGAATTATACTCCACGTAACACTACTCACTCCATATACAGAATTTAAATGTTAAACTCTCCAATACTACTTTACCATATAATACTCTAAAACCACTAAATTTATGGAAACCAGCTTTCATTGATAATTTTGTATGTACCAGTTTAAATGATAATTTCTAGGTACCAGTTTAAATGATTATTTCTAGTACCAGTTTTCATGATGATTTCTAGGTACCAGTTTTCATAATTTCTAGGTACCAGTTTTCATGATAATTTCTAGGTTCCAGTTTTCATGATAATTTCGAAGCAACAGTTTCCATGGTTAATTCATTAGTATTTTATTGTTGTGATCATCATCTGATGAAAAATCATCGCAACTGAATTAAGATTAATAATTTTACAGAATACCAAAAATGGTGGTTTTCAAAACTTTATTAAGCAAGAGGGTAGCCTTATACATTTTTTTTAAATGACCAAGTCTAAGCCCCAAATATGATCAGTATATTAAAATCTTGCATTCTATGTATTTCATGTCTTATTTCATTTGTTTTGAAAATTGCAATTTCTTAGTGTTAAATGTAAACATTTTAATTTATTTTAAAATTAAGTGAAAGATTTATTGTGAAATTTTTATATATGTCATACCTGTATTTTACCTATATTTCTGTATATATGAAAAAGGATTTTTGATTGTATGTTGTATGCAGAACACATGTTTAATGATGCTATATATTCATTACATAATGGTATCCTTGCTTACTCTTTTTTTTTTGGCAAAGGTACACATTTAGTCTCATTACTAGTAATGTAACAGAGTGGTAGTGAAGCATACCGGACACTTTGATGTCAAAAAGCAGTACAGATATAAGGTTGCTAATTATAGATATGAGAAGATAATTATCTCCCATGTGTTATGTCTTAATTAATGTGACTTAATTTACTACCTGAAAAATATTGATAACCACAATGATGTGTTGCATCTTGGGAAGGTATGTCATATGAAAGTTGCATATATGAAATTCTTACTATGGGATGTTATCATAGTATGCAAATTAGTAAAGATTTTACAGGAAAGAATGATAAAACAATGTCATGGATGGAAATTGTGAACCTGGTTTACGAAGAGATATTAAACGTAATGAACAAATAAATGTAGCAGCCGCAATTTTGGACAAAAGCTGTTTTTGCCTGATTCCAACATGGTTGGGAAATAGAACAAGTACAACTATCCATGTATGGTAAAATGTCAAGGTGAATAGTTACCATGGCAGCAACAAACAATAACTTAAAAGACAAAAACGAAACTATTTTAATATAGATAGTTTCCAGCTATTTGGCAATGTGCCATGCGTAAATAATGTTAAAGATATATACCTAATGTTTGAATTTTATAAATTTACCGATTTTTTACTTTTTTATTCACTACATTAAGAGTTATGGGTCCTGTTACTAGAAGTCACAGTGTAAGGTCATGATTTTGCTACTAGAAACAGGACAAGTGTAACTTCAAGCAGATATGCATCCCCCAACCAGATAATGCCCTATTGTTACTTATTTCTTTGTTGTATGTTCTGAGTGTTTTTTGTTGTGTTTGTGGGTTTTCTGTTAGGAATGGCTTTGAAATTTCTTATATGGATTTCGTTCTTTTGGTACTTTGTTATTTATTCATAACAACACAATCTTAATGTATATTACCAAACTAGAAAAAGTCAAAATATCCTTCATCAACATAAACTGACACCAAGTACCATACCTGCTATCCACTTTATCTGTGGCTGTCAAACCTTCTTTATCTTTAATTGTATTTTGATAACCTGTTCTTGGAGGAAGTGGTGGGGGTTCATGTGGTAAACTTTCTACCCGAGTCGGTGGCTTAGGAGGCAGCTCTTCATCGTCTGATTTCTGAAACAAATTAGAGACATAGTGTCCTTACCATATATATCATTAGTCACCAGTTGGTATGTGGTTTGTAACAACTTGATGCGTAGTGTATTGTATATTGCTTCCATGCTTACCATATATATACAACTGTTCAGCAGTTTTGTCTGTATTAGAGGAGTCCACTAATTTAACACCAGTGAATGTAACTATAGGAGCAGAACAATGAACTAACTCCCTAGACGGCATAAGTTACAGATCCTGACCCCAACTGCCCCAATTGTATTCATTTCTAAAATCAAATTTAAAAAAAAAAATATTGCCAACGTCAATTCCAAAGCACCCTGTGTCATGTCTGATGTTCTGTGATATTTGATTTTTAGGTAGCATCCAATTTCAGTCAATGTTCAGATAAAAACAAAAAACATAGTTTTTGCTATTATTTCTTTTCAGGGGTCACCACACCCTAAAAAAGTAGGGAGAAGTGACTACTCCATGGCAGCCAAACAGGGAGAAGTGAAGCCCTGATAGGGAGACTTCAGGGAGACACTAGGGAGAAGTCTGGTGGACCGTACAAATAATTAATTTCGCAGTAGTTTTTTAATTATTTACATCAATTTTTTTTATAATATTGGATTTCCAGGATTATTTCTCTTGTGTTTTTAAAGCATAACACACTTAGATTAAGTTTTTTTCTTTCTTTTTCATTATTATTCATGGTATTCAGTATCAAACAGCACATAACCTTTATCATTAGTCAATGAAAAAAGCACAAGACATAGTGACTATTTTTCTATCTACTTCAGTACTTGTAACCATACAAGGTATTCAAAAATAAAAATAGATCAACAAAAATATTGGTATAGGTGTAGACATAAACATCATACATAACGATCTTGTATACATCATAATATTCCTAACAGTTTGTTATGAACATGCCATGTTTATCATGCAAAAGAAGATAGATTGAATAACATAACATTAAATGCAGAAATAATTCTTCTGTTCGGTACACTTCCACTTGGACAAAGTTGTGCTGATCCAAATTGCTTCATGGGACACCCATCTACAGAACTTATCATGATATCAATAATTACAATACATCTTTATTCTTTCAAGTCCAGCTCATATATTTATCAAAAAACTTTCAAGTCCAGCTCATATATTTATCAAAGAAAATTGTTAAAATACAATACACTTTGAAAGAACTGAAGTTTGAAACCAATTAAAAGTGTTTGTTAAAAAATTACAATTTTTCATTATGGACCGTTGTACTTTAAATTTACTTTTCTTTGTTGTTCACTTGCGGTTATTAGTCACATCCGGTAAATAAACAAATGGTGCGTAATCCAGTTGAAAGACGTAAATCGTTTGAAAAAACGTTAAATACCCATATTATTTGAAGTTTTTTTATTGGAATTACACATTTACTGGTAAAGTGGTAGTCTGGGTGATTTATCTGGACCAGATATACAGGTATCTTATGTGAAACATCTGGCGACTTAAGGGAAATAACAGGGTGACTTTGACTTCGCTTTTGAGGCACCTTAGGGCGACTTCAGGTCCCAGAAGGGCGACTTTGTCGCCCACTTCACCCAGTGTGGTGAGCCTTGCCTTTATGAATGATCCAAAACTAAAAAATAAAATTCAACACTGCCCCAAATTATATGAAAAGTTTTATAAGAATCTAGCAATTTTTTTCATTATGGCCTAAGGCTAATTTGTCCACTCGGCCAACCCCAGTCCAACCACTCAGCAGTCCAACCACACAGCCAGCCAACCCCAGTCCAACCACACAGCCAACCACTCAGCAGTCCAACCACATAGCCAACCAACCCCAGTCCAACCACACAGCCAGCCAACCCCAGTCCAACCACTCAGCCAACCCCAGTCCAACCACTCAGCCAACCAATACCAGTCCAACCACTCAGCCAACCACAGAGCCAACCCCAGTCCAAACACTCAGCCAACCCCAGTCCAACCACTCAGCCAACCTCAGTCAAACCACTCAGCAAATACCAGTCCAACCACTCAGCCAACCCCAGTTTAACCACTCAGCCAACCCCAGTCCGACCACTCAGCAAACCCAGTCCAACCACTCAGCCAACCTCAGTCCAACCACTCAGCCAACCTCAGTCCAAACACTCAGCCAACCCCAGTCCAACCACTCAGCCAACCTCAGTCCAAACACTCAGCCAACCCCAGTCCAACCACTCAGCCAACCTCAGCCCAACAACAGGGCTCACCACACTGGGCGAAGTGGGCGACAAAGTTGCCCTACTAGGACCTGAAGTCGCCCTATGGCGCCTCAAAAGCGAAGTCGAAGTCGCCCTGTCATTTCCCTTAAGTCGCCCGATGGTTCACATAAGATACTTGTAAATCTGGTCCAAATACTTCACCCTGACTACCAATTTATCAGTAAATGTGTAATTCCAATAAAAAACGGCAAACAATATGCATATTTAACATATTTTAAAACGATTAACGTCTTTCAAATGTATTACGCGCCGTTTGTTTTATTTACCGGATGTGACTAATTACCGGAAGTGAACAACGAAGAAAAGTAATGTACAACGGCCCATAATGAAAAATCGTAAATATTTTTGATAAACAAACACTTTTAATTGATTTCAAACTTCAGTTCTTTAAAAGAGTATTGTACTTAAACAATTTTCTTTGATAAGTATTTGAGCTTCATTTGAAAGAATAAAGATGTATAGTAATTATTGACATCATGATAAGCTCTGTAGATGGGTGTCCCATAAAGCAATTTGGATCAGTACAACTTTGATAAATGCTAAAGGTTATGTGCTGTTTGATATTGCATACCATTAATAATAATGAAAAAGAAAGAAAAAAAAACTGAATCTAAGTGTGTTATGGTTTTAAAACACAAGAGAAATAATCCTGGAAATTGATGTAAATAATGAAAAATGTATGTAACTACTGCGAAATTGTTTATTTGTACGGTCCACCTGACTTCTCCCTAGTGTCTCCTGAAGTCTCCCTATCAGGGCCTGACTTCTCCCTGTTTGGCTGCCAGGGAGAAGTCACTTCTCCCAACTTTTTTAGAGTGTGGTGACCCCTGCCAACAATAATACCAATAACTATATCTGTAAGTGTGAATCATACCTCCTCAATGTATGATGATAAAACATCCATGGTAGATATTTGTTCTTTATTTAAAATTCTCCTTCCTCCTTCTATAATGGCAAGATATGAGAATCGTAGCTGATCAGCTGTCTGTATCAGACCCATCCTGTAAGATCTCATCTCTAAAATCATCTTTCTAATGTCTATACCATTCATATGTTCCTGATGTTCAATCTGAATTTCAGAAATAATACACATTTATAGCAAAGTATTTAATGAAATGTATATTTTCCAATAAAATTTGGGCTTCCAACTGGATACAGAAATCCCTTTCATTTCTGATGCATATATTGTTAAAACAAGAATTGCACAGTATCACCAGCTGTTGATATTTCATGTTTAATCCATATGTGAAAGGATAGTGTTGACAACATAACAAACTTATTGGCGAATACTGTTTTAAAATTTGACTTTTTTGTTGGTATAATGTTTCTGTAAATTTTAGAGAGATGCCAATTAATAACTGAGGACTGCACAACAAAAAAAGTTGGTAAAGCTCATTTTTGATTGGTCAATACAAAGGGTCAATCTGAGGTGACCACAATGGGATGTTGATAGATATCAGTAAATGTTTTGTCTGTCTGATTGATATATACTTACTATGACTAGTACAGAATCTACCAGACAAAAGGTACCAGATCGACCAATCCCTGCACTGCAGTGTATAACAGCTGTCTGATTGATATATATACTTACTATGACTAGTGCAGAATCTACCAGACAAAAGGTACCAGATCGACCAATCCCTGCACTGCAGTGTATAACAGCTGTCTGATTGATATATATACTTACTATGACTAGTGCAGAATCTACCAGACAAAAGGTACCAGATCGACCAATCCCTGCACTGCAGTGTATAACAGCTGGACCTACATCAGGATCTAATGCCCCTGATTCTCTAACTGCCATTAAGAAGTTTAGGAAAGCTGTCGGAGAGCTCGGAACACCAAAGTCTGGCCATGTGACATAATTAAAATGTTGTATTTCTCTTGTTTCACCAGTCTACAACATAAAGACATACTAATACAATACATGCAGTTTTCTTATAAAATTAGAAGATTTTTAGGGAGCATGTTTTTAGCACGGAATATTCACATAATAGGCAGTTATTATTGTTTTTTAATATTTATTAACGTGTCTTATTTGTACTCATCTGAATTTTTTTTAATTTTCTAAAGAGATTTGCACTGTTTTTCTTATAGTTTTTCTTCTATGTTTTTAATGTTACTAAAGTTTGTTAATGTTTTTTCTTACTGTAAGAATTTGGTTCGAATCAATAATATTACTTGAAGTAAAACAAAATAAAATAAGATAAATTTTCAAGCAAATGAAGTCTCGACACGTCAGATGAGAAAGAACACTGTAAATCTCTGCTCTAGGAATTGCAGTAAGAGAAGGTTGATGTTTTCTGTGACAAGAAAACAGTGAAGGTAAGCCTTGGTATTGGTACGACAAATATAGTAAGGGAGGTAACTCTATAGAATGAATTATATAGATCTGTTGAATTCAACAGCTTACAACACATTTTAATGGTACATCTAGTATAATTTGGATACACTGCGGTATATTTTTGATACTATTCTGTGATATAAAGACGCTATCAAATTATTAAAATTCATTTTATCATAGATCTTATATAAAGATGCTACCAAATTACCAAAAATCATTTTATAATAGACTTAGGTATTTAAATAATTATTGACCGAGTTCAATGTTTGTAATTATCTCTAGTGTAGAACCTTAGGCACACTGGTGTACATTTCATAAAGTTGTCATTTTTAGAAAACAACAACCATGCTCACTAATGAGACAGTATGGTACCTATTGTTCACGCTCATTTTCCCGTACAAATGAATTGTGAGGTCACCTGTCAGTTCTTTTGCAGTGTTTGTTTACTTTGCCTCTATAAATACATCTGAGCTTCCAGGATCAAATTTATGCCACAATGTAATTGTAGCAGTACACATCAAAACAAACAATTTTATTAAAAAAATGTACAATGGAGATTATTTTTAGGGTAGATAACTCTATTTGTGGACATTTTCCAACTAGAACAGCAGTGGATTTTTTTAACGAATTAGTGAGAAATAAAATCAAACACTGGTAGGAGGGCAAGACGAGAAAATCCCATACACTAACATTAAGATTTCTTTGGTATCCAAAAAGGCATAACCTAGTTGGAGACCAGAAATCTTTTTACTTTTTACCGTCTTGCCCTCCTACCAGTGTTTGATCCTTTATTTCTCGTCCACTGAGTGACACATTGATTTT
This sequence comes from Limnoperna fortunei, assembly GCA_944474755.1. Lineage (NCBI taxonomy): Eukaryota > Metazoa > Mollusca > Bivalvia > Mytilida > Modiolidae > Limnoperna > Limnoperna fortunei. Next base: position 110,292,611 of record OX104112.1, on the reverse strand, counting down.
TTGTATTAACAATTTTTTTTCAAGTGCTGAGAACTGGTAGATGCTTGACAGGTATAGCCACTTCAACATACTTTAAAATTCCAGCCATGCAAGGTTCAAAATTAACTTTATTTAGACCAAAGGGTTTGGTAACTTTATAATTTACTTGACCTGACTTTTAGCTACAATAACGTAGCTTGGTTTAATTTTTTTATATCTTGGCAGAGCTTTAAAGAAGTTGGATTACTCATAATGGAGCAAAAACATCCTTGAGATTTATACATATTTTCTACTTAACTGCTGTCTTTGTTAAATAAGTAATTTTTCCTTTCTTAGCCATTCAGCAGACATTTCTACAATGCATAATTAATTAATTTTAACACTTTTTTTAATCATGGCATTGTTGACAAAATTAAATTTGTATAATTTTGGAATCCTACCAGTAACTAGAAAAAGTTTTCCTTTCTTAGCCATTCAGCAGACATTTCTACAATGCATAATTAATTAATTTTAACACTTTTTTTAATCATGGCATTGTTGACAAAATTAAATTTGTATAATTTTGGAATCCTACCAGTAACTAGAAAAAGTTTTCCTTTCTTAGCCATTCAGCAGACATTTATACAATGCATAATAAATTAATTTTAACACTTTTTTTAATCATGGCATTGTTGACAAAATTAAATTTGTATAATTTTTGAATCCTACCAGTAACTAGAAAAAGTTTTCCTTTCTTAGCCGTTCAGCAGACATTTCTACAATGCATAATTAATTAATTTTAACACTTTTTTTAATCATGGCATTGTTGACAAAATTAAATTTGTATGATTTTGGAATCCTACCAGTAACTAGAAAAAGTTTTCCTTTCTTAGCCGTTCAGCAGACATTTCTACAATGCATAATTAATTAATTTTAACACTTTTTTTAATCATGGCATTGTTGACAAAATTAAATTTGTATAATTTTGGAATCCTACCAGTAACTAGAAAAAGTTTTCCTTTCTTAGCCATTCAGCAGACATTTCTACAATGCATAATAAATTAATTTTAACACTTTTTAAAATCATGGCATTGTTGACAAAATTAAATTTGTATAATTTTGGAATCCTACCAGTAACTAGAAAAAGTTTTCCTTTCTTAGCCATTCAGCAGACATTTCTACAATGCATAATTAATTAATTTTAACACTTTTTTTAATCATGGCATTGTTGACAAAATTAAATTTGTATAATTTTGGAATCCTACCAGTAACTAGAAAAAGTTTTCCTTTCTTAGCCATTCAGCAGACATTTCTACAATGCATAATTAATTAATTTTAACACTTTTTTAAATCATGGCATTGTTGACAAAATTAAATTTGTATAATTTTGGAATCCTACCAGTAACTAGAAAAAGTTTTCCTTTCTTAGCCATTCAGCAGACATTTCTACAATGCATCATTAATTAATTTTAACACTTTTTTAAATCATGGCATTGTTGACAAAATTAAATTTGTATAATTTTGGAATCCTACCTAGAAAAAGTTGATCTAGTGATTACTGGTACCCTTGCTTAATTTTGTGACTGTATCAAGATGGTCAAGTCTGGGGATGAGGCATTAGTAAATACTTTATGTATTTTTATGGAACAAACGTCTATCGAACCAATTTATAATTCTTTGACTGTATCACGTATGAGGGATGAGTCACTGGGCTGCTCTGTGGGTCAAGCACCGGGAACCCTACCAGTATGGTCCCATAACTGTTAAACATATCTTTTCTTAATTCATTCTTATATCAATTTGTTGTTCACATGCACGATGTCAAAGGACAAACATAAAACAATGTTATGCAGAACAAAAATGGATAAGTAAAATACATTCAACAATGCAAACATTAATTCAGTAGTGCATAGTTTTTTCAGAGACTGAAATATTTACATAAAGGTCTTTGGTGTGCTAACACACCAGACTACTCTGTATGTCATGGAGAACACAATTGAAAGATGCACAGTTTGTGAATTTGCATATTCAGTATCGGACCAACTACATCTTATAATAAGGAATTATTGGGAAGTCTCATGTCATCCCAGTGATTTTGTTGCCTTTTTTAACAACCCCTCCTTTTCAATTGGGAAAATTTATCGACGTTTTTCTTGAAATTGGGAAAACAAGTATTAATTTTATATTATCAAGATGTTTTTATATATATGGATTCTTTTTTAGCAGTTTAAATGATTAAGGATAAAGTATCAATGAAAAACTAGAAAAAAAACATTACAATAGAGCAAATATTTTTTTTAAAATAAGTTGCTAGAATTATAAATACCAAAATACTAATTATTATTATGTTTAAATCAATGCAATACTGGTTTAACACTGGCAGCATCTTACTGTGCAATTTCCAGCACAGAGTTCATATCCACTCCTGAATTTTTCTAAACTTCATTTCCTTCCCGTCATATTTTGCTGCTGCACAGTTTGTACAAGTTAAAAGTCAGACGGGTATACACTGTTTTGTTATGGCACGTAAACATGATACACACGAGTTACAAAAATACAAAGATTTTCTATTAAAATGGGAACAAAATTGAACGACAAGTCGCCCTCCAACAGAAGCCATGAATAATATAGACCACGATCGCCTGTTCCTATGGTTTTCTGTTGGCATTTATGTCATAAATTGGGAAATATTTAGACAAAATTTGGGAAATTTGCTCCAGGGCAAACAGCCGAACTTCGGAGGCAAATTCAAGCTAACAAAATCACTGCATCCCGTCCAATTATATCAATGAAAACATGTAAAAAATGTACGATAGTAAGTCTGTAGTACATGTAAATGTGTTGAAAATGTTTTTTTCCCTTGATGAAAATTCGTCAAAAATAATAGCCCAAGATTCTATTATATCAGCACAAACTGTTGGACCAGCTATTGGGCATGTCCAAAGCCTACATTTACTAGATAATGTCGTTTGGTTGTGTGTTAATTTTGAACACTGCCATACTGGATTTTATTTAAATGTTTTTTGTTTATGTCAACAGTAACAATTGATAGATGTTTGGTTTTAAACTGGGAAACAGACAGAAACATTTTCAATTGATTAATTGTGAGACTCTAGTACTGGTACCTATCAATTAGCTTAAAATGGTTAAAAAGTAGTTATTTTTAGAAGTGGGATATATAGGATCTAACACCGGTGAGAGGGAAAGACGGGAAAATCTCAGACACCCAAGTGAAAAGATTTCTGGTCTCCAACGAGGCTCTGCTGAGTTGGAGACCAAAAGAAATCTTTCACGCGGGTGTCTGAGATTTTCCCGTCTTGCCGAACCACTGGCGTTTGATTCTATTTCTCACTAATTCGTTAAAAAAATCTGGTTCTGTTCTATTGAAAGATGGCAACAAATAGAGTTATCTACCCTGAAGGTAATCTCCAGTGTACATATTTTGTGTCACCGTTTTTGTTTTAATGTTTACCGCTATCATATTGTGGCATAAATTGGAAGCTCAGATATGTTGTTTTCATGTTAATATTTCAAAAGGCATAGTAAACCGACACAACTAAAGCAAATATTTATAATTTTTATTGCTGAACCGACAGTTGACATCACAATACAGTTTTACGGGAAAAGGAGCGTGAAATTCTTATATCACCCACGGGTTGAGATAAGGATATCTCAACCGGCTAAAAATAGGTACCACGCTGTCTCATTAGTGAGAAATGTTTTTCTTACGATTGAGTTACACTGTCACTCGGGTAGAGTTGCCTGTCTACTTAAAATTAGAACTACCAGGGCATTATTTTGCATAGACAATAGGTCCATTATAATGAAAAGTTATATAGGCAGACATATTTTTTCATAGACAATGTCTATCGATCGGTCTTTTCAAAGACTGTAATACCTCTCATGGAAACCATTATAAATTTACCTCGATGTCCTCCATCTCTAACCTCCTCACGATATAGTAGTTACACGACCTCTCATCTAATAATGTTATTTTTATACCAACATCATCAAACACCATGTCCTCGTCATCACCATAGTTCTCTCCAAGTGGCCAGTACTGGTGACATTTTCTCTATGAAATATAAAATAGGTACATTTAATAGGTAAAAAGATTGTACATTTTTATTTAAATGTATCATTGTAGTGCCAATCAAATCTATACTAAAATGTAAAATAACCCATATGCTTACTATCTATGAATTTACTTACAGAACCACTATCTATGAATTTACTTAAGTACCGCTATCTATGAATTTACTTAAGTACCGCTATCTATGAATATACTTACAGAACCACTATCTATGAATTTACTTAAGTACCGCTATCTATGAATTTACTTACAGAACCACTATCTATGAATTTATTTACAGAACCACTTTCTATTAATTTACTCACAGAACCACTATCTATGAATTTTCTTACAGAACCACTTTCTATCACTGTTCACTTACAGAACCACTTTCTATGACTATATACTTACTGAACCACTATCTATGAATTTACTCACAGAACCACTTTCTATGAATTAACTTACAGAACCACTATCTATGAATTTACTCACAGAACCACTATCTATGAATTAACTTACAGAACCACTATCTATGAATTTACTTACTGAACCACTATCTATGAATTTACTTACTGAACCACTATCTATGAATTTACTCAGAACCACTATCTATGAATTTACTCACAGAACCACTTTCTATGACTATATACTTACAGAACCACTATCTATGAATGTTTACTTACTGAACCACTATCTATGAATTAACTTACAGAACCACTATCTATGAATTTACTTACAGAACCACTATCTATGAATTTTACTCACAGAACCACTATCTATGAATTTACTTACAGAACCACTATCTATGAATGTTTACTTACAGAACAACTATCTATGAAATTACTCACAGAACCACTATCTATGAATTTACTTACAGAACCACTATCTATGAATTTACTTACAGAACCACTATCTATGAATTTACTTAGAGAACCACTATCTATGAATTTACTTAGAGAACCACTATCTATGAATTTACTTACAGAACCACTATCTATGAATGTTTACTCACAGAACCACTATCTATGAATTTACTTACATGACCACTATCTATGAATGTTTACTCACAGAACCACTATCTATGAATGTTTACTCACAGAACCACTATCAATGAATTTACTCACAGAACCACTATCTATGAATTTACTTACAGAACCACTATCTATGAATGTTTATTCACAGAACTACTATCTATGAATTTACTCACAGAACCACTATCTATGAATTTACTCACAGAACCACTATCTATGAATGTTTACTTACAGAACCACAATCTATGAATGTTTACTCACAGAACCACAATCTATGAATTTACTTACAGAACCACTATCTATGAATTTTCTCACAGAACCACTATCTATGAATTTACTTACAGAACCACTATCTATGAATTTTCTCACAGAACCACTATCTATGAATTTACTTACAGAACCACTTTCTATTACTTTGTTTAACATGACCACAGCTGTTGACTTTTGTTCCCACACCATCTGCCAGAAATGTCCTGATGTGTGTTCTAAGGGACCCTGAAAACCAAACACATAAAACAGACATAGTTTGTACACACAGGGATTGTTTTATTTTTCTAGGGTTTTAAGGCAATGCCTAAGGCTGATGTTCCTAGGGTTATAAGAAATGCCTAAGGCTGTTGTTCCTAGTGTTATAAGGAAATGCCCAAGGCTGTTGTTCCTCGGGTTATAAGGCAATGCCCAAGGCTGTTGTTCCTCTGGTTATAAGGAAATGCCCAAGGCTGTTGTTCCTCTGGTTATAAGGCAATGCCCAAGGCTGCTGTTCCTAGGGTTATAAGGCAGTGCCTAAGGCTGTTGTTCCTAGGGTTATAAGGAAATGCCCTAGGCTGTTGTTCCTCAGGTTATAAGGCAATGCCCAAGGCTGTTGTTCCTCGGGTTATAAGGAAATGCCCAAGGCTGTTGTTCCTCGGGTTATAAGGCAATGCCCAAGGCTGCTGTTCCTAGGGTTATAAGGAAATGCCTAAGACTGTTGTTCCTAGGGTTATAAGGAAATGCCCAAGGCTGTTGTACCTAGGGTTATAAGGAAATGCCTAAGGCTGTATTTCCTAGGGTTATATAGCAATGCCTTAGGCTGTTGTTCCTAGGGTTATAAGGCAATTCCTAAGGCTGTAGTTCCTAGGGTTATAAGGCAACGCCTAAGGTTGTAGTTCCTAGGGTAATAATGCAATGCCTAAGGCTGTACTTCAAAGGGTTATAAGGCAATGCCTAAGGCTGTATTTTCTAGGGTTATAAGGCAATACCTTAGGCTGTAGTTCCTAAGGTTATAAGGCAAAGCCTTAGGCTGTAGTTCCTAAGGTTATAAGGCAATGCCTAAGGTTGTAGTTCCTAGGGTAATAAGGCAACGCCTAAGGCTGTACATCAAAGGGTTATAAGGCAATGCCTAAGGCTGTAGTTCCTAGGGTTATAAGGCAATGCCTTAGGCTGTAGTTACTAGAGTTATAAGGCAATTCCTAAGGCTGTAGTTCCTAGGGTTATAAGGCAATGCCTAAGGCTGTAGTTCCTAGGGTTATAAGGCAATGCCTAAGGCTGTTGTTCCTCGGGTTATAAGGCAATGCCTAAGGCTGAAGTTCCTAGGGTTATAAGGCAATGCCTAAGGCTGTAGTTCCTAGGGTTATAAGGCAGTTCCTTAGGCTGTTGTTCCTATGGTTATAAGGCAATGCCTAAGGCTATAGTTCCTAGGGTTAGAAGGCAATGCCTAAGGCTGTTGTCTTTCCCAAAAGAAATGTACATGTATCTATGTTAAAATACCTGGCCTATCAAAGTAGAGGCCTCGATATCCAATAATTAATCATAACTTTTATTTACTCCAATAGAACAAGGAGTACATGTAAATTGTAAAAAAATGCTTAAAAAACTAAGCTGTCTACATACAGATGGCATCATACCATAATGCACATGAAAAAATGTACAAACATGTAAGATAAATAGTGCATCTGAGATTTGAACTATAAAGAAATATTGTAGTTATCACAAACTTTACATACACATTATCTGAATTCTAATATACAGACGTGACAACGTGTTTTTTATATTACCCACTATATACCGTGGTCGTGGTTTTTTCATTCAGAAATTCACCACCATACGCCACGGTGTTATTCTGCGGTACATCGTGTTAAGTCCACTACATATCGGGACCCACCGTGTTGACCACGGTGGATTTTCAATTTCCTTTCATGCTTACACAGTGAAAAAATTAAAATGTTGCGATTTAATTTAGATATTTGTGTTAAAATATGCCGTTTTAATACGTTTGTTTGACAACAAAATTAATCTGCGTTCTTGCTAATCTATTCATTATACGAGAATACCTTGAAGTTTATTGTCACTGAATTGATTGACAATTATTCCCTTAGAACACCGCATTTTGCCCTTAAAATTGTCAAAATCTTTGCTATTCTATCGTCAAAATTTCCCTGTCAGCGCCTTTGATTAATGTTCCAACCGTTTGAACTTTTACCGGATGTAAATTGTGTCACACCTTAAATCGATCGATTATCTAAGTATTGTCCAGTCATCATTTTATCAAGCACGTGCTCCCAAACATTTCAATAAACTTGTGTATTGTATAATTTTATAATTAACAGGTGAACACGCGGCTTCACATTTTTAACGGTAAAGAAAATAGCACATTACACAATAAATATGAGACTTGTAAAGAAATACACAATAAATGCGAGACTTGTAAAGAAATTCGTTTTAAAAAACGTCAAAATCAATATACGACTTAATATGCTACATTTTGATTTTTTCAAATTTTCGGAATTATTACTTAATATAAATGTCGCAGAATATATCGTTCCACGAATGATTTTATACTCGATTCGTATTCGGTGTTGAACCACGTGTGTTAAAAAAATACAATCCTGATATATAATCAACCATAATAGTCGTTTCAGTGTTAAAAGCCTGACACATCATCAACTTTTGTTGTAGAAAAGACTTTAGTAGCATCCTTATAATTTCTATTATGTTACGACAAGACCCTATGTCCGCAAACAGACGTTCGTATCGGTGCGTAAAAAAAACCCAACAACAACAAAAAACAAAAAAGAACAAAACAAAACAAACTAATATACTGTTGAGTAAATTCTGGCAATTATTTTATATTTATATGAGTGTGGACAAATCAGTTCTTTCGTATTCAAAAATAGTTTTATTCCGATTTGTTTTGTTAATGTTATAACAGACGTAAGTAACTATGCATATTTTTATTGTTTGATCTATGTTCCACAATACAACAAAATATTAAGAATAAGTATTTGTATTTAGAGAACTAAGGCAAGTCTAAAAGGGGTCTGATCTCGAGAATAGTTATCCCAATAAATACTATGTCATGCAAAAACACCGAAACTGCGAGTTAATTTTAACGGGAACTTTATACAAATAACACGTCTGCCTCCATTTGAAAAATTGTCAGTTTTGTATATTTAGCTCAGAAGCACATCACTACTTTTTTTATATAAACCTGTTATATTAATTGTTATAGTTTAAAACGCCATTGTCTAAAGTAAATGTGTATTTAGAATTGTGCGTACGTAAGACTTCATTCAACCTTGTGAAACAGGCGCCTGTGCCATATCGTAGTTAAAATATATTTTATGTGGCGATTCTCGTTTATAAACTTTTCACATATTTATTATTCTTGCTGCATGTTGGCTACATTTTAGTAATTTATTTGTTGTATCCCATCCTGTTAACGAATTTTATATAACGATATATGTGATGTAAACTTTTGTCCGCGTTTGTTAAAACAACTCTGGTTTTAAATACCAAATAAAGAAAAAGATCGCCGCTCAACTGCCCGTTTTCTGTCGAAAAGGATTTATAATTGATTAAAGAGAGTTCGCGTACAACTTCAGGACAATTCGTTATACGTTGTAATACACTAAAAACGTAATGTGACAATTCAAATCCGGATAATTTACCGAACTTGTTCAGGGTAATATTTAATGCATAACACATGCATCCGGTTGAACAAATATTCAATCTTCAAGTCTACCGGCACATTAAATCATTATTGATTATCAACAAATAAAATGCATGTACAAATTATTCTTAAGCACTGTTTTAAAATGTTCTCTTTTCATTCGGGTAACGATGTTTAAACCCGCAATCAATTAAATGACAACGTTTATGTTGTCATGTACCACCGCGGAGATATCGTGGCGGGACCCCTGTGGCGACATGCCATGGTAGACTGAACTCCCTCATATGCATCCACCGTGGTAAGATTACCTGAGAAGATTCTTAACCACGATAGTAGGCGTGGATATACCATGGTGGGTGCTAGAGAAAAGGATTAACTTCCATGGTGGGTTAGTGTTTTTTTATAAAAAAACACGTTGTTCCCTCTGTAGATTACCTGGGCTAAAATGTAATTTCTGTTGGCTTCTGGTACAGGTAGGTAGCAAGCATTGATGTAGTCTTCTGTTCCTTTCTGTAACTTAACTCGACTGTGATCATCTATGTTAAAAAAAAAAACCAATTCATGCAAGTATGACCATGTGCAAGCTCATAAAATAATAAAATGATGATAGAACATCTGCAAGCTCTTTGATTTAGATGACTTGTACTTGTATAGGTCAGCACTGATTCAAGCTGACCACTGTTTACTCAGGAGAGTGATCCTTGAGACACTGTCAACATCAGCAACTTTCCCTTGTACTAGTATTCCTGAAGAGAGATGATCAGTGTAGTTAAGACAGTCAACATGTGAAGAGAAAATCCCAACACTGGCAACTCTGCACAGATATGACATACACCTGTAGATGTCAAACACAGAACAATAAAACATATTCCAGTATATGTACATGTAATTATACTGTTGTGATGTTCCTGGTAAAAGACAGACCGGAAATATAGATTCCAATGTATAGATTGTAGAATCCTGCTATAGATGATTAGTAACTTACAAGGGTAGACATCCCTGTATCTGTTTCTGTTTTTGTTGTTAGGTTGTTTGGCTTCTGTTGTAGAAAACTCTTCTTCAAAGGCTATCTCAGCTGACTCTACTTTGATCTCCTATTATAAAAGTTATTACATGTATTAAAGTAATTAAAAGTAAAAGACTTGGACAATATACAAGACCACTACACAGTAGAGATGATCTATAGTGAATATCTATATAATAGTATAATGTGATGTTTACTCCAACCAAGATAAAAATATGCAAATGGAGGCAAAATGTATTGCGTTAGCAACATTCTAGTACAATAATTCAAAGAAAAAATTCATGGTCAACCATTCTATGGCAAGGAGTTAAAAAAAAAAATTAAAATTAAACAAAAAACAACTAAAACTAGATATTAGTGAGATGGTATCTATCTCTGTGGGCCCGCCGACCTTGAGGTCAAGGTCAAAGATCATCAACCATGGTATGCGACATGTCGCATTGATATTATCTACCCACATACCAAATGCCTACCTCAAAAGAAGAAAAAAGTTAAAGCCCGGACAGGATTAGTTTCGAATGGACGGATGCACAAACATACTGATCACTATAGGGTGTCCGCCACTAAGTGGCGGGGCACTAATTACAATACATAATCTGGTACTATTTTGGATTGATTTATTTGTTGAATGGTAGCTAAATGTGCAGCATAGACTTTAGCCCAAGCCAAGCTGTGCAACAGTTTCGTTATTATCAGTAATTGATAGTGAACTGTATACCTAAAGAAGAAGAGCGGACACCTTGCAAAAATATTTTTCAAAAAGCAGACATCTCTGTAAATGAACTTCAACTGAGGGAGAAGAAATTAGTTCTTATTTTGATATTCAGCTGTGCCGAACTGTGGGATGGACAGGGGATTTATTGGTATATAGAATTTTAATATTGCAGCTGTATTTAAAAAGCCATGTCTTATAGAATTGGTAATAAATTTAGTTACATAATTTATTAAATGTATTTGCTGATTGTGCAAAGCCTATTTCTGGACTGGGTGTTTGACTTTTGTGCATTTCCTTGGTTATCTTTTAATGTTTTTCATTTTGACAAAATTTTTATCTGATATGACACCCCAAAATTTAATTTAAAATAGCGAAAATTATTCCACTTGTTTTGAGAGGTCTCTCATTACTAAACAAAACATGATGCCTAAGTAAAAGCAAATAAGGTTAACATTATCCCCAATGCACAAATAATTGAGAAGCCACTGTCAGCTGGATGTCAATGACATACAAAAATGTCGCATTTTGAATTGTTATAACAGGGAATAACTTGAGTTCTAAAATAGTCTACTGAAATGAAAAATTAACATAATAAAACAAGAATTAGGCCTAAACTGCTTTGGTTACCTAAATCAACTGAAAATGGCCATTTTGGTGACTGTGCCGTTATTTTTCCATTAAAATTGACGGGAAAGGTGTCAATAATAGTACTTACTATCTTTAATCCAAAACAAATTACGATTACCCCTTTTAAAATGCCAATTGACCCATTTCCAGTTTCACATAATTTATCTCCCCTTTTACTTCCGGTTAAAAAAACTGCGGCTGTCATCAGTAAAGGACTATGATATTTAAAATAAAGATTTTGTATTATTTTTTTATTGTTTGTCTAGACCAATTAAATTTTCATCTAATTAACATCATGGCAGAATGTTACTATAGCCATAGGCAACAGGTGAGTTTGAATCTGAAAAGGATGTCACTGGTAAATTTGTTTAATCAAGCTATAAAACAGCTGGGGTTCCACCTTTTATTAGCATCAGGTAAATGGCCAAATAAACATCGGTTAATTAATTAACGATCATGTTTACACAGCAGGGAGCTATAATAACATCCTCACTCAGATATTGACACATGTCATTCACCTGAAGCGTGAAAATTTATTAAAGACAATTGTCCATTTCAAAAGTTTTCAACAGGACAAATTGCGGCTATAGCCACAGTTTTTAGTACAGGAAGTGGACACTAGGTGGCGTTTTTTTTAAATTGGAAAGTCGTCAATTCATCACAAAAACAGTCAAAAGATCGGGTGGCAAGAATTACTTGCTGACGAGAACTACTCCAAGACCATAAAGCACGTGTGCTAAAAATATACTATTATTGTGGTTGGCAGATTAAATGAAGTTATTCAAAAAGACAGGGAAACTTTTTTCCAGCTCGTTATTAAACTTACAATGTAGTAAAAGGGATAATACAACTGGGTATTTAGCAGTAAATTACATTTGACTTGGGCGTGACCAAGTAGGGGGCCTACGAGATATACTTCCACATATGTCATTATTACAAGTGTCAAGGATTAATGCATAATCTATTCTGTTAACGTCTTTTTTTTTGGCACTTTCGACAAAAACAAGTTGCGCGTTTGTCTATTTTGAACATCCTGTACGTGGCCATTTTATGTCCTTCTGTTACTGTCGTGGACATTTAACACACCTGATATATAGCAGGCCAAATATTAAATTTATCATATTGTTGGGCCTCTTGTTCTAGTTCAGATTCCATTGACAAGGCGTTACATTGACAGATCTGCAATGCTAACTTTGAAAACTGAACACACTTGTCCTTTACTTCCGGAATCTGAAAGTAAATTTAAAACGGGTTCGGAAAGGTCAGATAATTCGAATGGGTGTTTACCACATTTCGTAAAGACATTATTGAGCCTTATATCTCACAGTAAAAGATGGTAAAAAATCTGTTGACTCGCTACTTTATAATAACTCTTTTAATAACGTATTTAATGAAAAAGAAAGCTGACTCAATTGCCAGTTTTTAAACTAGAGGCTCCCAGGAGCCTGTATCGCTCACCTGAACCTGAAATCAAACAACCCTTTTTTATATAGAATTTCGTTCCTATAAGGAATTGACCAACACTTCTGCAAAAGTCATTAATTTTGACCTTTTAAGGGAAATAACTCCTAAAAGGAGGAGCTTTTGATGCTTAGGAGGGAGGTTAACTTGAAATTTGCTGTACCTGTTATAATTTTTTAACTATCAGCCAAAAACTCCCTTAACCCCCCCCCCCCTTCTATTTTAAGCCAACGTAGGTAGTCAGCTGTAATGATTTGCAAAATTTTGATAGAGAACATCCTAAAGATGATGTGTGCAATGTTTCAAAGCAGTCCTTTCATTGGTTAGAGGAGAAGATTTTTTAAAATCAATTAAAATTCATTAAAAAAAATGTTCTAAGAGAATAATTCCTAAACGGTTAATCAGACAATCTTGACCCTAAAGTCATTTTTGTAGCCCTCATAGAGCAGAACAATTAAGCAATGCTAACTTTTTCTCCAGTTCTAAAAATTTTCAAGATTTTGTGGCAAAAATAGCAAAAATAATCAATTTCGACAATTAAAGGGCAATAACTCCTACAAGGAGTCATCATACAACTTCGACACAATGGAGTGTTTTGTAGAGCTTTCGATGCTGAAGAAGGAAGGTCTCTTCGGTTTTCCTGTATCTGTAATACTTTTTTAACTATAAGCCAAAAACTGTATTTTAACCCCCCCCCCCGTTCTATTTTTAGCCATGTCAGCCATGTTGGTTAATCTGCGGCCATGGTTTGTGCAAACTTGGTTGAAGACATTTGACGGATAATGTGTACAAAGTTTCAAAGCAGTACTTTCAGTGGTTTCAGAGGAGAAGATTTTTAAAAATCAATTAAAACCGATTAAAAAAACAGTTCAAGTGGAATAACTCTTAAACGGTTTATCACACAATTTTGACCCTAAGACATTTTTGTAGCTCTCATAGAGCAGAACAATTAAACAATGCTAACTTTTTCTCTAGCTTTAATAATTTTCCAGATTTTGAGGCAAAAATGGCAGAAATCATCAATTTCGACAATTAAAGTGCAATAACTCCTACAAGGAGTCGTCATACGACTTTGACCCAATAGAGTGTTTTGTAGAGCTTTTGATGCTGAAGAAGGAAAGTCTCTTCGGTTTTCCTGTATCTGTAATACTTTTTGAACTATAAGCCAAAAACTGTATTTTGACCCCCCTGTTCTATTTTTAGCCATGGCGACCATGTTTTTTAACGAATCAAAAATCCAAACGATAGTTTGGTAAAGGACATGCTAAGCAACAACCATACCAATTTTGGTTGCATTCTGTCAAGTGGTTTCAGAGAAGAAGATTTTTGAAAAGTTGAACGGACAGACGACGGACGACGGACGACGGACGCCAAGTGACGGCAATAGCTCACATGACCCTTCGGGTCAGGTGAGCAAAAAATACACAATCTGTGACCCTTATATAAAAAATTCACCAAAATATAAATTTGACCCGCTTGATCCATTATATTCCTCATAGAGGAATCCCATACCCGTAGCCAGCCAGGGTTCGAGGGGTTCGGACGAACCCCCCTTGGACAAGAAATTTTGATAAAAATAGGGAAAAATCAGCTGAAAATCAGTTAAGCACTATTAAAATCAGAAAAATTTCAATAATCGAACCCCCTTTTACATTTTCGAACCCCCCTATTGAAAAATTCTGGCTACGGGTATGAATCCTATAGAAAAATTTCATTCCCCACCAATCACACATTACAAACATTATGAAATCCAAAACGCTAGTTACCAGGAAACCAACTATCAATAGTAACCTGTATTTGTCCACGGACCATTTTAATAGAATATAAACATGATTGGCCATCGATATACATGTATCAAAATGTAGTGTAAGCACTTAAATAGTTTGTGACAGTATTATTAACGACCCAAATAAAAATAAAACTAGAAGACATAACAAGGAAGTCACTGATATAAATTGAATAGACTTTTGAAATCTTTACAAGCACACTGATCATAACACAACTTTTTGTTTGTTTTTATGGCATTTAATTCCACTTTCAGTAATTTTTCAACTATATCATGGCGTCCAGTTCTTATTGGAAGAGGAAGCAGGAGAAAACACCTGAACTCGGTAGAAAAACTTGCCATTCTTGTCAATTAAGATTGTAGTCGAATACACCCTTCCATAGTGCGACTTGAACCCGTAAACTCCTTGTTCACAGACCACGTGATCAATAGTAGGTGACTAATTAACTTGGGAACAGAGGCCCCTATAACAACAGTGAAAATATTTCCGATATCGTTATTTTACCAATAGTGACAATATTCAGATTTGGTTTTAGTATTCATTGTTGTGCATATTCATGTTCTTACAAAAATAAAATGTCAGATATTGTATGTATTTTAAAATCAACTCTAGCCGCGAACAAACTTGACGACGGTCTGATTATTCTATTGTCCTTTTAGCATATAGTTAGACACATACAAAGAGGAATAACTCGAAAAGAAAAAAATGGGTAGGCTCATTGTAGCCGGTATAAAAGGCTAAATTCTCCGCCCTTACCCAATACTCTATACTATTCCAGTGGCAGTCTTAATTGTTTTCCATGTCTCCAATTTTTCCGTTGATTAATTGTTTGTAAACTTGTTCTCCTCCTGAATATAGCTGAAATACTGCTCGCTGGACGTATAGCAAACATCCAATCAATCAATCAATCAATCAATCAATCAATCAATCAATCAATCAATCAATCAATCAATCAATCAATCAATCAATCAATCAATCAATCAATCAATCAATCAATCAATCAATCAATCAATCAATCAATCAATCAATCAATCAATCAATCGATCGATCGATCGATCGATCGATCGATCGATCGATCAATCAATCAATCAATTGTCAATGATTTATAATTATATTATATAAAAAATGTTAATTATAGATCTAAGCAACCGCCTTTAATTGGCAATATAACAATGAACCTATTACTTACAGAATGTCTATCAACGAATATTGTGCACTATAATTATAATTATGCCTGAATTCTGTTTTTTTTTATGTAGCCGTTTCATATCCATTCATATGAACATGTTCATAAGATGACTGAAATATGTCTAAGCTCTCAGTCGTCGCACAACGATCAAGGATAAAGTCTCTATTGCGTATAGGTAATAAAAAGACGAGGCCTTAAAACACAAGGTCATTATAGTAGCATCACTATAGTTAAACCCATTCTAAAGCAACACACGAAACAATCAATGTTGATGTTGCTTTAGAATTGGTTACCATGATGATTTTAGTTCTGTATAATGTGGAGCAATTACCATTGACTGTTCATTTGAGTTCCAGGGAACACGGGAACATGAAAAACCACCAAATGTTAGAACGTTCTGTAATGTTGTGGAAAGTTAAAAAACAACGAATGTTTTGTAACACATACAAAACTTATCACAAGGAAAGAACAGCCTCTGTTGTGAAGTATGGAAAACAAAGAAGCCAATCTTCTGTAACCAGACAAAAAAGCCAACATCCTTAAATTCCACAAAAACTGCCAATGTTCTGGTTCAAAGTTTTGGAAAGCGAAAAAACAGCCAATATCATGGAACACTAAAACAAAGCAATATCTTGGATAACACGAAAAAACAGGACAGCCAATATCCTGGATAACACGAAAAAACAGGACAGCCAATATCCTGGGTAGCACGAATAAACAGCCAATATCCGGGTTAACACTTAATAGGAGCCAAAATCCTGGATAACACTAAAAAAGTCAATATCCTGGATAACACGAAAAAACAGCCAATATTCTGGATAACACGAAAAAGCAAAAATTCTGGATAACACAAAAACCCAAAATACTGGGTAAAGCGAAAAACAGCCAGTATCATAGATAACACGAAAAAAACAGGACAGCCAATATCCTGTGTAACAAGAATAAACAGCCAATATCCAGAATAACAGCAAAAAAAAAACAGCCAATATCCTGGATAATACAAAAAACAGCCAATATCCTGGTTAACACGAAAAAGCCTAAATTCTGGATAACACAATAAAACCTGCCAATATCCTGGGTAAAAAGAAAAAACAGCCAGTATCCTAGATAACACGAAAAAACGAAAAAACCAGCCAATATCCTGGGGAACACGAAAAAACAAGCCAATATCCTGGGGAACACGAAAAAACAAGCCAATATCCTGGGGAACACGAAAAAACAAGCCAATATCCTAACTAACACGAAAAAACCCTATATCCTAGATAACACAAAAAATAGCTAACATCAGGAATAACACGGAAAAACAGCCCAATATACTGGATAACTCGAAAAAACACCAAATATCCTGGATAACACAAAACAAGCCAACATCCTGGGTAATACGAAAAAACAGCCAATGAAGCATTCTGTTCAGACTGTTTTTGGTATAAGTTGAAATGCTTTTTTACCTTTTAATGTTGTCTGTTGCATTGCTTTTTACCTGTTGTGTTGTCTGTTGCATTGCTTTTTACCTGTTGTGTTGTCAGTTGCATTGTTTTTTACCTGTTGTGTTGTCAGTTGCATTGCTTTTTACCTGTTGTGTTGTCAGTTGCATTGCTTTTTACCTGTTGTGTTGTCAGTTGCATTGCTTTTTATCTGTTTGTCTTGTCAGTTGCATTGTTTTTTTTTAAAATTATATATATATTGTTACATCTGTTACATTACTTTTTAAACGGGTGTGAAGTTAGCAGTGGGTTCGATATTCGATATTCGACATTCGAATATCGAACTCGCTGCTAGCAGTTGGTTCGATATTCGATATTAAGAAATACATATTATCAAATACAAGATAACAAAATGTATAATATTGCTAAACGTACAACCAAGGGGAATTTTATACATCTGGACGGGTAAGGTATGTAAGAGAGCCCAACAGCATCAAATTTGAATATCGAAATGGTAAAAAAATCACTAAAGTGCGAATACTAGTATGCGAACCTCGGGACCACCCCTTCATCCTCTTTCAATCTTCATGAAACTTGGCAAAATACTTGGCATTGTATTGCTTTAGATGCTGTCAAAATGAATTTAAGGCATCTGGACGGGTTCGGTATGTAAGGGAGCCCAGCAGGATCAAATTTGAATATCGAAATGGTAAAAAAAACCACCTATGTGAGTTTGCAAATCTGAATGAATTTATACTTTTTGCTATGTATACTACAGGATGAATATTAACTCTGAAAAGTGAATGATTATTTATGTTGTTCCTTATTTTCTTCCCGCAGCGGTTTATTTGGATTTATGACAAATCGATTGAAATAATTGAAGCAATGAATTAAATAGTGTTCAATAAGTTATCATATTCAAAGATCAACATATTTATATTATATTAATATATTTAACATTAGCCTAAGTGTATGTTATGTTGTAGCAAGCAATGCATTAATTGGAAATACCAATTCGATATTCAAATTTGATGCTGATGGGCTCCCTTACATACCGAACCCGTCCAGATGCCTTAAATTCCTTTTGACAGCATCTAAAGCAATATAATGCCAAGTATTTTGCCAAGTTTCATGAAGAATGAAAGAGGATGAAGGGGTGGTCCCGAGGTTCGCATATTCGCACTTAAGTGATTTTTTATTCAAATGTGATGCTGTTGGGCTCCCTTACATACCGTACCCGTCCAGATGTATAAAATTCCCCTTGGTAGTACGTATAGCAATATTATACATTTTGTTATCTTGTATTTGATAATATGTATTTCTTAATATCGAATATCGAACCCACTGCTAGCAGCGAGTTCGATATTCGAATATCGAATATCGAATATCGAACCCACTGCTAACTTCACACCCGTTTTTTTTAAAAGATAGTATTATAAGTTGTATAGATTTTTTATTTTTTGTCTTGTCAGTTGCATTTCTTTTTACCTGTTTGTTGTCTGCTATTGAATTGTTTTTACCCTAAATTTGGTTTGTTTGTTTGTTTGATGGTGTTTAACGCCCATTTCAGCAATTTTTCAGCTTTATCATTGCGTCCCGCTTTTATTGAGGAAGGAAGACGGAGTACCCGGAGAAAACCCCGACCTGTGGTAGGAAAACTGGCAATCCTTGTCAATTAAGAGTCGAGTACATCCTACCAGCATTGAGAATCGAACCCGCAAATTCAGTGTTGACAGACCACGTGATCAATAGTAAACAAACTACCTTAACCACTCGGCCACCGAGGCCCCCTAAATTTGGTGTCAGTTGCATTGCTGTTTACCTGTTTGTGTTGTCAGTTGCGTTGTTTTCTTACCTGTGGTTCATGGTCAGTTGCAAAGCTTTTTACCTATTTTTGTCGTTTGCATTGCTTTCAACCCATTGTCATGGCAGTAGGTTTGCTTTTTACCAGTGTTTCATTGTTTTTTTGTGGCGATTTTTATTTCTTTAACCTGTTTGTGTTGTCTGTCTACCTGTCTGTATCGTCAGTTCTATTGCTTTTTCCTTATTGTTTGGTGTCAGTTGCAATTAATTGCTCTTCACCAGTTTTGCATTTTTATCCCGATTTTTGTTTTTACCATTTTTGGGGGTGCATTGGTCTTCACCTGGTTATGATGTCAGCTACATTTTTTAACCTATTTTTGTTGTCAGTTGCGTTGCTCTTTTATCGGTATTTTGCGGTCATTTGCATCG
Source organism: Limnoperna fortunei (assembly GCA_944474755.1). Classification (NCBI taxonomy): domain Eukaryota; kingdom Metazoa; phylum Mollusca; class Bivalvia; order Mytilida; family Modiolidae; genus Limnoperna; species Limnoperna fortunei. The sequence goes on along the minus strand of OX104112.1, from coordinate 110,273,163 downwards.
TTGTTTACCCGTTTTTTGTCGGCTGCATGCACTTTAATGTTTCTTCAATGTCTTTGCTTATAGCTCTTTTTTTTGTCACCTGCTTTGCTTCTTACATTTTTTTATAAGTGGATTTAATTTTACCTGTTTTTGTTGTCAGTTCTATTGTTTCGTCCTATATTTATTTTATACGGGTATGTTTAGTTTTCTAAACTTATTATGACTCCATGTAAGACAAGACTTAAGTAGTTTTTTTAGAAAATGGTATTAACATTAACAGACGTTACATATAATAAGCACTGTATATACATATATAGGGGTTTGTCAGTATTTCAGAAATCAGTCATACAAGTTGTTACAAATGAGGAAGTTCGTTATTTATTCTTTCAATCATACATCTCACAAGAGGTGGTTGAAATGAGGTCGGCCTGACGTCTGGTCCAGATAAATTTTTACCATCTGTGGGCCGCTCGCCCACTAGGAGTAATTCGTCTCCGCTTTCTATTCTAATTATTTCATATTCTGTAGTGGGTACACGTAATCCAAGAATTTCACAACCATTTGTACTGACCAATGATTGTCTAGAATTGACCTTCCAGGAACCAGTCAAGCCACATGTGTGATTCCGTACATGGTTCAATGTATCTGTTGTGAAGAAGTCACGTGGGGTTAAACTCATCTGGGTAATATTGAATTTAAAGTCCGACGTTCCAGGTATTACACCAGATTCCCGTTCTTTGATATAGTCACCAGATACAAACACAGATAGTGACGCATGCTTACAGTCTGGGTCCCGATAAAAGTCATAATCACCTTCCCAAGAAACGCCGTTAGGATGGAAAACTAAAGATCGCTTAACAAATTGTCCGTATGATCGCGTCTCACAACTCTTACTTGTCCAATAACCATCTATAATCTTTCGTTTCTCTTCGTGGTTTTTATGAAACTTTGGTGGCTTTAGTTCATTTGATTTCTTTAATTTCCGACATATTAAACAATCCTTTGTCTGCAAAGAAAATGTAACAGTTATAAAGGTCATATTATTATGAAAATAAGGTATTTATGAAATAGTGATAATTATTTAGCAATTAAAATTAGAAAGCTACTAGCTCTTATAAAACACGTGATTTGTATAGGGACAGCTGCAGGTTACAAAACAACAACTCCTGACGGACATATCTATGGAATATGGAATCACATAAAGTAAATATGGAACCACTGAATATAATTTTAATATCAGTGCATATAATAAGAAAACCACTGCAAATAAAGACAATATCACATCAGGTTATAACAAATTTACCACATTTAAAGAAATATCTTCATCACAAGACAGTTTTTGCGTTCCATACTGATGGACTATAGACAGATAATGGGTTTTGACTGTTAATTACCGGTATAATCGACCATTCCGCAAATCTCCTCCCAAGGGCTGTCTGTATAGGTCTGTCGTTTAACGTGTATATAGAAATTATACGAGTATAGAGGTTTTATTATGTCAAGTGACAAATTTTGAAAAAAAAAGTGTCTTATTTATATATGATTCACTTAGATCTGGAATTGTTTCAGATAATTGTCAACACTAAAAGTAAAATTATATTTGTCATTGATGGTAATATGTCTTCCAACGTGACGAAGTTATTTCACGAGAAGTGTTTATTGAATTACCAAGATGACCAGTGATGGTAATTAACATGGATACCACACAGCAGAGGTCAACGATACTGACGACAACTCTAGAATAGTGTTACAGCCAAACCGTTACTTTATTCATATACGTCACGGACACAAACCATTACTTCTCGGAGACAAACATTTGCTTTACTCATATAGTCGCATGTCTCATTTATAAATTACACCGGTATCCTTGTATATAATCACACTGTTTTGGAAATAAATTAAGTTTCTCTAGATCACCGATTTAACATGTTTTGAGATGTTAACTGTACTTATTCTTGTTCAAAAAATAAAGGGGGATTACTCATTACTCGAGTCGGGAACTCGTAAGCCTGGTTCACTCGAGTCGAGTTGTCACTTTTAAAATGACTAAATTTACGATGTGGTGTCTGAAAACGAGGCTGGGGATCATTCGTGTTGATGACACACTATTGGTTTCAAAGTCAATGGCAGTTTTCCTACATTTATAATTATTACTGTTAATGGCAAATAATTGATTTTAATTTTTAATAAATATTAAATCATTGGTATTATTTACATGTAAATATCACCTAGAAAATCGTCCAATTTTGTTTAGACTTTTAGTATATTTTAATTTATATGCCTTAACGACCGTACATCGCTCATCTTATTGTATTTTAAGTAATAAATGACTGCTAAAAACCAAACAAACAAATAAACCAAAAAAAAACAAAAAAACAAAAAACAAACTAGGGTGAAAAGGTGTTGCACACCATCTATAACTTAGAATATGGCCTCGGTTCCATTACGTGTAGTTATAAACAATAGCTGTTATTGTGTAAATATGACGAAGCACTAAAATAAAAGGACAAGCTCAGTTTGGACTAATGATCAAACTAATCATTTTTCAGAGTAGCACAAACAATAGCATATAAGAACATATAATGTACATGTATGCAAATTTATCTACTTTTACTTAAAAGTCAGTTTTTTGTGACCGGTGATATTTAATTGTCTGCTTAAGCCTATACTTACATTTACTTTAGTAACGACGTTTCCGTCTATACTTACATTTCCTTTAGTAACGACGTTTCCGTCTATACTTACATTTCCCTTAGTAACGACCTTTCCGCCTATACTTACATTTCCTTTAGTAACGACGTTTCCGCCTACACTTACATTTCCCTTAGTAACGACGTTTCCGCCTATACTTACATTTCCTTTAGTAACGATGTTTCCGCCTATACTTACATTTCCTTTAGTAACGATGTTTCCGCCTATACTTACATTTCCTTTAGTAACGACGTTTCCGCCTATACTTACATTTCCCTTAGTAACGACGTTTCCGTCTATACTTACATTTCCCTTAGTAACGACGTTTCCGCCTATACTTACATTTACTTAAGTAACGACGTTTCCGTCTATACTTACATTTCTTTTAGTAACGACGTTTCCGTCTATACTTACATTTCCCTTAGTAACGACGTTTCCGCCTATAGTTACATTTCCTTTAGTAACGACGTTTCCGCCTATACTTACATTTCCCTTAGTAACGACGTTTCCGCCTATACTTACATTTCCTTTAGTAACGATGTTTCCGCCTATACTTACATTTCCTTAAGTAACGATGTTTCCGCCTATACTTACATTTCCTTTAGTAACGACGTTTCCGCCTATACTTACATTTCCTTTAGTAACGACGTTTCCGCCTATACTTACATTTCCCTTAGTAACGACGTTTCCGCCTATACTTACATATCCTTTAGTAACGACGTTTCCGCCTATACTTACATTTCCCTTAGTAACGACGTTTCCACCTATACTTACATTTCCCTTAGTAACGACGTTTCCGCCTATACTTACATTTACTTTAGTAACGACGTTTCCGTCTATACTTACATTTCCCTTAGTAACGACGTTTCCGCCTATACTTACATTTCCTTTAGTAACGACGTTTCCCTCTATACTTACATTTCCCTTAGTAACGACGTTTCCGCCTATACTTACATTTCCTTTAGTAACGACGTTTCCGTCTATACTTACATTTCCCTTAGTAACGACGTTTCCGCCTATGCTTACATTTCCTTTAGTAACGATGTTTCCGTCTATACTTACATTTCCCTTAGTAACGACGTTTCCGCCTATACTTACATTTTTTTCAGTAACGACGTTTCCGTCTATACTTACATTTCCCTTAGTAACGACGTTTCCGCCTATACTTACATTTCCTTCAGTAACGACGTTTCCGTCTATACTTACATTTCCCTTAGTAACGACGTTTCCGCCTATACTTACATTTCCCTGAGTAACGATGTTTCCGTCTATACTTACATTTCCCTTAGTAACGACGTTTCCACCTATACTTACATTTCCCTTAGTAACGATGTTTCCGCCTATACTTACATTTCCCTTAGTAACGACGTTTCCGCCTATACTTACATTTCCCTTAGTAACGACGTTTCCGCCTATACTTACATTTCCCTTAGTAACGACGTTTCCGCCTATACTTACATTTCCCTTAGTAACGACGTTTCCGCCTATACTTACATTTCCCTTAGTAACGACGTTTCCGCCTATACTTACATTTCCCTTAGTAACGACGTTTCCGCCTATACTTACATTTCCTTTAGTAACGATGTTTCCGTCTATACTTACATTTCCTTTAGTAACGACGTTTCCGCCTATACTTACGTTTCCCTTAGTAACGACGTTTCCGCCTATACTTACATTTCCTTTAGTAACGACGTTTCCGTCTATACTTACATTTCCTTTAGTAACGACGTTTCCGCATATACGTATGTTTCCCTTAGTAACGACGTTTCCGCCTATACTTACATATCCTTTAGTAACGACGTTTCCGCCTATACTTACATTTCCCTTAGTAACGACGTTTCCGCCTATACTTACATTTCCTTTAGTAACGACGTTTCCGTCTATACTTACATTTCCTTTAGTAACGACGTTTCCGCATATACGTATGTTTCCCTTACTAACGACGTTTCCGCCTATACTTACATATCCTTTAGTAACGACGTTTCCGCCTATACTTACATTTTCCTTAGTAACGACGTTTCCGCCTATACTTACATTTCCCTTAGTAACGACGTTTCCGCCTATACTTCATTTCCTTTTAGTAACAGCATATATACTTACATTTCCCCGTAGTAACGGCGTTTGATAACTAGACGGTCTGTAGGTCCTTCTCTGTGTCATATCTGTATGTATGTTCCCCAGATAAAGAAGTCTAGCCGGTCTCTGGTGACTAGTCAGTCGGTTGTTATGGATAAATGACTTGAAAGGTTTGGTCCTGTGGTATAATTCTACTTTCAGTAACTGTAGCTCATGGAATGATATAGACAACATGTCCAAGCAGTCATAGTCTTTGAATTGTTTGTACTTTCCTTTATTATACCTTGGAAAATTAAAAATTCGGTACTGCTTGTGAGGTTTAACATTGATTCCGTAAAGAGATTTACAAGAAAGTCTAATGTGTTTGTTTAGTTTCCTTGCAAACTGTTTACTATAAGGAGTTATTGTTACATTATCTAGTCTATATTCAGCCTCAGCACCGCCCTGCACAACCCATGACATTTGGTCTACTTTAATAGATCCTTCCGCCTTAATAGTATACTTAGGTCTGCTACACTGAGGATCCGAATAGTAAAATTGATAAAGTGTAAATGTCCTCCGACGGAAAATATATTTCCTGATAATAAACTCAGGACCGGGTCTCGTTTCACATCTGAAACAGAAGAGTGTCTTATTATTATTTATGTTTTAACAACGTATTGATAAATACACCTGATGCATTATACTGTGCATAAAGAATTTTTTACAACATTTAAGAATGTATTATATGCATGTAGAGGTGCTAATCAAATTTTAAAACACATTTTTATAGATCATTTGAACTTGCTTATATGTGTGGTCCTAATTAACCTTCGTATTGTAAATGAACATTTGTAAGAGCAAATTGTTTGTGCGTGACACATGTCAACTACTCGTGTTACAAATGCCATAAGCTATCTAAAATATCAAATGCACATTAAAATTCAATTAGATTCAAACGATAAATATTTAGACATGTGATACAGTATTAAATATTTAAGTAATTTAATTTATGGGATACAAACTATTTTAATTAAAGAAATATAAAGATACGCCACTGAGCTTACGCTGTTTCATAATGTGAAGAGACGCATTTAATTATGCTACAATAATATTGTATTCATCAACATGATATTCAGGACACCATTATACAGCTGGACAATTGATAAATATGACGCTAAATCACATTCATCCAATCAAACAAAAACTACTACACTGCACTCTGCAAGTGTATGGTGTCTCTTACATACATGTTATCTACCGTAGATTTGGTCAGTTTTTCAGAAACAAATTTCGCGTGTATTTCTTCTGTCTCAAAGTCGTGAAATTTTGGTGTCCTTTTATAAAACAAACAAAAGCGTTACAATTTCGAATAATCACCCAAAGACTAAAACAGACACAGAACAACAGACAGAGAAAGAACAAAAACAAGACGTACAGCACATTATATGTGGGAATGAACATGTTGACTTGGGGGAGTTTTTAATGTCCTACGCCGACAATACAATACCCGTGGTCGGATGGTCCATGCGGACATGAATTTTAGATAGAATTTAACAATGTGGTCATTTTAGAAGTATTGAATTTTGATTTTGCTAGATTTCTAGAATGTTTTTTTTATTGATATAACCTATTTTAATTTAAATGTGTATGTGGTAAGTATCCGTATTTATTCCACCTTGTAAGGAGCTTTATTAAATCGTCAAAAATTTACTTGATTTATTTTTTCTTAATGTTTGAAACTATGAATGTTTTAGTTACTGGTTGTTTATTTTATTTTTTCATTTTTTAAAGCAATTTCGTTTTCATTTTATTTAATTATTCATTAAAATATTGTATTTTTTCCTTTTTTATTTTGTGTGGTTGTTTTTTTATTAATATACATACATGTATATACATATACAAACTTGTCTTTGAACCATTCTCTTACATACCCGTATTCATCGCCCAACACGAAGCTCCATCTTTCCTTACTGAGGAGTCGGTTAGTTACGTATGCTTAGCAGAAAAGAGGTGTTAAAATAATATACGGTTTTCCTTAGTAGGTGCCCGAGACACGCTCTTGGCTTATGTCCTTGATTCGTAACCCTCCTCTTTTTATTCACAAAAGGCATCAATGTACTTAACTTCGATTATACAATGTAAATAATTGCGCCACACTGTCCGACATTAACGCAGGCTCAAATGTTATTTGCGACAGATTTGGTCAGGTTTTTTTTTAAATTTATATGTTGAATTGAGTGAAGATAACTGTAATGTACCCTGAAGATGTGGAAGATTTGTCGGTATTGATTGTTGATCACAAATTTACCGTTAATGTCCCTGCTACTTAAGGCGTTGATAGTTAACTCAATTAGCTACCATCAACTCAACAATGAAAGTTATTACAGAAGACAGACCATCATAATGTGAACAACATTTTCCATGGGACCATGTACAATATTTATGCATACAACACTTTGTGTTTGTGTACGCGTGCGTACGTGCGTTTGTGTTTTGTTAGTTTGTTTGAATTGTGTTTTAACGTCACTTTCAGCAATTTTTAAGCTATGTCATGGCGTCCAATTTTTATTGGGGGTGGAAGCCGGAGTACCCGCAGAGAACCCCTGTTCTGCGGAAGCAAAACTGGCAATCCTTGTCAATTAAGATTGGAGTCGAGTACACCCTGCCTGCAGTGAGAATCGAACCCACAATCTCAGTGTTGACAGACCATAGTATGAATAGTAGACGAACTACCTTGACCACTCGGCCACCGAGGCCCCCTATATTATATTATATTATATTATATTATATTATATTATATTATATTATATTATATTATATTATATTATATTATATTATATTATATTATATTATATTATATTATATTATATTATATTATATTATATTATATTATATTATATTATATTATATTATATTATATTATATTATATTATATTATATTATATTATATTATATTATATTATATTATATTATATTATATTATATTATATTATATTATATTATATTATATTATATATAATACAATATTTTTATTAGAATTGAAGCGACTTTTTATTTTCATTTTTGAACAAAGTGGACCAATTGACACTCGTTGAAAGATCGCTGTTGATTCCCTGGTATTAATTACTCGGACTCTGTAGAGACTTGGTAACGTAACACCTTCACAAGGGCGACAGTTACACAATTTTCTATCATTTAATAGTCATCTTTGCAAACAATCCACAAAATACATATTTGACGTTAGATTGTATTAGATATAACCAAACGTATTCTATTACTAAAAGATCTTCTTGTTCAAAAAAGAGTTTTCGGTATTTAAATAGAGGTCTTTTTGTTTTCATTATAAAAAGTCAATAATCCAGGACAACTAATGATGTCTCCAATCGTAAATGTACAACAGTATTAAGTAATTTATTGCTATGTAGAAGTGAGATCCTATTTCTAGTACAGGGATCTTAATCATTCAAACAAATAAACCTGGGTGTCGAGCCGAAAACCCGCCATTGTACTCTTTGTCAATTTGATTTGTGATAATCCTAAAATGTTTTGAGGTTTTTTGTGGCAAATATTTACACTTTCTGTGTAAATGTCAATAAAAAGTGTGTTTAGTGTTTAATTATTTGTATTTATAATTTAAACTGTATGATGTAAGTAAGACGCCATTGTTAGCCGACATGTAGATATTGTCAAGTAGTGGCGAGCTATGTGCCAAACGAAATCTTTAATAACAATGTATACTATTTATAATGGGTTACTTTGTCAAATGTCAATATTCACTAAAACCAACAAAGTCAATGTTATGAATGTATCGCAATTTCAGTAAAATTTACAAATTCAGTCTTGAATTTAAATTTGTATAAATGGTTATAAAATATCGCGGGAAAATATGCATGTATAGCATTGATGCTTCTGTAAAAAAAAAAAGAATTCTCCTCTCTAGCTCTCCCTTATTTTTCTGACTTTCCCCCCAATTGATTTCTTGTGTGTTAACTTGTTCTCGTCCTGAATATAGCTGATATACTACTACTGGTCGTTAAACAGTCCATTCATTGTGATTGTTTATTTGTGTCTGGTTGCGCTCAATACTTAAGAAGTTTTGTTTTAATGACATTTTTAGTCATTCCTTCCATCAGAACTCTACAGTGTTCATCATTTACGTTCCGTACCGTATTTAGATCTACAGTATTCTTACCGTGAAGATGTCCATACACCACGGAACCTCGGTGGATATATTCTCTCGTTTTGTTCCTTAGTTACTGCAGGACATTTTATGCTGGTATCTGACGACGAAAAATCTTCAAACGTCCCAAAGACTGAATACGCTAAAACAAAACATAAGTTCTAATCAATTAGTCAAAAGTCCCAAAGACTGAATACGCTAAAGCAAAACAAACGTTTAGTATTAAAATTATCAATGTCTACTAGTTAAGTACGGATTATTTCATACGTACTAGATCATTATTACGAGTGTATTAGCAAGCCATATTTTACCATTATAAATGTCATTCCACTTGAAACCATTGGTGAGATTTCTAAAATAAAATAGTTCCATGTTTAATATTGTTTGTTAATGGAATTTAACGCCACTTTCAGCAATTGTTTAGCTATATCACGGCGTCCAAATGTTTTGTACCGGTGAAAACCCCGACGTTCAGCATGAAAACTAGCAAACAATAATTTAGGCTGTAGTTGAGCACCAGTTAGACTCGAACCAGCAACCTCAGTGTTGACAAGCGCGTGATCAATAGTAGAAGACCATAAGTTCCTGAACCATTCGGCCATCGAGGCTCTCTATCAAGTTGGAACAGTTTTGAAAGTGTGTACATAGTGGTTGGTTGAATGAATGGTTGATAATGTCCAACTGTACTTCAGCTATATTCAGCACAAAGAGTAATACTGGATGGGAACAATTCGTATTTCAGTGAACTCTGGAGACAAGGAACATTATATGTGCATAATATGCTGCTGATTTTGTGTCAATCATTATAAATAGATCTAAAGTAAGTACAAAGCAAGTAATATATTGATATAAGAAGAGAATTTATATAAAATTGTATATGATAAAAATGTTTGCAATATTATGTTATATATCAGATTCAGTTGTTGGTGTACATCACATTTTTTTCTCCTTACGTATCTATTTCTGCCAACTGAGGGTAAGCTGACAAAATATTAAATTTATCGTATTTTGTTCATTTTGACAAAAATTTGAATGGTTTCTGAAGCTTACATCTAAACAAGACAAACATTGTGACCTACATAAATAAAAGAAAATGTTAACAATTACTTCAAAGTAGTACTAATCCGGCGCCTTTGAGACACATAGAAAAAGGTTCAGTAAAACATATAAGAATTTTAAAAAATGTATATTAGTTTAAAATGTGTTTTAATACACATTTCGTTTTTAATCCGTACGTCCGAGTGTGCAGTATCAGTATTTCATATATAAATTTGTACTTTTGGCATCATTTGAAACAGAACAGGTGATACATTCCTGCAGTGAATAATTCAGAAAACCAGATACCCTACTAACAAAAGAGGAGGTAGTCATTCATAAAATATCTCATTAAATATTGTGGACTGCTACAAACTGACAAACAAATCACGTAGTTATGGTCAATGCCTGTCTCCGGACAATAAAACAGGTGTGGTCAATAAAAGTCCGTCACATATAATTACTACACAGAAATAGATTTAATTTGGACAAGAATTTAACGAATGTTATTTTTAATTATAATAACGGTTAGTGTTACTGGTCATCGTAAGTGTTCTAGACGACGATTCAATGCTTCGACAGTTGTAGTAAGACTATATTTATAGCATAATTTGGCATATTTTGTTCTTTGCTTTTTCTAATATTTATGTTCGTGTTTGTGCAATCCTTAACCTTACTTGTTAAACAGTAATCACTATAAAATAAACACTAAATATTTCTTCATTTTTAAAAGCAAATAAATCTTAGTTTATGAGTTATAGAAGTTTTTTTTATACTGCTTAAGACTTATAAGGGTCATATACATTAAACCAGGAGTCAGGTCGGCGAGACAAGGGCGTTATTACTCAGTTCATGTTTTATTGCACGTAATACTCAAATTCATTTCATATATCCTTCTAAATATGGCGCTAGTTAATGAAGGACGTAATTATATTAGTATAACCTGACATTACCCCATTTATCCTCAACACATACTTTTGTTACAGTTATTTTAATATGTAAATAATAACGATTTCTAATTCCGGTTTTATGTTTCATATAACTGACGTCCATTTAGTTCTTCTAGCTGGGTTGGGTAATTATATACAAAATATACACGCAAAATTGTGAAAATTCATTGTAGTTAATTTTGTTTCATTTTTTTTTCGCAATACATATATAAGTTTTGTGCAGCCTGTATGTTGTTATTTTACATGGTGTACGTTTCGTAGTTGATTTGTAGCGTTCTTTGTTTCTATTTGTAGCGTTCTTTGTTTCTACTACGGGTTCAATGACAATCTTGTTGTCAAATAAAAAAGTATAACGATATTTTGTGTAACTTGACCAATTTATACAAGCTAACATGTAATCCGCCTTTTCGATCGGACCTCAATGTGGCCAAACTGTGGACAGACCAAGATTGTGTAATACCACGTCTTTAAAATTAAAAAATAAGCAGTATTTGAAGAGTGCCCGTGTATTAATCCGTAAGTGAATAATTTTATCTTTTATCACTGAACCAACAAGTATTTCTTATCAGCAGTAGAATAAATAAACTGTCAGAAAAACAACAGATAAATTTGTCATTTCTCAAAATTTAAGTCATTCATAAACATCAATTTCTTAATTTTTCTTGAGGTATTTTCAGCTGAAACAGCTTTTAAACGTCATATGAAAGATACGGCAATTTTCGGCAGGTGCTTGTTCATTGGAAAAAGTCAAATTAATTAAAATGCATAGATAACATAAAACCAATGAAAAGTAGTTATAAAACAAATATCTAAAGGACTAGTTGGTGTTGTAGTTAAAATGTATATAGACAAAATTAAGCGTCGTAAGGTCCTACTAACTGTACTTAATGATATTATAAAATGGTAATTTATCACCGAAATTTCACTTGTGTAAAAATGAATGTGTTTAATCAGGAACACGACATATTAAATCCCATAATCTTGTTATACTTCAATAAATTGTCATTTATCACGCATAAATTGTCAACAATTAATCTTTGGTATCTAAATGCCTGACCCTATCTAAGCTGTAATTTATGACAAGTTAAGCCGAACATTAACTTTCACATTTAAGAACATTTTCATTTGTAACCGCAATTTCCGAGAAAATATTACCTAAAATAAGAAATTTAACTTTGGTTTACAATTCAAATTTCTAAAATATGTTATTTTTAACGTTCGAAAATATGGTATTTTACAAACCCTTTTAAAATATTTACTTATAAAAAATTGAAATAAAAATAAACTTAAATGAAATATATATCAAATTTATTTTAACCCGTCGCAAATAAGAACAGAGTTAAAATGCTGTCGAATTCGGTATCAAATAATAGTAATACAACTCTGGTATACAATAAATACTTACCTAAAAACACGGTGGACACGAGGCTTCTCCACATTGCTGGAATTTTATCACGTAAGAAAAATCTCCATTATTTTTTGTATCTCTCACATTTCATGTAGATAAATGGTTTGTCTCTAATATTGTAAACGTTTACTAATGTTTCACCGAGCTGTTTACATGGTTAGGGAATTTTAATCCATTTCGAGTACTCTAGTTTGTTACACTCGTATAAATGTATCCCTTTTAAATAAACGTCCACTCGAGTTACTGCTAAGCATTGATTACAATGACCAGTCTACAATCGAACATGCTAACTGTGTCTACCGCCAATTAACAAATTTCTACTGTACATCTACGGTATGTAATAGTAAGTAGAAAGTTAAACATAGTTTGGAAGGAATTTTCGGAGTTATCGTAAGAAAATATTAACTTGAGTAAAATGGCAACAAACCTTTGTGAAATTTGAATTAATGTCAGTGTTGTAAAAGAAAACTAATCAGATACGAGTTTACAAAAGATTAGAAAGATATTCTTTGTATATATACTTTGACGGGGTCACAGGTCGAGGTGAGATAAATTACAAATGTTTTTTCTGAGACAAAATAATTAATGTGAATTCATTGTTACACACGCAAATATCATTTTAATTGTTATGTACACTTTACATGTTTGTGTATAGCAATAAAGAAGAGAATACCCGGTGTAATCCACTTTGTAAGCAAAGCAATTTTTGTCTAATCTTCGTTGTAATCCACTTTGTAAGCAAATCAATTTTTGTCTAATCTATATGTTTTTGCATAATGCCTAATAACATTTCTGAAATATATCAGCTAGTATAATAATGATAAATTATGTCTATGTATTGAAAATTTAATATTTGTGTATATCCAGTTTGTTGTTGATGATAATCCAGTTTATGGGTTTTAAATAAATCTAATTTTGAAGCTTTTGAATCTTAATCCTTAACTGTATTAAAATAGAATGCATATATAGTTTTTCAATTGTATTGTCATTGATATTGTCAATTCAATATAAAACAATGGTTATGTGTGTACAACTAACAACAAAAATACAGAAGTCTATTTGATATAAATAATGCCACAGTGGCTATGTACTGGTTGATATGAATGTACTTGGTAGATAGAAACATTATACTTAGAAAGTCTATTTGATGTCATTTAAAAGGGTTATATTTTGACTTATAATTTTGGCGAATTTGCCAAAGTATTTGTTAATGATTTCAAACGCAGAATAATTTGGTTCGCGTGACTTTATAGTGAAATTGAAATGAAGCAGCGTGAAATAATTCTCTTGATCGTAATATAAATTTAGCTTTTACATTAAATTTCCGTATAATTAGCATTCCCATTCTACAAGTATAAAACTGGTAAGGGCGACGCCCAGTAAGGCTAAGAATATAGGATATTTGAACCAATTAAGATAATGAAAATTATTTTTTTAAAAAGCTTGTGTATTCAAATTCGGTATATCGTGCAATTTTTTTATTTTTATTCGAAATTTCATGGGGGGTGTGAGGGAAAGGGGGGGGGTGCGCTACCCTTGGATATGCACCTGGATATAAATGATGAATATAATACTGAGGAAATTTTTACTTATCTGGACATCGTCCTTCACATCTGATTAAAGATCTGCTTCATTTTCAAGTAACATGGGTGATACTTATATTGTACCCGTCTTCCTCATGTTGACGTATGTCATTTTGAAATGGTTGATACCCGGTGCGTACCAATTTTACGATTTCTGTAACTCCTTTTTTTTTCGTTAGTTACGCCACTTTCAGCATTATTCAGTTACAAACTATAAATTGTTAATAGGCCTTCAATAAGTATTGCAATAATTAAAGATATTTATGCTTCAATTATCGGTACATCAACCACACATCATATTATTGTTTATAATTCTGCATTCACAAACACATAATATTATTTTATACTTGTAAATACCAATTGTTAGATTTCTCTCACTTGTTAATACTAATTGTTAGATTTCTGTCATCTGTTAATACTAATTGTTAGATTTCTGTCACTTGTTAATACTAATTGTTAGATTTCTGTCACTTGTTAATACTAATTGTTAGATTTCTGTCACTTTTTAATACTAATTGTTAGATTTCTGTCACTTGTTAATACTAATTGTTAGATTTCTGTCACTTGTTAATACTAATTGTTAGATTTCTGTCACTTGTAAATACTAATTGTTAGATTTCTGTCACTTGTTAATACTAATTGTTAGATTTCTGTCACTTGTAAATACTAATTGTTAGATTTCTGTCCCTTTTTAATACTAATTGTTAGATTTCTGTCACTTGTTAATACTAATTGTTAGATCTGTCACTTGTTAATACTAATTGCTAGATTTCTGTCACTTGTTAATACTAATTGTTAGATTTCTGTCACTTGTAAATACTAATTGTTAGATTTCTGTCACTTGTTAATACTAATTGTTAGATTTCTGTCACTTGTAAATACTAATTGTTAGATTTCTGTCCCTTGTTAATACTAATTGTTAGATTTCTGTCACTTGTTAATACTAATTGTTAGATTTCTGTCACTTGTTAATACTAATTGTTAGATTTCTGTCACTTGTTAATACTAATTGTTAGATTTCTGTCACTTGTTAATACTAATTATTAGATTTCTGTCACTTGTTAATACTAATTGTTAGATTTCTGTCACTTGTAAATACTAATTGTTAGATTTCTGTCACTTGTTAATACTAATTGTTAGATTTCTGTCACTTGTTAATACTAATTGTTAGATTTCTGTCACTTGTTAATACTAATTGTAAGATTTCTGTCACTTGTTAATACTAATTGTTAGATTTCTGTCACTTGTTAATACTAATTGTTAGATTTCTGTCACTTGTTAATACTAATTGTTAGATTTCTGTCACTTGCAAATACTAATTGTTAGATTTCTGTCACTTGTTAATACTAATTGTTAGATTTCTGTCACTTGTTAATACTAATTGTTAGATTTCTGTCACTTGTTAATACTAATTGTTAGATTTCTGTCACTTGTTAATACTAATTGTTAGATTTCTGTCACTTGTTAATACTAATTGTTAGATTTCTGTCACTTGTAAATACTAATTGTTAGATTTCTGTCCCTTGTTAATACTAATTGTTAGATTTCTGTCACTTGTTAATACTAATTGTTAGATTTCTGTCACTTGTTAATACTAATTGTTAGATTTCTGTCACTTGTTAATACTAATTGTTAGATTTCTGTCACTTGTAAATTCTAATTGTTAGATTTCTGTCACTTGTTAATACTAATTGTTAGATTTCTGTCACTTGTAAATACTAATTGTTAGATTTCTGTCCCTTGTTAATACTAATTGTTAGATTTCTGTCACTTGTTAATACTAATTGTTAGATTTCTGTCACTTGTTAATACTAATTGTTAGATTTCTGTCACTTGTTAATACTAATTGTTAGATTTCTGTCACTTGTTAATACTAATTGTTAGATTTCTGTCACTTGCAAATACTAATTGTTAGATTTCTGTCACTTGTTAATACTAATTGTTAGATTTCTGTCACTTGTTAATACTAATTGTTAGATTTCTGTCACTTGTTAATACTAATTGTTAGATTTCTGTCACTTGTTAATACTAATTGTTAGATTTCTGTCACTTGTTAATACTAATTGTTAGATTTCTGTCACTTGTAAATACTAATTGTTAGATTTCTGTCCCTTGTTAATACTAATTGTTAGATTTCTGTCACTTGTTAATACTAATTGTTAGATTTCTGTCACTTGTTAATACTAATTGTTAGATTTCTGTCACTTGTAAATACTAATTGTTAGATTTCTGTCACTTGTTAATACTAATTGTTAGATTTCTGTCCACTGTTGCTGCATTGTCCATAAGAAAAGACCATTTACTTTTTGTTTAAGGAGCTCACTTATTCAAGCATGGACATATCTTTACCAAGTTCGTCAAAAGACAACTTACTAATTTTTGTACCCCCGCTTGACAGAGTCGAGAGTATAAGGTGGTCCTCATGTCCGTCCGTCCGTTCGTCCACATTTGGTTTCCGGATGATAATTCAAAAAGTTTACGTCCGATTTGAATGAAACTTGGGATATTGTTATATATCAGGACGGTAAGAAGCCTATCGCTTTTTGGGGAAATTCGTCAAATTTCAAGGTCGCAGTCCACGAAAAACGTTAGAAATTTTAACACAAAAGTTGTTTCCGGACAATAACTCAAAAAGTTTGCATCCGGTTTAAATGAAACTTTGGATCATTGTTATATATCAGGTTAGTAAGAAGCCTATTGATTTTAAGGGGAAATTTTTTTTCCACATTCAGAATGCTGGATAACTTAAACGTAGAACATTAAGCCAGACAAAGAGTTTAATGCACTATTAGTTGCACAGAGAAAGGCCTCTGAAAAACTATTTTATGCATTATTAGTTGCACTGAAAGGGCCTCCGACAGACTTTATTATGCGGTATTAGTTGCTCTGTTTGGCCTCCGACAACATTTTTTATGCGGTATAATTGCATTAAAAGGATAGACAAGTATCGCTATTAGATGCTCTGAAGGACCTCCGACGCATCTGACAAACTTTTTTATGCGGTATTAGTTGCCCTTAAAAATGCTTCCGACAGACCTTTAATGCGGAATTTTTTTCTTTTATTTGGTTTTATTAACGTTTTATGCAGTTTTTTGTTGAAGACAGAGGTCCCTTCTGCTAGGTCTGTAAGTGTGCACGTGCTTTGCTGCATGTTGTTATGTGACATTTCAGCATATCTTTATAGTCAAGCTACACTGTTACATTGTTATTTCTTTAATCTAGTTAACACCTAAATATTACGTCACTGTTCTAAGCCTGTATTAGATAATGGTTTCATTTTTATCTTTTGTTATTCGATGAATTTTTGTTCATTTGATGTGAAATAAATCGTGAGGTTAAGTCTTATATGTTGATTGATTGATTGATTGATTGATTGATTGATTGATTGATTGATTGATTGATTAGATGTTTGCTTTACGTCCAGCGAGCAGGATTTCAGCTATATTCAGGACGGGAACAAGTTAACAAGCAATAAATAAATGGAAAAAGGGGTGAATTGGGACACGGGGAACAAAATTTTGACTGCCACTGGAAAAGTACGGAGTATTGTGAAGGGTCGGAAAATTTAGCCGTTTGTAGCGGCTACAATGAGCCTACTCTTTTTCGAAATCTACAAAAGGGGTCTTTTTCGTGCAAGGAGCGTGGCACTCCAAACACGTTAGCCGTTTGTAGCGGCTACAATGAGCCTACTCTTTTTCGAAATCTACAAAAGGGGTCTTTTTCGTGCAAGGAGCGTGGTACTCCAAACACTTTAGCCGTTTGTAGCGGCTACAATGAGCCTACTCTTTTTCGAAATCTACAAAAGGGGTCTTTTTCGTGCAAGGAGCGTGGCACTCCAAACACGTTAGCCGTTTGTAGCGGCTACAATGAGCCTACTCTTTTTCGAAATCTACAAAAGGGGTCTTTTTCGTGCAAGGAGCGTGGCACTCTCCAAACACGTTACACATTATAGTCCATGTCCATGCTTTCCGTATTATGACATGACAACCCCCAACGAGAGGGTCTCCCCTATATGCCACCCGCGGACGCGCTGGGCTGCTCCTAGGGTCGAGCAATGGGAACCATCCCAATATTGCCCCAGTCTTATATGTTTATCTTCCTATTTCTATTATCATATACTTGTGTATATGTGACTATATATAATTATCATATCTGAGCAGACATTTATATAGCACAAAGTACATCCGATTTTAATTTAAGAATTCCCAGTTTTCAGTCCAAGGTTTGTCGATAGCTATCGATATTCAGTCTTTCTGAGACATCAAAATGGCCTTGATATAAATGGACATACAAATGTATACAGTTCGTCCTTCTTTTCGTGAACCATAACATTGAAAACGGCATTGTCATGGATACCAGTATGATTTTTTTTTGGTTTCATACAAGATAAGAAGTTAAGCATAATAAATGAGGAAATAATTTGCTAGGAGAATTCTGACTTAATTAGACACGCCTAACACAGCGTTGACAATTAATACGACAAAAATGTATAACTCCATCTTTACATTTGATAATGGCGTCGCCCATGTAACATTCTATAATGTACACAATCCCAATTATTTTACAAACGACTGACGTTAGAAGACAGCTATAATAACAGTAACGGTAAGAGCACTTTAACACCTGTCGCTTATATCGAATGATAATTAATAACATGTCTGAGGCCGATAATTATCTACTGGACTTGTAAGATATCTGCCCGTCTGTGGCCGTTAATAATCAATTGGACATACCGGATATCACACAGATAGCCATCACCGTAAAGCTAGACCACCTGAGCACTTCACACTCCGGGGATCAAACGTGAAAATTTATTTTCACAATGACACTCTAGAAGCTAATGATCTCATTAATATTATCCCTGTATATGATCATTACATAACTGAAGTAGATGTAAAATGTTCAAACAATAGTATGAAACAATTGTACTTGTATCATCTTTGACTGTATAACAAAGAAATGGAAAGTGTAAACGCCACATAATAGATAGTGTAAAGTACAGGCTTAGCGAATATTATAGAAAATACTATAATATGTAGTAGACATTGCCAAAATGCGAGCACAGACAATATACTCTATTATTTTTTTATTTATTTTTTTTTGCATACAATTCCTTGTTTTACTTTGTTCATTAATTTCACTTTAATGTAAACAGTACATGTAGTAATAACGTCAACAAGAAGTAAGTATTAAAAGTCAAATAATTAATCTATTAAGTCCTTCACGATCTAGCTTACTACATATGTATCAGATAATCAATTGCTAACTCAGTAGCAAGCCAACTAACAGCCCATATGATTTCTCCCTCAATTGGAAACTATCAAATCACATGATATATCGCTGCCAGCCAAACATAAAATCATATAATTCCTCGCTAGCCAGCCAAACATAAAATCATAATTCCTCGCTAGCCAGCCAAACATAAAATCATTTAATTCCTCGCTAGCCATCTAACTATCAGATCATATAATTCCTCGCTAGCAAGCCAAACATCAAATCATATAATTCCTCAGATGATTCAATTTTTTTTTCTAGCCGGCCAACTAACAGCTCATATGATTCCTCGCTATCCAGCCACGGAACATCCCATATTATTCCTTGATAGCCAGCAAGCTATAAAAATTATATGATCCCTGACTAACTACCCAACTGAAAGAGCAATTTGATCTATTGCTTAGACTACCAGTTTCTTTGTTTTTCTGAACAATCCCAGCCCTAATCCACAATAAGGATGTAGACAAAGGCCCTTTTTATTGGTTTAATTCAAAGCGACACATTAAAACTTTCCCCATACCCAATCTTTGTAATTCCATCCAAATCATTGGCTGACAGGGTGGGTAGCTGTTTATACTTAGTGTTACTTTAATTTTCTTAAAATTCCCCATCCTTACTAGTTTACGCTGTTTAGTACCAATCAATAATCAATTGTTGTACATGTTCCGCGTCTACTACCAATTACTTGGTTTAGCTGTTCCGGGTCTACAACCAAATACTTGGTTTGGCTGTCCTGGGCTATAACCCATAACTTTGTTTAGCTGTTCCTGTTCTACTACCAATTACTTGGTTAAGCTGTTCCCGGGCTATTACCCATAACTTGGTTTAGCTCTTCCGGTTCTACTACCAATTACTTGGTTAAGCTGTTCCAGGGATATTACCGATTACTTGGTTTGGCTGTCCTGGTCTATAACCCATAACTTGGTTTAGCTGTTCCGGTTCTACTACCAATTACTTGGTTTAGCTGTTCCGGGTCTACAACCAAATACTTGGTTTGGCTGTCCTGGGCTATTACCCATAACTTGGTTTAGCTGTTCCGGTTCTACTACCAATTACTTGGTTTAGCTGTTCCAGGGATATTACCGATTACTTGGTTTGGCTGTCCTGGGCAATTGCCCATAACTTGGTTTAGCTGTTTCGGTTCTACTACCAATTACTTGGTTTAGCTGTTCCAGGGATATTACCAATTACTTGGTTTGGCTGTCCTGGGCTATTACCAATTACTTGGTTTGGCTGTCCTGGGCTATTACCCATAACTTGGTTTAGCTATTCCGGTTCTACTACCAATTACTTGATTTAGCTGTTCCGGGGCTATTACCATTTACTTGGTTTAGCTGCTCCGGTGCTATTACCGATTACTTGGTTTAGCTGTTCCTGGTCAATTACTTGGTTTAGGTGTTCCCGTGTTATTAACAATTACTTGGTTTGGCTGTCCTGGGCTATTACCCATAACTTGATTTAGCTGTTCCGGTTCTACTACCAATTAGTTGGTTTAGCTGTTACAGGGATATTACCGATTACATGGTTTGGCTGTCCTGGGCTATTACCAATTACTTGGTTTGGCTGTCCTGGGCTATTACCCATAACTTGGTTTAGCTGTTCCGGGGCTATTACCATTTACTTGGTTTAGCTGCTCCGGGGCTATTACCGATTACTTGGTTTAGCTGTTCCTGGTCAATTATTTGGTTTAGGTGTTCCCGGGTATTAACAATTTCTTCGTTTAGCTGTTCCTGGTCTATTACCAATTACTTGATTTAGCTGTTTGATCCTCGTCTATTACTAATTACTTGTTTTAGGTGTTACCGGGCCATTACCAATTACTTGGTTCGGCTATGCATGGTCTATTACTAATAACTTGGTTTAGCTGTTCATGGTCCATTTCCAATGACTTGGTTAAGCTGTTCCGGTTCTACTACCAATTACTTGGTTAAGCTGTTCCAAGGATATTACCGATTACTTGGTTTGGCTGTCCTGGGCTATTACCCATAACTTGGTTTAGCTGTTCCGGTTCTACTACCAATTACTTGGTTAAGCTGTTCCGGGTCTCCAACCAAATACTTGGTTTGGCTGTTCCTGTGCTATTTCCCATAACTTGGTTTAGCTGTTCCGGTTCTACTACCAATTACTTGGTTTAGCTGTTCCAGGGATATTACCGATTACTTGGTTTGGCTGTCCTGGGCTATTACCCAAAACTTGGTTTAGCTGTTCCGGTTTTACTACCAATTACTTGGTTTAGATGTTCTGTGGTTATTACCAATTACTTGGTTTAGCTGTTCTGTGGTTATTACCAATTACTTGGTTTGGCTATTCCTGGTCTATTACCAATGACTTGGTTTAGTTGTTCCTGGTCTATTACCAATTACTTGGTTTAGGTGTTCCTGGTCTATTACCAATGACTTGGTTTAGGTGTTCCTGGTCTATTACCAATTACTTGGTTTAGGTGTTCTGTGGTTATTACCAATTACTTGGTTTAGGTGTTCTGTGGTTATTACCAATTACTTGGTTTAGCTGTTCCGGTGTTATTACCAATGACTTGGTTTGTGTGTTCCGGGGCTATTACCAATTTCTTGGTTTAGCTGTTCCGGGGCCATTACCAATTACTTGGTTTAGGTGTTCTGTGGTTATTACCAATTACTTGGTTTAGGTGTTCTGTGGTTATTACCAATTACTTGGTTTAGGTGTTCTGTGGTTATTACCAATTACTTGGTTTAGGTGTTCCTGGTCTTTTACCAATTACTTGGTTTGGCTGTTCAGGGGCTATTACCAATTACCTAGTTTAGCTGCTCCGAGCCATTATCGATTACTTGATTTTGGTGTTCCGGGTCTATTACCAATTTCTTGGTTTAACTGTTCCGGGGCTATTACCAATTACCTAGTTTAGCTGCTCCGGGCCATTACCGATTACTTGATTAAGGTGTTCCGGGTCTATTACCAATTTCTTTGTTTAGCTATTCTTGGGCTTTTACCCATTACTTGGTTTAGCTGTTCCGGGGCTATTACCATTTACTTGGTTTAGCTGCTCCTCGGCTATTACCGATTACTTGGTTTAGCTGTTCCCGGGTTATTAACAATTTCTTCGTTTAGCTGTTCCTGTTCTATTACCAATTACTTGATTTAGCTGTTCGATCCTCGTTTATTACCAATTACTTGGTTTAGGTGTTCCCGGGTTATTAACAATTCCTTCGTTTAGCTGTTCCTGTTCTATTACCAATTCCTTCGTTTAGCTGTTCATGTTCTATTACCAATTACTTGATTTAGCTGTTCGATCCTCGTTTATTACCAATTACTTGGTTTAGGTGTTCCCGGGCCATTACCAATACTTGGTTTGGCTATTCGTGGTCTATTAATAATTACTTGATTTAGCTGTTTGATCCTCGTCTATTACCAATAACTTGGTTTAGGTGTTCCCGCGCCATTACCAATTACTTGGTTTGGCTATTCCTGGTCTATTACCAATTACCTGCAGATTAGGTGTTCCGGGGCTATTACAAATTACTTGGTTTAGCTGTTCCGGGGCCATTACCAATTACTTGGTTTAGGTGTTCTGTGGTTATTACCAATTACATGGTTTAGGTGTTCCGGGTCTATTACCAATTACTTATTTTGGCTGTTCCGGGGCCATTTCCAATTTCTTGGTTTAGCTGTTCTGTGGTTATTACCAATTACTTGATTTGGCTGTTCCGGGGCTATTACCAATTATAGTTTAGCTGCTCCGGGCCATTACCAATTGCTTGGTTTAGCTGTTCATGGTCTACTACCAATTACGTGGTTTGGCTGTTCCGGGGCTATTACCAATTGCTTGGTTTAGGTGTTCCTGGTCTACTATCAATTACTTGGTTTAGCTGTTCTGTGGTTATTACCAATAACTTGGTTTGGCTGTTCCGGGGCTATAACCAACTACTTGGTTTAGGGGTTCCGGGGCTACTAAAAATTACTTGGTTTGGCTGTTCTGTGGTTATTACCAAATACTTGGTTTAGCTGTTCCTGTGCTATTATTGATTACTTGGTTTAGCTGTTCCGGGACCGTTACATATTCTTTGGTTTAGCTGTTCTGTGGTTATTACCAATTACTTGGTTTAGCTGTTCCGGGGCTATTACCAATTGCTTGGTTTGGTTTAGGTGTTCCTGGTCTACTATCAATGACTTGGTTTAGGTGTTCTGTGGTTATTACCAATTACTTGGTTTAGCTGTTCCTGGGCTAGCTATTACTGATTACTTGGTTTAGCTGTTCCGGGGCCGTTACCTATTCTTTGGTTTAGCTGTTCTGTGGTTATTACCAATTACTTGGTTTAGCTGTTCCTGGGCCATTACCAATTACTTGATTTGGCTGTTCCTGGTCTATTACCAATTACTTTGTTTAGTTGTTCCGGGGCTATTACCGATTACTTGGTTTAGGTGTTCTGTAGTTATTACCAATTACTTGTTTTAGCTGTTCCGGGGCCATTACCAATTACTCGGTTTAGCTGTTCTGTGGTTATTACCAATTACTTGGTTTAGGTGTTCTGTAGTTATTACCAATTACTTGTTTTAGCTGTTCCGGGGCTATAAATGATTACTTGGTTTAGCTGTTATGTGGTTATTACCAATGACTTGGTTTAGCTGTTCTGTGGTTATTACCAATTACTTGGTTTGGCTGTTATGTGATTATTACCAATTACTTGGTTTAGGTGTCACGGGTCAATTACCAATTTCTTGGTTTAGCTGTACCTGGTCTATTACCAATTACTTGGTTTGGCTGTTCCGGGGCTATTACCAATTATTTGGTTTGGCTGTTCCGGGGCCATTACCAATTGCTTGGTTTAGGTGTTCCTGGTCTATTACCAATTAATGGATTTAGCTGTTCCGGGGTAATTACCTATTACTTGGTTTAGCTGTTCTGTGGTTATTATCAATTACGTGGTTAAGGTGTTCTGTGGTTATTAACGATCGAGATGAAATCATTAATCAATAGACAACAGTTTGTTCCTGGTCTATTACCAATTACTTGATTTGGCTGTCCCGGGCTATTACCAATTACTTGATTTGGCTGTCCCGGGCTATTACCAATTACTTGATTTGGCTGTCCCGGGCTATTACCAATTACTTGATTTGGCTGTCCCGGGCTATTACCAATTACTTGATTTGGCTGTCCCGGGCTATTACCAATTACTTGATTTGGCTGTCCCGGGCTATTACCAATTACTTGATTTGGCTGTCCCGGGCTTTTACCAATTACTTGATTTGGCTGTCCCGGGCAATTACCAATTACTTGATTTGGCTGTCCCGGGCTATTACCAATTACTTGATTTGGCTGTCCCGGGCTATTACCAATTACTTGATTTGGCTGTCCCGGGCTATTACCAATTACTTGATTTGGCTGTCCCGGGCTTTTACCAATTACTTGGTTTAGTTGTTCTGTGGTTATTAACGATCGAGATGAAATCATTAATCAATAGACAACATTTTGTCTCAGTTAGAAAATAAGAAAGAAATCCAAATGCCAATAAATAAAGCTCTACAAATACAGGAGGATGTATACTTAAAATGATCTCGATATTTGATTGGGGGTTGTTACACTTCTGTAGCAACAGTCTATAGCGTATAATATGCGATTTTTATCTCTTCTCTATTTTTGTATAAAATCGGAAGCTATGTTAATTATCAACCTACAATGAATATACATTTAAAATCTGACAGTTTAATGTTTAAGTTATGTGCAGTTTATGAGATCTAAGCGTGTTTCAGACAAGTAAAGATATGATTGTGGTCTGGTTTTCTATAATTGATACCGATTCTGACCCGAGACCAATTAGCAGCGCACTTGTTGCTAACTCTATCTAGTTATTTCTGATTTATTTACAAGTAAAACTTTAGAGATATCACAGTCTATCTCGTGAAAGGACACAGAAGTACACCAATATTGAACGTTCTCCAGGTTTGAGTTTTATAGGCTATACTTATCTCACAAATTATTCATCTGAGAACAACAAATGATAGAAAACATCTTTGATGTTGTAACATGGTTAGACAGTACTGCATTGCACTTGTAAGATTTTTGTGCAAATATACGATACAATCAGCCGCTTTATACGTATAGGTACATCTTAATCCTGCAACCTTTGATTTTACTGGAGTACGGCATAGCGCGACCTCTAGTTAAATAACTTAATGTACTTGTTAAGGTTAACACGCATGTCTAATGTATTGGTAATTGAATGTTTAACTTCCCCTTTGTGCGATTACTCCTAAATCCGTGGTAATTGAATGTTTAACTTCCCCTTTGTGCGTTAACTCCTAAATCCGTGTATATGAAAGGTTACTTAATAATGATTATAAGTATAGATATAAGTAATAACATTCTGATAACATCTGTCGATCACTTCTACTGGATAATCTGTTGGAAAAACAAAATACTCCATATATACTACGAATGACTGAACAACGCATTATCGTATCCATTGTTCCTGTCACATGTATTGTGATATGTAAAGGCCTTTGCCATTTACAACGATAAGACTGTTTGCAATACTTCTGATTATTTATCTGCCATGTTTCAAAAATCACAAATTGAAATTATTAAAATGATCTGATTTTCGTGACAAGTATTGGTCAGACATAAACTATGAGGAATTTACTCTGTGGGAACAGTTTTACAGCATCATCTCTAAATATAAAAGAAAAACTGAAAGGTGCTGGATATGTTTGGGTCAACAACATTGTGACGAGATGAATGGAAAAAATAAGAAAATTCAATATTTACTTTGTTTTATTTTACCGAACACCTCCGAAGCAATTATAAAGCGCATAAACCTCAAAATAAGTTTCAGTTTAATTCTAATTGGTAAGAAAGAAAAAACCCGTACACATAGTATAGATACATTTATTTCTTGGCACGTGACTCTGCTGTGACCTTAAAGAATGTCAAAGTTAATTTGTTCTCATTTTAATATATATTGATTACATTTACAATTCCACAATTTAGACAGTTTTTAAAATACTCTGAAAAAGACCTTCTAGTAGTTAACACAAATTAGTCCTGTATTTATTTTTATCACGAATGAGGTATTATCTGGACTATATTTTGTACATATTTACGATTATGAGGACAAATAACACATGAATTATAGACAATCAGATGGACACGAAGAACTCAAAAATAAAGAAAACACGTATTCATATAAAACTAACAGTGAAACCGGGTTCTCCGGAAGGGCAATTTTAGCGTTTCTGTATCATTAACGATTCGCGGACCTCAAATTTGAAAGGTTGTTTTGTGAATGTGGAAAGGACAACGTCCAGTGAGCTATCAGAACGAGAGCAAGTAAACAAACAATAAATAAACAGTGAAATGGGAGGGATAAATAGGCAGAATCCCAATGTAAACAGGGAAATGGAAGGGATCAATGGGTAGAATCCCACTGTAAACAGGGAAATGTAAGTGATCAATGGGCAGAATCCCACTGTAAACAGGGAAATGGGAGGGATAAATGGGCAGAATCCCACTGTAAACAGGGAAACGGGAGGGATCAATGGGCAGAATCCCACTGTAAACAGGGAAATGGAAGGGATCAATGGACAGAATACCACTGTAAACGGGGAAATGGAAGGGATCAATGAGCAGAATCCCACTGTAAACAGGGAAACGAGAGGGATAAATGGGCAGAATCCCACTGTTAACAGTGAAATGGGAGGGATAAATGGGCAGAATCTCACTGTAAGCAGGGAAACGGGAGGGATCAATGGACAGACTTCCACTGTCAACAGGGAAACGGGAGGGATAAATAGGCAGAATCCCACTGTAAACAGGGAAATGGGATGGACCAATGGGCAGAATCCCACTGTAAACAGGGAAACAGGAGGGATCAATGGGCAGAATCCCACTGTAGACAGGGAAACCTGTAAACAGTGAAAAGGGTGGGATCAATGGGCAGAATCCCACTGTAAACAGGGAAACGGGAGGGATAAATGGGCAGAATCATTTTGTAAACAAGGAAACGGGAGGAATAAATGGGCAGAATCCCTTCGTAAACAGGGAAACGGGAGGGATAAATGGGCAGAATCCGACTGTAAACAGGGAAACAGGAGGGATAAATGGGCACAATCCCACAGTAAACAGGGAAACAGGAGGGATCAATGGGCAGAATTCCACTGTTAACAGGGAAATGGGAGGGATCAATGGGCAGAATCCCACTGGAAACAGTGAAATGGAGGGATAAAAGGGTAGAATCCTACTGTAAACAGGGAAATGGGAGGGATTAATGGGCAGAGTCCCACTGTAAACAGGCAAATGGGAGGGATTAATGGGAAGAATCCCACTGGAAACAGTGAAATGGGAGGGATAAAAGGGCAGAATCCTACTGTAAACAGGAAAACGGGAGGTATCAATGGGCAGAATCCCACTGTAAACAGGGAAACGGAAGGGATAAATGGGCACAATCCCACTGTAAACAGGGAAACAGGAGGGATCAATGGGCAGAATCCCACTGTAAACAGGGAAACGGTTGGGATAAATGGGCAGAATCCCACTGTAAACAGGGAAATGGGAGGAATCAATGGACAGAATCCCACTGTGAACAGGGAAATGGGAGGGATCAATGGACAGAATCCCACTGTAAACAGGGAAACGGGAGGAATTATTTGGCAGAATCCCACTGTAAACAAGGAAACGGGAGGGATCAATGGAGAGAATCCCACTGTAAACAGGGAAACGGGAGGGATAAATGGGCAGAATCCCACTGTAAACAGGGAAACGGGAGGAATAAATGGGCAGAATCCCACTGTAAACAGAGAAACGGGAGGGATCAATGGGCAGAATCCCACTGTAAACAGGGAAACGGTTGGGATAAATGGGCAGAATCCCACTGTAAACAGGGAAATGGGAGGAATCAATGGGCAGAGGATAAATGGGCAGAATCCCATTGTAAACAGGGAAACGGGAGGGATAAATGGGAAGAATCCCACTCTAAACAGGAAAATGGGAGGGATCAATGGGCAGAATCCCACTGTAAACAGGGAAATGGGAGAGATCAATGGGCAGAATCCCACTGTAAACAGGGAAACGGGAGGGATAAATGGGCAGAATCCCACTGTAAACAGGGAAATGGGAGGGATAAATGGGTAGAATCCCACTGTAAACTGGGAAATAGGAGGGATCAATGGGCAGAATCCCTTTGTTAACAGGGAAATGGGAGGGATCAATGGGCAGAATCCCACCGTAAACAGGGAAATAAGAGGAATCAATGGGCACAATCCCACTGTAAACAGGGAAACGGGAGGGATAAATGGGCAGAATCCCACTGTAAACAGGGAAACGGGAGGGATCAATGGAGAGAATCCCACTGTAAACAGGGAAACGGGAGGGATCAATGGGCAATATCCCACTGTAAACAGGGAAACGGGAGGGATAAATGGGCAGAATCTCACTGTAAACAGGGAAACGGGAGGGCTAAATGGGCAGACAACGAGTCTCGTATTTCAAATATATCTGTGAACTACCAGAGACAAGACTTTGTAAAGTTATATTTTGGGAGTTAGAAAAGGTTGCCTCTAACGATTGGCCCTACTTTACGTACATTAAATCTATCTTCCAAGATGTTGGTCTCGACTTTATGTTTACTGATAAGACCTTTAATACAGGAAAAATTAACCTCTTTATGGGACAAAATTCAGCTTCAAAACTCACAGTAGATATTTTGTCAAAATCTTCTCTCGCCAATTATGTTTACTTTTACCGACGGAAAGGAAGACAGAAATATCTAGATGTTCAATCAGATTTTGAAGGGACTAGACTTAAATTTCTCTGCAGAACAAACACCTTATGTCTTTACGAAAATCTGCAAAGATTTCGCCTTAGTAACTCTTCAACTTGCAAGATATGTGCTGAAAATGTAACTGAAAACATTAATCACTTTTTATTGGAATGTCCTGCCTTAGCTGAAATTCGCGAAGACACCTTCGAAAATATTGATCCAAATATCCCAGACCTCAATTTTAATTTTTTGAATCCTAATGACAAGATCAAGTTTTTAATTGGGGACTGGGGCTATTTCATTAATGATGAGATTGGATCATATTTTGATAACATATGTGTATACTTTATCAAGAGTCTTTTTAAACAGAGGTCGAAAATCTTAAATGATATCATTGTGTAAAATGAACTGCCCATGTTTTATGTTTTAAATATTACAAATTTATAAGTACTATATATATATATATATATATATATATATATATATATATATATATATATATATATATATATATATATATATATATATATATCGTTACTTTTATGCGAGATTCGTATTTTTACTGAGATCCAGTTAGATTAACTCGATATGATCTAACTTTATTCATAACAGACTGTTTTAGTGTGAAATACGATTTTACTTTTTGTATATATACTAGTGCACTATGTATCTTAACTGCTTGAATGACTTTTACCATAACGATATATTTGTACCTTGTGTTATTTTGCCTGTACATGTATCTATTTTGTTTTATAATGCTTGTATGTGGACGCAACCACCATTACCCCGATGGTGGTTGCCCCCGTTGTAAAGGGGTAGTTATCCAAATAAACATATATATATATATTAAACAGGGAAACGGGAGGGATAAATGGGCAGAATCCCACTGTAAACAGGGAAACGGGAGGGATAAATGGGCAGAATCCACTGTAAACAGGGAAACGGGAGGGATAAATGGGCAGAATCCCAATGGAAAAAGTGAAATGGGAGGGATAAAATCGGCAGAATCCCACTGTAAACAGGGAAACGGGAGAGATCAATGGACAGAATCCCACCGTTAAAGTATGATGATAGTTAGGGATGCAGAATTAAGATTAGAAGCACAAACAATATGCATGTGATTAGCGAATCCTTTACAAGATTTTTATCCCGGAAATAGCATGACGTCATCCACCCATGTCCAGTTAGACATTCTTTATTATACACTGTCAACTAGAGGACAGTGAGATATACTAGGCAGCTCTGCGGGTTACGCCCAATAAATTATTTGTATAAAGTAAAGATTTTCTTTTCAACAGTAAGACTTTTTACAAAGTTACGTGTATCTAACCGATTATTGGTCTTGTTTTAAATGTAAATATCACGACAAGATGAGTTGAATTAACTTTCCATATCCGTTATCACTTATTGGCCTACAGTACAGACGTTGAGTTATGCATCAATTTTGTTCATTTTATGAATATGAACTGAAGATTAGATACTTGTGATATCTATAACAGACATAATCGCTTCACATCAAACACGTGGGTTTACACACGCTCTCCCCATAAAACTATCCTTGATATATACTAAAGGACATTAATAGTCAAGAAGTAATTACTTTGGTGCTTCATTATATTGAATTTACAGAACGTTTGGTAAATAATATTATTCTTACATAAGGAATCGATGTGCTGGCACTTCAACCTCGTGATTTGTGTGGTTATTTCCCA
This sequence comes from Limnoperna fortunei, assembly GCA_944474755.1. NCBI lineage: Eukaryota > Metazoa > Mollusca > Bivalvia > Mytilida > Modiolidae > Limnoperna > Limnoperna fortunei. The sequence continues at coordinate 110,242,565 of OX104112.1, read as the reverse complement.
ATCAAAGTTTTAATTGCCACTTTTACGCGTGCATAATTAACTGATGTCACGTGAAATGATTGTCATCAGGTCCTATTGATTAACGTCTACAATGTGTATGAAAAGCAAAAAATCCAAACGAAACAAACAAAACAGTGCAAAATAAAATGGAAAGACAAACAATGGTACAAATGACAGTTTTAGCTGAAAAACTGCTAAATTGTTCAAAAGTTTTATAAACATTAAATAATGTTTTTTTTTAATTTCTGAACTAAAGCAATGGACATTTAATATTTTTTCTCATTGTTTATTGAGGATTAAAATACATGTGTGTCTCTGTTGATAAAGGAATCGGGCAGATATAGGTGGCATGTCATGTGTTGAACCCGGAATGAATCAGGCAGATATAGGTGGCATATAATGTGCTGGACACGGAATGAATCAGGCAGATATAGGTGACATGTAATGTGTTGGAACCGGAATGAATCAGGCAGATATAAGTGGCATGTAATGTGTTGGACTCGGAATGAATCAGGCAGATATAGGTGGCATGTAATGTGTTGAACACGGAATGAATCAGGCAGATATAAGTGGCATGTAATGTGCTGGACACGGAATGAATCAGGCAGATATAGGTGGCATGTAATGTGTTGAACACGGTATGAATCAGGCAGATATATGTGGCATGTAATGTGTTGAACCCGGAATGAATCAGGCAGATATAGGTGGCATGTAATGTGCTGGACACGGAATGAATCAGGCAGATATAGGTGGCATGTAATGTGTTGGAACCGGAATGAATCAGGCAGATATAAGTGGCATGTAATGTGTTGAACCCGGAATGAATCAGGCAGATATAGGTGACATGTAATGTGTTGAACCCGGAATGAATCAGGCAGATATAGGTGGCATGCAATGTGTTGAACCCGGAATGAATCCGGCAGATATAGGTGGCATGTAATGTGCTGGACACGGAATGAATTAGGCAGATATATGTGGCATGTAATGTGTTGAACCCGGAATGAATCAGGCAGATATAGGTGGCATGCAATGTGTTGAACCCGGAATGAATCAGGCAGATATAGGTGGCATGTAATGTGCTGGACACGGAATGAATCAGGCAGATATAGGTGGCATGTAATTTGCTGGACACGGAATGAATCAGGCAGATATAGGTGGCATGTAATGTGCTGGACACGGAATGAATCAGGCAGATATAGGTGGCATGTAATGTGTTGGAACCGGAATGAATCAGGCAGATATAGGTGGCATGTAATGTGCTGGACACGGAATGAATCAGGCAGATATAGGTGGCATGTAATGTGCTGGACACGGAATGAATCAGGCAGATATAGGTGGCATGTACTGTGCTGGACCCGGAACGGAATGTGTATAACCTGAAATAAAACAAAACAAATATTAGTAGGAGTTTTATTTGTGAACAAAGCATTTTATAAGTTTAAAAAAATAGAACTCGTTATAATCCCATAATTAAAGTGTAATTGGATGTGATGTTACCCTTCATATTGGTTCAAGTAGTATAGTACACAGATAGGAGAACCACATAAACTGGCATTAGTCACAGCCTGCAACTGTTTTAAAATTGTACCCATATCGTAAAATAAAATAATTGTAAAGATATGCTCATTTGCGAACTGAAAATGAGGAAAACAGAACAAGAGTACAGGAAGAATTTAATAAATTATTTATTCCATTTGCTTCATAAATTATAAATAATTAATTTTTTGCCCTTTATAAAACTGTTTTTAGCATTTAAAATTGCACCAATACCTGCTGTAATTGTCTGGCGTTTGTCTGATTCTACCCAACCCCCAAGGAGTTGACTGCCGTTCCCGTAACAGCTTTTCTGTCTGTCAGTATATCCTTCCAGTCCGCTGTTACGTCCGCCTTTTTCCATCGCTACAATATCGATGTCATTTGTCGTGGAGCCATTTCCAGCATCAGACATTTTATTCACACTCTTCTGAGTATCCATTTTAGGCTTGTTAGGATTACGAGCGGGAACTTGTCGATCTTGAATAACTTTTGTGTGACCTTCATTAGCTGGCCTTGGAACATCTACCCCTTTTGAAATAAAAATGGTCATATGACAAAATAGTTAGATTATAGTTTTATATATATACCAAATACAGAATAATGAATGTTTTGTTTGTTTGTATGAATGATGTTTAACGTTTCATCATTTTTTTCAGCTGTATCATGGCGTCCAGTTTTTAATTGGACAGGAAACCGACGTACCCGGAGAAAAACCCCGACCTTCGATAGGAAAAAAGACAATCCTTGTCAATAAGGATTGGAGTTGAGTACACCCTTTCAGCAGTGAGACTCGAACCAGCGACCCCAGTAACAGGCACGTGATCAATAATAGACTTAATTACCTTAACCTCCAAAGCCCCTAATTCATATACGATATGACAAGAAAGCACTTATAAAGTACGTAAGTGCCTTAGTGACTATACTGAAAATATGCGAACAATATATCAAAGTTGAGTTTGACCTAAGAACATGTGATTTAATTGTGTATAGAAAAAGAAACACGTATGCATGTAACCGGTATATAATTAAGTATAACCGGTATATAATTTAGTATAACCGATATATAACCAGTATATAATTTATAACCGGTATATAATTCAGTATAACCGGTATATACAGTATAACCGGTATATAATTTAGTATAACCGGTATAGAATTTAGTAAAATATAACCGGTAAATAATTAAGTATAACCGGTATATAATTTAGTATAACCGGTATATAATTAAGTATAACCAGTATATAATTTAGTATTACCAGTATATAATTTAGTATAACCGGTATATAATTAAGTATAACCGGTATATAATTAAGTATAACCGGTATATAATTCAGTATAACCGGTATATACAGTATAACCGGTATATACAGTATAACCGGTATATAATTTAGTATAACCGGTATAGAATTTAGTATAATATAACCGGTAAATAATTTAGTATAACCGGTATATAATTCATTATAACCGGTATATAATTTAGTATAACCGGTATATAATTAAGTATAACCGGTATATAATTTAGTATAACCGGTATATAATAAGGTATAACCGGTATATAATTTATAACCGGTATATAATTTAGTATAACCGGTATATAATTAGGTATAACCGGTATATAATTTATAACCGGTATATAATTTAGTATAACCGGTATATAATTTAGTATAACCGGTATATAATTAAGTATAACCAGTATATAATTTATAACCGGTATATAATTCAGTATAACCGGTATAGAATTAGTATAACCGGTATAGAATTTAGTATAACCGGTATATAATTTAATTTGCTTTGTAAGCTGTAATCTGATTGGTCATTTCAAATCTGGCAAACTATATTATAAGAAATAACTTGCGTGACCTATGACCTATTCGAACGCTGTTAAAATTCAAATAGTTCCACGACGTCATCGACGCTTTTACCGCAAAAGTTGATAAGATTTATAGTTAAAATTAAATTATAAGGAATATTTCAAATTTCTTAACAGATTATTCGATATAATATGGTTGGGTCTGTATACACCATTCATAAACCGCTTCGCGGTTTATTAGGCTTAAACAGACCCGAACCATATTATATCGTATAATCTGTTCAGAAATTTGAAGTATTCCTTAAATAATTTAGCATAACCGGTATATAATTAAGGAATACTTCAAATTTCTGAACAGATTATACGATATACATGGTTACAAAGCAAATTAAATTATTTTAGTATAACCGGTAAATTATTTAGTATAACCGGTATATAATTAATAACCGGTAAATAATTTAGTATAACCGGTATATAATTTATAACCGGTATATAATTCAGTATAACCGGTAAATAATTTAGTATAACCGGTATATAATTTATAACCGATATATAATTTCACAATTCAGTATAACTGGTATATAATTAAGTATAACCGGTATATAATTTAGTATAACCGGTATATAATTTAGTATAACCGGTATATAATTTAGTATAACCGTTGTATAATTTAGTATAACCGGTATATAATTTATAACCGATATATAATTTCACAATTCAGTATAACTGGTATATAATTAAGTATAACCGGTATATAATTTAGTATAACCGGTATATAATTTAGTATAACCGGTATATAATTTAGTATAACCGTGGTATATTTTAGTATAACCGGTATATAATTTATAACAGGTATATAATTCAGTATAACCGGTATATAATTTAGTATAACCGTTATATAATTTAGTATAACCGGTATATAATTTAGTATAACCGGTATATAATTTAGTATAACCGTTATAAAATTAGTATAACCGGTATATAATTTATAACCGGTATATAATTCAGTATAACCGGTATATAATTCAGTATAACCGTTATATAATTTAGTATAACCGGTATATAATTTAGTATAACCGTTATATAATTTATAACCGGTATATAATTTAGTATAACCGGTATATAATTTATAACTGGTATATAATTCAGTATAACCGGTATATAATTTAGTATAACCGACATATAATTTATAACCGGTATATTAGTTAGTATAACCGGTATATAATTTCACAATTCAGTATAACCGGTATATAATTTAGTATAAAAGGTATATAATTTAGTATAACCGGTAAATAATTTAGTATAACCGGTATATAATTTATAACCGGTATATAATATAGTATAACCGGTATATAATTCAGTATAACCGGTATATAATTTAGTATAACAGGTATATAATTTATAATAACCGGCATATAATTAAGGATTGTTTTCAATTGCTGGTTAAATTGGATATATTTAGGTCGGTTTATGTTCAGCGTAAACCCACCCAAAGTCGTCTATCCAATTATCAAACCAACAATTGAAAACAATTCTTATATTTTAACTTCAATACTATGAAAAGAACTAACAAAAACAAGTACTAAATTAATATTTGCAATTCACAATTTTTTAGTGTCGTCACTTGTTGTTTGCGGAAGAATCCATGTATTGTCAACGTTATCAATACTTTTAATTATGACGTCAACAATCAGTCACGTGCAGGTATAGCAAATTAGGTTTTACGAAATGGACAATGTTGCTCAACTGTTGAATATTTAAAAGAAATTAAAATATTTTAGTATAACCTTATACAATTTAGTATAACCGGTATAATTAACGATAACCACTTTATAATTTACTTACCACGCATCTGAGGCCCATATGCCGGTGGTGGTGACTGCATTACAACTGAGGTATCTTTCTTTATCTTAAATACCAACAGAGCAATTACGACCATGGCAATAGCTAACAGCCCGGCAATACATCCAAGTATTATATAGAGGGTTGTATGACCTCCGTTGGTTACAGTGTCTACAACATAATACCAAAAATTAAAAAAAGATGAGGCTTAAAAACAAGGAGAATTTAAGGTTCTGCCGAGTATATTTACTCCCTTTCGTACCGATTTCTATTATTGATTTTATATCATATGAATGATAAATGACAAGAATCACGCATAAACGCCCAGGATCCAGTTGACAAAGCCTTTTATGTCAATAAGGTTTAGAGTACTAGGAGACGATATTCGGTTATATACTGTTAATAAAAAAATAACAACAATGTATTGAACCTGTTTTAATGTTCTCCAAGTAAAAGCTACCAAGGATAGAACAGTAAATGAGTTTAGGATTTATAGGAAAGAAGTTTATAATACAAATTAAAGAAAATCCAAAAGTCAAATAAAAATATATGGACGGGTCAACTATTTTGTGTCAATAATTTCTTTGCATTTTGTTTTAAATAGTTCTTATCATAACCATGTTAAATATTTTGAATAAATTTTTTTCCATCGTTGTGTTCCAACATAACTGCCGACGGTGGTTACCTTAACTGATAATCATTTCTTTTCCATCGATGTGTTCCAACATAACTGCCGACGGTGGTTACCTTAACTGATAATCATTTGTTTTCCATCAATGTGTTCCAACATAACTGCCGACGGTGGTTACCTTAACTGATAATCATTTGTTTTCCATCAATGTGTTCCAACATAACTGCCGACGGTGGTTACCTTAACTGATAATCATTTGTTTTCCATCGATGTGTTCCAACATAACTGCCGACGGTGGTTACCTTAACTGATAATCAATTCTTTTCCATCGATGTGTTCCAACATAACTGCCGACGGTGGTTACCTTAACTGATAATCATTTGTTTTCCATCGATGTGTTCCAACATAACTGCCGACGGTGGTTACCTTAACTGATAATCAATTCTTTTCCATCAATGTGTTCCAACATAACTGCCGACGGTGGTTACCTTAACTGATAATCATTTGTTTTCCATCGATGTGTTCCAACATAACTGCCGAAGGTGGTTACCTTAACTGATAATCATTTCTTTTCCATCAATGTGTTCCAACATAACTGCCGACGGTGGTTACCGTAACTGATAATCAATTCTTTTCCATCGTTGTGTTCCAACATAACTGCCGACGGTGGTTACCTTAACTGATAATCATTTGTTATCCATCGTTGTGTTCCAACATAACTGCCGACGGTGGTTACCTTAACTGATAATCATTTGTTTTCCGTAAATGTGTTCCAACATAACTGCCGACGGTGGTTACCTTAGCTGATAATCATTTGTTTTCCATCGATGTGTTCCAACATAACTGCCGACGGTGGTTACCTTAACTGATAATTAATTCTTTTCCATCAATGTGTTCCAACATAACTGCCGACGGTGGTTACCTTAACTGATAATCATTTGTTTTCCGTAAATGTGTTCCAACATAACTGCCGACGTTGGTTACCTTAACCGATAATCAATTCTTTTCCATCAATGTGTTCCAACATAACTGCCGACGGTGGTTACCTTAACTGATAATCTATTCTTTTCCATCGATGTGTTCCAACATAACTGCCGACGGTGGTTACCTTAACTGATAATCAATTCTTTTCCATCGATGTGTTCCAACATAACTGCCGACGGTGGTTACCTTAACAGATAATCATTTGTTTTCCGTAAATGTGTTCCAACATAACTGCCGACGGTGGTTACAGTAACTGATAATCAATTCTTTTCCATCGATGTGTTCCAACATAACTGCCGACGGTGGTTACCTTAACAGATAATCATTTGTTTTCCGTAAATGTGTTCCAACATAACTGCCGACGTTGGTTACCTTAACTGATAATCATTTGTTTTCCGTAAATGTGTTCCAACATAACTGCCGACGGTGGTTACCTTAACTGATAATCAATTCTTTTCCATCGTTGTGTTCCAACATAACTGCCGACGGTGGTTACCTTAACTGATAATCAATTCTTTTCCATTAATGTGTTCCAACATAACTGCCGAAGGTGGTTACCTTAACTGATAATCAATTCTTTTCCATCGATTTGTTCCAACATAACTGCCGACGGTGGTTACCTTAACTGATAATCAATTCTTTTCCATCGATGTGTTCCAACATAACTGCCGAAGGTGGTTACCTTAACTGATAATCAATTCTTTTCCATCGATGTGTTCCAACATAACTGCCGAAGGTGGTTACCTTAACTGATAATCAATTCTTTTCCATCGTTGTGTTCCAACATAACTGCCGACGGTGGTTACCTTAACTGATAATCAATTCTTTTCCATCGATGTGTTCCAACATAACTGCCGACGGTGGTTACCTTAACAGATAATCATTTGTTTTCCGTAAATGTGTTCCAACATAACTGCCGACGTTGGTTACCTTAACTGATAATCATTTGTTTTCCGTAAATGTGTTCCAACATAACTGCCGACGGTGGTTACCTTAACTGATAATCAATTCTTTTCCATCGATGTGTTCCAACATAACTGCCGACGGTGGTTACCTTAACTGATAATCATTTCTTTTCCATCGATGTGTTCCAACATAACTGCCGAAGGTGGTTACCTTAACTGATAATCAATTCTTTTCCATCGTTGTGTTCCAACATAACTGCCGACGGTGGTTACCTTAACTGATAATCAATTCTTTTCCATCGATGTGTTCCAACATAACTGCCGACGGTGGTTACTTTAACAGATAATCATTTGTTTTCCGTAAATGTGTTCCAACAAAACTGCCGACGTTGGTTACCTTAACTGATAATCATTTGTTTTCCGTAAATGTGTTCCAACATAACTGCCGACGGTGGTTACCTTAACCGATAATCAATTCTTTTCCATCGTTGTGTTCCAACATAACTGCCGAAGGTGGTTACCTTAACTGATAATCAATTCTTTTCCATCGATGTGTTCCAACATAACTGCCGACGGTGGTTACCTTAACTGATAATCAATTCTTTTCCATCGATGTGTTCCAACATAACTGCCGAAGGTGGTTACCTTAACTGATAATCAATTCTTTTCCATCGATGTGTTCCAACATAACTGCCGAAGGTGGTTACCTTAACTGATAATCAATTCTTTTCCATCGTTGTGTTCCAACATAACTGCCGACGGTGGTTACCTTAACTGATAATCAATTCTTTTCCATCGATGTGTTCCAACATAACTGCCGACGGTGGTTACCTTAACTGATAATCAATTCTTTTCCATCAATGTGTTCCAACATAACTGCCGACGGTGGTTACCTTAACTGATAATCATTTGTTTTCCATCGATGTGTTCCAACATAACTGCCGAAGGTGGTTACCTTAACTGATAATCAATTCTTTTCCATCATTGTGTTCCAACATAACTGCCGACGGTGGTTACCTTAACTGATAGTCAATTCTTTTCCATCGATGTGTTCCAACATAACTGCCGACGGTGGTTACCTTAACTGATAATCAATTCTTTTCCATCGATGTGTTCCAACATAACTGCCGACGGTGGTTACCTTAACTGATAATCAATTCTTTTCCATCAATGTGTTCCAACATAACTGCCGAAGGTGGTTACCTTAACTGATAATCAATTCTTTTCCATCGATGTGTTCCAACATAACTGCCGACGGTGGTTACCTTAACTGATAATCATTTGTTTTCCGTAAATGTGTTCCAACATAACTGCCGACGGTGGTTACCTTAACTGATAATCATTTGTATTCCGTAAATGTGTTCCAACATAACTGCCGACGGTGGTTACCTTAACTGATAATCATTTGTATTCCGTAAATGTGTTTCAACATAACTGCCGACGGTGGTTACCTTAACTGATAATCATTTGTATTCCGTAAATGTGTTCCAACATAACTGCCGACGGTGGTTACCTTAACTGATAATCATTTGTATTCCGTAAATGTGTTCCAACATAACTGCCGACGGTGGTTACCTTAACTGATAATCATTTGTATTCCGTAAATGTGTTCCAACATAACTGCCGACGGTGGTTACCTTAACCGATAATCAATTCTTTTCCATCAATGTGTTCCAACATAACTGCCGACGGTGGTAACCTTAGCTGATAATCATTTGTTTTCCATCAATGTGTTCCAACATAACTGCCGACGGTGGTTACCTTCACTGATAATCATTTGTATTCCGTAAATGTGTTCCAACATAACTGCCGACGGTGGTTACAATAACCGATAATCAATTTTTTCCCATCAATGTGTTCCAACATAACTGCCGACGGTGGTTACCTTAGCTGATAATCATTTGGTTTCCATCAATGTGTTCCAACATAACTGCCGACGGTGGTTTCCTGAACTGATAATCATTTGTTTTCCGTAAATGTGTTCCAACATAACTGCCGACGGTGGTTACCTTAACTGATAATCATTTGTTTTCTTCCGAAGGTAGTTAGCTTAATTTCATTGATTACCTAATATTATTGCCAAGTTATCTAATATTGCCCAGTTATCTAATATTGCCCCGTTATCTAATATTGCCCCGTTATCTAATATTGCCCCGTTATCTAATATTGCCCAGTTATGTAATATTGCACAGTTATTTAATATTGCCCCGTTATCTAATATTGCCCAGTTATTCCAAATCGTACACCACAGTTGTATGTACTGGCATTCCTTTTTATTCTCCATCTAACTGATAATCAATTCTTTTCCATCGATGTGTTCCAACATAACTGCCGACGGTGGTTACCTTAACTGATAATCATTTGTTTTCCATCAATGTGTTCCAACATAACTACCGACGGTGGTTACCTTAACTGATAATCCTTTGTTTTCCGTAAATGTGTTCCAACATAACTGCCGACGGTGGTTACCTTAACAGATAATCATTTGTTTTCCATCGATGTGTTCCAACATAACTGCCGACGGTGGTTACCTTAACTGATAATCCTTTGTTTTCCGTAAATGTGTTCCAACATAACTGCCGACGGTGGTTACCTTAACAGATAATCATTTGTTTTCCGTAAATGTGTTCCAACATAACTGCCGAAGGTGGTTAGCTTAACTGATAATCATTTGTTTTCCGTTAATGTGTTCCAACATAACTGCCGACGGTGGTTAGCTTAACTGATAATCATTTGTTTTCCGTAAATGTGTTCCAACATAACTGCCGACGGTGGTTACCTTAACTGATAATCATTTGTTTTCCGTAAATGTGTTCCAACATAACTGCCGACGGTGATTACCTTAACTGATAATCATTTGTTTTCCGTAAATGTGTTCCAACATAACTGCCGAAGGTGGTTAGCTTAACTGATAATCATTTGTTTTCCGTAAATGTGTTCCAACCTAAATGCCGACGGTGATTACCTTAACTGATAATCAATTCTTTTCCATCGATGTGTTCCAACATAACTGCCGACGGTGGTTAGCTTAACTGATAATCATTTGTTTTCCGTAAATGTGTTCCAACATAACTGCCGGTGATTACCTTAACTGATAATCATTTGTTTTCCGTAAATGTGTTCCAACATAACTGCCGAAGGTGGTTAGCTTAACTGATAATCATTTGTTTTCCGTAAATGTGTTCCAACATAACTGCCGACGGTGGTTACCTTAACAGATAATCATTTGTTTTCCATCGATGTGTTCCAACATAGCTGCCGACGGTGGTTACCTTAACTGATAATCATTTGTTTTCCGTAAATGTGTTCCAACATAACTGCCGACGGTGGTTACCTTAACAGATAATCATTTGTTTTCCATCGATGTGTTCCAACATAACTGCCGACGGTGATTACCTTAACTGATAATCCTTTGTTTTCCGTAAATGTGTTCCAACATAACTGCCGACGGTGGTTACCTTAACTGATAATCATTTGTTTTCCATCGTTGTGTTCCAACATAACTGCCGACGGTGGTTAGCTTAACTGATAATCATTTGTTTTCTTCCGAAGGTAGTTAGCTTAATTTCATTGATTACCTAATATTGCCCCGTTATCTAATATTGCCCCGTTATCTAGTATTGCCCAGTTATCTAATATTGCCCAGTTATCTAATATTGCCCCGTTATCTAATATTGCCCAGTTATCTAATATTGCCCAGTGATCTAATATTGCCCCGTTATCTAATATTGCCAAGTTATCTAATATTGCCCCGTTATCTAATATTGCCCAGTTATTCCAAAGCGTACACCACAGTTGTATGTACTGGCATACCTTTGTATTCTCGATCTAAGGGTTTAAGAATTTAACTTATTGTATTAGGTTTTACATATAATAAGTATATATAACGTAAACTAATCAACGCATTATCAACAAATTTAGCGGGAATATATAGACATAAAAAATATCTATTTACTAAATTATACAATGGCTAACCTTTGTTGACCACTTCGTAAGTAAACGATGACTTGATAATAGGTAAAGTTGTTCCATTGTTGTCTGTGATGACGACGTTGTTTGTTAAGATGGCGTTACTCAAATGTTGTATTGCTGCATCGATAGTTGTATCCGGTGAACTTCCCTCCTCAAGGTTAAAAGACACTATGATACTACCTGTAAAACGTTGGTTAAATTTATCTTTACAAGACATGCAAAGAAATGTGTTACGAAACATTATAGAATCTTATATACTCTCTATTTAAGATCTAAAGAAAATTTATGTAAAATAATATAATTGAATTTATGTTTGTTTCATATCTTTATTCGGGGGCCCTTTATTTTAGGTAGTAATATTCTAAGATAACTTATCTGAATCGTTAAAAAAATCAATTCTGTGGTTTGTGTTATAAAATGAGTATTGTTTAATTTTTTGTTGTAGTAAACAACCAATAGAGGGCAGTTCTGTACCGGTCAAAATAATGGCTATACCGGAAATAGTACTTAACCTTCAACGACTTTCATATTAATTATTCTGCCGACATCAACATTCATTACTTTGGCCAAGACATGTTTGATCTTTCTGATAAATATAGTTTCGTTGTTTCCAATGACTGCTGTGAAGTCGGCATCTATAATAAATGACACTAGCACTTCCTCAGTAGAGTCCGGTATATTAACATCTAACAACGCAACAGTGGTCACTGGATAAGAAAAAAATGTGTAAATACTTTGGACAAAATCGACAACTAATGTTTCAATATAAGTCAGTAATATGACATTTTATTTATAAGTTTCCGTTTTGCACGGGTTTAAATTCAAGAAAGGCTAATAGTTTTTGGTTGCAGATCAGCCTTAAATAAAATTAATAATTGCTTATAGTGTTCTCTCTAAATATAAAATCAAAGTTTATTATATTTGCAAAAGTATACCTGCTTCAGTAGAAGGGTCGGTGACATCTGCAGTAGTTGTTGCTTCATGAATAATTGGGCCTTCAAACAACCTTAAAAAAAGAAAAATTAACTGCAAAATCATGAATCAATATCCAAACGTTTATCCGACGATAAATGGAGAGGATACAAATTTCTGAATGAAAATATTTACAAGATTGGTTAACATTCTCGCCAAAAATGGAACCCGACCGAACACCTAGAGGGACAAATATAAATCCCGATATTGACAAACATATACCAGCAAACAAAAACTACAAAACACAAAACAGAAATTAAGAAACCCGAACCCAATAAAAACCATGGGTGCACTCTGGTTCTCCGGACGAGTAAGCAGTGCTCAGCTTCTAATTACACACCTGTCGAGTTAGGTAATCCCATAAACGCGGGAGAAAGTGTGAATTGTTTTTTACAATACATTTAAGTAAAGTTTATACGTACGCAATAATTCCTGTAGTATAACAGTTACAGTACACAGTATATGCTCCGTTCAGAAAATAAGGCCGACTAGAGGTACATGTTGTATTTACCCAAGCACCATGGCTCCAATACAAACACTAAAATAAATCATGATAATTAAGTAATAATTGCTTGAAATTGCAAAAAGACAAATATAAAAAAAATACAGAAGTATGTATTAGGCTTTACTTGACTTAAACTAGACAACATTGAATAGGGTTGAAGGAATACATACCAATTCAGCTAAAAATAAAATTCCCTATGATTCCTCTATAGTTTATTCCTAAGTCTTATACTGTTCGTTTTTTTTTATATACGCTTAGCCTAGCAAAAAAAAACTGAAGATACAGAGGTGTATGGATTGGACAATAAATCAAGGATCGAAAAATCATGGTTAAAAAGAGACAACAACAAAACAGACACACAGCACACAAAACTTAGTCCAGGTGCTCCGGAAGGTAAGCAACCTCCGCTGGACGCGTCAGGTTAAAGTCCAGTAATAAGTCATATCTGTGGTAGTCATAAGATGGAGGAAAGTAAGAAGGAGGGAAAGTGGTTACGAACAAATCAATGCTCATTTGTGACAGATATTCCGTAACGGTCAGCTGTCACGATGACGACCTTAAATTTTGTTTAATCTTGTCATTGTGAATCCCGGTTAAGCAGCTTTTCTGTCAGCAGACTCCCTCTATCAAGTAAAGCTGGATAGAAAATACCCCGGGTAAGTAGTTTGTCTGTCAGCAGACTCCCTCTATCAAGTAAAGCTGGATAGAAAATACGGGTTATTGAGTACCAGTTCAATTAAGAGATTATTTCCATATGCAAGTACTGCAATGTTGCCACACAAATGAAAAATGCACAATGGGAAAATATAATTAATCCCCTATGTCGTAAATTTTTATTCTCAACATCAAATTCTAGATGGATATTAACATACGCGACAGCTTTAGCTGTCTCCGTTGTGTCATTAATTTCAAGTTAAATTTGATAAATGCTATCAACATACTGACCAAATGTTGAATTATTCAATGAAAACGCATCTTTAATGTTAAATTTGAAATTGACGGGGAGGCCTAATCTTTTCTCATTGTTTTTAAAAAGCCCTTGTATATAAAATAATCCGCCTTATACGTATAGAGAAACAAGTCAGCATGAAGGAGATTACAGTTTGTAGTTTGTATCTAAGAATTCTGATGATTCCAGCAATAAAAAAACATTTGCAAGAATTAGAGTGGTCATTTGAGAAATATGATTTGTCATGATCTAAAACAAGATGTCTGTATCCATGTTGGCCATTCTTTTGATTGAAGCGAAAGTTGAATCCCTTCTTTTAATTTTTCTATTTTCTTATTATGTCCAATAGTAGTATGAGGCAAACGAACGTTATTACATGAAGAGATAGACCGCAGGTTCTCTAACATTTCTTTTTCACTATTCACATCTGATTAACGCCATGAAGAGAATAGACCGCAGGTTCTCTAACATTTCTTTTTCACTATTCACATCTGATTAACGCCATGAAGAGATAGACCGCAGGTTCTCTAACATTTCTTTTTCACTATTCACATCTGATTAACGCCATGAAGAGATAGACCGCAGGTTCTCTAACATTTCTTTTTCACTATTCACATCTGATTAACGCCATGAAGAGATAGACCGCAGGTTCTCTAACATTTCTTTTTCACTATTCACATCTGATTAACGCCATGAAGAGATAGACCGCAGGTTCTCTAACATTTCTTTTTCACTATTCACATCTGATTAACGCCATGAAGAGATAGACCGCAGGTTCTCTAACATTTCTTTTTCACTATTCACATCTGATTAACGCCATGAAGAGATAGACCGCAGGTTCTCTAACATTTCTTTTTCACTATTCACATCTGATTAACGCCATGAAGAGATAGACCGCAGGTTCTCTAACATTTCTTTTTCACTATTCACATCTGATTAACGCCATGAAGAGATAGACCGCAGGTTCTCTAACATTTCTTTTTCACTATTCACATCTGATTAACGCCATGAAGAGATAGACCGCAGGTTCTCTAACATTTCTTTTTCACTATTCACATCTGATTAACGCCATGAAGAGATAGACCGCAGGTTCTCTAACATTTCTTTTTCACTATTCACATCTGATTAACGCCATGAAGAGATAGACCGCAGGTTCTCTAACATTTCTTTTTCACTATTCACATCTGATTAACGCCATGAAGAGATAGACCGCAGGTTCTCTAACATTTCTTTTTCACTATTCACATCTGATTAACGCCATGAAGAGATAGACCGCAGGTTCTCTAACATTTCTTTTTCACTATTCACATCTGATTAACGCCATCTCTGGAGTAGTTTGTTTCACAGTAACTCTCCAGACTGCTGACAAATAGATGTTGAAAGTTTGGAACGAGGTTAAGTGGTGGAGCAATTAGCAGACCCAGCAATATAAAGTTGTTTATATGGACCACTTAGGAACCAAGGGAGTAAAAAAAAGAATTAGTTCCCCATATGTGGTCTAAAAGCCAAAGGAATTTAAAATGAATTTATGATCATTGTCTTCGGAATATATGTTGGTTTGCAGCTGAATCGTCAATATCTAATTTCATGACCAAGCAGTTAATGATATGCGTTTTGCATACATACAGCTGGGACCCTACTTGGAGGTATACCAGTGTTCGGCTCACAGATCTGCCCAAGCGCGTCCACAAGTGGCGGATACTGGAGGCCCTCTCGTTGGGGTTGTCAGGTCAAAATACGGAAAGTCTGGCCGCGTACCGTATTGGGCAAAGTTTTTGGATTGTGCCACGCTACTTGCACGATAAAGACCGCTTTTGGAGATTTCGAAAAGAGTGGGCTCATTGTAGCCGCTACATAAAGCTAAATTTTCCGCCCCTACTAAATACTCTAACTTTTTCAGTGGTTGTTAAAATTGTATTCCCGTTGCCCTTTAACCCCTTGATTCATTGTATGTTAACTTGTTCTCGTCTACACTGAATATAGCTTTATAACTGCACGCTGGTCATAAAGCAAATCTAGTCAATCAATTAATACCTTCATACTGCACGCTGGTCATAAAGCAAATCCAACCAATCAATTAATACCTCCAAACAGTATTGTTAGCGGTCTTATCAGCCATTATAACATATTCGTCTTGAAGATGAGAACAAGACAAGTTCTCACGACCAGATGGTCTTCGGGAACGAATGCTCATACACCTTTTGAGTGTTTTGATTCCACATTGTATTAAAGACCTCACACAACCGGAAAAAGAGTAGATACTTCATATTTTGACAATCTTCTTGCATACTCATCAACTTAATCCATAATGATATAAAAATCTGTTTGCAGTGTATAAAATTAGGCCGACTGTATTTTGTTCAATTTTTAGACATTTTTCAGAGAACTGTTATAAGTAATAACGGTAATGTAAATGGGGAATTTAAACAAGTGCAGTCGGGAGGTTATGACTTGACGTCATCAAAGCTGAGATCCTGCAATACACGCGTTTATTTAAACATTTTTATTGCAGGTCTAAGAAATATTAGGAACGGGTTGATCTTTAAAATATGGAGGTCTTTTTTTGATTTTAATGATTTGTGAAATTAAAATTGTAGACTAAAATCTTAACATTTTAGGATTTTATACCTGTAAGATATATGCAGTAGTATTCACATCACCATGGACTTGAATCGCTATAACAACAGGTGACTGTAATGTTCCCACATCAACTATAGTATATTCTACAGGATTTACAAGCTTATACGTCACTATATCACTACGCCTTACTCGGTTTGTCAAACCCATTTCAGATGGTGATGTTGGTGTTACTACATCCTTTGTTATTTGTGCTGTAGCAAAGCATGCCCCATAACAACTAAGATTGGGTAAACAGTTCCAGTGAGTATATTTATCCTGAATAGATGCTCCATAAGTTATCTGAAAACAAAACAGATCAATTAGTATCATGAACACCATTTAAGTTTTATTTTAAATGTATATTACATCGTCACTCGAATACACGAATAGAGGCCTCGGTGGTCGAGTAGTCAAGGTAGTCCGTCTACTTTTGATCACGTGGTCTGTCAACACTAAGGTTGTGGGTTCCAGTTTCACTGCAGGTAGGGTGCGCTTGACTTCAATCTTAATTGACAAGGATGGCCAGTTTTCTTACCGAAGGTCCGGGGTTTTCTCCGGGTACTCCGGCATCATCCCTAATAAAAACTGGACACCATGATATAGCTGAAAAATTGTTTATAGTGGCGGTATACATCATTCAAGAAATAAACGAACGAATACAAACTTTATCAAGTTATCATTGAGTTAAGGCATTTAGTGTAAAATTAGTGTTTGAAATAACACAGTTTAGATGTTACAAAATAATGATTTATCTTTAAAATGTTACTTCATAACACGACAACAATCAGTAAGGAATGTATTACATTTGCCGGATGAGTAATGAACGTTGAACAATTTCTACAGCTGACATCATAAACATTTTTGGCCGTGTTCTCTACAACCCGTTTGTTGATGTTAACCGTAGCTAACTCCGAGTAAGCAATGACAGCCTTCTCTGCATATGAAACAGTCGCACATAACCCAATAAAGATATTGTCTAATGAATCAAGATACTGTTTGGCAGATTCGGCAGTGATGCTGTCTTCTTCCCGAGCAGCAAAGGTAGAACTGTATGTAGTCAAAATAACAGTAGCCTACAAATAAAAAATAAAAAATAAATCAGCATTTCTCTAATCATGGACTTTTATGATAAGTTTTCTAGTGTACTGTCTTTCAAATATTAATTCTTGCTTTTAAATATTTTCTGTTTATCTCATTATGCAAAATAATCTAATCACATGCTGCGCAGGACAAGTCACAGGTCTTAGCAATTGTACTTTGTTTATCTTTGTAAACAATAATCTTGTTATCTAAGAAACGCATTGAATTGCAATATTGAAAAAGACATGAACTAGATTGATTGGTTGCTGATTTACGTCCAGTAAGCAATATTTCAGCTTTAAAGCATACGCAATAACAACTTAGATAGGGGAAAACTTCCAGTGAGTATATTTATCCTGAACACATACTCCATATGTTATCTGAAACACTAGATTGATTGCTGATTGACGTCCGGCAAGCAATTTTTAGCTATAATCGAGATGAACTAGAGATTGCTAAGTATATAGCTTTCTGAACACAGAACAAACCCTATAAAATATTTAATTAGGTTTAATTGACTCATTTTCCTGGTTTTGGTTGTTATTTTGAGTTTTTTCTTTGTGTCGCGTGTTTGTAGTGTATCTATAGAAAAACGGATTTAGTTACTGTCCTGTGATGTTTTTATGTTTGTTGAAAGTTAGGTTTTCTGCAGTTTACATTTGACTGTGAGATTTCTTTCATATTTTTTATAATATACTACCGTCAACTAATAAAAATTCGCGCGATATACATTTTCGCGGTTTTTGCTAGGTTGTTACAACCGCAAAAATTTATATCTGCGAAAAGTTCGCGGGAAAGTGCATGATCACGAATATGTAGTTTCAATGTCAGTTTAGCAAAACATTTGTATACGCGAATCGGTCCGCTGAATAAAAACCGCGAAAGTTTGCGAACATTAATTGGTTTACAGTAATTAAATTTGACATTCTATTAGACCTTTTGTTTATTGGAGTAAACCTTTATAATTTATATTCGGATAAAAAGATACTTGACAAGAATACATAAACTAGTACCACATAATACATTTCTATATGGAACTGTCTATAGTGTATCGAGAACAATAAAACGACATTATTTGAAAGCAACTAAAAGGTTAACTTACGTCTTTTATTGACAAGGGTATCACAGAAAGGCCAACTGATCTCTTTTTTCTTCTGCTTGATTCTAAAAACACACAGGTTTACGTAGAAGTGCAATGTTACATTACATAGACGAAGGTAAGAAACAGATCCGTCTTAAACAGTAACACAATTTACATTGAGGAAAAAACACACGAGACAAAGAACACAAAATAAAAAGAAAACGTGAGTAACCCGAACCCAATTATGGTTCACTCATTTGCCTTTATTTAATTAAGTTGGAACAAAACAAACAAATCATTATTTAACTATAATTTTATATTAATGTTTGGGGCTAAAACGAGTGTTCAATTCACTTTCCCAATCTAAGTTAAAAGCATAACTAAGTGTTTCGACAGTTAATTGTAAGGTACTTTTGTAAACATACGGTTTAAGTGTATGTGATTTAATCTAACATTGTGTTGATATTTTGTTGATCCTTTGTTGGTGTTTTGAACCTTTGTTGGTGTTTTGTTGAACCTTTGTTGGTGTTTTGTTGATCCTTTGTTGGTGTTTTGAACCTTTGTTGGTGTTTTGTTGATCCTTTGTTGGTGTTTTGTTGAACTTTTGTTGGTGTTTTGTTGATCCTTTGTTGGTGTTTTGTTGATCCTTTGTTGGTGTTTTGCTGATCCTTTGTTGGTGTTTTGTTGAACCTTTGTTGGTGTTTTGTTGAACCTTTGTTGGTGTTTTGAACCTTTGTTGGTGTTTTGTTGATCCTTTGTTGGTGTTTTGTTGATCCTTTGTTGGTGTTTTGTTGATCCTTTGTTGGTGTTTTTGTTGAACCTTTGTTGGTGTTTTTGTTGAACCTTTGTTGGTGTTTTGTTGATCATTTGTTGGTGTCTTGAACCTTTGTTGGTGTTTTGTTGAACCTTTGTTGGTGTTTTGTTGATCCTTTGTTGGTGTTTTGTTGATACTTTGTTGGTGTTTTGTTGAACCTTTGTTGGTGTTTTGTTGATCCTTTGTTGGTGTTTTGTTGAACCTTTGTTGGTGTTTTGTCCAATCTACATTGGTTATTGCCAAGCTTCTATCCAAATGATATCAAGCAGATCCAGCGTTCTTAAGGTTTTTAGTTATTTTCGCATTCTTTGGAGTCGCCATAGTATAAATATTCAACAATTAAAACAGACACTGTTGTTCCTGATAGATTGAAATACAAACTTTCGTTGGTGCCTTTTGTGACTAATGAAGCCAAATTATAGGCTAACGACTGACTCTCAGTCATTACAGTGTCGGTCATTCCTCCACTCAATGCAAGTCTATATAGCATGGCGTTGGCAGAATCCAGGACTGAGGTAGCATCAGAAGGGTCGTAACTACAAACATTGATACTTAAAAATAATACTCATTTGTCTGTTACGAAACTTAAACAATCTAGCTTTATGTTAGTTTTATCAACTAAGAACAAATGAAAAATCGCTATTGAATTGAAATTTATTTTAGCAAAATATTACCGAAATAGTTTTATAACAAGGGTTATATCCATTGGTTATACTAACACAGGCATGAAATTTATGAAAATGTCACGGCCAATACACAATTTCTATTGTCATTGGTGTATCCAAAAACTGCATTTCGCGGCACAAAAGAGAATAATACAAAAGTAGCCAATAATGTAATAACTATACAATAGCTGAATAACTAAAGATTTCCTGGTCTAGGAGGCAGCGCCACGTCTACAAAATCAGACGCTGTAAGCTCTTACTCAACACAACCAGAGCTTAAATATGTTGCTTATACACATAGGTTTCGTTCTAGTATTCACTTCTTACTTAGACAGCAGCTCTGTCTCGGTCATTCTTCTTATTCAGAATGCCAACAATTATGCAACCTGGTATTTCAACTTCCTTATGGGTGATTTTAATTTCATAGGACGATTCTTACTTACCCCACATCCTATCAACAGGGGTGTGATGAATAGGTTAAACTGCATTCCTATTAATAACGTTATCTAACCTTCTTTGTAACCAATAGTTACATATATAATAAATCATCATAATACCTAACTTGATTACAAAACATCTGTTGCTTAGGAACACAAACACAATCATATTTAGTCCAAGATTCAACTCTTACCTGGCTACAACGGATGTCAGCAAATTAGATGTGACGTCATTGATGACACGTGTTATTGCGGTTGTACTGCTGGAACTACCAGATACTAGGAGAGTAGAGAATGTCATCGCCATTCCAACAGCTTGATTTATATCTAAAACACAACACGAATAAAATGCCACACATGCATCCTAATACAGATTAGAATACAACTAAAAGGTATGACTTTAAAAGATGAGTTCCACAATTTTTTTCCCCACAATATTAACATGTAATGTATTTCTACTTAAAAAAATTGGTTAAACTTCGCCTCTCAAGTCAAGTCTTGCTTTGTGCAAACCAACTATGATTCTAACAAAATGTACTCTTAAACTTTAATAATTTTACGTTTTAATTGTCAAAATATATTTTGTTTGTTACCAGGTTTACAGTTAATTTCCACTGGGCGTTACTTGTGTTCCTTTTTCGGTCACTTATTTGTATATGATGAGCACATAGCCTGTCTCACACTTTTCGTCCCGATGACCTTGTTTCCGACTGTTACTGGACCTGAATATTACCATGATAAACGCATGTCGATCAGAAACTGCTTATCATTCGACCTCAACAGCAGTTTTTATTCACCAGTTGCTGTAGTGACGTGACTCGGGTATCTTTAGTTTTATGGTTGTTCGTGATTATATTTACCACGTGTTTTCTTAATATTGATTTTAGATGATTGCATAACTTATTTTTTTTGTCTAAATCTTTCTTTGTTTTCAAAATAAAATGTACTAGTTAGCTATAGGACTGTTTGATTTATAATATTGCAATGTTTTGCAACTGAAATACTTTTACAGTATATTCACACTTAGAACGAATAATCGTATCCTCCCCTTTTTTCGAAGGTACGAATTTAGTCCCATTACTCGTAATGTAGCAGAGCGGGAGCGAATCACTCCCGGCACTTTGATGCCCAAACATAGTTGCTAATATAATCAGCAATCATCAATCTTTTTTTTTTAATTCAACAATTTTATTGCACTTTAAAGCTGTTGAACAATTTACCCGGCTTACAGCTTTCAGCCGTGTATCCCTGTTAACATTAGTTACTATACAACCAGGGAGATTGCAGAAAATAAACTATGTTAGTATATCACAATGAGTATTACAAGGTTGCTAGCAAGATTAAGATATAGAGTAATCTTATTTAAAATAATTATTATCACATGTATGTCGCATTCATTTCTGTATCTCTTTCCGAATTTGGTTTTCTTTTTTCAAAAAGAAATTACACCGTTATTATGAATATTCACGAGTTTTGTGTATTCGTGTGTTAAAATGATAGGATCAACGCGTGTTTGATACAGTTAAACGGTATAATGGTAATTGGACACAAATGATAGATGTAAGTATCTAAGAAAGTGTGTTAAATAGTGACTAATATTTACAATGATAAAGAGATAATAACTATGTATGTTCAAGAACACAATCTCATACACATCACATGTGAAACAGATCAATATAAAGCAATACATGCTGAACTCTTTTAATAATTGGTTCACAATTCTTCTTTAGAAAAAAATGAATTTCACAAAATCTCGTAATTTCTGAACTAAAAATTGAATTTATGTTAACCCTTTTTTCCCTGTTATTTGAAATACAATAACTTTTATATATTGAGTAAAAAATCAATACAATTAGTAAATTTAAATCATAGTAGTCTGTATCCTGTATTTTGTAGCCTAATACTAGGGATCTTAAGCACAGAATATGTTCACCAATGCCTAACTTTTCAAGCAGCTTTTTTATCTGTACAAAATAGTCTGTATTATATTTACAATCTAGAAAGAGATGTTTGTAATCTTCTTTTACCATACAGTGATTACGTAAGTTATTTGTTGTAATATTCCAATTATAGAGCAAATCTTTGCAAGGGATTAAGAAATGTATTAATTTCCATTTAAATATTTTAAGTCTGTTATCTTTTAAGAATGTAAACGTGAACTTAAATAAGTTTTCAAAACTAAAAATATCAGTATCTGTGAAGACTTTTTCCCACTTGCTAAGACCAATTGGTTTACCACAGTTTTCCATTGCTAAAATGTCTTTATATATAAGTTTTTCGCATCTTTTCAAAAGGTCTAAATTATTACCAAATTTAAGAATATTATTTTTTATATGAATATTGGTTTTTGTTGAGTTATTTGATTTTAGTACATCTTTCCAGTTATTTGGGATTGCATTTTTTATTTAAGAAAATTCACTTATCCAGTTTGTTTTATTAGATAATTTTGAAAGAACAACTGTTTCTGAAATATTTCCTTTGTCATCTATTATGTCATTGATATGGCAAATGCCATCTTTAATCCAATGATCAAAGGTAACAGGTTTGTTATTAAATTTTATAAACTGGTTTCCCCAAATGTATTGTTTTCTGACATCTAGAAATGTTTTGGGAAATTTGTCTTTTCCTCCCCCAACCAATATCCATGATTTGATAAGAATTTGATAAAATTCAGGGGTTTTGTCTAGAATATTTTTATTTAAAGGTTTTATATTTCCAATGTTCATTTTGAATATGCTTAGGTCTGTACCAAATTTATTTAGATAAAACTTTGGGAGTACCACCCAGTTTGCATCTTTTTCCATACATATCTTTTTAATCCATTTTATATGTAGGGACTTTATGAAAGCGTCAATATCTATCATGTTTAGTCCACCATGAGAGTATGGTTTAGAAAGGACTGACCTTTTCAATCTATCCTTTTTCCCATCCCAGATGTAGCTATAAATTATGTCCTTAAATTTTTGTATATAATTTTTTGGTATGAATGTGTTTGTAGCGACGTATGTTATATTTGGTAGAATTAAAGCTTTTATTATCATTATTTTACCTATTAGACTTAAATTTCTCTTCTTCCAACTGTTAATCAAGTTTGAACATTTATTCAAGATTTTGGTTATATTTAAAATTTGGCATTCATTACAATTGTGACCAAAGTACACACCAAGGGCTTTTACTGGTTTATCTGCCCAATTAACATTTTCAAATTTGTCTCTTGAGCTTTTTAATTTACCTAACCAAATTCCTTCTGTTTTATTTCTATTAAGTTTTAGGCCAGATAGGGTTCCAAATTGCTCTATAATACTTAAAGCCAAAGAAATATCTTTTTTGGATTGCAGAAATAGTGTTGTATCATCAGCAAGCTGACAAATTTTTAGAGTGTGTGTTTTTCCATCCAGTTTAATGTGGATGCCTTTTAATTTTTTATTCTCCCTAAGACGAATCGCCATAATTTCTACAGTGATTACAAACAGCAGAGCAGATATCGGACACCCCTGCCTTATTCCACGGTGAATTAGGAAGAGGATTGATATCCAGCCATTGTTTGCAATGCAGCCTTTTATATCAGTGTACAGTATTCTAATCCAATGTATAAAGTCATTTTTAAAACAAAATTTTTGTAATGTTTCTATCATGAATATCCATTCGAGTGAATCAAAGGCTTTACTAAAATCTAGAAACATTATTGCACCATCTATTTTAAACTTTTCCGAATAATCTATAAGGTCTTGTATTTGACGGATATTGAAACCAATATATCGATTTTTAATATAACCAGTTTGGTCTAAACTTATTATTTTAGGGAGTACAGGTTTTAGTCTCTCTGCTAAGGTATATGCCATAAGTTTTGTGTCTACATTCAGTAGAGTTATTGGCCTATAATTATCCAATTTACAGGGATCATCTTTTTTGAAAATGAGTGATATAAGTCCCTTTTTTGTGAGTTTGATAGACTTCCCTCCCGAAAAATATTGTTAAAAAGTTTGTTTAAAATATCTTTAAGATATGGCCAGAACTTTCTGTAGAATTCAACAGTAAGTCCATCTAGACCTGGTACCTTATTAAGTTTCATTTTAAAAATTGCATTTGTTAGTTCTTCAGTAGTCATTGATCCTTCACATCTTTGACTTTCATTATCACTGAGTTTATAATTTATTTTAGTATCTTGTATATATTTCTTCACCTTAATCTCCTCAGGAGATGTTGTTTCATACAAATTTTTATAATATTTTACTTCCAAATCAATTATCTCCTCCTGATTATTAGTAATTTTACCATTTTCATTATATAACTTATTTATAACTTTTTTTGATTGCCTAGATTTTTCTAGGCCTAAGAAAAAAGCATTATTTTTTTCGCCTTCTTCAAACCATTTAGCTCTTGATCTGATCTTATTTCCCATAATTTTTTCATTGTAAAGTTTTTCTATTTCAGTTTCTATTTCCTCTTTTTTCTTATTAAGTTTTTCTAATTTTCCTGCTTTTTTATCTGATTCACATAACAATTGTTTGTGGATTTTGTCTAATTTACATTCCAATATTTTTAAGATTACATTTTTTACTTTTTGCACAATGTTTACAAAAATGCATGCTAGCATCTCTAATTTCAATTTTCAAATTGTCCCATAGATTACTTAAATTTTCACCAGCCTCAAATAGAGTTTCATACTTCTTAATCAATTTTGTTATAATATTACAATACTCTTCATTTTCTAGGATGCTAGCATTTAATTTCCAGTATCCCCTCCCGTTAGTTCCTCTATTAATGTCTATTTTCAGGGATACTGCATTTTGGTCACTTAGTTTTATTGCAGTAGGCCTAATGTCACATGATTTACATACTTTTAACAGTTCTTTACTTATCAGAAAAAAATCTTGTAGCTTCTTTTCTACTTTTATTGCACCAAGTGAATTGTGTTACAGTTTGGTTTTTCGTTCTCCAGATATCATTTAATTTTAAAGATTTTATCATTGATTTCTTTATTTTGAGTTTTGTATCATTTTTAGATAAAATGTCATTAAAGTCTCCAGCCAGTATGATTTCGACTAAGCTATTCTTACTAATTAATGTATTTACATTTTTGAAAAAACTTTGTCTTTCTTTTGGATTATTTGGGGCATATATATTGACTAAAGTATTAATATTATTATTAATTTCTATATTAATTAAGATCATTCTACCATTTTGATCTGTTTTTACATCATATAGCTTATAATTAAGATTTTTATGTATCCAGATAGCCACTCCTCTGACATTCCTTGCACCATCATTTCTTATTAATTCTCCATCAAATTGATATTTTAAAAAAAATGTCTATATTGTTGGCAAAGTGTGTTTCTTGAAGAAGGAGAATGTTTATATTTTGTTGTTCTATCCTTTGTATTAATTGTTCTCTTTTTTCAGATGACTGCAGGCCTTTCACATTGACCGTGCAAATATGTAGGGTGTTATTCATATTCATAATTTATAAGTTTAAAAACAAATGGTAAGTAGTATTTTAATTTTATCACCCACAGATGGTGAGTTACCCCTGAGTATCCTCTTACTACACTAAAAGTGTCCTGTAATGGGCCTTTACTTCCGTTATAAATCTTGACCCGTACACGCTTTATTGGTTTTGTTATCGCACGTTTTATGTTAGGTTGTTTCATATTTATATCCATGCTGGATTCAGTTATAATAGGATACTTTAGTTTCAAATTTGTCTCCATTTTTTCGACTTGGGTTTTAATTTCTTGTTTATAAAAAGTAAGTATAGTTTTACTTTTATTTATGCGAAAAAAAGCGTTTTTTAATGGAATTATTTTCTTTTGTATAGTCTGTTTATTTACAGAATCTAGGTCAAATAATTTTTTGTCGATCTTAATCACGTGACATTGTTTGTCAATAAAGACACGTGGCAGACATTAATGTACACAAAAATAGATGACAAGGGTGTACAAATGTACATAGTAATAAACATTTTTATGTAAATCCATCCTTGGTTTGTCTAAGGATACAAGCATGGCTTCACAACATATAGCAATACACAACCGTACACAACATATTTACTAGTACAGCTTGCACATGTATACAAGTAAATATTTACAATATGTATATATCTTATAAAAAAGACAGTGGCACAATATAAAAGATATAAAAACATGAGAAATTTACACTCTAAATCATCAATGAACAATTTATCTGGGTAATTGTTATTGAAGTAAAAATGTATGTTTTCTGTTGATTTTTGATGTGATACAAAAACAGTGTCGAAGAAAAAGTTCCTCACCCAATTAGTGTCACAGTTTTGTTGTTTATTATAAGATATTTTCTTATTTACTTTTAGATTCCACAATTTTGGTGAAATATCAGGAACAGAAGATTCACCTTTTAATGTTTCAAGGTCAGTTGTTTGTTTATATTTTGTTTTTGTTGATCTTGACCAGATGACAGTGTTTATAAATAAAGAAAAGTGTGAGTGGCGTACATAATGTACACAAAAATAGATGTCTAAAGTGTACAAATTCAAGCACATTGATATGGAGTAATTCGATTTTTTATGTAAATCCATCCTTAGTTTTTCTAAGGATACAATGCATGGTTTCACAACATATAACAACACACAACCGTACACAACATACATACTAGAACAGCTTGCACATGTATACAAATAAATATTTACAATATTTATTTATCCTTTAAAAAAGACAGTGGCACAATACATAATATGTAAAAACAGGACAGATACACACAAACAATTCTCAATGAACCATTTGTCTGAGTATTTGTTTATCAAGTAATAATAAATCATGGGGGGTTTTTTTTGGTTGTTTTTGGTTTTGTTTTTTTTTTAAATTAATGATTTGGGAACTTTATAACAGAAAATTTTTTTTTACTATGGTAGTTTCACAATGTTGTAGTATATTGACAGGGTTTTTCTTATTTTCATTTAGGATCTGAATGGTCAATGGATTCCCTAAGACAAAATCTTCGCATGTTACGATTCCAAGGACTTTGGTTATAACAAACCTAACATTTTTTATTGTATTGTATGTCGACATTAAACAACTTGCAAAATAGATATAAATATGTACAGACATGAATATATATTTTCTTTTATAGATTTTTTTTATCTTTTTTTTTAAATTACAGAACAATAATTTAGCTGGTTCTTTGTTTTTTATCTGCAAGTGCACCTGATGCCCCATGTAATGTCTCAACAGGAGTGACCGGAGATTTATCGATTCTCCTTTCTCGTTGACCTATCGGCTTGGCTTGGTTTTTATATTGTTCATCTTGGACAAGGAATTGTGTAATATCTGTTTGTTCTGCTTTGTGACGTTTAGCCTTTTTTTTTGCTTTTTAGATTTTCCCTTCCAACTATTGGAGTATGCAGGAGGGCTCGTTGGGAATCATCTGTTTGAGCTCTAGAAGGATTGTCCTTTTTGTTGGTTTTATCTGCCTTCTTCAAGGGTTGTTGTGAAGTTTTAGTTGCAGACACATCATTTATAACATAAATGTCTATAATTTCTGAATCACTCTCATCTGATTCCTCGCTTTGTTTATCGTTATCCGAGAAGATGTTCATAGTGCATATGTCTGATTTGTGCCCAGATTCGCCACAACTCCTACATTTCCAATCATTATGGAATTGTGCAAAGGTATGACCAATCTGCATGCATTTGCCGCACTTAGAGTCAGAACTTCCCTGCTTTTGTTGACCAAAATGAAAAACATTGGCTCTGTATTTTCCAATGATCATGGTCTTAGGAAGCGGTGTGTGAAAAGGCTCGAAGATGAAAATGCGATCGCCTGTTTTGCAGTTAGTAAGTAGTTGGTCTACCCGCAGACGTTCTCTGAAGTAATTGAGAATTTTGCATTGACTTGCAGAAGTCTCAAGAGCTCGCAATATTTGTTGATCATCTGCAGAAAGGGGTATATTTTTTACTCTTACTCGAATTGAATCGGGTTTTTCATTTACAACCACTTTTGGATTTCTAGTATATAAATTCACTGACTTATTCCTTATTGTGACACCTTTTGAAAGTAAATCTTTTTTTGCGTTTTCATCATCTAAATAAATTCTCCATAATCTTCCAATTCGTTGAAGACCTATTAAATGTTTACTGGGAATCTGGTTGCCTATGGCTATATACACCTCTTTGTGAATTAGATATGTTTTAGTTTCACCAAATACATCTTCCTCAGAAAGGAATACAGGCTTGACATCAGCCATACTGTTATCATTGTTCTGTTTAGGATCATTCGGTGAGAAGTTGATGCTAGCTGCATCGGCATAGGAGGTGGCCATATTTGTTTTTGTCAGATTTTTCTACACATTAAATTAGAGCTTCAAAATATACTTTAGCGATGGTTTTAGTTGTACAAGAAACTTCAGGATTGTTCTTGTATCTATTCTAAGCAAAGCTTTAAGTTTTGTGTTATACGATTTAATTTGGAACAAGAATAAACAGTTTGATATATCGGAGCTCTGGATACCCGTCACCTTGGTTCAGGAACCATAACTCAAAATTCTCAATCATCAATCTTGATATCTTTTGACAGTGTCGCCATACGTGATGATAGTTATGTCCTTTTTAATTAACAACTGTGAGTTATGGATTTATTGACATTCGTGTCTCTGTTCGATTACGTTTACTACACGAAAAACATCGAGAAACCCGAAAATAAATAGCGTGTTGCATCTTGGGAAGGGATATGTAAATTACTGGATTCTTACGCAGGAGTGGTTGTTACAGTATGCAAATAAGCGCATTATACTAAAATTAGTTCACATTATCCTTATAAGGAAAAATGATCAACATAACATTTTCCACATTCACCTTCAAAGACAAAAAAATTAGTTTCTTCAATAAAGATCGTTTCCCGTTAGGTTCGCAATGTAAGTGGCTTTTACAACTTAAACATGTTAAAGAAGATGAATAATATATTTGAATTTTGTATTAATTGAAAGTTAGAATTTTTTATTTGCTACATTACGAGCAATAGGACTGAATTCTGCCGTTAATCCGACAAATCACAAAACTAACTTTGTATTATAACGGCAGTAAATTACGGCCTGATAAAAAACTAAAAAATACCAGATAATCAAATGTCTGTTATCTAAATATATTAAAAGAAATCATAAATTAAAACGCATATTATTTTTATATACATTGACATTAATTATAGTTACCTGCTTTGAGTACGTGTAGGATTGATTCAGCTGTTTGATTAAGTTCTGATGTTGTAAATGTTTTCTTCTTCACAGAAACTGCTGATATAACTGTTACTGACGAGCAAGCTGCATGCATGTCACACATTTCTGCCTTCACATCATAAACACCTTATGAATGAAATACAAACAAAAAGGTGAATGAAAGACATAAAACAGATATTGAACATCATGATCTCTACAGTACAGAGAACGTCCTTTGGGATTACAGCATGTTACTGAAGGTGGGTATTTAGTACTATTTTGATCTTTGTCATCAAGTTATAATACGGAAAGCCATGCGCCGGGTAATAGTGGATGACTTGTTCAAATAGAGATACTACTCCTTGCACGTTAAAGACTCCGTTATAGATGTCGACCAAAAGAGTGTGTCCATTGCAGCCGAAACAAATGCTACCTAATTCCTATTCCTTTCTAGTGGCAGTCGAAATTTTCTGACTTTTGAAACTATTCCTTAATTGATTTGTTCACAAACTTCAAATGTTAGCTGTACTATTGCTCGCTGTAAAAAATCATTAAGCCAATGAATCAATCTACAATAACATGTGACTATGCACTATGTGCTATACATTTCAGGAAGCCTTGATGATTTTGACATAAAGAAAAATAGATGTTTGCAAAAATTCAAAAGTACAAAAAAAACTTTATGGTCAACATGGTCAATTATCGACACATCATTGTTAGTGGAATAATTTGAAGGTATGTGTAAATATCGTCTATCCCTTAATCAATTCCTTAAGTGGCTTCTGTTCATATATCTTTCAAAATTTGAAAAGAAACTAGAGAAACAGCTTCATCTACATCATGTTAAGACCTGCACCTCCAAGAATACGCCAATGATTATCTCAGCAATATATTTTCGACAAGCGAGATTATTTTAAAGTCAAAATTATAAATTTTTCTAATTTGTGCAGCAATATTCTAGCTTCTTTTGCACACGCCCTCTATGTTTGATCAGGTAAAAAGACCCTGCAGTGATTATGCAATTTTTGCAAACGTCAATAATTTCTTTAAAGACAGACTTAAAAGCTATGGTTACAAGAAATAACTCATACGCGCCTTCAATAAGTTTGACTAAAGACACCATTCTTTTATTGATAAATATCTTATCTCGTGTAAAAATATGATTGCATAAAGAAAGTTTTCCCATTGTTTGCTTAATATATTCAAAGTCATTGTACTGCAATGGACATTGGATACACCGCGTTGTATGACATACAACCTTTGTGTATCAACACAAACACTTACACACTACAATAATGTAACAGGGAGGTTTTGCATGTCGTAAAACATAGTTTAACCAGCCAATTCTTTCGAAATACCTGTACCAAGTCAGAGCTATTGCTGTAATGGCTCCATTTTTGGTTGATGGTTCTCGAGTGTGCCGGTGACTTGGACTTGTTTCGGATTTTATTTTGTGCTTTTGTGACAGTTACTTGGTATTGGGCATTCTTATTACCTTTATTGAGCACACATTTTAAGCATGTGGTGAGGTCGGGGAAAAAAAACTGGGTTCGCACAAGGTTCGGTGGCATTTCGAAAACGTCCCCACACAATACTGCTCGATACTAGTACCTCACACTATACTGCTGTTAAATCTAGCAATCTATTATATTATAGCCACGATGATGTCTGCTTCACTTGTCGTATAAATTTAATCTTTTTTACTTAATGTATAAGAATCTTACTAACTTAATGTCTAAGTATATAAATGGTAAATTTATCAATACGATTTTATATTACACGTATTTTCTGTTTCATTTGTTATACTTGCATGCTGACGAACTCAACATTTATATTTTGGAGGAATGGTGTCATTACTTACCATCCGTTAATCTAAAAGTATAACTATAAATGTCAGCCAGACCACGTGCATTTAACCGCATCCACTGTTGACCGTTCGCCTTAACATAGAAATAAAACACTGTGCTGTCATCATCAATGTCTGTCCACCCATCTCCAATAACTATTGTAAATTCAGTAGTTAACGCTGTGCCTTCTGATGGGGTAACCTGGAAAATTGTCAAACACTAAAATATTCGCTGTCTCCTTCTATTTCTGGGTAAACAGTCATGTGTCTTATTAATTTTGAAAAACAAAAAATCAGTTATAGATTTATATTAATCATGAATATAACAACCATGTTTTCATTTAATGATTTTATGGTAAACCATTTAAGGTATCCGACCCATAATTCAAGTTACCGTTTAATTTTATTTGTCGACCAAGAGATACAGCTTTATTTAATCAATTAGCAGCAATGTATTGCTAATTAATGATAAAAGTAAAATAAATATTATATAACTTGAGTCGATGTTCACAATTTTGAGGAAAAAAATTTAGTTACTCAAATAGTATTTCCGATGTTTGCCGAACATTACCGAGGTCTGCTCCATTGAAAAACAATGGACATCCGGGACACCAAATATGATCACGTGGTCAATTATGGTCCGGATACATTAAATCTTAAGAATAGCTATACAACATAACAACAACTATCAGATACAACGATGCAAATTATTTATTAAATAGTATTGCAATAACTAATTTAAGAGACAAGTAGATCTGAATTCAAGGTTATTATTTGGATATAAGATACTCACCCTTATATCTCCATTTGTAGGAGGAGAGTTGATATTAACATATATGTGGTGTTCACTACCCTGTCCATTATCTAGAGCAAATACTGCCGCAACAAAGACAAAGTTACCTCCGGTGGGTAACGACGTATCACCAGAAAGATCAATAAACAAAGACACATCCCAGTTGCTAACAGCTTTGGAATTCTCATGTACCAGATGTTCTTCAGATAGTATAGTCTCAAGGTCAATAGAGTCATAACCTTCAAAACAGTATGGTATAGTCTCAAGGTCAATACAATCATAACCTTCAAAACAGTATGGTATAGTCTCAAGGTCAATAGAATCATAACCTTCAAAACAGTATGGTATAGTCTCAAGGTCAATAGAATCATAACCTTCAAAACAGTATGAAACTATTGAATGTTTTGCTGTGTACTTTTCCATGCTTAAAAGTTCTATTGAAGGTAAATTTTAATAAAACGCTTCAAATCAAATGTTTAATTTTATATATCTATACTACAATATTCTAAAACGTAAAATAGTAACTGATAAAAATAATATCCATATAAAGTATATTTAGACAACTACAAGAGTATTTTTAATTTAAATATCATCCCCGGCACCTATCGGCAACATATATCTCTTGCTTTGTAAAATGTAATATGATGACAAATGGTATCAATATAAAGAAATCATTCATGAATTCGAATAATGAAAAAAAAGAAATTATTAAAGTAAACAAATATACATACCATTCTCTAAAGCACTAGACCATTTCATCATTATTGGTCCATAACTCGTGACGGTACACGGAATCCTTAATTTATCACCTGGATTGACTATAAAGTTTGTTTGCGGAACATCAACAGTGGGGGGTAAAATATTAACTATTGTTATCGTTGTTGTAAAAGATCCAGAGCGCTGTCCTACGTTCATTGTTACCGTCCATATTAGTCTGAAATTGTTCATTAGACATTTGAATTTTCATCATACATGTATTATAAAAAACACAAAGCCCCGGCGAAAGGCAAACCATGCAAGTTGACAATTCAGGATGTCCACCTCTTAAGAAGGCCATAACTGTATAATATCATCATCTTTCCTTGTTTACTTTGCAAAAAAGAAGAAGCTGCAGTCTAATCCTAATGTGTGGGCGTTATTTAGTTCCAATTAGTTAGTGTGCTGAAAAATGGTTTGTTTGAGAAACATTCAAAACTAGTATTGCCTAAGCTGTACATATATTAAGTACTTATTTATTTCCGGTAGTCAGTATATTTGCTGGAATGACGACCTTCTATTACTTATTTCCGGTAGTCAGTTTATTTACTGGAATGACGACCTTCTATTACTTGCTTATTTCCGGTAGTCAGTTTATTTGCTGGAATGACGACCATCTATTACTTACTTATTTCCGGTAGTCAGTTTATTTGCTGGAATGACGACCTTCTATTACTTATTTCCGGTAGTCAGTTTATTTACTGGAATGACGACCTTCTATTACTTACTTATTTCCGGTAGTTTATTTGCTGGAATGACGACCATCTATTACTTACTTATTTCCGGTAGTCAGTTTATTTGCTGGAATGACGACCTTCTCTTTTAATGCATATAATGTAGACATCAATACCGTATCGTTCCCATGATTAATAAAACATGGAAAACCGTTTTCCTGAATAAACAACAATCAATTTCACTAAATATTTTATTTGCTGCAAATTTAAAGGGTTGAAATAAAAACAAAAAATTATCTACTTATCTGATTATAATATGTCACTACATATACAGACAAATTACATATTATACATGTATATAGCGTGCTAATTGAAGTTCACTTTTCTATGTTTATAAACGTTTAAAAAGAATGTTAACTGTTGTAAAGTTTAATCAAAGACAAAAAGATGATTTATATGTTTAGTGCAATCGAAAACGAATTTATACATGTCATATCATTCACCTGTGTAAGAATGCTTAGTGTTATTGAAGTTAAAAACAATAAGTATATCATACAGAATAATTACGAATGAAGGTAATAACAAAATACCGAACACCGATGAAACTGTTAAAAAAGATAATTCCCAAATCAAAGTCCGAGAAACCGGCAAACTCCAGATTTCACAAAAATAATCACAAAATAATATATTGTCTTTCTATTTGCTTTTTGTTCAAATATACCATAGTTAATATTGGCTCTAATCTTGAAGACTTACTTCTTTTGTAATGGTTCGATTGTTGCGTGTTTTGAATTTAATTGGTTTAAATAAACACTGCATGACCTTAATAAAGTATATTTCTATTCATGAGGTAATTTATTTATATTAAGTGCTTTGATTGGATAAAAACACTTAAATGGCGTCTTCTCAGACAATTTATATATCGATATTTCCTCTGAGCGGACTACTTTCAGTATCCAATGTAAGCAAGATGGTGTCCTCCTAGCGCATCGTCAGGGAGAGGGGACAAGGTTTTTTCTGCCCCAATGATTTCCAATTAAATCGATTGAGATTTCAAATAAAATACAATATAAATACAATTTAGTGTTTCATTTAGTTTTTTTCCTATCAATATCTACAGAACCGCGATTCCTTTGTTACTATGTTTTGCATACCCCTACGCTTTCCGGCCTAGGTACTTTTTGAGGTCTAGATGGTTTTGTGTAACTGTTTTTTGCTGTTGTTAAAATTGCAACGATTATTTCACAGAATTTTAAGGCTTTAACACTGGGTTTTAGGAAATTATCAATGTGTAAACTCCGGCGACTCCCTCACAAACTTGACATAAAGTCATTCGGACTTTATTTCGTTTGTGAGTGAGTCGCCGGAGT
The DNA here is from genome assembly GCA_944474755.1 of Limnoperna fortunei. Taxonomy (NCBI): domain Eukaryota; kingdom Metazoa; phylum Mollusca; class Bivalvia; order Mytilida; family Modiolidae; genus Limnoperna; species Limnoperna fortunei. The sequence continues at coordinate 110,207,143 of OX104112.1, read as the reverse complement.
TAACACATTGATAATTTCCTAAAACCCAGTGTTTAATCCTATAATATTCAGTGTTAACTATATCACAAGATCCTTACATATTTGCACGTCCATCGGTAGAAGTGTGGTAGATTTTGTCTATCCGGGTCTTTAGAAACACCAGCATCCAGGATTACTTCTTTATCGGCCGAGAAAACCATGCTGTCTCCTCCTCGCACAGACACAACGAGTGGTTTGCTTAAAGTATGGAACACAACTGTGTCCGAAACAGTTGAAGGATAATCTTCTAGGAAAGCTTGAGACAAAAAGAAATCAAAGGTTTACTCATAGTCAGGAATACAACTGTTGGAAAGCGTTGGGCAAAAACTTTGAGATACAAATGAAGGATTGTTTTCTAATTGAGCGTGATGGAAATACGGATGTATAATTAAAAGCAGGCACTGCTTACCCCTCCGGAGCACCTGAGTGCATCGATGGGTTTCATTGTGTTCCTGTTACTCACTTTCTGTTGTGCGGTTTTGTGTTGTATATGTTTGTCTAAACCCGGATTTGTAATTGACTTTCGACACTTGTTGTTTGGTCGTCCTTGCTATTTTCATAGTATGGAATAAAACTGTCCAAAATTACAGTTGAAGGATCATCTTCTTGAAATGCTTGACAAAAACAAAAACCGATGGGGATATAGTAAAGACTACAACGGTGTTTGAAATTACAGTTGAAAGATATGAACTTCTTGACAAAAACAACAAAAAACGTTAGGATACAATTTGGAATGCAAATGCGTTTAAAACTACAGTTGAGAGATAACCTTATAGGAAAGAGAGGTGATATGGTGCTATACTGTAGTATGGAAAAAAATACAGCGGCGGGATAATTTTCATGAAATGCTTGACAAGGAAACAAAAACACAGACAAACAAAAAGGGAATATAATGTTGAATACAACTACAACAGTTAAAGATCTTTTTGAAATGCTTGACAAAACAATGGGATAGAGTGAGGAAGACAATTGTCTCCAAAACTAAAGTAGAGGGGTCTAAAGACGCTGCACACAAAAAGCCAGAAAACATGGGGATATAAAATGGAATACAACGGAATCCGAAACTGTAGTTAAAAGATCATCTTCTTGTAAAGCTTGAGACGGAACCGAATTATCGGTTAAGGTAAAGTAAGGCATTTACTGTGTCCAAAACGTTCAAGGATCATCCCCTATGAAATATTGACCTCCACACAAACATGGGGATTGTACAATTATTGGATTATTGGATTTTTTTATGTTCCCTATAATACTCAATGTATTCAACTTTCAACTACTAAGTGATAATAATACAAAATAATACCACTCATCTTTATTAGAAATACCTTAGCTTTCCAAGAATTTTTTGTTTCACAACTTATTCTTTCTTGTTGTTTTTAACAGCAAGCATAAAATTCATTTAATCCCTTCAATAATTTTAATGATATTTAATACCACTAGTTCAAGTACATACCACTGACGGTGACAGTATATTTTACACCGCCTCTTAGCGTGTTTGGTCGGATTGCAGCTATTGGTCGGTCATAAAATAGCGACAGGCTGAAATCGGTCGAGTCACTAAGCCAGCTTAATCTTACTTGTCCCTAAAATAAATAAACTCTTGTTTCTGTAATTTTATCTTCACTTAAATTTAAACTATATTGTTTTGTTAAGCTGATACTGTACATTAAAAATGCATTAGAATTTTGATTTCAAGCGATCTAGATTTATTTCGTAATACTTACACAGCAGGAAGCATTCAGGTCAGAACAACGAACGCCCTTTTAATTGGTACCGCTATAATATGTACCACAAAATTTGTGTTAAAAAAGTACTCACCACAATTGAGTTATAGCATTCCGCTACTTTCGGCTTGGCATAAAATCTGAGTATGTATGCAGGGTCAACATTTAGCTTGTCCCCAAGTAATGCCAATGACACTGAGACGGGATTCTGAGTTACCTCCCTTCTAACAATATGGTTTGCTATGTAAGATTTATTGTTAAATACATCATACACAGTAACGCTGAATTCTACACTTTGACCGGGTTGAATCTGAAAAAATTAAAATTTTGTGCTATATTGATAATCGTGTTAAGCATGTTTGAAAAGAAGAAAAACCAGTAACAAACAATAAACAATAACAAACAAAAATAAGGTTAAAAAAACAAAATAAATGCACATTAACGATGATTATTTAAAAGGAAAGTAAGTTATCGTGTTTAAACAACATTACTTAAATTATATGAATAATGAAATTTTGTACCATGATAATTAATTTCATTATAGTGAATCAGTAACAACACCGATGAAATGCGATAAAAATCAATGTTCCCTTTGGTGCGCCATTGTGGTTTGTTCAATTTAATCGTAATTGAGAAGTCACTCCTTTAATCTACCTTATGTAACATTCAGAATTTGACGGTTTTAAAGAATATTGAAGTGAACATAAAAATGAATATAGGATCACTCAAATGAATGCATACATTTAATTTGTTTTATATAATGCTGAGACAATTCAACTTGTTCAATGGTTCCATAGCCCAGAATTTGTATCTTCGGCTTTATTCTTTTTATACATATATTATCTGAGGCTGTTTAACACAACGGATAGGGCTCAATACAATGATTTTATAGTTTTGACGTCATTTTTAGAACATCTTTGGTGTATGCCAATATATTTGAGCTAAATGGTGAAAAAGCATGACACTTATCCGTATGTTTTCATTTCATGCCTTGTAAACTAGCTTTCTACTGATATGCTTGTATGTATATCGCTATATCTGAGAGGGTTCTGATCCGACATTTGACAGGAAAACTCGTGTGTCAAGGTTTGAGTCGTGTACATCCTGACAGCAGTAAGGCTAAACATGCAACCCAAATGTTGACAGGCACTAGGTCAAAAGTTACTGCCTTTACAACTTGTCAACCGAGTCCATTTATTTAAAGACAAACGTTCGTGAGTTTACTTAATTGATAAACTAACTTGATAGTTACATTTAAATATAAATTCGGCTTATATTTTGAAATTACGACCGCCAAACAAACATCTATTGGTATAAGAAACATAAAAGATGATTTACCTCGTCTTTAAAAACGTCGATCGTTCTTATATTATTTTGGAGAATTTCTAGTCTACTCTGCAACGAGGTATATGCTGTGGAATTCATTTGTGTTGTATTTCCTGTCTCTAAAAAATATAGTGCAACATAAAATATTCTTGTAGTTCTTACCACAGTGCTAAAATAACAAGCATTGCAGATGTGAGCTATGTGTTAACAAAGTCACGTGATCCATATGAATAAACCAATTTGATGGTAGCTGAGATATTCGCAGAAAATAATTAAAACTAAACTAAAAAATAATTTTGACATCGATATAACTAATATGTCAGACAAAATTTTTGCATTCTCTGAAACGCTGATATTTATGCAACGTCACCAACACATAAAAGAAAGATGTTACGTAAGCGTGCTTGGAAGTAACGGAATGACCCATTAAATGTGCGATGCTCGCATTTAGGCTGTGCCTTAATTTATATCAATGAAAAAGTTACCAATACAAACAGTGCAACAATACAAACGAAATTTAATCATGTAGAGTGTCTAATCTGAAAACAGTATGAACACATTATTTATGTCGTTATCAAAATGTAATAAAATGATTTCCTCATCTGTAAACGGTATGAGCTGCTTACGTGCTTCTTTCACTGTCCAAATATAGCTAAATCCCATACACCCTCCATTAGCGTGTATTACCACCAGGGAAAACTTTTCACAGCTTCCAACGGAAATAGGACCTAATAATTTAAACTGCGGTTGCATCTAAACACAAGAAAACAAACAAATATAAGTTGAAAGTCGTTCTGTTTAACCATTCGCTTGTTGTGTCTGAGGAAAATTGAGCTTAGTGTTAAGTTGGCAATAAAGACTTTCACATTAAACTGTTCGACTCAAAAATGGTTTCTATAAACAAGTTTACTTTTTTGTTATTATTTAAACTAGAATACTGTGGTTTACATTTTTTGTAAATAGCTGAAATAGATCGAAATAAATGTGATGCCATTATTGTTGTGCCGACTTTTGTGTTTTGTAAGCCATTTGTGAAATAAATTGTCAAATTATCGATGAATTGGTCAGGCTCGCTCTCTTGTCTATAGTTTCGTTACAAAGCAGCTAGAGACACACTGAAATCTTTCAAACCTTTTTTTTTGTCCTTGTTTTTCTGTTTTTGTTTGTATGTTCGTTTTTTAGAAGGTTAGGTCGGTTATTAAAACCTTTATTGTTTTATACTTCCTGGTTTTGTTCATGGTTTTCTATTCTTGTTGACTAATTGGTTTTCTTATTATTAACTTTTCATAAATGATAAATGATGAAACTCAATTAACTAAGTTAAGATTAATTAAATACGAAATTATGATATGTTCAAGACTCAAATGTGCGCTTAAACAATAAATATTGAAATGCATCACTAGATAGAGTAATATGCAAAAAAACCATAACGTGGTAATGGTATTAAACCTTCTAAAAACAACGATATTGTTCTTACCACATCCACTGCAGTATTGATAATAATGTTTCCCGACGAAAAGTCAGCATACTGTGTCATTGCACCAAAACGGAAGATTGCATTTGGTTGTAATAAAACTGTGTCGCCAGGTCTTATTGTGTCATCTTTACCAAGATCAACTAGGATTCTTTTGCCAACGATAATACATATGGGACCTGGAATCAAAATAACATTAAATTTTTATGTCATACCATCACTTGGCGGGAAAAAAACACTGAACAGTTTCACCAACAGGAACATAAAGAATACTTGCAATTCTTATAATTTTATAATTGTTGCATTCATGATGATATGCTACAGCATTAACCAATATGTTAGTGATATCAGTACCCAGTTGATGATATAGTTAAAGTTACTTCAACACAACATAATTCGAAATTCAGAAATTTATTGAGTGAATAACAAGAAATTTTAAAGAAAACTAGTAATTTTAGAAAATTGTGTTAGCTGGTGGTAGGTTTTGTGAAACTGCAAAACAATACCTTTCCCTAGCAGGATGAGTGTATTTTGCTGGAACATCTGACTACATATCTTAGGTCCTGATATTTCGGTATTAAAAATGACATTAAAAAAGCAAAAACTTTTGTCAAACGTCACCGCCTCCATTTTTGGTGCTTCTGCTCGTACAATAAATTCAACTGTGCTTAACCTACGAAATAAAAGTGAAAAATAATAAACAAAACATCTTATTTAGATTTTAGTTATTTATAGCATGAGAAATTTTGGCAAATTTTAAATGTGTGAACGTTCTTCGGGCATCAAAATGTCAAAAGACATTGCTAATTTACTTATTTTGTCATTTTGGTCAAAATCAAGATATAACAGAAACTGTAAATAATAATGAAATAATCTCTTACCCGAACTTAACTAATAGAAACTTCATCATGTTAAACATAATTATACTTTATTTACAGCAACAACAAAGAAACTTGAAAACACTAATAGATAAATGGATGATGCTGTGGTTCGTTTCAAAAACATAGCGAAAACAGCTAAAACATTTGTCCACGATGGTCCTAGCTGGCTAACTCAATAATCAGCAGGTAAATTGGGACGACGGCTATTCTGCTTATGACCTAAAGCAATACGCCATTAATACAAACATCTGAATTAGCGAACGAGGAAATCCTGTATCACTGGGAATACGAGTTGATCAGGACAGTTTCCTGTTATTATTACAGAACAAAGTGCATCTAATGAACTCTTATTATCCTGAAATTAATCTCTTTTGTAGTGGGGTCCTGTATATATATAGTGCGGGTTTTCTATATTTCCTATAAGGTGATATCACAACTATAGTTTACTAATTTAAAAAGTATCCAGCTACATATAAACACAGATTCATACCTTGTAAATTCTGTCATATTTCGGGGCTCTGTTAGGACTGTTATATGGTAATTTCTAGCAAGACTAAAATATCCCATCTGCTCCAGATCGCACTGAATAGACTTATCACTTAGAATAACTGATGGAATCTTCAGTGTTGACAACGAACCTGATGAAAAACAGCCTAATTCAGGCCTAGCGGAGAAACATAGTAATGCGCATTCTATATATCCAGTATTTGTTATAGTAGATGTTGCAATTTTAACCTGTAATATATCATGTTGTGAAAAACGATAAAATACCAACACCATCTAAAAAAATTGTCTGCATCCCTATAATAAAAGCCCGGGCAGTCAAAGGTAGTGTTTTTGGTGAATAAATATTAAGGGAACGACTTTTGAAATCCAAACTATTAAAACGTACCTTTTATCTGACCTTACAAAACACTGGTAATAAACCAGTCATAACCAGTGTTGTGATGCCTATACAAGTGTCTCTAAAACAAAGCCCCGATTTATTTGTTTGCACAATTTTAGGTCGACCCCTACATACTCATAGTTTCGTGTCGAACAGACATCGCATCTCTAAAACGCAGATACAATATATAACGGGACGAAAAAAAAGAATATTACGGCAAGAAAAAAGAAGTAACCGGACAAAAACAATACCTCTCCCAAACTTCATTTAGAAGTCATTTATCTTTCCACTGTTTGCCCCAGACAGTAATCGACGTATATCCTTTTTGACATGTACAATAAAACTATCTTGGTAAAACACAAGAAGTGCTGATAAGTATACACATAATAACTTACCTTTAATTTTTCACCAATTACCATTGTATTTGGGGTAATATCTGTTAGTTTCAGGTACGCATATATCTGTAATTCGTTTTCTAGAATCATGGTTATATTGCCATCAAATAAACAAGACAAGTTGTACATCCCTACCACATCTCCTTCCAATACTGGCGTCAATAAATTAATTTTACTGCCATGAAAACTGATCACATTCAAGGACATTTTCTGAAAAAGTTATTAAAAATAAAGGTGATAATACATTACCGAACACTAAGGAAACTTTCAAAAAGACAATCCACAAATCCAAGTCAATGCAACTGGCAAACTTTATTACCAACAAATATAGCAAGTAACTTTTTAAAGACTGGGACTGTAGTGTGAGGGTTCAAGCTGATCGACCCACAGAGCTAAACACACGTACCCAGCTGTGAGGGTTCCAGCTGATCGACCCACAGAGCTAAACACACGTACCCAGCTGACGAATAAGTGATTTCGTCTTGTATGGGGTGTGCCAGGTTATATACGTAGAGTCTGACCCCGGACCGTAGTGGGTAGCGTGTTTGGAGAGTGCCACGCTTCTTGCACGCTAAAGACCATTCTTGTAGACTTCAATCATTTCCTAATACATATACTCCATACTTTGTCAGTGGCATTCAAATTGTTTGCCCTTTTGGTCCATCTTACCCGAATTGATTTACTGTTTGTAATTTCTTCTCGTCCTGAATGTATCTGAAATAATGCTTGCTGGAAGTAAAACAAACATCTAACCAATCAATCAATCGTCAGCTGTAATGAGTTGGTGATGCTTAATTCACTGTTCTGTATTTGATCTTTTGTTCATTTATATTTTAAAATTGTGTTATTCCTTTTTGATGTATTCAATTGCAAAACTCAAATAGTTCCACGTTTTGAAATATTGAGGGCATTGAAATGCAAAACTATCAATTAAATTTATAAGTACAGTATAGGAATAATATTCAAATTAGTTTTTTCGACAATAGATTGTTGTTTTCTCTTACCACGAGTTTGTTTGTATATACTGATTTACAATTTTATAACATCTTCGTTGTTTTGAATGTTATTTTTACCGGCATTTACACTGAATTGCAACTGCGTGAAAGCACAAGCTGCGTTTTTTCTGCAAAATACTGCTGCTTAAATACAAGTCACTCGTGAAGTCATATCGTATATCATCAAATCGAAGTTTTGCAACATTCCAGCAGCTCCAGCGTATGGTGTGTACATTTTACAACCAATACGTTACTCTAGATCCTGCGATCGTTATTCCGATTTTCTAGACCGATCACTGCTGTTGACTGCTAAACTACTCAAACAAGGGTTTGTTGTACCTAGGTTGATGTTATCTCTCCAGAAGTTCTATGGTTGCCACCACGACTTAATTGATTGTTATGGGAAATCAGTGTCTCAAATATGAACTGACATTTTCTCATAGAGTCATAGGTAGTGTTTCCTATTCCTGGATTTGACATTTCCCTAAACAAGACAATTAGTAACTCGACGGGTGTCTAAGTAGAGGCAGGCACTGCTTACTCGTCCAGAGTACATGAGTGCACCCATTGGTTTTTATTGGGTTCGGGTTACTCTCTGTGTTTTATGTTTTTGGTTGTTGTGTTGTGTTTGTCTATATCCGGGTTTGTAACTGTCCCTTTGCTTTTGGCTCTTGTTGTTCATTCGGTTTTCTTTGCTATTTTCTTTGAAGAAATCGCCGTCTAAACATCAATCACTGCTTAATCGTCCAAAGCACCTAACTGAATCTATAGTTTTTGTGGGTTGTGTTACTCCCTTTTTGTTTTTGTGTCATGAGTTTTGTTTCGTTTTGTCTAAATACAGATTTGACATTGTTCCTCGACTTTTGCTCTTGTTGGTTTACTAGCTATTGTTCTTAGTTGTGTGAATTTTTTTTTCAATGCTACAAAATTCATTCTTAATAAAATACGCCGACTTGTATTTGTAAACCTCGTAATACAAATAATTTTATAATACGGGTATAGCTCAGGGCAAACGTTTAGTGTGTAGAAGAAACAGTTATTTGTAGTTTTACCATACAATGAAGCCCATAAAAAAATAATAAAAAGTTCCTTCTAATTGAACACCAATCAATAATGGCAAACTTACATCTGACCCTTCCAATGCGCATTCAACAGAAGAGAATTGATCTAACCTAACGCCAGTGACTTGTAAAATATGCTGACCAAAGTTTCTTATCTTTGGTGGTTCTACAGATGTCAACATCACACAACCTGAAAAAAACCAGACTGTATAAGATATCGCAGCACTTGTTTATTGAATGATTTTATTGCAGAAAGCACATACATGCTATAGCAAACAATAATAAATACACAGTGACAAACAACGGATTACAGAGAACAAGTATAAACTAACTAGTTAATATACGTTGAGACCTAAGTTTCCATGCCGAATTTATAAACATACATACTTTAGTTGTGAGTTTTCTGTCCGAACATTTTAACAAATTATATAGTTTCTGGCGATTTGGCCACGAACAATAGTATATTGGTAAATAAAGTTTCCTTAGAGATCTGTAAGTTGGACATACTAAAACAAAATGGTACTCATCTTCAACAACATTCATATTACATGAAAAACAAATTCTATTTTCTCTTTCTAAATTCTGGTATCTGCCTGTTTCTACAGAGAGCTTTAGAGTTCCACTTCTTATTTTGGTTAACAATTGTACATTAATATGAAAATCTAGATAACTTTCCATACAAAATTCAATTTTAAAATGTTTATATATATTAAGTTTGATACATTCGTCTAGACCAGAGACCCATGATTGCAAAAACTGATCTTTAATGCGTTGCTTTAAGATATCAATGGAAAATGAGCCAGGATTCTGCAAAATCCACAATTCATTAAAACCCAAATTACATAACAGATTTTTAACATTTGACACCCAATTCGTTTTACCATTATTTGTATCATCTAACAGCATTTTATAAATATCATATACTAGTGGAGGTCTTAAAGTTAATATGCGAAACCAATATTTCAAAATCCTCATATGTCTATATACATACATTGGGTAATGACCTAGTTCACCATATAAAAAGGGCAGAGGAGCAGTTTTGCCTAACTTTAAAATATATCTACAGAAACGGTTATGCAAAAGGTCAATGTCTCTGGCACTATGAAAACCCCAAACCTCTGATGCATATCCAATCACTGATCCGACCATAGTGTCAAACAAGTTCATTTGTTGTTCCTTCGTTACGTACATTTGTTTTAAAGAGTTAATTAGCGACGACATAGCTCTACCACCTTGATGTGCGAGACGTTTTTGGGTTTGTAAAAATTTTCCGTTAGAGCTGAGTAAAATTCCAAGATAAACATAAGAATTAGAATTTTCCAACAGCGTTCCATCGAAATAGAAATTCTCACTGACAGGTTTCCATCCATTTCGAAACACGACAACTTTTGTTTTATCGGAGTTGACTTCAATATTCCATTTTTTACAGTAATAAGAGAGTTTATTGAGTAATTGTTGTAAGACATCGGACGACTTTCCAAAAAGTACTGTATCGTCTGCAAATAAAATGAGGTAAATTAAAAGTCCATTTAAGGATACTATATTATTGTCTATGTCCATTGAAATATCATGAGCAATGTCATTTATAAAGAACAGAAATAGAAGGGGAGAAAGAGGTTCCCCTTGTTTAACACCGAGGTAATTGTCAAAGGCACTAGATAGCTTTCCACCAGATCGGATTCGCAACTTCACTGATTCATAAACTGATTTCAACATAGATAAGAATTTGCTGCTTATCCCAGATTTCACTAGTTTATACATCAAAACTTTCCTATCGACTTTGTCGAATGCCTTCCGAAAGTCCACAAAGGCACAATAAAGTTTTTCTTTCTTTTCTAGTTGATGCGAAATAATTCCATGTAGTATAAATATTGCATCCAAAGTTGATTTATTTGGTCGGAAACCGAATTGATTGTCTATTAATTTCGCTTCGTCTTCAGACCAAGAAAGTAGACGGTTGGTTAAGATGCTTGTAAAAAGTTTAGAAAGCACACTTACAAGAACAATCGGACGATAATTGTTTGGATCTGACAAGTCGCCGTTCTTTGGAACTGGGATAACAATACATTCGGACCAATTATCCGGATAAATGCCATATGAAAATAATGCATTAAACAGTTTTTTGAAAATAGGGACGAACATCTGTGGACACGTCGTTATCATTTCGCCTATAATGTTGTCTTTACCTCCACTTTTACAGGACTTTATTGTTATCTCTATTTTGTTTTAGAGGATGAATATAATTGTGGGCATTAATTACCGAATTTAATCAAAGACGAATCGATTAAACAATTATGAAAAATACATCAAGATGTTCCAATGAAAACGTCTATAATATAAAATATATCTGCACGGAATAGAATACATTACACAATCTTGGTTCTACCATCTTTTGTCAAATTCGCTGCAAAATGAGTTCCCAAGTCTGGATAAATTGGAACATAATCTGCAAACAATTTCATAATAGCATGTGCACGACTAATATGTGTTATGTTAAGTTTTAGGTATACAGGTTAAAGGAAAACGTTGCACCAACTGCAAGAAAGATGTGATCAATTTTAAGTCATTATTGAATAATATGTCATTAGGATATGAGCTATTATCTCTTCTACGAGTCTTGTATCATTTAATTACATCTCAGGAAATATGTTAATCAAATCCGTTTTACACAATGTGTACCTTAACTATAATATAACAGGGAGCAACACTAACTCAAATTATCGAACATTTAATATTGTTTTAACTTCATAATAAATAAAATTTACATTAATTTTACAACATATTGCCAAAACGAAATAACGACACGTGAAATCGTTTAAAAGGCATACATTAACCTTTATTAAAATTTATATCCGACGGATCCAAGCATTCACCACACATGTCAAACTGATTATTTCCATGAAAGACCTGATCACAGTCCAAACAGGTAGACCCATCCCCGTCACATACCCCACAAACATCTTCCCCGTGGGTGGCAGATCGTGATGTACTCCCCATTACACAATATCCACATCTGAAACAACAGATATTTACCTTATTGACAATTAAAAAGTACCAATCAATTGTAAACAAAACACTGCATTTTATTAAATAAGAACCTGTATATTTTGCTGACGTTTGTCGACCGCTACTGACTTTGTTTAAGACATACAAAAAAGAAAAAGAGGTATTGATGTTACTTAACAACGCTTAACGTTTTGATGCGGCTCTTACAGATTTTGTTAAAAGAGTAAAAACGAGCATAACTATTTCGAATATATAGTTTCGGCAATTACATAACATTAATTATTGTTACTAATTTCAAAATCTCCAAAGAAAAAATCTTTATATCTGTTACCAAACTTGTTTATTATTATTATTATCAACAATTATAATAAACTTTGATTAAAAGAACTCACTTGTTAATATATGCTCCACTTTTCAGTACCTTGTCGCAAGACAGCAGAGCTAAAATACCATCCACGTCTGTTCCATTTCTGGCGTTAAAATGGAATATTAGCAAAAATTACTATTTTTGACTTATTATTATTTTAACTGCATATGCAGATAATTTATGTATGGTATATTGTAACGAGTCGTCGTAATGAATTTCGATAATGTAGTTCCTCCGACAGAAGTTTTTATTTTCGAATGGTTGATCATTGATTCACTTGTCACGGGAAAAAAAGGATTTTGTAGCAAACATTATCACGCATTTATAGCTTTAGTAATTTTTAAAGATTTTCTTCTAACTGAAGTTGTACAATAAAAGCAACAAAATTGTAAGGTTCGTAGAGATAGCTTAAATGAAAAAATTTTAATATGACAAAGTATCATGTCATGTAGGCACCACGATTTGATTTTTGTGGCAATCAAAGTGTACAGTTTTATCGACACCAGTAACCTGTATTGTGTCAAATAAATCAATCATGTATATCAGATATAATCAGATAATATTGATACGAATTTTACCCAAATATACAGCGTTTTCTACAATTTAAATTACATAGCTTGGAATCCGCTAAACGTTTTAATATGTTTTGCAAAACAATTCAGGTGCAACCAGCATAGATAGTCTGAAAACGGTGTATTCATCAATGTACATTCTGTTCTGTACTTATAGTTATGTTTCACCATTAATAGATATCATAGATTTCATTGAGATATTTTTACACCTCTATAACAATATTATCTTACTCGATACACATTTGCAGTCTTGTTTCATAATAACTGTTACCACATTCATTGTTGCAGTCTAGATGATGACCATACTTCATGCCACTAGAGCCACCTGTACAATCGCCGCACATATCAAATACAGCACCTACAACAATTATTAGATTTCAAACAAATCAATAAAGCTACTACTACAATTCTATGAAGTTTTCGTGCTCCCCAAATGCCCAGCTCCATTAGGTGTTATTGTACAGTCGTTATGCCCTCTACGTACATACGGTCATAAGGTGTCCCTATACAGTCTATGCATTTATTTTGCTGTCTACGTACGTAACTGAATATAGCTGAAATATTGCTTGCTGGACGTTAAACATCAATCAATCAATCGTACGTAACTCCATTAAGTTCCCTGTACTGTATATGTGGTCATCATGCCCTTTCCGTACATACCTCCATTCGGTGTTCTTGTACAGTCTATGCAGTAATTATGGCCTTTACGTACTTACATCTATTAGGTGTTCTTGTCAATCTATTCTATGGAGTCATTATATACACACCTCCATTAGGTATCTCTATACAGTCTAGTCTATATAGTAATCATGTCCTCTATGTTCGTACCTCCATTTGGTGTCCTTGTACAGTCAATACAGTCATCATGTCCTCCAAATACGTACTTCCATCGGGTGTCCATTTACAGTCTATGTAGTCATCATGTGCTCCAAATACGTACTTCCATCGGGTGTCCATGTACAGTCTATGTAGTCATCATGTCCTCTACGTACGTACTTCCATCGGGTGTCCATGTACAGTCTATGTAGTCATCATGTGCTCCAAATACGTACTTCCATCGGGTGTCCATGTACAGTCTATGTAGTCATCATGTCCTCTACGTACGTACTTCCATCGGGTGTCCATGTACAGTCTATGTAGTCATCATGTCCTCCAAATACGTTCTTCCATCGGGTGTCCATATACAGCCTATGCAGCCATCATGACCTCTACGTACGTAAATCCATTTGGTGTCACTGTAAGTCTATGCAGTCATTATGTACGTACCTCCATTACGTATCCCTATACAGTCATGAAATCCCCTATGTACTTACCTCCATTTGGTGTCCCTGTACAGTTTATGCAGCTATCATGACCTCTGCGTACTTACCTCCATTTGGTGTCCCTGTACAGTCTTTGCAGCCATCATGACCTCTACGTACTTACCTCCATTTGGTGTCCCTGTACAGTCTATGCAGCCATCATGACCTCTACGTACTTACCTCCATTTGGTGTCCCTGTACAGTTTATGCAGCTATCATGACCTCTGCGTACTTACCTCCATTTGGTGTCCCTGTAGAGTTTTTGCGGCCATCATGACCTCTACGTACTTACGTCCATTGGGTGTCCTTGTACATCCTATGCGGCCATCATGACCTCTACGTACGTATCTCCATTACGTATCCATTAAGTCTTGTTTATGTCATGAGATCCTCTACGTACTTACCTCCATTTGGTGTCCCTGTACAGTCTATGCAGTCGTCATGTCCTCCACATTGACCACATGAATCTTCGGCCATTAATGAAGACGCCACTCCATCGCAGCCCAAACGGTTAATATACAGTGCTATTATATCTTTAGAGAAGTGTGAAGTACCTCCAGGTCCACAAACCTAGAATAATTAACTTATATAGTTAGTATGTAATGATAATAATAATACGATTTACAATTTATTAGGATTCAACATTTAGTTTGGTCGCGGCTTTGGGTAACTTTGCTGGGGTCTGATTTGTTTGCTTTGATCATGTTTGTTTTTTTTAATCACGCGGTGTTTGCTTAAATTTCAGTCAGCTTGCTTGCATTACTGTTTGCATAATGAAAAAGAACTCTAGCAAATGGCTACATTATCAGCACTTCATAGAAAAGCCTACAAATCGTATATCGACTAAACACTACATTTAGACTATAGTTAAATCTTACCTTTTGGTGAACTCCAGTACAGGAATTCAGTGTTACGTTTTCTGCAACTCTATTTACTATAGAGCTATATCCGTCCCAGGCAAGAACATACAACTTTGTGTAAGCTATAGCTTCCTGTCTTGACCATAAATAGGAACTGAAAATGTCATGCTATTTTTTATAAATCTATTAAAAATAACTCCACATATTAAATGTAATTCACAAGATACCGAGACGTTGTCAAAAGAACAAAATCCAAGTTAGAAATTACAACGCTCAAAGAAAACTAATGCAATAAGCTACAAACAATCAAAACATATCAATAAGATACACTACCAACTACCTCTTTGAAGCAGGTGTTCGGAAAACATTACTACACAGGATATGAAATTTATGGTTAGTAAAAATGAAGTCGTACAAAATATACTTAACCAACCGTCGTTGTGTCGATTTCAAGATATATATCTGCATGGATGTAAATACTTAGCCGACCTTACATGTTTTTGTTTCTTAATCTCAATCACACTGGACACGAATTTTATCCATTAGGTCTCTAAAACGTCGATTGTTCAATGATAGAACATTATCTATATAGAAATAACTGAAACTAAACGATTGGGCAGTCGTCTTCGTCTATGGTAACACATATTAAAAATAAATCTACCTATCTTTTTAAAATTGTACAGTATAAGTCGGCGAACTAGAAAACACAGATCGAAGCAATTGATATACCATCTGTTTATTGGAAATCATGACCACTATACAGGACGAATATGTTGTCTATTAAACAATTACAAAAACAGTTCATTGAAATTACACTTAACATTGTCTCGTTAGTTCATTTAAAGGTAAGAGGTTATAGAAGATAAAATTTATCTCGAAACATTGTATTCACATTTTCCATTTAACCAAAATTATAGTTTCAGATACAAATAAAAGTCATCACATACACCAACAACATTAAAATTTTGCACGCAGGACGCACGTGTGGTCTAATCGACAGTGCTCAGAGTAAATACTGAAGTAAATAATCTTTCTGCGAACACTCACATCCCCCACGCGGTCACATTTTCATAATGCTAAGAAATTTAAGGGAATGCAAAATGTTAAGATTTTTTTTAGCCGGTGGGCTGAAAAAAGTGGGAAAAATTTTGGTTTCAGAGACGTTGTTTCAGTACCTTATTTCGGCTAATCTCTAAGATAACTTAACCCACCATTTCTATGGAAATGACTGTCACCATATCAGGACCATTGCTCTAGTACAGTATTTCGTTATCATCTTCATTCCAGACCGAACTCATAGCAAAACCATATTTATAATTTCCTCTAAATGCACATATACATATACAAAATTTATGAGATTCTGCATTTTCGCTGACTAACAGACTGACGGGTCATAAAATTATACCCAACGTTGCCTGTGGTATAATAAACTATAAGACAACATTGAAAATATTACTTGTTGACTGGTATAAATCTGATCGCGTCATCCGGGCCTTGTAGATGAACCGTAACGTTCATACCATTATATATGTCACCAATATCCATCAAGGGAACCTGCTGCCATGAGCCGTTCAGGTGGTACTCCCATACACCTGAAAGAAATAATACCAAGACACATAGCTTTAATATAACTTTTGATAAAACTATTCATTTATAAAGCAATTATTATTTATTTAACAAGTTCTAGTACTAGTAGGTTGAAGTCTTCAGAATGCAGGTGACAAAACACACAATATATTTGTTACATTTTCGAAAACTGCTAATGAATGTTAATTAAATGAATATGCTTCAAACCATCCTACATACACGTTCCTCTGACTGAAATAGTACAGTATACTATACAACATGTCAGAAAAAAGCTATATATACAGTTCCAAATCAATTAAATGCGTATTTAAAATGTCCACTAAGACAGTTGGGATGTGTTCAAACGTTGTTAGAATTCTTGTATATTTCCACATACCTAAACTGTCCAATAACTGACCAATTACTCCAAGACCAAGTACATCAGATCCGTCGTCATCAACGTAAAATTGATGTATGAATTCTGAAATCCTGAATTCTGTACGTTTGTCTATATAAGGGTACACCAAATATGTTTCCACAACTTCACTAAATCTTAATATTGCCCTGTTTGTAAGTTCTGGGGCGTCATTTACAGCAATAACCTGAAAGAAGTATTACTTAATATTGCAGGGTTTTAGCTAGGATTTTTTAAGCATTAGTCACTTTTGCGTGCGACTAATTTTAAGATCTAATATGTGTGTATATTTTTTTATATGTCTAACTGTATGCAAGATCATTAATTAATTAATTAATTAATGCGATAAACATCAATCAATATTTAATATTTTCTGGCACCATTTTATAACATATATTATATATTCAATGTAATATTGCCATAGAACATATATTTAAACAGATTTAAATAAAAAACTTTAACAGTGTTTGCCAAAATATTCATTTTTGTTTATATTTAAAGTTTTGCAATAGTCGTTTTTAATTGGCATCGTATTTTGCAATCTCCGGCACGGAATTCATATCCGCTCCGAAAACCTATCGGTATTATTTTTTTTGTTTCTCTGACTGGTTACCAGTAGTATTTTATCCTACGCTTTATGTACAAAGTAAAATCACGCCGGAACCAGAGTTAACAAATGGCGCGTAACATGATAAACACAGGCTGTGACAAAAATATGACGATTCTGACGAAAATAGCAATAAAATTAAAAGGAGACATAAGACATTTTTTTAAATGACAGAGCTTCTCGTTTAATGGTCAACAACGCGACGTGGGACCACAATAAGATCGCCCGAGTTGTCATCCAACTGGTTATGCTCGATCGCGTGTGACTGTGTGTACACAGTAATTAAGTAATTAATTATCAAATAATATCAGGTGGCCTATCTCTTACATAATTACTTTGATTGCCTTGGGTCATAAACATGTACCTTAGGTCAGATATTTGGATTTACCTGTGCCGATTTTGACGATGAAAATTTGAAAGTTTGAAAATGGAAGTGGCGAATTACGTTCAAAATATTTTCGTCATTTCTAAAAAGGATTCGCCAATTGCGAAAGTGGCGAGCGCTAGCTAAATCACTGTATTGCCATGTTTGTAAGTTCTGGGGCGTCATTTACAGCAATAACCTGAAAGAAATATGACTTAATATTGCCTGTTTGTAAGTTCTAGGGAGTCATTTACAGCAACAATCTGAAAGAAATATGACTAAATATTCACCTGTTTGTAAGTTCTGGGGCGTCAATTAGGCAAAAACCTGAAGGAAATATGACTTAATATTGCCCTGTTTGTAAGTTCTGGGGCGTCATTTACAGCAATAACCTGAAAGAAATGTGGCTTAATATTGCCCTGTTTGTAAGTTCCGTGGCGTCATTTACAGCAATAACCTGAAAGAAATATGACTTAATATTGCCCTGTTTTGTAAGTTCTGGGCGTCATTTACAGCATTAACCTGGAAGAAGTATGACTTAACATTGCCCTGTTTGTAAGTTATGGGGCGTCATTTAAGTAATAACCTGAAAGAAATATGACTTAATATTGCCCTGCTTGTAAGTTCTGGGGCGTCATTAAAGTAATAACCTGAAAGAAATATGACTTAATATTGCCCTGCTTGTAAGTTCTGGGGCGTCATTTAAATAATAACCTGGAAGAAATATGATACATATGCTTCAGTTTACTTAATCTGTGGCTCTCTTTACTGACTAAGGCTTACAGATCCATCTACTAGAAAAACTGTAATACGCCATGTTTAATTATATTTTCTATGCCACAAATTGACAGAGTATTTAATCAAGGATTTGGAATAACAAATTAATGTTAATGCTATAGTTAAGCTAAATATTTTTTTACAACTAACCTGAATAGTGATGCTGTCACTGTTGAGTCCTCTCTGGTGAAATTCTAATGCAAACTGACAGTTACATGTTTGTATAAACCTAATCCTGTATCTATCTCTGACTATATCTACCGTGGGGTTTGTTACTGGTACCCAAGTATTACCACTATATACTTCAATCACAGTAATAGGCACACCGTACAAATTTACTGGTGCCTGGTTTAGCTTTAGTTCAAGCAATATTCCATTTTGTTGAAGCTGTTGTAACAGTTTATGTCGATATCTAATATTAAACTTATCTTCCTCTTTATTTGAAATATTGAATGACGATAGGTCCACTGATGCCCCTAAAAATCAAATACAGTGTTATGCTATAACGAGATTTTACCTCGCCTGTATAAATGCGAATTATTAAAAATATAACTTTGTTATGATTTCAAATACTGCTAAAATTACACAGGAAAGAGTATTCGCAAAGAGAATTTTACAACAGTTACATAGCAGACATAGAAACAGTGATGATTTACAACATTTTATAATTTTATAATTATGCACAGCTCTTTTTATAAATTAATTATTATTAATTGCGAATTATGTGCAGAAATAAAAGTGACGCAGTTTACCCATTTTCTACCAACCCCCGTTATTAGGACGCGGGCTATGTTAGAATCGTCCTAAAAAATAGTTTGTAAAGAGGTATAAATATCGTTGTCAGCCGCTGTTAATGTAAGTACCAAATCATGTAAGCAAAGCATAGAAGTTTTATGAGATAAAATATGTAGAAATCAATTCACAGAACTAGAGTTTACAGCGTCTGATGTTGTAGACTTGTCTATGCATCTCAGACTAGAAAGTCTCCAAATAACGTGGTTGCACATTAGATTGGTTCTGTGCATTAAGGATGGTGTTATAGCATCATTGCGTTTCATTAGCATAGGCGGCTTATAAGCATTGCACTTTTTGTCGTAGTCTTAGAGCATTGGGCTACTAGATACGTATCTCCAGTGATATCGCTTTGATAAAACGAAGTCATAGGACATAGGTTACAAGAACCTGGGGTTGTTCTTAAAACTTGTATTATCGGATTGTATCGGATCGGATTATATAAATTTATAAATAGGAAAATGGTTGAATAACAAATAGATTATATGCATAATATACACCTCGCCATAAGTTAAGTTAAGTTAAGCAACAACTACACTTTTTTTTTATAATTTCAAAAATCTAAATGAATGTTAATTTTGTGTTTTATGTATAAAGCCATCATTCGAGCACGGGAAAGTTACTTTAATTAACTCTTCAGGTAAATCTTTAAATGGCACAACCAGTTTGTCATACGGCAGTCGAGCTTTTGTCCAACAACTTGTTGTCTTGTCGGAAAGCGACATTACTATTAAAACCGTGTCAGAGAAGAGTTAATTAACAATGAAATCACCACTTACCATTGAATGTAATATTATACCAATCCATCCAGTTTGTAAAATATATATAAGGCGTGTCTTCCGGTATTTCTAACTGGTCGTCAACAAAGTTTACTGTTGGAGGTGTTAGGTTAGCAATTACTTGTATGTGCACAACGAAGATCAAATCTGTAATGAGCGAAAAATAACTTATAAATTAACAGTCGACTACAAACAATGTACACTGGCGGATCCAGGGGGGGGGGCGTAGCGGCGTACGCCCCCCCCCTTTTAAAAAAAGAAAAGAAAAAAAAAGAGAAAAGGGAGGGTAAAAACCAGCGCCAAAGGCAAAAATGTAATCCCCGCTCGTCCTTGCCATAAATTAATGCAGTAACGGTACTAATTCGTTTATTATGATATCTCTGTTGTATATACTGTACCAAATAAAGGTTACTGAACACTATAAAAACCTTGTTCGTGGCCTTCCTATTCCGATATCCCCTTTTTACGCCCCCCCCCCTTTTCGAAAATCCTGTATCCGCCCCTGATGTACGTCTTTAATTAACATTTTTTATTAACATTTTAATACTAGTTGAATTTACATGGGTCCAAAGAAAAAATAAATTTAAAAAACGTGTTTTATTTTAACATTTCTAATAGCGAGCACAGCTCGCAACGGTTGCGAAGAGCGGTGAGCTCTACGGCAACTACGTGTCATGTGATCGAAATGAAATCACGTGATCAAAATCTGCTTAATGCTGATATTGATTTTTTTTTTCGTCCGGAAGTTGATATCGTCAAAAAACTGGAACAAAGTGAATGCAGAAAAGTACTAAAAATAATTTTAAGAAAGACTTGAAAATAAAGTTGACACCGATAAAAATTAAATGTTATATTTGAAATTAACAACAAACATTTCATACTATTTTTTGCAATCTCTAAATCGATCTTTAAAAACTGACAATCAAATTACACTTCATGTGACGTCACAATTACAAAGAAAGACGTCACGTGACTACTGGAATTTAGAGGCACTTTTAGAGTGATAGGAAGTAACGTCAATTATATATTAATAATAAAGTATATAAATATAAATAATATATTGTCTGTGCTCGCATTTTGGCAATGCCTACTCCA
Organism: Limnoperna fortunei; assembly: GCA_944474755.1. Classification (NCBI taxonomy): domain Eukaryota; kingdom Metazoa; phylum Mollusca; class Bivalvia; order Mytilida; family Modiolidae; genus Limnoperna; species Limnoperna fortunei. The sequence goes on along the minus strand of OX104112.1, from coordinate 110,185,885 downwards.
TATTACAGTGTAATGAAAATGCAAGAACATACCATGGTAATATATTCTGCATTCGGCGTCGTTTCCATTGGTTACTGATAGCATGACTTTATCTTGCACCACGAATGAAGTGTTAGTAGTGCCCGTCAGTGTTCCTACAATTCAAATAAAATACGCCATTATTTAGCAAATGATTAGTAACAGTTATCGTTATCATCTAGAGGTGAGACATAAAATAAAATTAATCATTATATTTTTGGAGGTATGCAAGACCGATTCCTTTACCTTGATGACAATACATATAATTTATAACAAAGCCAGGAACTTTGACTTTGTATGTATAAGGCGAATAGCATTCTTCACACGTCCTTTATACATAAATATATATTACACTGCAAATATTGAATAACAACTTAAATACTTCTGTTGTGTTCTGAGCACAAATCGTTTAATAGGAATCATTAAAATCATCTAACTAACTACACCAGTCTTGTTTAATATTAATCACGTGACACCATCCTTGGTACACAGTATTCAACTTACCTGTGGTATTTGTTATTTCTACGTTTCCACTACATGCTACCTGAACTTCTGAATCTATGTTGTAGTTTTCAATAGTTTCATTAATCAGAAGGAGAAAGTTTTCATGTACGAATACCGGCTCTGGTAATAACACATTGATTTCTTTAAAAGTATGTGTCGTAGTAGCAACTGCCGAGTCATCAGTCAAGTTATGTCCCGCCATTGTTGTTTCAGACTCTGTAAGTAGAACAGTAATAAGATTTTTGGCTATAGTCAAAAATACTAACATTTCCGTAATTAGCATACCTCTCTTAGATTGATCAGCACTTACTTGTGCTAGGAAATTATTACACTTTTCTTAAACAACAAAAATGTTATAAATCCTTAATCTTGCAAGTTCTTGGACAAATTACCACTTATATTGGAGCTTACAAACAAAATTTGTTACAGATGTAACCGCTATGGACCCATAGATAATCATCGTTTTAATCAATGTAGGGTATACAATCTGGTAACCTGTTACTGGTACACATTTTCTACCGTTACAGGGATTATATTAGAAGGGTTCCTAGTGTTCGACCCACACAGCAGCACAGCGCGTACCCGGTGGCGGATAGGGGAGACCCTCTAGTTGGGGTCAGGTCATAAAGCCTGGCCGCAGACCGTAATGGGTGAGGTGGATGAGAGTGCCACGCTCCTTGCACGATAAAGACACATTTCGAAGATTTCGAAAAAAAGTAGGCTCATTGTAGCCGATACAAAATTTTTCGTCCCTAGCCAAAACTCCAAACTATTTCAGTGGAAGTCAGAATTGTTTCCCATTGGCCAATACCTTTCCATGGTGCTTTATTGTTTGTTAACTTGTTCTTGCCCTGATTATAGCTGAAATATAGCTCGATGGCTGTTAAAATAACAATCAATCAATCTATTTGTCTCACTGTCTGTGGTAACAACGTCGTGTGAACAATTTCCGATCACTGTATGTTCTGTTGCTGTTATCTCTGTGACTGTTACATGTAGAACATTATAATCTTTATTATAATGCAGTTCTTGATGTAACGTCAATTCTGATTGGATAACGCTTACGCGTCGCCAATAAACTCAATTTCCGACCATCAAATCACCAATTGATGCCGGCAAATCTTCAAATACAATACGTTACCTCCTAAGTGATTTTGTTTGTGATAGCAGAGCTTAATCCGTTTACACTTTCTAAATATGTACCATGCATTGCTTCAGTGGAAGTTTCCGTTGTCTTTGTCATATCCTTATCCAGACATGTTTTGGCAATACATATACCCCGATGAACACAAAAAACCTAAAACAATATTATGTTTAGTATTATTAATAATGCGTTATTTCCATTATAACATTCCGTTATAACTGTGTCTTATACATAATGGAAGTTTTTAACTTATAATAATATTAATAGAGTTAAATTGGGAATCATTTGCTAGGTTTAAGTGATTTTCTTTTCTTTATATATTGTTTCAAGAGTCTTTGTTACAAATATATAATATTTAGATATCGAAGTTCTTAGGCTAAATGTTGCCTTGTATCTTTGTTTATCTTTTGTACTTACAGTCATTTAAAGTGATTTAATCCTTAAATTTCAGATATATTTCTATATAATCGTAACAGTCTGGTAATTTTAGTGCCGTTACGGTATTTATCGCAATGCGCTTAAAATAAATAGAAGTCTTTGATCGCTATCTGTAATCGCTACGAAGCTTGTATCCATCTTTTTCATCGCCACTATCACTTTCTATGATTGTTTGTATTATAATTCGCAATTAACCTAAACACCACGATGGGTGCCACACGTGGAGCAGCAAATTTCTATCTTTCCAGAGCACACGAGTTTACTCCCTTGTTTTAGTGATTCGTGTCGGTAATCTTTGTTCGTTCTCGACAATATCTAATTATTGTAATATGACTTGTTTATGGTTTGAATCAATGATAAACAATATTTAAATTGTGACATTTTATAAAGGTCTTCTCCAACAGGTAGAGCTGTAAATATGTGTTAATTGCTTACCTGGTTATCACTACATTTCCCGCCTAAATAGGTACAATTTTCTTCACACGGTTTGGGCGTTACAGGTACAGCTATATCACACATCACACAGGTGCCCGTCTCTAAACAGTAAATTTCATTTGGTTTACAACTACTGACAGTTAACGTGTGACTTGTTATATCGTATTCCTGCGTTGGGATTGGCTGGGTATGTGATGTAGTGTCATGGGAGACGTTTGGTATGTCCGATGTACAACTGTAATAAACACATTGTCCTGAATGAAGGCACATTACTTGCCCAGGATCACAAACAGTTGTTACGGTATCTGGAGGTTTGGTTACTTGTATAACATCTGAACAATTGGTTCTGGATATACATCTCCCAGTTTCAATACAAAATATTTGGTCAGGAGTACATTGTGTATCGTTGTGCTTTTCATCTTTGATGAGGCATTTAACACATTTTCCTGTACGTAGACACATGATCTCATCAGCCAAACAGGTGAAATAAGTTTCGTTCTTGGCAGTATCATGACAATTCGTATAATTTACACATTTGCCACTTTGTAGACAAAAATACTCTCCCAGCGGACAACTGTCAGACTGATCCTCATTACTATAGCAAGGAGCTCCCAATGAAATACATTTACCCGTAGGTAAACACATTACTTCACCAAGTGGACAGTTAAAAGTTTGCACACATGTGTTTGTAACTGGGACACATTTACCTGTTTGGAGACACTTAACTTCACCATAAGGACAGGTAGAAGATGTATTTTCGTTTTCGTTGCTACACGTGTTTGTTATTGAAACACATTTACCAGTTTTCAGACACATAACCTCGCCCGGGGGACATGTAACACTGGTATCCACACTATGACAGTTCCCTCCAGGGTAAAGACACTTTCCAGTTTGAAGACACATAATTTTTCCACCAGAGCAGACTTCATTTGGCGCGTTTTTATCATTTAAGCAGCCATTTTCTCGAGGAACACATCGTTTCGATTGGATACAAAATACTTCATTATTACTGCAGGTTTTCGTTGATAAACCTGTATTTCCATAATCTTTACATGAAATGACGTCTGTATTAACACAAGCACCCGTCTGCAAACATTTAATGGAACCTGCTGGACATGTTTTATGTGTTTCCTGTTCTTGTTTGCAATAATCAGTTTTCTGCTTCTTTGCACACTTTCCAGACTGCAGACAGAATGTTTCGTCATCACGGCAAAAGTTATTTTCTGTTTGAAGCATACACGATTTTTCGATTTTAATACATTTTCCGGTCTGTAGACAGAATACTTCGTCCGCCAGACATCCGCCGATGACGTCATGTTTCTGGGTAAAGCAATTTGATTCTTCGTTTATGCACGTACCAGTATGTACACAAAACACCTATTGGTGAGAAATATAACTGATCATGTCTTACATACCTTTCAAGACATTGATTGATTGACGCCTGGTTCTACGGCTTTAATTCAATACATAAAAACATTAATTTTTGAGTGCAGTAGTACCCAAACTATTACAAATCATTTATTTAAGGAATATTTTAAATTTTCTTAACACTCAGGTTATACGATATAGCATGGTTTGGGGTTGTTATACGATATAGCATGGTTTGGGGCTGTTTACGCATAATAAAACACGATGCAATAAACAGAACCAAACCATGTTATAGAGTATAACCTGTTCTTATATTTGAAATATTCCTTATAATTCAATTTTAACTATAAATCTTGACAATTTTAACGGTAAAAACAGCAATGACGTCATGGCACTATTTGAATATTAACGGCGTAAGAATAGGTCGGGTGACCACGCAAGTTATATCGTATAATGTTGGTTTCTCCATTTGAATTGGCTAATCAGATTTCACCTTATAAAGCAAATTAAATTATTTTATGATATCAAGGCACATCAAGAGCCGAAAACTGTAAAAATACGAAAAAACACTCAGTTATATTGTCAATGAATTTGTTTATTCGGGTCAAAAAAAGATTGAATTGAATCACCAAATATTTATATTGACTTATGTACAGTCTTTCGCTATTTAGATCTTGAAAATAATTTAAAAAATATTTAATTTATATGAATGTGTTCTAAAAGTCAATGAATTCGTAGCGGAGTGAAATACATACCTCATTCTCGCTACAGGCAGTAGTTGTATGTGCTTCTACCATTAATACCAGGACTAAAAGTATCAGTAAATCGTACATTATTACATTTTGGTATGCTGAATTGAGGGACCCATATGGTATTTCATTTTAGTATGATTTCAGGAACCCATTCGTCTTTCTACATTTTAGTACGGTTTCAGTAGAATTTATTATTAAAAAAAAATGTAACATGGGATCAAATATTTAATTAAATGAACAACACGAAAATGCAAAGATAGCCATATAGGTTATCATACTGGACATTGACCACACTGTTAATATAGGCTATCATACTGGACATTGACCACACTGTTAATATAGGCTATCATACTGGACATTGACCACACTGTTAATATAGGTTATCATACTGGACATTGACCACACTGTTAATAGTACCTTGACATAAATGATTTAACGACAAATGGATAATTCTGTAATGTTATAAAGCTAGCACAATATATTTGTAATCGATAATGTATTTACCATTATTTTTCCAAGGTGTGTAGTTTACGGAAAAACTTAGTTTTTGATAACTGTTGGAAAAGAGTAAAATGGCTGATAACTGTACTGTAGATCTTTATCCTTACGGTAACAATAAATAAACAGGAAAATTAAAAACGACGCGAACTATTCCATTCGCCATGTCAACATCCATACATGTTAAAATTTATATATATCTAAATTTGCTTCTATTTTTGAGAATAATTGTTAAGTCATTTCTCTGCAAATAAAAAAGAAAACCCACTTGGACTGTCTTGTGTCTATTTTCTTCATTAAATCATTTTTGTGAAATAATTACTAGTTATAATAAATTTTCTTACCTATCCATTGCGTGAACATATTTGTTTCTTGGTAATAATGATGAAATCAATAAATACCTGTAGTCGTAGTTGTCATAGTAACCAGGTAGAATCAATTTGTAATGTGGAATAAGTTGTGTATAGAAGGTCATCATTATAACAAGTTTATGTGAAAACAAATAAATTTATTGCAGATAGTAGAAAGTTTCCACACCTTGTGAACAACTTGTGGTAACACCTAATTTGTGTATGCAATGTAAGGAATCAACGTGGATGCTGACGTCTAACTGTATACCATAACCAATACATCTATATATACTTATGACAAAAGAGTACTATAATATACAACGGTTCTGCATAGAACATTGATAATATTATATCTAACGATGCTTCAATCCTAAAAAAATTAAAATTCAAGAAGACTGTTTGGGAAATCTAGTTTATGGGTATGACCTAAGTATGTTTGTTTTAAAAGGTGATGTTCCACGAGTGAAAGAAATTTTAAGTCTTTTCGCGAGTTGAGCGCATTTTTATCACTAAACTCTGTTAGTCCAATAACTATTTCTTATTATTACATTATTAATTTAAACATAGCTGAAACAGTAAAAGTAAAGTACTCTCACAATAACTATTCTAGTCAGCTCTTGCTTGTAGATGTACTGCTACAGTAGCTACTATATTGAGCAGTATGTTTTGCCGTCAGAAGTGTTGTGACACTAGCTTCTCGGGTCAGCAGTCAATTCCTGCCTTCAGAAGGACTGTGACACTAGCTACTCTAGTCAGCAGTCAATTCTTGTCGCCAGAAGTACTGTGATACTAGCTACTCTAGTCAGCAGTCAATTCTTGTCGCCAGAAGTACTGGGACACTAGATACTCTAGTCAGCAGTCAATTCTTGTCGTCAGAAGTACTGGGACACTAGCTTCTCTGGTCAGCAGTCAATTCCTGCTTTCAGAAGGACTGTGACACAAGCTACTCTAGTCAGCAGTCAATTCTTGTTGTCAGAAGTATTGTGATACTAGCTACTCTAGTCGGAAGTTAATTTTTGTCGTCAGAAGTACTGTGATACTAGTTACTCTAGTCAGCAGTCAATTCTTGTCGCCAGAAGTACTGTGATACTAGCTTCTCTAGGCAACAGTCACATCTTGTCGCCAGAAGTACTCAGATACTAGCTACTCTAGTCAACAGTAAATTCTTGTCGTCAGAAGTACTCAGATACTAGCTACTCTAGTCAACAGTAAATTCTTGTCGTCAGAAGTACTGGGACACTAGCTACTCTAGTCAGCAGTCAATTCTTGTCGTCAGAAGTACTGGGACACTAGCTACTCTGGTCAGCAGTCAATTCTTGTCGTCAGAAGTACTGTGATACTAGCTACTCTAGGCAACAGTCAATTCTTGTCGTCAGAAGTACTGTGATACTAGCTACTCTAGTCAGCAGTCAATTCTTGTCGTCAGAAGTACTGGAACACTAGCTACACTAGGCAGCAGTCAATTCTTGTCGCCAGAAGTACTGTGATACTAGCTACTCTAGTCAGCAGTCAATTCTTGTCGTCAGAAGAACTGTGATACTAGCTACTCTAGTCAGCAGTCAATTCTTGTCGTCAGAAGTACTGGGACACTAGCTACTCTAGTCAGCTGTCAATTCTTGTTGTCAGAAGTACTGGAACACTAGCTACTCTAGTCAGCAGTCAATTCTTGTCGTCAGAAGAACTGTGATACTAGCTACTCTAGTCAGCAGTCAATTCTTGTCGTCAGAAGTACTGTGATACTAGCTACTCTAGTCAGCAGTCAATTCTTGTTGTCAGAAGTACTGGAACACTAGCTACTCTAGTCAGCAGTCAATTCTTGTCGTCAGAAGAACTGTGATACTAGCTACTCTAGTCAGCAGTCAATTCTTGTCGTCAGAAGAACTGTGATACTAGCTACTCTAGTCAGCAGTCAATTCTTGTCGTCAGAAGTACTGGGACACTAGCTACTCTAAAGAGCAGTCAATTCTTGTTGTCAGAAGTACTGGGATACTAGCTACACTAGTCAGCTGTCAATTCTTGTTGTCAGAAGTACTGGAACACTAGCTACTCTAGTCAGCAGTCAATTCTTGTCGTCAGAAGTACTGTGACACTAGCTACTCTAGGCAGCAGTCAATTCTTGTCGTCAGAAGTACTGGGACACTAGCTACTCTAGTCAGCAGTCAATTCTTGTCGTCAGAAGTACTGTGACACTAGCTACTCTAGGCAGCAGTCAATTCTTGTCGCCAGAAGTACTGTGATACTAGCTACTCTAGTCAACAGCCAATTCTTGTCGTCAGAAGAACTGTGATAATAGCTACTCTAGTCAACAGTCAATTCTTGTCGTCAGAAGTACTGTGATACTAGCTACTCTAGTCAGCAGTCAACTCTTGTTGTCAGAAGTACTGGAACACTAGCTACTCTAGTCAGCAGTCAATTCTTGTCGTCAGAAGTACTGTGACACTAGCTACTCTAGGCAGCAGTCAATTCTTGTCGTCAGAAGTACTGGGACACTAGCTACTCTAGTCAGCAGTCAATTCTTGTCGTCAGAAGTACTGTGACACTAGCTACTCTAGGCAGCAGTCAATTCTTGTCGCCAGAAGTACTGTGATACTAGCTACTCTAGTCAACAGCCAATTCTTGTCGTCAGAAGAACTGTGATAATAGCTACTCTAGTCAACAGTCAATTCTTGTCGTCAGAAGTACTGTGATACTAGCTACTCTAGTCAGCAGTAAATTCTTGTCGTCAGAAGTACTGGGACACTAGCTACACTAGGCAGCAGTCAATTCTTGTCGCCAGAAGTACTGTGATACTAGCTACTCTAGTCAGCAGTCAATTCTTGTCGTCAGAAGAACTGTGATACTAGCTACTCTAGTCAGCAGTCAATTCTTGTCGTCAGAAGTACTGGGACACTAGCTACTCTAAAGAGCAGTCAATTCTTGTTGTCAGAAGTACTGGGATACTAGCTACACTAGTCAGCTGTCAATTCTTGTTGTCAGAAGTACTGGAACACTAGCTATTCTAGTCAGCAGTCAATTCTGGTCGTCAGAAGTACTGTGACACTAGCTACTCTAGTCAGCAGTCAATTCTTGTCGTCAGACGTACTGTGACACTAGCTACTCTAGTCAGCAGTAAATTCTTGTCGTCAGACGTACTGGGACATTAGCTACTCTAGTCAGCAGTCAATTCTTGTTGTCAGAAGTACTGTGATACTAGCTACTCTAGTCAGCAGTCAATTCTTGTGGTCAGAAGTACTTGGACACTAGCTACTCTAGTCAGCAGTCAATTCTTGTCGTCAGAAGTATTGTGATACTAGTTACTCTAGTCAGCAGTCAATTCTTGTCGCCAGAAGTACTGGGACACTAGCTATTCTAGTCAGCAGTCAATTCTTGTCGTCAGAAGTACTGGGACACTAACTACTCTAGTCAGCAGTCAATTCTTGTCGTCAGAAGTACTGGGACACTAGTTACTCTAGTCAGCAGTCAATTCTTGTCGTCAGAAGTACTGGGACACTAGCTACTCTTGTCAGCAGTCAATTCTTGTCGTCAGAAGTACTTGGACACTAGCTACTCTAGTCAGCAGTCAATTCTTGTCGTCAGAAGTACTGTGACACTAGCTACTCTAGTCAGCAGTCAATTCTGGTCGTCAGAAGTACTGTGATACAAGCTACTGTAGTCAGCAGTCAATTCTTGTCGTCAGAAGTACTGTGATACTAGCTACTCTAGTCAACAGTAAATTCTTGTCGTCAGAAGTACTGGGACACTAGCTACTCTAGTCAGCAGTCAATTCTTGTCGCCAGAAGTACTGTGATACTAGCTACTCTAGTCAGCAGTAAATTCTTGTCGTCAGAAGTACTGGGACACTAGCTACACTAGGCAGCAGTCAATTCTTGTCGCCAGAAGTACTGTGATACTAGCTACTCTAGTCAGCAGTCAATTCTTGTCGTCAGAAGAACTGTGATACTAGCTACTCTAGTCAGCAGTCAATTCTTGTCGTCAGAAGTACTGGGACACTAGCTACTCTAAAGAGCAGTCAATTCTTGTTGTCAGAAGTACTGGGATACTAGCTACTGTAGTCAGCAGTCAATTCTTGTTGTCAGAAGTACTGGGATACTAGCTACACTAGTCAGCTGTCAATTCTTGTTGTCAGAAGTACTGGAACACTAGCTATTCTAGTCAGCAGTCAATTCTGGTCGTCAGAAGTACTGTGACACTAGCTACTCTAGTAAGCAGTCAATTCTTGTCGTCAGACGTACTGTGACACTAGCTACTCTAGTCAGCAGTAAATTCTTGTCGTCAGACGTACTGGGACATTAGCTACTCTAGTCAGCAGTCAATTCTTGTTGTCAGAAGTACTGTGATACTAGCTACTCTAGTCAGCAGTCAATTCTTGTGGTCAGAAGTACTTGGACACTAGCTACTCTAGTCAGCAGTCAATTCTTGTCGTCAGAAGTATTGTGATACTAGTTACTCTAGTCAGCAGTCAATTCTTGTCGCCAGAAGTACTGGGACACTAGCTATTCTAGTCAGCAGTCAATTCTTGTCGTCAGAAGTACTGGGACACTAGCTACTCTAGTCAGCAGTCAATTCTTGTCGTCAGAAGTACTTGGACACTAGCTACTCTAGTCAGCAGTCAATTCTTGTCGTCAGAAGTACTGGGACACTAGCTACTCTTGTCAGCAGTCAATTCTTGTCGTCAGAAGTACTTGGACACTAGCTACTCTAGTCAGCAGTCAATTCTTGTCGTCAGAAGTACTGGGAAACTAGCTACTCTAGTCAGCAGTCAATTCTTGTCGTTAGAAGTACTGTGACACTAGCTACTCTAGTCAGCAGTCAATTCTTGTCGTCAGACGTACTGTGACACTAGCTACTCTAGTCAGCAGTAAATTCTTGTCGTCGGACGTACTGGGACATTAGCTACTCTAGTCAGCAGTCAATTCTTGTTGTCAGAAGTACTGGGAAACTAGCTATTCTAGTCAGCAGTCAATTCTGGTCGTCAGAAGTACTGTGATACTAGCTACTGTAGTCAGCAGTCAATTCTTGTTGTCAGAAGTACTGTGATACTAGCTACTCTAGTCAGCAGTAAATTCTTGTCGTCAGAAGTACTTGGACACTAGCTACTCTAGTCAGCAGTCAATTCTTGTTGTCAGAAGTACTGTGATACTAGCTACTGTAGTCAGCAGTCAATTCTTGTCGTCAGAAGTACTGGAACACTAGCTATTCTAGTCAGCAGTCAATTCTGGTCGTCAGAAGTACTGTGATACTAGCTACTGTAGTCAGCAGTCAATTCTTGTCGTCAGAAGTACTGGGACACTAGCTACTCTAGTCAGCAGTCAATTCTTGTCGTCAGAAGTACTGTGATACTAGCTACTCTAGTCAGCAGTCATTTCTTGTTGTCAGACGTACTGGGACACTAGCTACTCTAGTCAGCAGTCAATTCTTGTCGTCAGAAGTACTGTGATACTAGCTACTCAAATCAGCAGTCAATTCTTGTCGTCAGAAGTACTGGAACACTAGCTATTCTAGTCAGCAGTCAATTCTGGTCGTCAGAAGTACTGGGACACTAACTACTCTAGTCAGCAGTCAATTCTTGTCGTCAGAAGTACTGGGACACTAACTACTCTAGTCAGCAGTCAATTCTTGTCGTCAGAAGTACTGTGATACTAGCTACTCTAGTCAGCAGTCAATTCTGGTCGTCAGAAGTACTGGGACACTAACTACTCTAGTCAGCAGTCAATTCTTGTCGTCAGAAGTACTGGGACACTAACTACTCTAGTCAGCAGTCAATTCTTGTCGTCAGAAGTACTTGGACACTAGCTACTCTAGTCAGCAGTCAATTCTTGTCGTCAGAAGTACTGGGACACTAACTACTCTAGTCAGCAGTCAATTCTTGTCGTCAGAAGTACTGTGATACTAGCTACTCTAGTCAGCAGTCAATTCTTGTCGTCAGAAGTACTTGGACACTAGCTACTCTAGTCAGCAGTCAATTCTTGTCGTCAGAAGTACTGGGACACTAGCTACTCTAGTCAGCAGTCAATTCTTGTCGTCAGAAGTACTGTGATACTAGCTACTCTAGTCAGCAGTAAATTCTTGTCGCCAGAAGTACTTGGACACTTTCTACTCTAGTCAGCAGTCAATTCTTGTCGTCAGAAGTACTGGGACACTAGCTACTCTAGTCAGCAGTCAATTCTTGTCGTCAGAAGTACTGTGATACTAGCTACTCTAGTCAGCAGTCATTTCTTGTTGTCAGACGTACTGGGACACTAGCTACTCTGGTCAGCAGTCAATTCTTGTCGTCAGAAGTACTGTGATACTAGCTACTCAAATCAGCAGTCAATTCTTGTCGTCAGAAGTACTGGAACACTAGCTATTCTAGTCAGCAGTCAATTCTGGTCGTCAGAAGTACTGGGACACTAACTACTCTAGTCAGCAGTCAATTCTTGTCGTCAGAAGTACTGGGACACTAACTACTCTAGTCAGCAGTCAATTCTTGTCGTCAGAAGTACTGTGATACTAGCTACTCTAGTCAGCAGTCAATTCTGGTCGTCAGAAGTACTGGGACACTAACTACTCTATTCAGCAGTCAATTCTTGTCGTCAGAAGAACTGGGACACTAGCTACTCTAGTCAGCAGTCAATTCTTGTCGTCAGAAGAACTGTGATACTAGCTACTCTAGTCAGCAGTCAATTCTTGTCGTCAGAAGTACTGTGATACTAGCTACTCTAGTCAGCAGTCAATTCTTGTCGTCAGAAGTACTGTGATACTAGCTACTCTAGTCAGCGGTCAATTCTTGTCGCCAGAAGTACTGGGACACTAGTTACTCTAGTCAGCAGTCAATTCTTGTCGTCAGAAGTACTGTGATACTAGCTACTCTAGTCAGCAGTCAATTCTTGTCGCCAGAAGTACTGGGACACTAGTTACTCTAGTCAGCAGTCAATTCTTGTCGTCAGAAGGACTGTGACACTAACTACTCTAGTCAGCAGTCAATTCTTGTCGTCAGAAGTACTGTGATACTAGCTACTCTAGTCAGCAGTCAATTCTTGTCGCCAGAAGTACTGGGACACTAGTTACTCTAGTCAGCAGTCAATTCTTGTCGTCAGAAGTACTGTGATACTAGCTACTCCAGTCAGCAGTCAATTCTTGTCGCCAGAAGTACTGGGACACTAGTTACTCTAGTCAGCAGTCAATTCTTGTCGTCAGAAGGACTGTGACACTAACTACTCTAGTCAGCAGTCAATTCTTGTCGTCAGAAGTACTGGGACACTAGCTACTCTAGTCAGCAGTCAATTCTTGTCGTCAGAAGTACTGTGATACTAGCTTCTCTAGTCAGCAGTCAATTCTTGTCGTCAGACGTACTGGGACATTAGCTACTCTAGTCAGCAGTCAATTCTTGTTGTCAGAAGTACTGTGATACTAGTTACTCTAGTCAGCAGTCAATTCTTGTGGTCAGAAGTTTTTGGACACTAGCTACTCTAGTCAGCAGTCAATTCTTGTCGCCAGAAGTACTGTGATACTAGCTACTCTAGTCAGCAGTCAATTCTTGTCGTCAGAAGTACTGGGACACTAGTTACTCTAGTCAGCAGTCAATTCTTGTCGTCAGAAGTACTGTGACACTAGCTACTCTAGTCAGCAGTCAATTCTTGTCGTTAGAAGTACTGTGATACTAGCTACTCTAGTCAGCAGTAAATTCTTGTCGTCAGACGTACTTGGACACTAGCTACTCTAGTCAGCAGTCAATTCTTGTCGTCAGAAGTTCTGGGATACTAGCTACTCTAGTCAGCAGTCAATTCTTGTCGTCAGACGTACTGGGACATTAGCTACTCTAGTCAGCAGTCAATTCTTGTTGTCAGAAGTACTGTGATACTAGCTACTCTAGTCAGCAGTCATTTCTTGTGGTCAGAAGTACTTGGACACTAGCTACTCTAGTCAGCAGTAAATTCTTGTCGTCAGACGTACTGGGACATTAGCTACTCTAGTCAGCAGTCAATTCTTGTCGTCAGAAGTACTTGGACACTAGCTACTCTAGTCAACAGTAAATTCTTGTCGTCAGAAGTACTTGGACACTAGCTACTCTAGTCAGCAGTCAATTCTTGTTGTCAGAAGTACTGTGATACTAGCTACTCTAGTCAGCAGTCAATTCTTGTTGTCAGAAGTACTGGGACATTAGCTACTCTAGTCAGCAGTCAACTCTTGTTGTTAGAAGTACTGGGATACTAGCTACTCTAGTCAGCAGTCAATTCTTGTCGTCAGAAGTACTGTGATACTAGCTACTCTAGTCAGCAGTCAATTCTTGTCGTCAGACGTACTGTGATACTAGCTACACTAGTCAGCTGTCAATTCTTGTCGTCAGAAGTACTGGGACACTAGCTACTCTAGTCAGCAGTCAATTCTTGTCGTCAGAAGTACTGGGACACTAGCTACTCTAGTCAGCAGTCAATTCTTGTCGTCAGAAGTACTGTGATACTAGCTACTCTAGTCAGCAGTCAATTCTTGTCGTCAGAAGTACTGTGATACTAGCTACTCTAGTCAGCAGTCAATTCTTGTCGTCAGAAGTACTGGGACACTAGCTATTCTAGTCAGCAGTCGATTGTTGTCGTCAGAAGTACTGTGATACTAGCTACTCTAGTCAGCAGTCAATTCTTGTCGTCAGAAGTACTGTGATACTAGCTACTCTAGTCAGCAGTCAATTCTTGTCGTCAGAAGTACTGGGACACTAGTTACTCTAGTCAGCAGTCAATTCTTGTCGTCAGAAGTACTGGGAAACTAGCTACTCTGGTCAGCAGTCAATTCTTGTCGTCAGAAGTACTGTGATACTAGCTACTCTAGTCAGCAGTCAATTCTTGTCGTCAGAAGTACTGTGACACTAGTTTCTCTAGTCAACACACAATTCTTGGCGTAATTGGGTTTTGTAGATTATTGGTGACATTTATGATACATATTTAAAACTAACATTTGCAGTATCGTGCCAAGACAATACCAGTTGCCCACCGATGACTCGAGATGTTATAGGGAACTACTAAAAAAGAGATTCATGACAATTCGATTCTCATGTTTATATAACTGGCCCACAGATGACTCGGGAACTACTTAAACAGAGATTCATGACAATTCGATTCTCAAGTTTATATGACTGGCCCACAGATGACTCGGGAATTACTTAAACAGAGATTCATGACACTTCGATTCTCAAGTTTATATGACTGTACCCCAATGATGACTCGGGAACTACTTAAACAGAGATTCATGACAATTCGATTCTCAAGTTTATATGACTGTCCCACAGATGACTCGGGAATTACTTAAACAGAGATTCATGACACTTCGATTCTCAAGTTTATATGACTGTCCCCCAATGATGACTCGGGAACAACTTAAACAGAGATTCATGACAATTCGATTCTCAAGTTTATATGACTGGCCCACAGATGACTCGGGAACTACTTAAACAGAGGTTCATGACACTTCGATTCTCAAGTTTATATGACTGTCCCCCAATGATGACTCGGGAACAACTTAAACAGAGATTCATGACAATTCGATTCTCAAGTTTATATGACTGGCCCACAGATGACTCGGGAATTACTTAAACAGAGATTCATGACACTTCGATTCTCAAGTTTATATGACTGTCCCCCAATGATGACTCGGGAACAACTTAAACAGAGATTCATGACAATTCGATTCTCAAGTTTATATGACTGGCCCACAGATGACTCGGGAACTACTTAAACAGAGATTCATGACACTTCGATTCTCAAGTTTATATGACTGTCCCCAATGATGACTCGGGAACAACTTAAACAGAGATTCATGACAATTCGATTCTCAAATTTATATGACTGGCCCACAGATGACTCGGGAACTACTTAAACAGAGGTTCATGACAATTCTCAAGTTGACCATCACGGAATGTATGACTCTCAAAGAATTTGTTATCATTATGTAATCTCTTATGTCATATTCGTCGTCGGGCAGGGTGTGCTCGACTCTTACCTTAATTGACACGAGTTTTGTCTGTGAATGTCAGAGGTTTTTATCCTAGTATTTCGGCTTCCTGACATAAAACAACGACAAAATATTTCTAAAACATTGCTGAAAGGGGACTTAAAATCAATTTAAACAAACGTAAACTGAAAAAAGGTCTCAACACCGAAATTGGTTAAAAATTAAGAAAGTGAAAAGCTACACAACTAGACCCTCGAGATTTTAAGTATAGTGGGTAATAAATTTTAAACAGTAACTAAAAAAATCAGCAGAAAGTGTTAATCTTTAATTTCTGGTAAATGGTAAGTATATGTTTGTTCTCAAAAGAATTGAAAATGAAGATTAACTAAAAAGGTGTTTTATTTTTTAAACACAATAATAAATTGAAAAAAGTATAATACATATCAATACAGTCCATAATACAACATTTAAATTGCAGATAAAGCAACGAAATATTGCAAAGAATTTTGGTTCAAATTACAAGGAGGTAGCGTTTTATTATTTATTCCCTATTTTGATATTAAAAAACATTCAATTTTTTCATATCAGGAATTATTTCTTGATATCAGAAAATCATCCACATTTGGTTATATCATAAATTTGGTTTTGTAGTATCTAAAATTATTTTCTGACATCAAAATAAATTATTATGATGCGCCGTTACTAAAAACATGTTTATGTCAAGAATATATACAAAAATATCTGAAATAAAATTTTGGTACTCAAATTCAGCATTAATACATCATGTTTATCTTATAAAAATATTTTCTTATATACAAAAAATGATATATATCAAAAATATTATTTTTTTATATCAGAAAATCGAATTGTTTATATCAATGATGCAGTATTTATGATATCAGAAAATAATTTTTAAATAAAAAAATCAGGAATAAATAGTAAAACATTGCGTCCTATCGTGGCATCGTCTTTACAAACAGAAAATACGACAAGATCCAACACCAGCCATTTTTCTAAAATGGAAATTGCAGTGAAATCTTTTTTTTTAAAATGCAGTACATACACGATACATGTATTTTTTTTTATTGTTTTCTGAATAAATCTATAATAATATCACACAGAAATAGGAAACAAGCATATGTATATTGT
This sequence comes from Limnoperna fortunei, assembly GCA_944474755.1. NCBI lineage: Eukaryota > Metazoa > Mollusca > Bivalvia > Mytilida > Modiolidae > Limnoperna > Limnoperna fortunei. Next base: position 110,169,308 of record OX104112.1, on the reverse strand, counting down.
TTCCATGGTTCGGTATACTCGGACTTATTCTCTATAACAATAGTTAAACCTGTGAATTATAACAGGTACTTGGACATTTTGTAAGAATTTTTATTTCATTATGAGGTTGTCTATTAAACAAGGACACCAACGCTAGGTGTAGCTCATAATTATCGATCAAGTATGTGACATAAGACTCGTCTGTTCTTATTTTAAACTAATTGTATGATTTCTATTATAACCTAATTCTAGGTTACTGGATAAGCAGTTTTCTTACTGACGATCTCTATGACTGTATCCACCCACGATGCATTTAAATTATGCGTTCTTCTTTTGTTTTCTTAATTTCGAGGTCCTCTGAATGCTTTTTGACAAGTTAATTCATCCACCCACGAGCTGTTCTATCAGTGAATTTAACTGTTTGTTCTTAATTGCTTAGTTCCTCTTTTTGACAAGTTATTTGATCCACCCACAAGATATTCTACTTTGGTCTTCACTTTATATATAATTGTTCTTTTTATGCTGACTTCATCTGAAAGCGTCTTTATCCACCTATAAGACTCTTACAGGTAGATTACCCATGAGAATCCTACAGGTGGACCCACCAATGAGACTTCTACAGGTGGATCATCTCATGAGACTTCTACGGATGGATCCACCAATGAGACTTCTACGGGTGAATCCGCTCATGAGACTTCTATGGGTTGATCCGCTCATGAGACTTCTACGGGTGCATCCACCAATGAGACTTCTACAGGTGGATCCGCTCATGAGACTTCTACGGGTGGATCCACCAATGAGACTTCTACAGGTGGATCCGCTCATGAGACTTCTACGGTTGGATCCACCAATGTGACTTCTACAGGTGGATCCGCTCATGAGATTTATACGGGTGGATTCACCAATGAGACTTCTACAGGTGGATCCGCTCATGAGACTTCTACGGGTGGATCCACCATTGAGACTTCTACAGGTGGATCCGCTCACGAGAATTCTACGGGTGGATCCACCAATGAGACTTTTACGAGTGGATCCAACAATGTGACTTCTACAGGTGGATCCACCAATGTGACTTCTACAGTGTCCTCTCGATGACGATTCATATGTATATGAGCCATTTCAATAAGTCCCGTGTGTTGTTGAGAACCTTGAAACGATTGCTTGCTTGTTGGAATAACATTAATTAACATACAAAATACATTTCAATTTGCTTTTGTTTGAGATTCCTTCTGATTTATTTTATCATACAAATAAAGGGAGTATCAAATCTAGAAAAATGCTTTAAGTAACAACATATATATAAACATGAAAACAATAAGCTGTAACTATAGCAACAATTGAAAGTAAAACAAACAAAAATGACAAAGAAAGTAACAGTATAGATGATATCAAGAAAATGTACAAAAGCAACAAATTTATAAAGAGGTGGTTTAGAAACGACTAGAAAATGTCACGTATCTAAATAATTACAATGAACAATAAAACGTAACATGTGTACTTTACCTGGCAATATCAAACATATGCAAAATTCACTGTGACATCACGGAACCCGTACAGAGATATACAGGATTTCTACACGCAACCAAACACATTAGATACATGCTGTCATTTAATAATGATAAATTATTGTTATATACATTATTATCCGTTTAAATAAGCAGGAATAACGAAAAACGGAATATAAGAACTTAACATTATTTAAATATATAATATTATCTTAGGTTTACATATTGGTATAGACCCTAAGCTAAGCCGGGTCGGAAGATTCCATTGTCGAACAAAGTAAAAAAGCACCAATATTTTAGGGTTATTGTATAAATATTGGAGGATATTATCTCGTGTAGAATTTTATATTGCGCAAGCAGGCGAGAGCAATATATATTCTACTCGGGATAATATTCCCCAATATTCATACAATAACCCTTTTATTGTATAGCAAAACACTGATGTATGTGAAATTTTGTTATGGATGACATCGTGAATTTTGAAGCATATTTGCACAAGTGCAATATGAAAATCTATTGCATGATTACTTTAGGCTACTAAATATAGGAAATATTATACTGCTATACAATAAATCCCATTATTGTATAAAGAAGTATATTATCTACCCTTATAATAGTAAGTTCAAAAGAAACAATAAATTGACTGGCAGGATAAATTTTGAAATAAAAAGATGGCTGCCATGTATAACATGGTTTATCAAACACATTTAGCAGTAATATGGAGGTTTTTACCCATATAATACATCCGTAAATTGTAACCCGGTATTAGCGTTGACGACGGGCAGATATCGTCGATGTAACCATTAACGATCGGCTGATCAATACGGGTAATACTACAGATAGTTGCTATTTTGCAGTATTTTCCTTTGATCTTTATGTGCGGTATTTTCCATCTCACTCGATGCATTTTCTTGCCATCTCATCTCGGGCCTGCCTCCCTTCGATGAGATACGGATCTAGTTTTATAACGTAAATAATCTGTTTATCGCTGTTTTGTTACATTGTGACGTCACAGTGTTTACTTAACGACGTCTTGACAGCGAGGTGAGATGGGTCCATCTCAGGTGAGTAGAGTGAGATGAGAAAATACCGCACATAAAGATCAAAGGTAATGCTGCAAAATAGCGATAAGCAGTAGTAAATCGATATTAGCCTGCCGTCTATGGTAACTTCGCGATAAAAAAAAAGTTATGCTGTATCCTGAAATGTATAATTTTGTTTATAAATGAATTAAAATTACAAAAACAATGTATTTTTGATAAGTTTAAGATTGATTTTGGTTAAATTTGTGATACATAGATTATGACATTGCATTGGTCAATATTGTCCCTTGTATTAGCCCTCGAACTATATCAGCCCTAGAGCTTCGCTCTAGGGCTTGATATGGGAGTCTCGGGCTGATTCTCGGGCCGATATGAAAAATGCAATTTAATAATCTATAAATACCATTGACATAATATCATATACTTAGACTACAGTATAACAAGGAGCTAGTTGACAACAACTGTTTTATTGTTTACTGTTACATCGGCATATTCTGTTTTACTGTCTTTTCTTTGGACTGATAACTTTTTTGATGTAGTATTTGTAAACTCAACTTCAACGTAATTCAGGACTGGCTGTTTGGTCTGGAACAGAAATATATCATTTTTTTGTATTGTTCGTTTATATGTACATATATGCCAGACAAGTAAAACAATTTTGCCAAATCTTGCATTTTGAATGTTGGTATTCAAAGACAAAGACTCTTCTGAATTTTCTATATGCATATACAGTTGCATAAGAGTATGTAAAAGAAATACCTTCATTTTTATTTCGAACCCCTAAAATCGATTGAGTTGCGTCCTGCAAGCATTAAATTAGCTAATTTGATGTGTCCTACCATACTATAAATATATTGAAAGATAACATCAGACGTGCTCCCGTTATTTCGCAAACAAAATGCATTCGTCACATGTCACGTGGGCTCTTCGGTTCGCATCTCCGTTGTGCTTTAATAAATTTTAATTTTAGCATCACAATGACATAGCAGGATAAGAAACTATAAAAAAAAACTTGTCATAAAAATGTGTTCGTTTTTTAAATAGTTTTAATGAAGCGGTTGTAAGTACATCGCAGTCCATGAACGACGTAACATATTGCTAACCTGGTCTCCTGGTGTAATTTTTTTCATTGACGCAAGCTTCACTTCAAATATAACACCGACGTTATAGTTGTAGGACCACCAAATACCAGGTCAGGAACCAGTCCGGAGGTTGTACGTAAAAGTAGTACTAGTCAACAGACAGGTTCACTCTTGCATCATATAGAATTTGAACTGCACATACCAGAATAAATTTGGTATTTTTGGAAAGCTGAATATTCTAGGAAACTTGAGGATAAAGTTTTATTGGTTTTAAATGAACATAAAAATGTTGAGAGTCAATTAGGGACAAGCACTATTTTTGGACTGAAATAGATTTTTAGACCACGTGGACTTCAGGTTGAGCGGTTTTTTTTATATGCAATTAAACATATTGTGACATTTTGACAGAATGTTCAACCAGTGCATTTTTATAGCGGACAGAAGTGTCACTTAATTTGAAACAAAGGTAAATTTTCTAGGATAAGTCAAAATTATCAAATTTTAATATAGCCGAAGAGTAAAAAATCTATGGTGGTCCTACACCTATATCCGAAGGCCGCTTAGGCTAATGAGGATATCATCGTCAGGGTACCAGAATAAACATATTGCCAGAAAAGCAAATACCATGACGTCATAAAAACGTAAATCAATATGTAACCGAAAAAAACATCACTTAAAAATACGCTGCACTAGCTGTTTCTATTAACGAAAGTAGCAAGAATAAATAGCCTTAAAATAACCAAAAACAGATAAATGGCGGTAAGCGTCGGGTAATGAACGTAAGAGGCTGACAATTACAAGTATGATGATTAAATGTTACTTATATTAAATTTATGGTGGCATATATCTGCCCCTACTTGTCACATAACTAAGACTACGTATTATGTGAAATAAGTCGACTTGTCACTTAATTAAGTCTACTTGTCACATATTAAAGTAAACTTGTCAGATAATAAAGTTATAATAATTTTTAGAAAAATTAACCGTATTTTGCGTTTTTGCCCTTTACATGCCATACATAAGTTGATATAACTATCTGACAAGTAGACTTGTGTATCTGGCATGTGAACTTAATTATCTGACATGTAGACTTTTAACATGTCAACTTGTCAGATAATTATGTCAACTTGTGTATGGCATGAAAACCACAAAAACTCAAAAAACGTCTTTCTTTTCTTTAAAATATTAGCACTTTATTATGTTAAAAGTTTACCTAAATATGTGACAAGTATGCTTAAATAAGCGACAAGTAGGGGCAGATATATGCCACCATAAATTCAAACTGTAACATAATTTTTTTCTATTCCTTTGAAAGGTTCAACCATGTTCTACTTTTAAAACATTTAAATATTCCATAAGCATTTAAGCGAACGAGAAAGAAGCTGTCATTCCATACAATTAAATCCCATTTCCACCCAAAAGCAAGCATGTATATATAAGTAAGCAAAGCATGCAGAGGACCTGTGACAACCTCGTATCTTCTGGCAGAACTACTTCTTCGTAAGCCCGTGGTTTTTTCTCAACTGAAATTAGAAAAATATGAACTGTCAAAATTGTATGAAATGCATACCTAACAGAATTCGCTTGTGGAATACAAGTTTACAGATCCTGTCAAACATTACAGAATTAATTTACTCGTGGAATGGTATCCGGACAAATCCCCGCCCGGACATTTCCCCGTTCGTCATTTTTGTAGGTCCGGACATTTCCCCGTTCATCATTTGTGTAAACCTGGACAAATCCCCGCTCATGAAATTGTAAGGGTGGACAATTCCCCTCTCACGCTTGAAAACGTACTTGAACTATTTCATAAATTGTAACATGAATCCTTTGTTCTTTTTAACGAATAAACAAGAGACGACGAGTAGGTATGCTCTAAATTAAAACACTTGTATAATATTGCATGAAAGGTCACGTGTGCCTGTTAAACTCAAGGGAAAATAGCCATGCAATAACCAACTACAATTATCCGATAATGCACAGTAAAACTCCGCCTTAATTATGTCAAATTTTATTGATTTTCAACGCAAAAGGATAGCACGAGCTTCCAATATTAGCTTTTCATTTGATTAGTCGAATATCGGTCGCACCATAATTAACACCGCCCTCTTTATTTATAACCAATTATTAATGGGCGGGATTCATGTTACAAATCATTTATAGCACCGCCTTCCTCGTTAGACAAATACACCTTCTCGCGCTAAAGCGCTCGAAGGTGTATCTGTCTAACTCAGAAGTCCGTGCTATAAATATAACTTATTGTATAAACGAAAATATTTAAAGTACGAGCATAATATAAATTTGAAAGAATCTTAGTCAGCCATTTACCACTCTGTTATAATTATTAAGGTAATAAACGGAATATGCAAATTATGTGTGAAAACTATTTTAATTAATCCTTTACAGTTTTCCGACTCTTAATTAATTTACCACGGTTTGAACGATATTAACTTACACTTTTAACACCTTATTATCTCCACAAATGAGACAATTAAAGTTGATTGACAAACTTACCAATTATCAAAAAAAAAATTCTTAATATATAATCTTAGCATAAGATGTATTTTACAAAAAAAATCTGTCATGGAGATCATCGGTACGAAAAAACTTGTACCTGCAGGCATTGTATACACGAAGAACAAGGAGACAAAAACAACTATCCGATGGGAATGCTCAAAACGACAACCAAAACAGTGCAAAGGTGCACTCGTTAGTGACAAAGACATCACAACAGTCAACTCACTGACAGACCACAGCCATGATGCAGATCACTTCGCCACTGAAGCACTCAAGCTTCATACGGAGATCCTGGCTACTGCGGACGCTAACTGTGGTCAGATCATCGCCGACCGGCTGGTGAACTACCTCGTCGAGATTCGTGCGGCTGTTGGCAAGAAAGAAACCCTTAAGAGAGCGATCCGACGAGCCAAGAAAGGTGTCACGCCAAAAGAACCAGCCACAGCTGAAGACATCCCGTTTCCACTACCAGAGGCCTACATGAAGACGCCACAAGGAAACGACTTCCTGGTGTATGACAACAATTCAGATACAAGTCGCATGCTTGTGTTTGCAAGCGAAGCTGAGTTGTCATTGTTACATACTGCCGACACATGGTACATCGACGGAACCCATTCGACTGCCCCAGCACAGTTCGCGCAGCTATTCTGCATCCGGGGCGCAGAACCCACATACGTTACGGCGGTGTATAGTGTGCTACCAGGAAAAACACAACACCACTATGAGGAGTATCTGACCGCCATTCTCGACACCTGCCTTCACAGAGACATCAGGCACAATCCAACAACAATCGTTGTAGACTACGAGATTGCCATCCACAACGCAGTACGTGATATCTTCGGCCAACATCTGAGAATACAAGGCTGCTTCTATCATTTAACGCAAGCTACATGGCGTCGTGTCCAGGGGTTACAACGGGGGTACAGGGAAGAAGAAGCCATTCGTGACTACTGCGGAATGATAGACGGCCTCGCTTTCTTGCCTGTCAACCTGGTGTCCGAGGGATGGAGTACATCCGTCACACCGCCCCGTCAGAACTCATCCCAGTCGTTGACTATTTTGATGTCACATACGTGTCGGGGACCTACAGGTCGGTGTCCAGTGGTGGACGGCTACGTTTCAGGCGAACACCACCGAGATTTGTTCCGGCAACGTGAAACGTGCACGAAGCTACGGTGACAGAAACTGAAGAAGCTGTGCCAGCTTCTTGTGAAAGGGAAGTGTGTTCGTCTACAGTGAACGTTCAGTTGTTGGGGCCTTGATGTCAAATATTGACTGTAGTGTATATTTTGTATAAACTATTGTTATTATTACTATTTAATATTTGACTTTGTTTATGGTTTTATATCAAACGATGTGCTTGTGTGTGAACTGTGTGTATGCATGACTCTACGTACCTTGCTAAAAGAAATAAACATCTTGATCACAGTATTCAAGTTAGTTTTCCTAAACAAACAACATCAACAGAAGCAGTGTCCGACATTCGAGTTAATTTACTCGTGGAATACAAGTTTACAGATCCTGTCAAACACTACAGAATTAATTTACTCGTGGAATACAAGTTTACCATTACACTACTGACCATGCACCACACCATGTAATGTTGTTATTGATCAATGTGGCGTAATGCTAACAAACAAGCAGTAATACATTTAAAAGTCGTACTATACAGTATATTTCTGCAAAAAAGCTGCAGAACTTGAGTTATATTCTCCGAATAAAGACGAACAAAGACATGTAAATTATCCATACCTGTATAATCAACTGTACCCTTTTCTTCTGTATTATCTGGTAAATCTATTTCATCATATGATCGGGCTGCTTTGTGAACTTTTGATCGAAAATAAAATGTCAAAAACATATATATTAATAATTGAGGTAAAAAAGAAACCGTAAGATAAAGTACATATCTAATTGAATGACAAATTTTTCGAAGTTCGATACAAAAGATACGTTAAATGACAGATTTTTCCAAGTTTGATACAAAGAATACGTTAAATGACAGATTTTCCAAGTTTTGATACAAAGAATACGTTAAATGACAGATTTTCCAAGTTTGATACAAAAGATTCGTTAAATGACAGATTTTCCAAGTTTGATACAAAGGATACGTTAAAACAGATTTTCCCAAGTTTGATACAAAGAATACGTTAAATGACAGATTGTCCAAGTTTGATACAAATGATACGTTAAATGACAGATTGTCCAAGTTTGATACAAAGGATACGTTAAATGACAGATTTTCCAAGTTTGATACAAAGAATACGTTAAATGACAGATTGTCCAAGTTTGATACAAAAGATACGTTAAATGACAGATTGTCCAAGTTTGATACAAAGGATACGTTAAATGACAGATTTTCCAAGTTTGATACAAAGGATACGTTAAATGACAGATTGTCCAAGTTTGATACAAAGGATACGTTAAATGACAGATTTTCCAAGTTTGATACAAAGAATACGTTAAATGACAGATTGTCCAAGTTTGATACAAAGAATACGTTAAATGACAGATTGTCCAAGTTTGATACAAAGAATACGTTAAATGACAGATTGTCCAAGTTTGATACAAATGATACGTTAAATGACAGATTGTCCAAGTTTGATACAAAGGATACGTTAAATGACAGATTTTCCAAGTTTGATACAAAGAATACGTTAAATGACAGATTTTCCAAGTTTGATACAAAAGATACGTTAAATGACAGATTTTCCAAGTTTGATAAAAAGAATACGTTAAATGGCAGATTGTCCAAGTTTGATAAAAAGAATACGTTAAATGGCAGATTGTCCAAGTTTGATACAAAAGATACGTTAAATGACAGATTTTTCCAAGTTTGATACAAAGAATACGTTAAATGACAGATTTTCCAAGTTTTGATACAAAGAATACGTTAAATGACAGATTTTCCAAGTTTGATACAAAAGATACGTTAAATGACAGATTTTCCAAGTTTGATACAAATGATACGTTAAAACAGATTTTCCCAAGTTTGATACAAAGAATACGTTAAATGACAGATTGTCCAAGTTTGATACAAATGATACGTTAAATGACAGATTGTCCAAGTTTGATACAAAGGATACGTTAAAGGACAGATTGTCCAAGTTTGATACAAAGAATACGTTAAATGACAGATTGTCCAAGTTTGATACAAAGAATACGTTAAATGACAGATTGTCCAAGTTTGATACAAAAGATACGTTAAATGACAGATTGTCCAAGTTTGATACAAATGATACGTTAAATGACAGATTGTCCAAGTTTGATACAAAGGATACGTTAAATGACAGATTTTCCAAGTTTGATACAAAGAATACGTTAAATGACAGATTTTCCAAGTTTGATACAAAAGATACGTTAAATGACAGATTTTCCAAGTTTGATAAAAAGAATACGTCAAATGGCAGATTGTCCAAGTTTGATAAAAAGAATACGTTAAATGGCAGATTGTCCTAGTTTGATACAAAGAATACGTTAAATGACAGATTTTCCAAGTTTGATACAAAGAATACGTTAAATGACAGATTGTCCAAGTTTGATACAAAGAATACGTTAAATGACAGATTGTCCAAGTTTGATACAAAGAATACGTTAAATGACAGATTTTTCCAAGTTTGATACAAAGGATACGTTAAATGACAGATTTTCCAAGTTTGATACAAAAGATACGTTAAATGACAGATTTTCCAAGTTTGATACAAAGAATACGTTAAATGACAGATTGTCCAAGTTTGATACAAAGAATCCGTTAAATGACAGATTGTCCAAGTTTGATACAAAGAATACGTTAAATGACAGATTTTTCCAAGTTTGATACAAAGGATACGTTAAATGACAGATTTTCCAAGTTTTGATACAAAGAATACGTTAAATGACAGATTTTCCAAGTTTGATACAAAGAATACGTTAAATGACAGATTTTCCAAGTTTTGATACAAAGAATACGTTAAATGACAGATTTTCCAAGTTTGATACAAAAGATACGTTAAATGACAGATTTTCCAAGTTTTGATACAAAGAATACGTTAAATGACAGATTGTCCAAGTTTGATACAAATGATACGTTAAATGACAGATTGTCCAAGTTTGATACAAAGGATACGTTAAATGACAGATTTTCCAAGTTTGATACAAAGAATACGTTAAATGACAGATTTTCCAAGTTTGATACAAAAGATACGTTAAATGACAGATTTTCCAAGTTTGATAAAAAGAATACGTTAAATGGCAGATTGTCCAAGTTTGATAAAAAGAATACGTTAAATGGCAGATTGTCCAAGTTTGATACAAAAGATACGTTAAATGACAGATTTTTCCAAGTTTGATACAAAGAATACGTTAAATGACAGATTTTCCAAGTTTTGATACAAAGAATACGTTAAATGACAGATTTTCCAAGTTTGATACAAAAGATACGTTAAATGACAGATTTTCCAAGTTTGATACAAAGGATACGTTAAAACAGATTTTCCCAAGTTTGATACAAAGAATACGTTAAATGACAGATTGTCCAAGTTTGATACAAATGATACGTTAAATGACAGATTGTCCAAGTTTGATACAAAGGATACGTTAAAGGACAGATTGTCCAAGTTTGATACAAAGAATACGTTAAATGACAGATTGTCCAAGTTTGATACAAAGAATACGTTAAATGACAGATTGTCCAAGTTTGATACAAAAGATACGTTAAATGACAGATTGTCCAAGTTTGATACAAATGATACGTTAAATGACAGATTGTCCAAGTTTGATACAAAGGATACGTTAAATGACAGATTTTCCAAGTTTGATACAAAGAATACGTTAAATGACAGATTTTCCAAGTTTGATACAAAAGATACGTTAAATGACAGATTTTCCAAGTTTGATAAAAAGAATACGTCAAATGGCAGATTGTCCAAGTTTGATAAAAAGAATACGTTAAATGGCAGATTGTCCAAGTTTGATACAAAGAATACGTTAAATGACAGATTTTCCAAGTTTGATACAAAGAATACGTTAAATGACAGATTGTCCAAGTTTGATACAAAGAATACGTTAAATGACAGATTGTCCAAGTTTGATACAAAGAATACGTTAAATGACAGATTTTTCCAAGTTTGATACAAAGGATACGTTAAATGACAGATTTTCCAAGTTTGATACAAAAGATACGTTAAATGACAGATTTTCCAAGTTTGATACAAAGAATACGTTAAATGACAGATTGTCCAAGTTTGATACAAAGAATACGTTAAATGACAGATTGTCCAAGTTTGATACAAAGAATACGTTAAATGACAGATTTTTCCAAGTTTGATACAAAGGATACGTTAAATGACAGATTTTCCAAGTTTTGATACAAAGAATACGTTAAATGACAGATTTTCCAAGTTTGATACAAAGAATACGTTAAATGACAGATTTTCCAAGTTTTGATACAAAGAATACGTTAAATGACAGATTTTCCAAGTTTGATACAAAAGATACGTTAAATGACAGATTTTCCAAGTTTTGATACAAAGGATACGTTAAATGACAGATTTTCCAAGTTTGATACAAAGGATACGTTAAAACATATTTTCCAAGTTCGATACAAATATACGTTAAATGACAGATTTTCCAAGTTTGATACAAAGAATACGTTAAATGACAGATTTTTCCAAGTTTGATGCAGAGGATACGTTAAATAACAGATTTTTCAAGTTTTGATACAAAGGATACGTTAAATGACAGATTTTTCCAAGTTTGATACAAAGGATACGTTAAAACAGATTTTCCAAGTTCGATACAAATATACGTTAAATAACAGATTCTCCAAGTTTGATACAAAGAATACGTTAAATGACAGATTTTCCAAGTTTTGATACAAAGGATACGTTAAATGACAGATTTTTCCAAGTTTGATGCAGAGGATACGTTAAATGACAGATTTTCCAAGTTTTGATACAAAGGATACGTTAAATGACAGATTTTTCCAAGTTCGATACAAGGATACGTTAAATGACAGATTTTTCCAAGTTCGATACAAGGATAAAGAAGTGTAAAAAGGCTGCAATATAAACTTATCTGGTAAGACAGATTTCAAGCAATTATCTTTAATTCATAATCAATCTCTACATACTCTGTACCAGTAATCAATGACATACATAAAACGGATTTTTTTTACCAGATATGATGTTATTTAACTATACATTCCTGTTGGTTTTTGTTCGTTCCTGTTGATACCCCTGTCATACCTTTAACACAGATAACGATTGGCAAAAAAGACAATCCTCAAATCAAAGCACAGACAACTGGCAAACTTAAGAACCAACAACAAAAACTAAAGCAGTGACAGCAAATATCCTGACTTTGTACAGGTATATCAAAAAAATGGTGGGTTAAACTGGGACTTATGACATGCCAAACCTCCCGCTCCCATTACTGTGGGTTAAACTAGGACTTATGACATGACAAACCTCCCGCTCCCACTACTGTGGGTTAAACTAGGACTTATGACATGACAAACCTCCCGCTCCCATTACTGTGGGTTAAACTAGGACTTATGACATGCCAAACCTCCCGCTTCCATTACTGTGGGTTAAACTAGGACTTATGACATGCCAAACCTCCCGCTCCCATTATTGTGGGTTAAACTGGGACTTATGACATGCCAAACCTCCCGCTCCCATTACGGTGGGTTAAACTGGGACTTATGACATGCCAAACCTCCCGCTCCCATTACTGTGGGTTAAACTGGGACTTATGACATGCCAAACCTCCCGCTCCCATTACTGTGGGTTAAACTGGGACTTATGACATGCCAAACCTCCCGCTCCCATTACTGTGGGTTAAACTGGGACTTATGACATGCCAAACCTCCCGCTCCCATTACTGTGGGTTAAACTAGGACTTTTGACATGACAAACCTCCCGCTACCATTACTGTGGGTTAAACTGGGACTTATGACATGCCAAACCTCCCGCTCCCATTACTGTGGGTTAAACTAGGACTTATGACATGCCAAACCTCCCGCTCCCATTACTGTGGGTTAAACTGGGACTTATGACATGCCAAAACTCCCGCTCCCATTACTGTGTGTTAAACTAGGACACTGGGACTTATGACATGCCAAACCTCCCGCTCCCATTACTGTGGGTTAAACTGGGACTTATGACATGCCAAACCTCCCGCTCCCATTACTGTGGGTTAAACTGGGACTTATGACATGACAAACCTCCCGCTCCCATTACTGTGGGTTAAACTGGGACTTATGACATGCCAAACCTCCCGCTCCCATTACTGTGGGTTAAACTAGGACTTATGACATGCCAAACCTCCCGCTCCCATTACTGTGGGTTAAACTGGGACTTATGACATGCCAAACATCCCGCTCCCATTACTGTGGGTTAAACTAGGACTTATGACATGACAAACCTCCCGCTCCCATTACTGTGGGTTAAACTAGGACTTATGACATGCCAAACCTCCCGCTCCCATTACTGTGGGTTAAACTAGGACTTATGACATGCCAAACCTCCCGCTCCCATTACTGTGGGTTAAACTGGGACTTATGACATGCCAAACCTCCCGCTCCCATTACTGTGGGTTAAACTGGGACTTATGACATGCCAAACCTCCCGCTCCCATTACTGTGGGTTAAACTAGGACTTTTGACATGACAAACCTCCCGCTCCCATTACTGTGGGTTAAACTAGGACTTATGACATGCCAAACCTCCCGCTCCCATTATTGTGGGTTAAACTGGGACTTATGACATGCCAAACATCCCGCTCCCATTACTGTGGGTTAAACTAGGACTTATGACATGACAAACCTCCCGCTCCCATTACTGTGGCTTAAACTAGGACTTATGACATGCCAAACCTCCCGCTCCCATTACTGTGGGTTAAACTGGGACTTATGACATGCCAAACCTCCCGCTCCCATTACTGTGGGTTAAACTGGGACTTATGACATGCCAAACCTCCCGCTCCCATTACGGTGGGTTAAACTGGGACTTATGACATGCCAAACCTCCCGCTCCCATTACTGTGGGTTAAACTGGGACTTATGACATGCCAAACCTCCCGCTCCCATTACTGTGGGTTAAACTAGGACTTTTGACATGACAAACCTCCCGCTCCCATTACTGTGGGTTAAACTGGGACTTATGACATGCCAAACCTCCCGCTCCCATTACTGTGGGTTAAACTAGGACTTATGACATGCCAAACCTCCCGCTCCCATTACTGTGGGTTAAACTGGGACTTTTGACATGCCAAACCTCCCGCTCCCATTACTGAGGATTAAACTAGGACTTATGACATGACAAACCTCCCGCTCCCATTACTGTGGGTTAAACTAGGACTTATGACATGCCAATCCTCCCGCTCCCATTACTGTGGGTTAAACTGGGACTTATGACATGCCAAACCTCCCGCTCCCATTACTGTGGGTTAAACTGGGACTTATGACATGCCAAACCTCCCGCTCCCATTACTGTGGGTTAAACTAGGACTTTTGACATGACAAACCTCCCGCTCCCATTACTGTGGGTTAAACTGGGACTTATGACATGCCAAACCTCCCGCTCCCATTACTGTGGGTTAAACTAGGACTTATGACATGCCAAACCTCCCGCTCCCATTACTGTGGGTTAAACTGGGACTTATGACATGACAAACCTCCCGCTCCCATTACTGTGGGTTAAACTAGGACTTTTGACATGCCAAACCTCCCGCTCCCAATACTGTGGGTTAAACTGGGACTTATGACATGCCAAACCTCCCGCTCCCATTACTGTGGGTTAAACTGGGACTTATGACATGCCAAACCTCCCGCTCCCATTACTGTGGGTTAAACTGGGACTTATGACATGACAAACCTCCCGCTCCCATTACTGTGGGTTAAACTGGGACTTATGACATGACAAACCTCCCGCTCCCATTACTGTGGGTTAAACTAGGACTTTTGACATGACAAACCTCCCGCTCCCATTACTGTGGGTTAAACTAGGACTTATGACATGCCAAACCTCCCGCTCCCATTACTGTGGGTTAAACTGGGACTTATGACATGCCAAACCTCCCGCTCCCATTACTGTGGGTTAAACTAGGACTTATGACATGACAAACCTCCCGCTCCCATTACTGTGGGTTAAACTAGGACTTATGACATGACAAACCTCCCGCTCCCATTACTGTGGGTTAAACTGGGACTTATGACATACCAAACCTCCCGCTCCCATTACTGTGGGTTAAACTAGGACCTATGACATGCCAAACCTCCCGCTCCCATTACCGTAGTATGTGAGGTGGTTTGTTGATTACAATATATGGGCATCATATACCACTAGTCGGTAATAGCTGTATCCAGTAATCACGTAGCAAAATCATCGTATACTGATGTACCCTCCACCCCAACATAAATGTAAATAGAGTACCGGATTTTCTACAAGTGAATCACCATTCTAAAGGAAATTATGAAGGAGTTCGCATGGCTTAATTCCATGGAACACCATTCTTCCATCTTATTAATTCAGACCCTACTCATCATTTTCTTCTTTCCTGTCTGACCCTACCCATCCTTCCCTCCTATTCGGTCTGACCCTACCCATCATTCCCTCCTATCCTGTCTGACACTACCCATCATTCCCTCCTATCCTGTCTGACGCTACCCATCATTCCCTCCTATCTGGTATGACACTACCCATCTTTCCCTCCTATACTGTCTGACCCTTCCCATCATTCCCTCTTATCCTGTCTGACACTACCCATCATTCCCTCATATCCTGTCTGACACTACACTTCATTCCCTCTTATCCGGTCTGACCTTACCAATCATTCCCTCCT
Organism: Limnoperna fortunei; assembly: GCA_944474755.1. Classification (NCBI taxonomy): domain Eukaryota; kingdom Metazoa; phylum Mollusca; class Bivalvia; order Mytilida; family Modiolidae; genus Limnoperna; species Limnoperna fortunei. Next base: position 110,153,361 of record OX104112.1, on the reverse strand, counting down.
ATCCTGTCTGACCCTACCCATCATTCCCTCCTATACTGTCTGACCCTACCCATCATTCCCTCTTATCCGGTCTAACCTTACCAATAATTCCCTCCTATTCTGTCTGACACTACCCATCATTCCCTCCTATCCGGTCTGACCCTACCCTTCATTCCCTCCTATCCTGTCTGACACTACCCATCATTCCCTCCTATCCTGTCTAACCTTACCAATCATTCCCTCCTATCCGGTCTGACCCTACCCATCATTCCCTCCTATACTGTCTGACCCTACCCTTCATTCCCTCCTATACTGTCTGACCCTACCCATCATTCCTTCTAATCCGGTCTAACCTTACCAATAATTCCCTCCTATTCTGTCTGACACTACCCATCATTCCCTCCTATCCTGTCTAACCTTACCAATCATTCCCTCCTATACTGTCTGACCCTACCCATCATTCCCTCCTATACTGTCTGACCCTACCCTTCATTCCTTCCAATACTGTCTGACACTACCCATCATTCCCTCCTATCCTGTCTAACCTAACCAATCATTCCCTCCTATACTGTCTGACGCTACCCATCATTCCCTCCTATCCTCTCTGACCCTACCCATCATTCCCTCCTATACTGTCTGACCTTACCCATCATTCCCTCTTATCCTGTCTGACCCTACCCTTCATTCCCTCTTATCCGGTCTGACACTACACATCATTCCCTCTTATCCGGTCTAACCTTACCAATCATTCCCTCCTATCCTGTCTGACCCTACCCTTCATTCCCTCTTATCCGGTCTAACCTTACCAATCATTCCCTCCTATCCTGTCTGACCCTACCCATCATTCCCTCCCATACTGTCTGACCCTACCCATCATTCCCTCCTATACTGTCTGACCCTACCCATCATTCCCTCTTATCCGGTCTAACCTTACCAATAATTCCTTCCTATACTGTCTGACCTTACCCATCATTCCCTCTTATCCGGTCAAACCTTACCAATCATTCCCTCCTATCCTGTCTGACCTTACCCATCATTCCCTCTTATCCGGTCTAACCTTACCAATCATTCCCTCCTATCCTGTCTGACACTACCCATCATTCCCTCCTATACTGTCTGACCTTACCCATCATTCCCTCTTATCCGGTCTAACCTTACCAATCATTCCCTCCTATCCTGTCTGACCCTACCCTTCATTCCCTCTTATCCGGTCTAACCTTACCAATCATTCCCTCCTATCCTGCCTGACGCTACCCATCATTCCCTCCTATACTGTCTGACCTTACCCATCATTCCCTCTTATCCGGTCTAACCTTACCAATCATTCCCTCCTATCCGGTCTAACCTTACCAATCATTCCCTCCTATCCTGTCTGACCCTACCCTTCATTCCCTCCTATCCGGTCTAACCTTACCAATCATTCCCTCCTATCCTGTCTGACCCTACCCATCATTCCCTCCTATATTGTCTGACCTTACCCATCATTCCCTCTTATCCGGTCTAACCTTACCCATCATTCCCTCCTATCCGGTCTAACCTTACCAATCATTCCCTCCTATCCTGTCTGACCTTACCCATCATTCCCTCTTATCCGGTCTAACCTTACCAATCATTCCCTCATATCCTGTCTGACCCTACCCATCATTCCCTCTTATCCGGTCTAACCTTACCAATCATTCCCTCATATCCTGTCTGACCCTACCCATCATTCCCTCTTATCCGGTCTAACCTTACCAATCATTCCCTCCTATCCTGTCTGACCCTACCCATCATTCCCTCTAATCCGGTCTGACACTACCCATCATTCCCTCCTATCGGGTCTGACACTACACATCATTCCCTCCTATCCGGTCTGACACTGCCCATCATTCCCTCCTATCCGGTCTGACACTACACATCATTCCCTCCTATCCGTTCTGACACTACCCATCATTCCCTCCTATCCGGTCTGACACTACCCATCATTCCCTCCTATACTGTCTGACGCTATCCATCATTCCCTCCTATCCGGTCTGACCTTACCAAGCATTCCCTCCTATCCGGTCTAACCTTACCAATCATTCCCTCCTATCCTGTCTGACCCTACCCATCATTCCCTCCTATCCGGTCTGACACTACCCATCATTCCCTCTTATCCGGTCTAACCTTACCAATCATTCCCTCTTATCCTGTCTGACCCTACCCATCATTCCCTCTTATACGGTCTAACCTTACCAATCATTCCCTCCTATCCTGTCTGACCCTACCCATCATTCCCTCCTATCCTGTCTGACCCTACCCATCATTCCCTCTTATCCGGTCTAACCTTACCAATCATTCCCTCCTATCCTGTCTGACCCTACCCATCATTCCCTCCTATCCTGTCTGACACTACCCATCATTCCCTCCTATACTGTCTGACCCTACCCATCATTCCCTCCTATCCGGTCTGACACTACCCATCATTCCCTCCTATACTGTCTGACCCTACCCATCATTCCCTCCTATCCGGTCTAACCTTACCAATCATTCCCTCTTATCCGGTCTAACCTTACCAATCATTCCCTCCTATCCTGTCTGACACTACCCATCATTCCCTCCTATCCTGTCTGACACTACACATCATTCCCTCTTATCCTGTCTGACCCTACCCATCATTCCCTCCTATCCTGTCTGACCCTACCCATCCTTCCCTCCTATCCGGTCTAACCTTACCAATCATTCCCTCCTATCCTGTCTGACCCTACCCATCATTCCCTCCTATCCTGTCTGACCCTACCCATCATTCCCTCCTATCCTGTCTGACCCTACCCATCATTCCCTCCTATCCGGTCTAACCTCACCAATCATTCCCTCTTATCCGGTCTAACCTTACCAATCATTCCCTCCTATCCGGTCTGACCCTACCCATCATTCCCTCCTATCCTGTCTGACACTACACATCATTCCCTCATATCCTGTCTGACCCTACCCATCATTCCCTCCTATCCTGTCTGACCCTACCCATCCTTCCCTCCTATCCGGTCTAACCTTACCAATCATTCCCTCCTATCCTGTCTGACCCTACCCATCATTCCCTCCTATCCTGTCTGACCCTACCCATCATTCCCTCCTATCCTGTCTGACACTACCCATCATTCCCTCCTATACTGTCTGACACTACCCATCATTCCCTCCTATCCGGTCTAACCTTACCAATCATTCCCTCTTATCCGGTCTAACCTTACCAATCATTCCCTCCTATCCGGTCTGACCCTACCCATCATTCCCTCCTATCCTGTCTGACACTACACATCATTCCCTCTTATCCTGTCTGACCCTACCCATCATTCCCTCCTATCCTGTCTGACCCTACCCATCCTTCCCTGCTATCCGGTCTAACCTTACCAATCATTCCCTCCTATCCTGTCTGACCCTACCCATCATTCCCTCCTATCCTGTCTGACCCTACCCATCATTCCCTCCTATCCTGTCTGACCCTACCCATCATTCCCTCCTATCCTGTCTGACCCTACCCATCATTCCCTCCTATACTGTCTGACCCTACCCATCATTCCCTCCTATCCGGTCTAACCTTACCAATCATTCCCTCCTATACTGTCTGACCCTACCCATCATTCCCTCCTATCCGGTCTAACCTTACCAATCATTCCCTCCTATACTGTCTGACACTACCCATCATTCCCTCCTATCCTGTCTGACCCTACCCATCATTCCCTCCTATCCGGTCTGACACTACCCATCATTCCCTCCTATCCGGTCTGACACTACCCATCATTCCCTCCTATCCTGTCTGACCCTATCCATCATTCCCTCCTTTCCTGTCTGACCCTACCCATCATTCCCTCCTATCCTGTCTGACCCTACCCATCATTCCCTCCTATCCGGTCTAACCTTACCAATCATTCCCTCCTATACTGCCTGACCCTACCCATCATTCCCTCCTTTCCTGTCTGACCCTACCCATCATTCCCTCCTATCCTGTCTGACTTTACCCATCTTTCCCTCCTATCCTGTCTGACCCTACCCATCATTCCCTCCTATCCTGTCTGACCCTACCCATCTTTCCCTCCTATCCTGTCTGACCCTACCCATCATTCCCTCCTATCCTGTCTGACCCTACCCATCATTCCCTCCTATCCTGTCTGACCCTACCCATCATTCCCTCCTATCCTGTCTGACCCTACCCATCTTTCCCTCCTATCCTGTCTGACCCTACCCATCTTTCCCTCCTATCCTGTCTGACCCTACCCATCATTCCTCCTATATCCTGTCTTACCCTACACATCATTCCCTCCTATCCTGTCTGACCCTACCCATCATTCCCTCCTATCCTGTCTGACCCTACCCATCTTTCCCTCCTATCCTGTCTGACCCTACCCATCATTCCCTCCTATCCTGTCTGACCCTACCCATCATTCCCTCCTATCCTGTCTGACCCTACCCATCATTCCCTCCTATCCTGTCTGACCCTACCCATCTTTCCATCCTATCCTGTCTGACCCTACCCATCTTTCCCTCCTATCCTGTCTGACCCTACCCATCATTCCCTCCTATCCTGTCTGACCCTACCCATCATTCCCTCCTATCCTGTCTGACCCTACCCATCATTCCCTCCTATCCTGTCTGACCCTACCCATCTTTCCCTCCTATCCTGTCTGACCCTACCCATCATTCCCTCCTATCCTGTCTGACCCTACCCATCATTCCTCCTATATCCTGTCTTACCCTACACATCATTCCCTCCTATCCTGTCTGACACTACACATCATTCCCTCCTATCCTGTCTGACCCTACCCATCATTCCCTCCTATCCTGTCTGACCCTACCCATCATTCCTCCTATATCCTGTCTTACCCTACACATCATTCCCTCCTATCCTGTCTGACACTACACATCATTCCCTCCTATCCTATCTGACACTACCCATCATTCCCTCCTATCCTGTCTGACCCTACCCATCATTCCCTCCTATCCGGTCTGACCCTACCCATCATTCCCTCCTATCCTGTCTGACCCTACCCATCATTCCCTCCTATCCTGTGTCGAAAACGGTTGAAAGGGAGGTTTTCAGTTAAATATTTTAATTAGAATATAAATCAATCATTAAATTTTAAAGAATGTCTTTTAATCCATTCTGCTGTCATAAGATTTTTATCCTGGTTTTCTTTACATGGTTATTTTTCTACTTCCGGATTAGATCCATTGATCATGTATCATCAACCGTACCTGTTTAATTTAGCAATATTTGTCAAAAATGGAATGCAAATAAAAAATGGGTTTAAGTTTCGGTGTTTTTATTTTAATTTTAACAATGCATCAATTCAAAACAAACAGTAATTTTATTTATGAATCCTTGATAGCCGCTTAGACCAGGTAGAAAACTTCTTCCTGACACATACTGTTCTTGTCAATTTCGCCTTTAAGTATCAATGTACAGGATATATCTACTTATGTATCAAGTGCACCTTTCAAATGTGAATCTAAAGGATTCCAAATAAACCTGACAAATTAAGTTGACATTTGTAGTCATGAAATTATTAAAAAACAAGTTTTGCAGGAAGAATTTACATGGCTTATAATTGGAACGAGTTTGTAATAAGGGTAAATTTTGATGCACCACATGCAGTGGGTGAAAAAAGTGAATTAAATTTCAGGAAATAGTTTTTTGTATTAACAGTTCTGTTCGAGTTCATATAAAAATAATTTCTTATACCGCTGTTGGAGATATATTCAAAGAACCATTCTGATTTGCTGTAAAGATTTTTGTTGCTGAAAAAGACAGAGGTAGTTATGTTTTCCAAATACAGAAGGAAAAGCGATGTCCTATTTAAGACCTAACGCCATGAATGTTTGCGACGAACGAGTCATTATCGACGTTAACTTGCAAACGACGGAAACAGCAGTCTCTGATTGAAATCCGTGTTTACATACCTAGTTCTAACTAAGTAGTATATATAAAGGTGATAATGGTGTAAAATTAGTGTTATCCTACCTGTGTAGTCTGGATGTTTGTTCTTTTTACCTGCAAGAATACAAACACAAAATTATCAAACAATACTTGCTCTAAAAAAACCTATCGAAACATGTATTTCATTCATTTCTTCATTAACAATTCTAATGTGAAGATTTCCATAACAAGGCCACTATTTTCATGTTAATAACGTCATTGATTTCCTGGTAAAAAGGCAACTAATTTCATGTTAATAACGCCATTGATTTCCGGATTAAAGGCCACTTATTTCATGTTAATAACGCCATTGATTTCCTGATTAAAGGCCACTTATTTCATGTTAATAACGCCATTGATTTCCTGGTTAAAGGCCACTTATTTCATGTTAATAACGCCATTGATTTCCTTATTAAAGGCAACTTATTTCATGTTAATAACGCCATTGATTTCCTGATTAAAGGCCACTAATTTCATGTTAATAACGCCATTGATTTCCTGATTAAAGGCCACTTATTTCATGTTAATAACGCCATTGATTTTCCGATTAAAGGCCACTGATTTCATGTTAATAACGCCATTGATTTCCTGATTAAAGGCTACTGATTTCAATTTTAATATCGCCATTGATTTCCTGATTAAAGGCCGCTTATTTCATGTTAATAACGCCATTGATTTCCTGATTAAAGGCCACTGATTTCATGTATTAACGCCATTGATTTCCTGATTAAAGGCTACTGATTTCATGTTAATATCGCCATTGATTTTCCGATTAAAGGCCACTGATTTCATGTTAATAACGTCATTGATTTCCTGATTAAAGGCCGCTTATTTCATGTTAATAACGCCATTGATTTCCTGATTAAAGGCCACTGTTTTCATGTTAATAACGCCATTGATTTTCCGATTAAAGGCCACTGATTTCATGTTAATAACGCCATTGATTTCCCGATTAAAGGCTACTGATTTCATGTTAATATCGCCATTGATTTCCCGATTAAAGGCCACTTATTTCATGTTAATAACGCCATTGATTTCCTGATTAAAGGCCACTGATTTCATGTTAATAGCGCCATTGATTTCCTGATTAAAGGCCACTGATTTCATGTTAATAACGCCATTGATTTCCTGATTAAATGCTACTGATTTCATGTTAATATCGCCATTGATTTCCTGATTAAAGGCCACTGATTTCATGTTAATAACGCCATTGATTTCCTGATTAAAGGCCACTTATTTCATGTTAATAACGCCATTGATTTATACACTTCTTAAATAAAATTTGTCTTTAAAGAAGGCTGACCTTATTGTTATGTGGCTACCCTTGTAATTACTCCCCCTCCCACGTCAAAAAAGAAGAAAATGGCACGTGTAAAAAAATAATTTCAAAATCATATTAGAAATAGAATTATGAACAAAATTAGCCTGAAATGCTGCACACACCCATCGCTATACGCTTACTCTCTTCCGGAAATTCTCCCATTCCTGCACACACCCATCGATATACGCTTACTCTCTTGCGGGAATTCTCCCATTCCTGCACACACCCATCGCTATACGCTTACTCTCTTGCGGGAATTCTCCCATTCCTGCACACACCCATCGCTATACGCTTACTCTCTTCCGGGAATTCTCCCATTCCTGCACACACCCATCGCTATACGCTTACTCTCTTCCGGGAATTCTCCCATTCATGCACACACCCATCGCTATACGCTTACTCTCTTGCGGGAATTCTCCCATTCCTGCACATACCCATCGCTATATGCTTACTCTCTTGCGGGAATTCTCCCATTCCTGCACACACCCATCGCTATACGCTTACTCTCTTGCGGGAATTCTCCCATTCCTGCACACACCCATCGCTATACGCTTACTCTCTTGCGGGAATTCTCCCATTCCTGCACACACCCATCGCTATACGCTTACTCTCTTCCAGGAATTCTCCCATTCCTGCACACACCCATCGCTATACGCTTACTCTCTTGCGGGAATTCTCCCATTCCTGCACACACCCATCGCTATACGCTTACTCTCCTGCGGGAATTCTCCCATTCCTGCACACACCCATCGCTATACGCTTACTCTCTTGCGGGAATTCTCCCATTCCTGCACACACCCATCGCTATACGCTTACTCTCGTCCGGGAATTCTCCCATTCCTGCACACACCCATCGCTATACGCTTACTCTCTTGCGGGAATTCTCCCATTCCTGCACACACCCATCGCTATACGCTTACTCTCTTGCGGGAATTCTCCCATTCCTACACACACCCATCGCTATACGCTTACTCTCTTGCGGGAATTCTCCCATTTCTGCACACACCCATCGCTATACGCTTACTCTCTTGCGGGAATTCTCCCATTCCTGTTCTTAAAAAACGTATCCATGGTGGTTCATTGCTGCATGTGTGTTGTCAAAATCTATAATCTCATTATCGAGTGGCGTTATAGTTACCGGGGATAAACAGCAGTTGAGGTTTTCGGAAGCAGGATATGCATTCCGCATCCCACATACTCGTGCTTTTTCCGCCGAAATCATTGATTTTTTCAGTGTATTATGATTGTCTAATTACTGCTGTGAATGTTTGATGGGTACTTGTTTGAATGGTGTTTATTGCCACTTTCAACAATTTTCAGCTATATCAAGGCGTCCAGTTTTAATTGGGGGAGGAAGCCGGAGTACCCAGAGAAAACCCCGACCTGCGGAAGAATAAACTGGCAATCCTTGTCCATTTAAATTGGAGTAGAGTACACCAAGGTTTTTCTATCGCCAGGTGCAGATGGTATAACGTTTTCGAATTTTGATGATAAATGCTCTTAAAGGGAAAATGATATTTTGATACAAACTAAAAGAAACACATTGCCTCTTGATGTTTTATTATATTTTCAACGGTTAAGTTTCTGTATTGAATTTACCGTGTAAAAGACGCACTTCAGGAGGTCCGCCATCTTGTCATTTGAGATCAGTTGACAGCCAAGTACCTAAAAGTCTTCGTATCATAATAACACGAAACATTCAATCAACAGAAGGTTGTTTTATAAGACGAGATTCTGGCAAGACTACGTTATTAGGCGAGATTCTGGCAAGACTACGTTACTTTCGGGTTCCTGATCCAAGCAAAAAACCCGCATTTTTTTCATCTTTATCATTTCGATTTCATTTTTTTTTAGATTTGAACGCTACCGATGAGTCTTGATTAATTTGAAAAAAACTAAAATCCTGTATAAAAAACATGTATGTTTTAACTAGAACACAGTGTACATGAAAACGTATTGGGAGTCATGTGTGGAAACATATTTTAATAATTACTGGTATCCTGATTAGGATTTAAACAACTGGTACCCTGGTTAGGATTTAAAAAACTGGTACCCTGATTAGGATTTAAACAACTGGTACCATAATTAGGATTTCAAGTGAATAATAAACAATTGTAGAGGTTGATATTAATAGACGCATAAATTAAAATAAAACTAAAACTTATATATCGACTGATCAAAAAGACTTTACTTGTTTTATTACACAATAATCAAAGAAAGGGTTTATTTGTGGTCGCATTTACATTTGCCACGAAATCAATAGTTCTGGAATGAAATTATCTAATTACATTGAAGATATGTTGTCTCATTAACATATCTACTGTTATATTCTCTACTTATTAATGCTTATAGTTAAACAATACACCTTTTCTAGGTTTATCATGACTATAACCAACTACAACAAAATTTAGGTATAACGGTAGTAAATGTGTACCAGTAACAGGTTACCCGATTTGTAACCTACATTGAGTAAACAGTGAATACTATGAAAATAGCAAAGAAAACCGAACGAACAAGCCAAAATCCAAGGGACAGTTACAAATCCGGATATAGACAAACACAACACAAAAACCAAATACATAAAACACAGAAAGAGAGTAACCCAAACGCAATACAAACCATGGGTGCACTCAGGGGCTCCGCACGAGTAAGCAGTGCCTCTAATTAGACACCCGTCAAGTTACTCATTGTCATGTTTAAGGAAAAGTCAAATCCAGGAATAGGAAACATTACCTATGACTCAGCGAAAATGTCAGATCGTATTTGAGACACTGATTTCAAATAACGATCAATTAAGTCATGGTGACGACCATAGAACTTCTGGAGAGCTAACATCAACCTAGGTACAACAAACCCTTTTTGAGTAGTGTAGTAGTAAGCAGCAGGATCTGGAATAACGCATAACGCATAATTAGTGAAATGTACACACACCATACACTGGAGCTGCTGGAATGTTGCTGTCGATGAACGGGAAGTTGAAGTCATTACGTTTGTCGCAGAGTCTAGTTTGTAGTTTTCCATTTCTAGAAGTAGGTCTAAGTAAGAAGCAGCCTTAGTGTATTGGTGGTGTCTTTAATTTCAAGCTCGCTAAGGTAAATTGAATGAAAATAGTCACCAAATTTAGCATTGTTGAGGGACAAAACATAATTAATATAGCGTAATGTTAAATTAAATCTGAGCCTGTTGTGTTCTGATTTGGTCAAAAGTGTTTACATGTGTACAATTTATTGCCTGTAGGATCTTGCATACATTAATTTTTAAAAAGTGGCAAAGTTTTTCTCAGATCTTGCAAGATAAAATTTTGATAATTTTTAAACAATTAAGTATTTTTACATTCACTGCATTAGAAAGGATATGTAAAAATGGGAGCGTCTCAAAATGTTCTAACCAGCGAAAAAAGGAAATGGTCAAGGGTATATTTGGCATATATTTTTCCTAACACAGGTACAAAGGCGTAGCATCGCATTTGATATTGGTACGGCGGAATGCTAAATCAGGATCCCGTAGGATCCAATCACCCTCGCAGAGATGGTTTTACGTCAGGGGGTTCCGTTTAAGGCCCCCGGAAGCTCCGGGGTAAACATTGCAAAATCCTGCATTCTGGCGATCTCCTAGCACTTAATCTCAGGTCTTAAAAGATGGGTTTCGTGAGCAATATTTTAGTTTTTTGCAAAAGTTCTTGCCGTACCGCCTGCTACGCCTATGAAATAAATGCTGATGAATGTTAGAAAGGTATGCAAATCACAGAAATGTTTGTATTTTCGACTATAGCCAAACCATTTTCTACTGTTCTACATATAACCACCTGACAACAACGTGATATAAAACAGCAGTCACCATTTAAACAATATCCGGATATGCTCGGGAGTTTTGGTTAGTCTTAACAAAAAAAGCAATTTTTTATAATTATGCAAAAATACTATAATCTATAGTGCTTGTTAGTTAATACAGAGTTCCGATACAAAAATGTAAATGAAGGTATCAATGTACTATTGCATAACGGTATGGGCGCTGCCATTTTATAAGCACAAAGTAAAGCGTGAAAAAACTGTCAGGTTAAACGCGATTGGTCAATAATGATTGTTAAAGTAAATATATTTTGGAAAGAAATGCAATCTTTGGTATGAAAATAGACAAAAAAGGAGTTTTATACACATTTAGGAGGAAGAAATCAAATTTCGAATACGTAGGGGCACCTCAAGGAAATTTGAAAAAAATTAGACTCCCCCTTTTTGACCTTCATTTTTCAGCCAGAAAAGCAATGCGAACCTATATTTTTAATAACTCCAAATAAACCCCCTATTCTTTAACATAAATAATTTGTCTTAATTTAACATTAAATTAACTTTGTCTTTCAACGAAATAATAATCGAAAAGGGGTACCCCATATGGAAAATAACATAGAACGGCCATTGGTCCATTGTATTCTGAAAGGGTTTCCACATATACTGGTAGACATCGTTATGCTAGATTTTGTGTATTCTCTATATATTTGGGGGGGGGGTCTTTTCTGTTAGTGTGTTTTGCAGCATTTTTATACGTTTCTTAACTGTCTTTTTTAGAAAGTAAACCAACTGTTATATGTTGTAAAACCATTAGCTGTTACCTGTTTTCTTAAAAATTGACATTGTAATTAACTGTTATAATGAAATAAAAACCATGTCTGCTGTTAATGGTCAGAACACTGTTTTACAGATTTTTCTCTGTTATTCCCTTTAAATTTCCCAATTATCATGTTATCTATTTTTCCGATTGTTGAATTCGCCGTTTTCTGTTTTCTCATATAAACTGCTGTTATCTGTTATCATTACTTTAAACTTACTGTTATCTGTTTAGGGGAAAAAATGTTAACCTGTTAATGGACATCCCCCCTTTTTTTAATTCAGCGGGAAAACACAATAATTTCCTCGAGGTGACTAATGTGTGAACTGTGATGATATAGATGACTTAATATATCACGTGACAAATAAGGAGGAAATTGAAACCTGGAGTATTTTGTTTGTTGTTATTTATTTTATTCTTTTAAAATCGCTTTTCAGCAAAAATGATTATTTATTTAATCGTTGAATATTCCATTTTTCAGAATAAATGCACTAAACATAGAGCGTTATTACACAAAATAGTTTAAACGGTTATACATCACAAATAACATCGTGTACAGCGTACATATAAAAATATTATAGGTACACACGTACAACTGACAAGAAACGTGTACATTATTCCCTTTGGTCAACGTGTTGAGTAAAACTCATCCCTATTACGTTATTTTGTTTTATATGGTCCACCTACAGAATAAGGAAGTTATATTTAACTTGAATATTTGTACATCTTTGTACGTGTGTACTCACTGTGTGTTTTTTCCGACTTATTCGTTGAGCTATTCCCTCCTCTGAAGAATGCTGTTAATTTACTCCACAAACCACTCATTCTAACTTAGTATATCTCGCTTTAAAGAAGTTTCTCCATTTGACACCTAAACAGGAACTTCATACTAGAGGCCCTCAAACGGGATAAATATGTCTATAAAATGTAGGTCTTTATCACCGCTATTACTTATGTGTATCAATTAAGGAAGTTAACTGATCGGGGCAATTACGATGTATAACATTTATATATACAAGTCCATATATGTAAAACGTAAACAAGATACAATATATTTTATTTGCAACAATCAATGCGTTCAATGGAGAGCATATAAATCAGTGATAAATCATCATAAAGATATATAAATATGTACCATGAAATAATGCTAATCCACAAAGTAAATATTATATTTAGGAATACAGTTATAAAAATAACACCAATCCGTTTTATACATAAACAAAGAAGTTTAAAAGTAATACATACTTTGTCGATATAGTAACGTATCAAGCTAGGACACGGGGGTTAATCCTATAGGTGATTTAATCTTTTTATTTAAGAATTAAATGATTTTTTTAAGTTTTATGTACGTATGAAAGCGTTGACCGAAGCACATTTTCAATGAAGCGTGCATATTTAAATATATAATGGTATACCACGTGGGTTATACCGATTATAATAGACTGCAATTTATAGTAACGTCAATGTTCTTCTCTGTATTTCTATATGCAAAGACCCTGGCAACTTATGCTCTGTGGGCTAGTATTACATATATAACCTAAAAACTCTCAAATGAAAAGCTCTCGCATAAGCCACTTAAAAAAATCAGGATTACAAATAAAATGTATTCCTCAAAAGTCATGGAGCGAACGTGGAATCGGAACCCTTGACTTAGGAAGATGATTTAATCGCCTACATTAAGCATGGAAACAAAGCGTTTTTAACAACTAAGATGTTGTACGAAAGGTTGTTTCTGTTTGGAGGCTTTCCTGTTGAAGAAATATCCCTTTTGATTTTATGAGCTAATAACATATAACTTCCGTTTAATTTAATTTGCTTTGTAAGTAAAATCTGATTGGTCAATTCAAATGAAGAAACCCTTATTATACGATATAACTTGCGTAAACATGACATGTTCCTATGAAATTCAAAAAGTTTCATGACGTCATTGTTGTTTTTAACGTTAAAATTGTCCAATTAAGGAATATTATATTATACCCTATGACACGGTTTAGGGCTGTTTACACCAGGCGTAAACATGCCAAAATTATGTTATATCGTATAACCTGTTCATAAATTTGAAGTATTACAATAGTTCGAGAAATAAATAAGTTGTTGATGTAGGTTTCTTCTGACTCTGCCATTAAAACCGTGACAAGTAGTTCAGTTTTTGTGGCCTTGGTGGCCGAGTGGTTAGTCATCTGCTCGATCGAGTATGCCGCTAAATATAAATTATTGATTTTAAATTTATGTAAAAGAGTCATAATCGTAGGTTGCAAATATAATGTGACTGCCGCGTACTTATTTTAATAGTATTCGACAATAATGACCGTTCTGTACCCGAATTTGTTCACATGAGGGGAGGTCTTGATTCCAACATTTTATTTCCACACAATATGAGAAATAAAAAGTGGATCGGATTGTTTTTCCTTAGTTTGATAATCAAATTGAAATAATAACTGCTTCAAATAAATTTATCCGAGTCTATATAGTCTTTTTAACCAATGCTCTCTCTATATAGTAGGCAATCGTAAGGTGTGTTTGGCGATTTTTTTAAATATTATATGAAAATATAATGATATATATTGTATAAAATAGCGACCATTATTAACAACAAATTTTATTTTTTTGTTTTAAATAAAAAAAAACTGCATGATAATACTTTCAGCTTTAATTGCCCCGATTCTATTATCATTTATGTATTACTATATTAATTTAAGCCCCCGTCACACTGACCACGACCTCACTACGCTCTCCACGACCTCCAAAATATTCATAATCGTAGTAAAGTCATGGTGCTTTGATCAAAACGTGGTCAGTATGACTCCCTACACGACAGTAATACGATCATAGTACGATGAATTACGGGAAATTATTTTAAATGGTCAAATCTCGTACGACGCTATTACGACCATCACGAGTACAGTACGCTTCCTCAGCGACTGTCCTACGACAAGGCTACGCTTATTTCACGACCATCCACGACTCCGTTACGATACCAATTCGACCTTTACGATCATTATACGTCATTGCTACGATACTACTATGCTCGTTACGTTTCTACTACGCTTATACCACGACTGTTGTACGTTTTCACTTTTCTAACATGTCATGTTTGACATTTTTTTGGCATTTAGATTTTGTTCACTTTTAGTCTTGTTTTCCTTTAAATCACATATGAATCAAGTGGTCTTAGTTCAACTTGCGTTATTGCAAGGCCAGCATGTCTAAATGATGAGAGACTTTCTTATAATGGCTTTACGACGACGTAGAAATCGTAGACTGAGGAGAAACCGGTCGGTTTGGATTCGACCGTGGCTTTCTGCAATCAGACGTCTACATTTTGGAAATTGTGATCAACTTATGACCGAGCTACTTTTAGAAGACGAGCAATCATTCTTTAACTTTGTGCGACTGGAACCACGAATGTTTGACGAGTTGCGTCAGAGGGTTTACCAAAGAACACACCAACTTTAGAGCTGCTTTAGAACCTGGTTTAAAATTAGCTATAACTTTAAGGTATCTGGCCACAAGGGGACAAGTACTCTACACTCCAATAGCAGTTCCGTGTAGCACGTAATACAATCAGCATACTTATTCCTGAGGTATGCCGCGCCATTGCTTTGGAATATACAAAGCCGAGCTAGTCGCGTGTCCGACAACGCCCGAAGAGTGGGGACCTATAGCTGAGGAGCTCCTCTACAGATGGAATATGCCTCATGCATGTGGAGCGCCAGACGGGAAACATGTCGCAATTAGATGTCCACCTAACACCGGCAGTCTGTATTACAACTAGAAAGGTTTCTTTTCCGTTGTGTTAATGGGCCTTGTGGATGCCCAGTACTGATTTATATGGGTAGATGTTGGTGGTGTAGGTTCGATGTCCGATTGTCAAATATTCAAATAATCCGAATTGAAAGAATGTCTAGAAAATGGAAACTTTGGGTTTCCTCAGACTGACCCATTACCGTATGACGACATATCCTTAGTGATGACGCGTTTGGTCTTAGGACATTTCTTAGGAAACCATACTCTCAAAGAGTAATGACAAAAGAGCAGAGGATTTTTAACTATACGATATCGCAAGGTCGCAGTATTGTTGAAAATGCGTTTGGTATCTTAATGCATAGGTTCCAAGTCTTACTGACTACTATACAGCTGCAACCAGATAATGTGAGAGATGTAATCGAAGCTTGTATATGCCTGCATACTAATATGTAAAAAGATGAATACACTGGTATTCCTACTAACCACAGCAATTATCTGACGTCATTTTGTACAAAGGTCATTCTTAAGGCGTTGTAAGGTCGTAGATGGAACGCAGAAGACAGTTTGTTACGCTGAAAAATTCCCTGAGGGAATATTTCAAACCGGAAGTGTCTTTTTTTCTCAAAATATCTACGCACACATGAGAACTATTTTTTTTGCTAGGTTCCCTTAGGGAATCAAAGCACTTGCTTTAATATTTAATTTCGCGCCGTTTTCTGCCAACTGAATCTAAATCTGAAGAACAGTATCGGAGTAATTAAACAATAATAACTTAGAAAAATACAAATCTACAATATGATCTCAATTAAATAATGTATTTTATTCTAAGACTGAAGCGACAATGTAAAAAATTGTTATTTCCGTGTTCCCCAAAGAAACCGACTCATAAAATTTAACACGAAGAAAAGGTAGAAATATAGTTAAATGACATTAAGATGATTTTATGATAAAGGATCATTAGTATTTTATTGCAGGTATTATCCTATATAACCACCGGAAAGTCATTTTTATACATAAAGCAATACATAACGCCGCAAAACTGCAAAGATATTAAAGATTATAGTATTATATTCCTTTATATATATTTTCTGTTGTGAATTCAATGGCATAGAACGTACATTTACAAACAGGAACGTTGTTATTTTTTTAGAACATTTTAAAAAGTTGAAACTGAAAGTCGGCAATAAGGAAATCTGTGTTGGGATATCTAATTCAATGTTTCTAAATGTAATTCGAAGAAAGTTTCAAGAAATGTACAGAAAACTAACGTAATAGAAAACTACAAAATGCATTTAAAAGAATATTTCGGGAATACAAATTTACATAATATATAACATGACAGTACTAAAGCCAGTGTTCCTGTATATTTAGGACACAGAAATCGGGTAAGTGTGCACTCAGAAAATGAAACTGAATGTTACACATCAAAGACATCGATATAGTTATTAATTCTTGGAATATGAACGTAGATCACAACATAACACGACATAGAAACTAAACAAAATGTAATGTTCCCTGATTAAATGTAAAGGTAATTCACAATATAATAAGACATAGACATTACTATAGTAAGTGTTTCCTGCATGCGGGAATGTGAATGTCATTCCCTATATAACATGACA
Organism: Limnoperna fortunei; assembly: GCA_944474755.1. NCBI lineage: Eukaryota > Metazoa > Mollusca > Bivalvia > Mytilida > Modiolidae > Limnoperna > Limnoperna fortunei. Next base: position 110,136,161 of record OX104112.1, on the reverse strand, counting down.
AGACATTACTATAACTAGTGTTTCCTCTGGGAATATAATTGATTTTTTTATTTTTATTTTATTAAAGGCATTACTATGACTAGTGTTTCCTAAAAGAATATAAATGTTCTAAATAACATGCTAAGACATTACTATGCAAGTCATCAAAGAGCGAGGTATAACTAGTATATCCTCAGGGAATACGAATATTCTTCATTATATATCATGCCATGACATTACTTTAACCAGTTTTTCCTCAGGGAATATAAATGTTCTTCATTATATAACACGCAAAGACGTTACTAAAACTAGTGTTTCCTCGTGGAATAAAAATGTTCTTAATTATATAACTAACAAGGCATCACTATAACTAGTGTTTCCTCAAGACATCACTATAATTAGTGTTTCCTTAAGGAAAAAAATGTTCTTCTTTACTTAACATGCCAAATCGTTATTATAACTATTGCTTCCTCGTGGGATATAACTAGTGCTTCCTCGTGGGATATAACTATTGCTTCCTCGTGGGATATAACTATTGCTTCCTCGTGGGATATAACTATTGCTTCCTCGTGGGATATAACTAGTGCTTCCTCGTGGGATATAACTAGTGCTTCCTCGTGGGATATAACTAGTGCTTCCTCGTGGGATATAACTAGTGCTTCCTCGTGGGATATAACTAGTGCTTCCTCGTGGGATATAACTAGTGCTTCCTCGTGGGATATAACTATTGCTTCCTCGTGGGATATAACTATTGCTTCCTCGTGGGATATAACTAGTGCTTCCTCGTGGGATATAACTAGTGCTTCCTCGTGGGATATAACTATTGCTTCCTCGTGGGATATAACTATTGCTTCCTCGTGGGATATAACTAGTGCTTCCTCGTGGGATATAACTATTCTTCATTACAAAACATGCAAGAAGTTACTTCAACGTGTAGTTTTACTTGTTTTTCATTATATCATGTAACAGAAAATTACTAAAACTTTGGTTTCCCCAGGATATGTGAAAGTTCTTCATTTTATCACACGAAAAGACTATAACTAGTGCTACCTCATGAAATATAAAGGTTCTTCACTATATTACTTGATTAGACATTTCTAAAACTAGTCTTTCCTCAGGGAACATAAATGTCTTTCATTATATAACGAAATAAAAGATTACTATACCTTGTTCTCTTTCTGGGAATGTGACTGTTCTTCACTAGTTTTCCTCAGGATTCTCTCTCCAGTCTCATATTACAGTTTGCAGATGAATGTATCCCTAACAAAATTATAACTTACAGTTAGAAAATTTGAACCGCCTTGGATGAATTATTCTATCCACAAATCAGTTCGAAAACGAAACCAATTTCATAAAAAGGCAAAAAGATCGAATTGTCCAGAACATTGGGCAGAATTTAGGAAAGCACGGAATAAAACTATTAATATTATTAGGAGTCAAAAAGAAATTAGTTGATAAGCTTAAGTCTAACTCAACAAATATAAGGGAATGGTTGGATATAGCGTCAAAAATTGCTGGTATAAAATCAAAAGATTCTATCATTGCTCCACTGAATGTTAATGACAATGTTTTGCACAGTAATTTTGAAAAAGCAGAAACATTTAATACGTTTTTTTGCGAATCGGTCCAATATCGACGAGAGTAATAAAAATATTCCCTCTACCGATCAACCACCTACTGTCTGTCTGGATCATATTACACTGCATAAATATGAAGTAGAAGATGTCCTAAGACCTTTAAATACTAGCAAAGCTGCTGGTGCAGATAACATTAGTGCCAAGTTACTTAAAGTTGCCTGGAACTTCCTTTCAAAACTTCTATGTGCAATTTTTAATTTAAGCTTATCTACAAAAAAATTCCATCAAAATTGAAAATAGCAAATGCGACACCAGTTCACAAAAAAACCAACCCAAACGTAGTTGAAAAATATCGTCCAATTTATTTACTTCCAATTCTAAGTAAAATATTCGAAAATTGTATTTTTAAACGAATTTTTAACTTTATTAGAGATTTAATAACAAAAAATCAATCTGGGTTCATCTTAAACCATTCGACTATAAATCAACTGTTCTACATAGCTCACACCTTCAACAAGGCTCTTGATGAAGGGAAAAAATCCGATTTATGTTCTTTGATATTAGTAAAGCCTTCGATCGGGTATGGCACAAAGGCCTTGTATATAAACTTAAACAAATGAGCATCACGGGAGATCTCTTTTATGACTTAAGGATTATTTGTCTGATAGGAAACAAAGGGTGGTTATAAATGGAATCTTGGGCCGATATAAATGCATGGGTTTCCCAAGGGTCCATCCTGGGCCCTCTACTACTCCTTATTTTTATAAACGACATAGTAAATGAAGTAAACTGTCCTATCAAACTCTTTGCAAAATGACACGAGTGTATATGCTGTTGTAGAAAACCCCCTAGTAACTTTTCTTTTTTAAATTCAAATCTTCAAAAAAATCCACGAATGGTCGATAAGGTGGTTGGTAAATTTCAACCCACAAAAGACTGAATCGATGGTTATAACACATATTTTAGATTTTGTATCCCATCCCATGTATGTTGTATTATAACAGCTTCTTACCATCAACAGTTCGACTTTGGAATGACCTTCCTGCTAACAAAAAACAATGATGAGGGTTGTCGTATCGGTCAAAAACTGCATGCTAGAATATAAGGACTAAAAGTAATGCCCTAAAAAATCACCTTTTCAAAAAGAATCTTGAGTCTTACCCCTATTGTAAATGCAAACAAGTAGAAAATTCTGAACATTTTCTGCTCTCGTGTCTATTGTTCAATATACTACGAAATATTCTATTTCCAAACTTATCATGTTACCTAAATATTAGAAACCTTCTATATGGTGCCCCAAACCTCTCCGATGCTGAAAATACACAAAACTTCTTATTTGTTCAAAAATATATCATCAAATCAAAAAGGTTTAACACATGAGGATTTAAAATTTGTACATTTTTTGTATGTTGATATTCTCAAGTTTCTTATTTTGTATCAGAGTAAAATGTAAACCATAGTAATAGTAACACTAATTTTATGAAAATAACTTTAATTAATATGAAATTGTGATTATGTCAATGTACGTCATGCATTCTACTAGACAGTAAGTATAATAATGTTTACATTTATGTAACCCCGACCCCCACACCAATTTATCGTGACCAGCACAATCGATATATATAGATTTTAAAATCTAAAAATAGAAACGAAACTAGACTGGTTTTTCAGCATAAAATATTTCCTTGTACAATACCCCAAAAGTTTTAACACACAAGGAAACAATTGTTTATGAGTTTGATGTTAGATTAGACTGTACCTAAATATACGGTAATGTTGTTTATTGTTTTATTGTTTACAATTAATATCATATCAAAAGTGAAAGTAGTTTCTGAATTTTCGATAAATATGTATCCTGATTGTATTTACCACATAAAACACCCTTATTGTCTACTTTCTTCTATGAATATCTATGAAGACTTTCCGGTATAATTTAGGTTTTTCCACAATGAGTTAAACTAAAAGGTAATTTATCCAACATTGTTTATATAATTTTGTTGCTTTAGCTCAGAAATATCACTATTGTTTTTTTATTAAATACGTTATTCGCAAAATAACCCTTATAAGGGTAAAGTAAAAACAATACAAATGTCGTACATACAAAACATCAAACCAAGATACACAATATGTATTGCAATTCTGACAAACGAAGATCCTAGCTTCGCAAAATGATGGACTGCTTTCTTAGTTTATTAGACGTGTTTAAAGTACAGGCTGAGGAGTAAGAATAAACCTCAACTTATCCAGTGGTTGATCTTGCACAAAAGTTGGTTTAAGATCATTTATAATTAAAAAAGAATTCCTTTCTAATAGTTCAGTTTTTCAATATTACATGTTTTTTAAGTTAACGTCAGATTGTGCATGTAAGCTGTTGACTATTATTCATGACATTAGTATCCCCCTTTTTGTCACTGTAATTCTCCATATATTCCGTTATTGTGCCCCGCCCCCCCCCCCCCAATTCGTTTTTGTTAATTCTGCTGTTCGTTACGGTGCCACATCCCTGTAAACTTTCGAGATAACACTCGAGTGTTATCTCCCCTATTTTGTTATCGTTTCTGTTGTACATACTTTAGTTCTAAATTATTTGTTGTTTCGTCTTGCTTGCCTCTGGTTATCATTTTTCATAGTTAATAACATTCTTTTGTTTATATTTTTTGTTTCTCTTCATTCTCTTTCTCGGTTTGTTGTCGTTTATATTTTTTTGTTTCTCTCCATTCCTTTCTCGGTTTGTTGTTGTTTATTTTTTTTTCTTTCCATTCCTTTCTCGGTTTGTTGTTGTTTATAGTTTTTGTTTCTATCCATTCCTTTCTCGGTTTGTTGTTGTTTTTCTCCATTCCTTTCTCTATTTGTTGTTGTTTGTCCACAATGATATGGTGCTTCTCGTTGTTACATGTCACTGTTTTTGTCTATTACATGTTTTATTTCTTGTCTCTGCTAATGTGACTACTCCAGATGCATTATAGATATGTAACCCTTATCCACCCCATCTTACTTTTGCACAAAACTTTATTTGATTTAATATGTAAAATACGTGTAGTAATGAATAATGACGATGATATTTATGCCATTCAACTCGATAAATGTAGTATTGTTGATGGTTTTTGTTATCTATTTGTAGTGTTAGCCCTTAACATGTCAAAACAAAAAAAAGGCGACAGTGTTTGTCATGTACAGTGAACTCGGCATAGTTTAAGTCATATAAAGTCAATATGAAATACGTTTAACATAACTGGACAATCAAAAATGAACGAAAACATAGTACGAAAAACTACAAACTGTGCACTATACTTTGACAATGGATTTTCAGAAAGCAGTGACGAAGATCCAGAAGCAATATCGGATCTCACATGTATAAACGAAATCCGGCCTCATTGCGCTTCAAAATCAGCTTCGTGTCAAACTTTCTACAGCAACGGAATTGAATATGAAGACGACGATAGTTACGATGAAGATGAACCGGTTAAACGTTTAACACACTTCAACAAATTTCCAGTTATCAACAACAAAGAACAAACTAGGGGCCGATACAACGATGACAATGACCAAAAGACATGGTACAAAGAAGCATCCGTAAATACACCCGTCAATGGCTCCATATTCTACAATAATGACACCGACAGCTCCACCGATGATGACGAGGATCCAATGACTGAGTTAACGGTCATAAATAATATTCATCCTTTTACACCCCCGACTATTAATGGTCGTGTTTTGAACATTAAGTCTCCGTTTAGTGAAAATAACAGTAAAACTTCTTCAATATCATCAGGAAGTTATTTTGACAACGGATTTCCTGACTCTAGCGATGACGAAAGAAATGTTTCATTGTCAGTTAAGAATAATTTACAAAATAGACCTACATCTCCACCAAACACAAAACAAGAGGAGATAAATGACAACCAAAAACAAGAGGAAATAAATGACAACCAGACTGCGTGGAATCAACAAACCGAAACGAAATTAGCTCCAAGTGATGGCAATCCGACTCTTGGAGATGAACAGCACAACAAATACCCAGAAGCAGGCACAAAAAACCAGACTGTAGCTTCTTTTCCGAATGACTATCCTGATGAATATGATCAACATCACAAATCAAACACGAGAGATAAAGGTCCTTTCGATCACGAGGAGATTCGGGTAAACGAAAGTTCCAGTCCAGATGACAAGTTACGATACAAAGTAGATAGTTGTGATGCAGGACCAAACATCAATGACTGGGGAAATAAGCAAGAAGTTACACCGCACAACATAAACAGTAATCATATCAATAATTCAGAAACCAACAAGGAATTGGTAGTGCCATCAAAACATGAATCAACAGATTGCAGCACACTGGAACCCCCATTTCCATTTCGTAAAAAGTTTGACCAAACTGGGCTGCGTATAGAAGGTAAATTCATAACAGTATTTAATAATCTGGTTCCCTGTCAGATAATTCTCTATATTACAAAATGCATACTTATGAAACAATATTTTAGTTTTATAAGAGTCTATAATATGTGAAAAATATATACATACACGTTTCATATTTTAATTGTTAATGTAAAAGTCCTCCAAATGGATTCGATCTAAGACTAGTTGATTTCCTGTATCAATAGACGATTTTTGACAAATATTCATATCTCACTCACATGTGTAGTGTCAAAGATTATCTATACTGTCAAAAATTATCTATACACACACATGTGTAGTGTCAAAAATTATATATAAATACATGTGTAGTGTCAAAGATTATCTATACACACATATGTGTAGTGTCAAAGATTATCTATACACACACACATGTTTGGTGTCAAAGATTATCTGTATACACACACATGTGTAATGTCAAAGATTTTCTATACACACATGTGTAGTGTCAAAGATTATCTATTTAAACACACAGGTGTAGTGTCAAAGATTATCTGTACACACACACACGTGTGTAGTGTCAAAGATTATCTATACACACACATGTGTAATGTCAAAGATTATCTATACACACATGTGTAGTGTCAAAGATTATCTATACACACGCATGTGTAGTGTCAAAGATTATCTATACACAAATGTGCAGTGTCAAAGATTATCTATACACACATACACATGTGTGGTGTCAAAGATTATCTATACACACATGTGTAGTGTCAAAGATTATATATACACACACATGTGTAGTGTCAAAGATTATCTATACACACACGTGTGGTGTCAAAGATTATCTATACACACACACATGAGTAGTGTCAAAGATTATCTATGCACACACATGTGTAGTGTCAAAGATTATATATACACACACATGTGTAGTGTCAAAGATTATCTATACACACACGTGTGGTGTCAAAGATTATCTATACACACATGTGTAGTGCCAAAGATTATCTATACACACACACACGTGTGTGGTGTCAAAGATTATCTATACACACACATGTTTGGTGTCAAAGATTATCTATACACACACATGTTTGGTGTCAAATATTATCTATACACACACATGTGTAGTGCCAAAGATTATCTATACACACACACACATGTGTGGTGTCAAAGATTATCTATACACACACATTTGTAGTGTAAAAGATTATCTATACACACACATACACATGTGTAGTGTCAAAGATTATCTTTACACACACATACACATGTGTAGTGTCAAAGATTATCTATATACACACATGTGTAGTGTCAAAGATTATCTATGCACACACATACACATGTGTAGTGTCAAAGATTATCTATACACACACATACACATGTGTAGTGTCAAAGATTATCTATACACACACACACATGTGTGGTGTCGAAGCTTATCTATACACATACATATGTAGTGTCAAAGATTATCTATACACACATGTGTAGTGTCAAAGATTATCTATACACACATGTGTAGTGTCAAAGATTATCTATACACACACATATGTCCACGATTAATAACTTTGTTGTTCGCTCCACAATGAATTAGTTTGTTGTCCTGTCCACAATGAATTAGTTTGTTATCCTGTCCACAATGAATTAGTTTGTTGTCCTGTTCACAATGAATTAGTTTGTCGTCCTGTTCACAATGAATTAGTTTGGTGTCCTGTCCACAATGAATTAGTTTGTTGTCCTGTCCACAATGAATTAGTTTGTTATCCTGTCCACAATGAATTAGTTTGTTGTCCTGTTCACAATGAATTAGTTTGTTGTCCTGTTCACAATGAATTAGTTTGTTGTCCTGTCCACAATGAATTAGTTTGTCATGTTCACAATGAATTAGTTTGGTGTCCTGTCCACAATGAATTAGTTTGTTATCCTGTCCACAATGAATAAGTTTGTTGTCCTGTCCACAATGAATTAGTTTGTTGTCCTGTTCACAATGAATTAGTTGGTTAAACTGTCCATAATGAATAAGTTTGCTGTCATGTCAACAATTAATTTGTTGTCATGTCTACAATAAATTAGTTTGTTGTCGTGTCCACAATGAATAAGTTTGATGTCCTGTTCACAATGAATTAGTTTGTTGTCCTGTCCACAATGAATTAGTTGGTTATCCTGTCCATAATGAATAAGTTTGTTGTCATGTCCACAATTAATGTGTTGTCATGTCTACAATAAATTAGTTTGTTGTCGTGTCCACAATGAATAAGTTTAATGTCCTGTTCACAATGAATTAGATTGTTGTCCTGTTCACAATGAATTAGTTTGTTGTCCTGTCCACAATGAATTAGTTTGTTGTCCTGTCCACAATGAATTAGTTTGTTGTCCTGTCCACAATGAATTAGTTTGTTGTCCTGTTAACAATGAATTAGTTTGTTGTCCTGTACACAATGAATTAGTTTGTTGTCCTGTCCACAATGAATTAGTTTGTTGTCCTGTCCAAATGAATTAGTTTGTTGTCCTGTCCACAATGAATTAGTTTGTTGTCCTGTCCACAATGAATTAGTTTGTTGTCCTGTCCAAATGAATTAGTTTGTTGTCCTGTCCACAATGAATTAGTTTGTTGTCCTGTCCACAATGAATTAGTTTGTTGTCATGTACACAATGAATTAGTTTGTTGTCCTTTCCACAATGAATTAGTTTGTTGTCCTGTCCACAATTAATGAGTTTGTTGTCATGTATACAATGAATTAGTTTGTTGTCCTGTCCACAATGAATTAGTTTGTTGTCCTGTCCACAATGAATTAGTTTGTTGTCCTGTCCACAATGAATTAGTTTGTTGTCATGTCCACAATGAATTAGTTTGTTGTCCTGTCTACAATGAATTAGTTTGTTGTCATGTCCACAATGAATTAGTTTGTTGTCCTGTTCACAATGAATTAGTTTGTTGTTCTGTCCACAATGAATTAGTTTGTTGTTCTGTCCAAAATGAATTAGATTGTTGTTCTGTCCACAATGAATTAGATTGTTGTTCTGTCCACAATGAATAAGTTTTTTTCTGTCCACAACTAGTTAGTTTGGTGTCCTGTCCACAATGAATAAGTTTATTGTCATGTCCACAGTGAATTAGTTTGTTGTCCTGTCCATAATGAATTAGTTTGTTGTCCTGTCCACAATGAATTAGTTTATTGTCATGTACACAATGAATTAGTTTATTGTCATGTCCACAATGAATTAGTTTGGTGTCCTGTTCACAATGAATTAGTTTGTTGTCCTGTCCACAATGAATTAGTTTGTTGTCCTGTCCACAATGAATTAGTTTGTTGTCATGTCCACAGTGAATTAGTTTGTTGTCATGTACACAATGAATTAGTTTGTTGTCCTGTCCACAATGAATTAGTTTGTTGTCCTGTCCACAATGAATTAGTTTGGTGTCCTGTTCACAATGAATTAGTTTGGTGTCCTGTTAACAATGAATTAGTTTGTTGTCATGTACACAATGAATGAGTTTGTTGTCATGTCCACAATTAATTAGTTTGGTGTCCTGTCCACAATGAATTAGTTTGTTGTCCTGTCCACAATTAATTAGTTTGTTGTCCTGTCCACAATGAATTAGTTTGTTGCCCTGTCCACAATTAATTAGTTTGTTATCCTGTCCACAATGAATTAGTTTGTTATCCTGTCCACAATGAATTAGTTTGTTGTCCTGTCCACAATGAATTAGTTTGTTATCCTGTCCACAATGAATGAGTTTGTTGTCCTGTACACAATGAATTAGTTTGTTATCCTGTCCACAATGAATTAGTTTGTTATCCTGTCCACAATGAATTAGTTTGTTATCCTGTCCACAATGAATTAGTTTGTTGTCCTGTCCACAATGAATTAGTTTGTTATCCTGTCCACAATGAATTAGTTTGTTGTCCTGTACACAATGAATTAGTTTGTTGTCCTGTCCACAATGAATTAGTTTGTTGTCATGTACACAATGAATTAGTTTGTTGTCATGTACACAATGAATTAGTTTGTTGTCCTGTTCACAATGAATTAGTTTGTTGTCCTGTCCACAATGAATTAGTTTGTTATCCTGTCCACAATGAATTAGTTTGTTATCCTGTCCACAATGAATTAGTTTGTTGCCCTGTCCACAATGAATTAGTTTGTTGTTCTGTTCACAATGAATTAGTTTGTTGTCATGTACACAATGAATTAGTTTGTTGTCATGTACACAATGAATTAGTTTGTTGTCCTGTTCACAATGAATTAGTTTGTTGTCCTGTCCACAATTAATTAGTTTGGTGTCATGTACACAATGAATTAGTTTGGTGTCCTGTTCACAATGAATTAGATTGTTGTACTGTCCACAATGAATTAGTTTGTTGTCATGTACACAATGAATTAGTTTGTTATCCTGTCCACAATGAATTAGTTTGTTGTCATGTCCACAATGAATTAGTTTGTTGTCCTGTCCACAATGAATTAGTTTGTTATCCTGTCCACAATGAATTAGTTTGTTATCCTGTCCACAATGAATTAGTTTGTTGTCCTGTTCACAATTAATTAGTTTGTTATCCTGTTCACAATGAATTAGTTTGTCGTCCTGTTCACAATGAATTAGATTGTTGTTCTGTTCACAATGAATTAGTTTGTTGTCCTGTACACAATGAATTAGTTTGTTGTCCTGTTCACAATGAATTAGTTTGTTGTCCTGTCCACAATGAATTAGTTTGTTGTCATGTCCACAATGAATTAGTTTGTTGTCCTGTCCACAATGAATTAGTTTGTTGTCCTGTCCACAATGAATTAGTTTGTTGTCCTGTTAACAATGAATTAGATTGGTGTCCTGTTAACAATGAATTAGTTTGTTGTCATGTACACAATGAATGAGTTTGTTGTCATGTTCACAATGAATTAGTTTGTTGCCCTGTCCACAATTAATTAGTTTGTTGTCCTGACCACAATGAATTAGTTTGTTATCCTGTCCACAATGAATTAGTTTGTTGTCCTGTCCACAATGAATTAGTTTGGTGTCCTGTACACAATGAATTAGTTTGTTGTCCTGTCCACAATGAATTAGTTTGTTATCCTGTCCACAATGAATTAGATTGTTGTCCTGTCCACAATGAATTAGTTTGTTGTCCTGTTCACAATGAATTAGTTTGTTGTTCTGTTCACAATGAATTAGTTTGTTGTCCTGTTAACAATGAATTAGTTTGTTGTCCTGTCCACAATGAATTAGTTTATTGTCCTGTCCACAATGAATTAGTTTGTTGTCCTGTCCACAATGAATTAGTTTGTTGTCCTGTCCACAATGAATTAGTTTGTTGTCCTGTCCACAATTAATTAGTTTGGTGTCATGTCCACAATGAATTAGTTTGTTGTCGTGTCCACAATGAATTAGTTTGTTGTCCTGTCCACAATGAATTAGTTTGGTGTCCTGTTCACAATGAATTAGTTTGTTGTTCTGTTCACAATGAATTAGTTTGTTGTCCTGTTAACAATGAATTAGTTTGTTGTCCTGTCCACAATGAATTAGTTTATTGTCCTGTCCACAATGAATTAGTTTGTTGTCCTGTCCACAATGAATTAGTTTGTTGTCCTGTCCACAATGAATTAGTTTGTTGTCCTGTCCACAATTAATTAGTTTGGTGTCATGTACACAATGAATTAGTTTGTTGTCGTGTCCACAATGAATTAGTTTGGTATCCTGTCCACAATGAATTAGTTTGTTGTCCTGTCCACAATGAATTAGATTGTTGCCCTGTCCACAATGAATTAGTTTGTTATCCTGACCACAATGAATTAGATTGTTGTTCTGTTCACAATGAATTAGTTTGTTGTCCTGTCCACAATGAATTAGTTTGGTGTCCTGTTCACAATGAATTAGATTGTTGTCCTGTTCACAATGAATTAGTTTATTGTCATGTCCACAATGAATTAGTTTGTTGTCATGTCCACAATGAATTAGATTGTTGTTCTGTTCACAATGAATTAGTTTGGTGTCCTGTCCACAATGAATTAGTTTGTTGTCCTGTTCACAATGAATTAGATTGTTGCCCTGTCCACAATGAATTAGTTTGTTATCCTGACCACAATGAATTAGATTGTTGTTCTGTTCACAATGAATTAGTTTGTTGCCCTGTCCACAATGAATTAGTTTGGTGTCCTGTTCACAATGAATAAGTTTATTGTCATGTCCACAATGAATTAGTTTGTTGTCCTGTTCACAATGAATTAGTTTGTTGTCATGTCCACAGTGAATTAGTTTGTTGTCCTGTCCACAATGAATTAGTTTGTTGTCATGTCCACAGTGAATTAGTTTGTTGTCATGTACACAATGAATTAGTTTGTTGTCCTGTCCACAATGAATTAGTTTGTTGTCCTGTCCACAATGAATTAGTTTGGTGTCCTGTTCACAATGAATTAGTTTGGTGTCCTGTTAACAATGAATTAGTTTGTTGTCATGTACACAATGAATGAGTTTGTTGTCATGTCCACAATTAATTAGTTTGGTGTCCTGTCCACAATGAATTAGTTTGTTATCCTGACCACAATGAATTAGTTTGTTATCCTGTCCACAATGAATAAGTTTGTTGTCCTGTCCACAATGAATTAGTTTGTTGTCCTGTCCACAATGAATTAGTTTGGTGTCATGTCCACAATGAATTAGTTTGGTGTCATGTACACAATGAATTAGTTTGTTATCCTGTCCACAATGAATAAGTTTGTTGTTCTGTCCACAATGAATTAGTTTGTTATCCTGTCCACAATGAATTAGTTTGTTATCCTGTCCACAATGAATTAGTTTGTTGTCCTGTCCACAATGAATTAGTTTGTTGTCCTGTCCACAATGAATTAGTTTGTTGTCCTGTCCACAATGAATTAGTTTGTTATCCTGTCCACAATGAATAAGTTTGTTGTCATGTCCACAGTGAATTAGTTTGTTGTCCTGTCCACAATGAATTAGTTTGTTATCCTGTCCACAATGAATTAGTTTGTTGTCCTGTCCACAATGAATTAGTTTGTTGTCCTGTCCACAATGAATTAGTTTGTTATCCTGTCCACAATGAATTAGTTTGTTATCCTGTCCACAATGAATTAGTTTGTTGTCCTGTCCACAATGAATTAGTTTGTTGTCCTGTCCACAATGAATTAGTTTGTTGTCCTGTCCACAATGAATTAGTTTGTTATCCTGACCACAATGAATTAGATTGTTGTTCTGTCCACAATGAATTAGTTTGTTGTCCTGTCCACAATGAATTAGTTTGTTGTCCTGTCCACAATGAATTAATTTGTTGTCCTGTCCACAATGAATTAGTTTGTTGTCCTGTCCACAATTAATTAGTTTGTTGTCATGTACACAATGAATTAGTTTGTTGTCCTGTCCACAATGAATTAGTTTGTTGTCATGTACACAATGAATTAGTTTGTTGTCCTGTCCACAATGAATTAGTTTGTTGTCCTGTCCACAATTAATGAGTTTGTTGTCATGTACACAATGAATTAGTTTGTTGTCCTGTCCACAATGAATTAGTTTGTTGTCCTGTCCACAATTAATGAGTTTGTTGTCATGTACACAATGAATTAGTTTGTTGTCCTGTCCACAATGAATTAGTTTGTTGTCCTGTCCACAATGAATTAGTTTGTTGTTCTGTCCATATGAATTAGTTTGTTGTCCTGTCCATATGAATTAGTTTGTTGTTCTGTCCATATGAATTAGTTTGTTGTTCTGTCCACAATGAATTAGTTTGTTGTCCTGTCCACAATGAATTAGTTTGGTGTCCTGTTAACAATGAATTAGTTTGTTGTCATGTACACAATTAATTAGTTTGGTGTCCTGTCTACAATGAATTAGTTTGTTATCCTGACCACAATGAATTAGTTTGTTGTCCTGTTCACAATGAATTAGTTTGGTGTCCTGTTAACAATGAATTAGTTTGTTGTCATGTACACAATGAATTAGTTTGTTGTCCTGTCCACAATGAATTAGTTTGTTATCCTGTTCACAATGAATTAGTTTGTTGTCCTGTTCACAATGAATTAGTTTGGTGTCCTGTTAACAATGAATTAGTTTGTTGTCCTGTTCACAATGAATTAGTTTGGTGTCCTGTTAACAATGAATTAGTTTGTTGTCATGTACACAATGAATTAGTTTGTTGTCCTGTCCACAATGAATTAGTTTGTTATCCTGACCACAATGAATTAGTTTGTTGTCCTGTTCACAATGAATTAGTTTGTTGTCCTGTCCACAATGAATTAGTTTGTTATCCTGTCCACAATGAATTAGTTTGTTATCCTGTCCACAATGAATTAGTTTGTTATCCTGTCCACAATGAATAAGTTTATTGTCATGTCCACAGTGAATTAGTTTGTTATCCTGTCCACAATGAATTAGTTTGTTGTCCTGTCCACAATGAATTAGTTTGTTGTCCTGTCCACAATGAATTAGTTTGTTGTCCTGTTAACAATGAATTAGTTTGTTGTCCTGTCCACAATGAATTAGTTTGTTATCCTGTCCACAATGAATAAGTTTATTGTCATGTCCACAGTGAATTAGTTTGTTGTCCTGTCCACAATGAATTAGTTTGTTATCCTGTCCACAATGAATAAGTTTATTGTCATGTCCACAGTGAATTAGTTTGTTGTCCTGTCCATAATGAATTAGTTTGTTGTCCTGTCCACAATGAATTAGTTTATTGTCATGTACACAATGAATTAGTTTGTTATCCTGACCACAATGAATTAGTTTGTTGTCATGTACACAATGAATTAGTTTGTTGTCCTGTTCACAATGAATTAGTTTGTTGTCATGTACACAATGAATTAGTTTGTTGTCATGTACACAATGAATTAGTTTGTTTTCATGTCCACAATGAATTTGTTTGTTGTCCTGTTCACAATGTATTAGTTTGTTGTCCTGATAACAATGAATTAGTTTGTTGTCCTGTTAAAAATGAATAAGTTTGGTGTCCTGTCCACAATGAATTAGTTTGTTTCCTGATAACAATGAATTAGTTTGTTGTCCTGTTAAAAATGAATAAGTTTGTTGTCGTGTCCACAATTAATTAGTTTGTTGTTCTTTAAACAATGAATTAGTTTGTCGTCATGCCACAACAAATTAGTTTGTTGTCCTGTCCCAATTAATTAGTTTGTTATCTTGACCACAATGAATTAGTTTGTTGTCGTGTCCACAATGAATTAGTTTGTTGTCGTGTTCACAATGAATTAGTTTGTCGTCCTGTTCACAATTAATTAGTTTGTTGTTCTGTTCACAATTAATTAGTTTGTTATCCTGTCCACAATGAATTAGTTTGTTGTCATGTCCACAATGAATTAGTTTGTCGTCCTGTTCACAATGAATTAGTTTGTCGTCCTGTTCACAATGAATTAGTTTGTCGTCCTGTTCACAATGAATTAGTTTGTCGTCCTGTTCACAATGAATTAGTTTGTCGTCCTGTTCACAATGAATTAGTTTGTTGCCCTGTTCACAATGAATTAGTTTGTTGTCCTGTTCACAATGGGTTGGTTTGTTGTCCTGTTCACAATGAATTTATTTGTTGTCCTGTTCTCAATGAATTAGTTAGTTGTCATGTACACAATTAATAAGTTTATTTCCTGTTCACGATGAATTAGTTTGTTGTCATGTATACAATGAATTAGTTTGTTGTCCTGTTC
Organism: Limnoperna fortunei; assembly: GCA_944474755.1. Taxonomy (NCBI): domain Eukaryota; kingdom Metazoa; phylum Mollusca; class Bivalvia; order Mytilida; family Modiolidae; genus Limnoperna; species Limnoperna fortunei. The sequence goes on along the minus strand of OX104112.1, from coordinate 110,120,586 downwards.
ACAATGAATTAGTTTGTTGTCATGTACACAATGAATTAGTTTGTTGTCATGTACACAATGAATTAGTTTGTTTTCATGTCCACAATGAATTTGTTTGTTGTCCTGTTCACAATGTATTAGTTTGTTGTCCTGATAACAATGAATTAGTTTGTTGTCCTGTTAAAAATGAATAAGTTTGGTGTCCTGTCCACAATGAATTAGTTTGTTTCCTGATAACAATGAATTAGTTTGTTGTCCTGTTAAAAATGAATAAGTTTGTTGTCGTGTCCACAATTAATTAGTTTGTTGTTCTTTAAACAATGAATTAGTTTGTCGTCATGCCACAACAAATTAGTTTGTTGTCCTGTCCCAATTAATTAGTTTGTTATCTTGACCACAATGAATTAGTTTGTTGTCGTGTCCACAATGAATTAGTTTGTTGTCGTGTTCACAATGAATTAGTTTGTCGTCCTGTTCACAATTAATTAGTTTGTTGTTCTGTTCACAATTAATTAGTTTGTTATCCTGTCCACAATGAATTAGTTTGTTGTCATGTCCACAATGAATTAGTTTGTCGTCCTGTTCACAATGAATTAGTTTGTCGTCCTGTTCACAATGAATTAGTTTGTCGTCCTGTTCACAATGAATTAGTTTGTCGTCCTGTTCACAATGAATTAGTTTGTCGTCCTGTTCACAATGAATTAGTTTGTTGTCCTGTCCACAATGAATTAGTTTGTTGTCCTGTCCACAATGAATTAGTTTGTTATCCTGTCCACAATGAATTAGTTTGTCGTCCTGTTCACAATGAATTAGTTTGTTGTCCTGTTCACAATGAATTAGTTTGTTGTCCTGTCCAAATGAATTAGTTTGTTGTCCTGTCCACAATGAATTAGTTTGTCGTCCTGTTCACAATGAATTAGTTTGTCGTCCTGTTCACAATGAATTAGTTTGTCGTCCTGTTCACAATGAATTAGTTTGTCGTCCTGTTCACAATGAATTAGTTTGTCGTCCTGTTCACAATGAATTAGTTTGTTGTCCTGTCCACAATGAATTAGTTTGTTGTCCTGTCCACAATGAATTAGTTTGTTATCCTGTCCACAATGAATTAGTTTGTCGTCCTGTTCACAATGAATTAGTTTGTTGTCCTGTCCACAATGAATTAGTTTGTTGTCCTGTACACAATGAATTAGTTTGTTGCCCTGTCCACAATGAATTAGTTTGTTGTCATGTCCACAATTAATTAGTTTGTCGTCCTGTTCACAATGAATTAGTTTGTCGTCCTGTTCACAATGAATTAGTTTGTTGTCCTGTAAACAATGAATTAGTTTGTTGTCCTGTTCACAATGAATTAGTTTGTTGTCCTGTCCACAATGAATTAGTTTGGTGTCCTGTCCACAATGAATTAGTTTGTTGTCATGTACACAATGAATTAGTTTGTTGTCCTGTCCACAATGAATTAGTTTGGTGTCCTGTTCACAATTAATTAGTTTGTTGTCCTGTCCACAATTAATTAGTTTGTTGTCCTGTCCACAATTAATTAGTTTGTTATCCTGACCACAATGAATTAGTTTGTTGTCATGTCCACAATGAATTAGTTTGTTGTCCTGTCCACAATGAATTAGTTTGTTGTCCTGTCCACAATGAATTAGTTTGTTGTCCTGTCCACAATGAATTAGTTTGTTGTCATGTCCACAATGAATTAGTTTGTTGTCATGTCCACAATGAATTAGTTTGTTGTCCTGTCCACAATGAATTAGTTTGTTATCCTGTCCACAATGAATTAGTTTGTTGTCATGTCCACAATGAATTAGTTTGTTATCCTGTCCAAATGAATTAGTTTGTTGTCATGTCCACAATGAATTAGTTTGTTGTCCTGTCTACAATGAATTAGTTTGTTGTCCTGTCCACAATTAATTAGTTTGGTGTCCTGTTCACAATGGGTTGGTTTGTTGTCCTGTTCACAATGAATAACTTTGTTGTTCGCTCCACAATGAATTAGTTTGGTGTCCTGTCCACAATTAATTAGTTTGGTGTCCTGTTCACAATGAATTAGTTTGTCGTCCTGTTCACAATGAATTAGTTTGTCGTCCTGTTCACAATGAATAACTTTGTTGTTCGCTCCACAATGAATTAGTTTGGTGTCCTGTCCACAATTAATTAGTTTGTTGTTCTGTTCACAATGAATTAGTTTGTTATCCTGTCCACAATGAATTAGTTTGTTGTCCTGTCCACAATGAATAGTTTGTTGTCATGTCCACAATTAATTAGTTTGTTATCCTGTCCACAATTAATTAGTTTGTTATCCTGTCCACAATTAATTAGTTTGTTATCCTGTCCACAGTGAATAATTGTGTTGTCTGTACCACAGTAGTTAGCTCGTTTTCTATTCCACAAATGAAATAGTTTGTTGTACTTTGCTAAATGAATGACTGTTGTCATGTTCACATTGAGTTATTAGTCGTTGTCCACATTATTGAATTAGTTTATTGTCCTGTACAATTCTAATGAATTTCAGAATCAATTAGTACGTTGTCATACAAATCCGCAGTCAATTAGATTGTGTCTTGTACACATGGATCTTGCCCACAATACGTAGTTGTCATGAACATATCGAGAATTGTTCTTATTAATAGCTGTATTGTCCACAATAATATCCAAACTATAAACAAATCGTGCACGTGATGTCCTCAGTGCCATTTTTCTCGGGAGACAGTTATAGTTTGAAAGTTGAACGCTAATTTCCAAATGACTGTTTTGCCTTGCTTTCTACATAAAGTCCAATATATAAGCTCTATAAACTAGACAGTATGTAGGTATAAAGTTATGCTTGTCATTCTTTTTAAGGTCAAAATATATTTGAATTTCGTCTAAAAGAAAATAATTTTAAAACCTCTGGCGATGTAAACAGACAAGAAACAGAAGCGAAGGATGAAGATAGTGATTTAGAAATCGACGGTGGGAATTTCCCTAAACAGAATTTGACCAAAACTAGGTATCCCTTTTCGGGTAAGAATTGATATATTGCTTGTCCTACGTTATTGTCAATTGATAAACTGAATGACTTCCTAACGTCTAGCTAGAATGTTTGGGAAATATGTTATGATATAGTTGAACTGCTTCTGTAAAGTATGGGGAAATTAGTACTCTTTGTTCGAAACTATAAAAGTGGTGTTTATTGTAAACATAGCGTGGCACTCTCCGAACTTTTTAGCCATTATTGTCCGTAATACAACTAACCCCGACCCAATCCGTAAGGCATCCTCTTTCAACCAACTGGCACTTTGCGACGCGATAGTCTGTTTTGTGGCCGATGACTGGGACCAGCGACGCGATAGGTGCCTCTTTGGCCGACCCTTTGGGAACCGCCCCCAGTACCCAGTAAATTGTTTTCAATTTAGATTATTCTTAAAAGGTGGCGGATATCCCATCAGGTTAGTTCGGCTCATGGTCGTTGTTTTTACCCTTCAGTTGTATAGGATTTTTGATTTATATTGTAGTCTTCTTGGTTCCCGTATACGATTTTAAACATACCCTTCATTTTATGTTTTTGAATACTTATTAATCTATACAAGCAAGACCTTTGTATTTTGTAATGATCTTTATCTTACCTACCTTTCAATTAATTAATTTTCCTAAATTGCACCGTCTATTGCAACCTATTACACAGATAAACAAGTCATTGGTTATTTATGCTGACAGGCTATCCATCACCACCATTAATTTACATTGTAGAAAACAAAAGGAAAATACGACCTGAAGAAAGTGTAGGAAGGCAGAAAAGTCACGTGTCCTTTTCAAACTGGCAGACATCCGTTGGTGCTTACGGCCACACTTGCTCAGGTAAGAAAATTTAACGTAAAAGTAAAACAAACAAATAAAACCTACAGAACTGAGTATGCCCCATTTCCCAATTACCCCATGTTTTCATACGTATAGGTCTTTTTCCGAAATGTTACACATCCCCCGCACCGCCTTCTAATACATCTAGTAAAATGCATAACACATTGGGTAAACTGAATACCAACGGAGTGCCGATGGTCAAAGTTTATCGGTGTTTAACGTCGTGTCAATCAGTACAACCTTTTGTCAGTATGGTAAGTATCATTGGATTGGTTGTTTAACTCCCAAAGTTTATCGGTGTTTAACGTTGTGTCAATAAATTCAACCTTTTGTCGATATGGTAAGTATCACTGGATTGGTTGTTTAACTCCCAAAGTTTATCGGTGTTTAACGTTGTGTCAATAAATACAACCTTTTGTCGGTATGGTAAGTATCATTGGATTGGTTGTTTAACTCCTAAAGTTTATCGGTGTTTAACGTTGTGTCAATAAATACAACCTTTTGTCAGTATGGTAAGTATGATTGGATTGGTTGTTTAACTCCCAAAGTTTATCGGTGTTTAACGTCGTGTCAATAAATACAACCTTTTGTCGGTATGGTAAGTATCATTGGATTGGTTGTTTAACTCCCAAAGTTTATCGGTGTTTAACGTTGTGTTAATAAATTCAACCTTTTGTCGGTATGGTAAGTATCATTGGATTGGTTGTTTAACTCACAAAGTTTATCGGTGTTTAACGTCGTGTCAATAAATACAACCTTTTGTCGGTATGGTAAGTATCATTGGATTGGTTGTTTAACTCCCAAAGTTTATCGGTGTTTAACGTCGTGTCAATAAATACAACCTTTTGTCGGTATGGTAAGTATCATTGGATTGGTTGTTTCACTCCCAAAGTTTATCGGTGTTTAACGTTGTGTTAATAAATTCAACCTTTTGTCGGTATGGTAAGTATCATTGGATTGGTTGTTTAACTCCCAAAGTTTATCGGTGTTTAACGTTGTGTCAATAAATTCAACCTTTTGTCGATATGGTAAGTATCGTTGGATTGGTTGTTTAACTCCCAAAGTTTATCGGTGTTTAACGTCGTGTCAATCAGTACAACCTTTTGTCAGTATGGTAAGTATCATTGGATTGGTTGTTTAACTCCCAAAGTTTATCGGTGTTTAACGTTGTGTCAATAAATACAACCTTTTGTCGGTATGGTAAGTATCATTGGATTGGTTGTTTAACTCCAAAGTTTATCGGTGTTTAACGTTGTGTCAATAAATACAACCTTTTGTCAGTATGGTAAGTATCATTGGATTGGTTGTTTAACTCCCAAAGTTTATCGGTGTTTAACGTCGTGTCAATCAGTACAACCTTTTGTCAGTATGGTAAGTATCATTGGATTGGTTGTTTAACTCCAAAGTTTATCGGTGTTTAACGTTGTGTCAATAAATACAACCTTTTGTCGGTATGGTAAGTATGATTGGATTGGTTGTTTAACTCCCAAAGTTTATCGGTGTTTAACGTCGTGTCAATCAGTACAACCTTTTGTCAGTATGGTAAGTATCATTGGATTGGTTGTTTAACTCCCAAAGTTTATCGGTGTTTAACGTTATGTCAATAAATACAACCTTTTGTCGGTATGGTAAGTATCATTGGATTGGTTGTTTAACTCCCAAAGTTTATCGGTGTTTAACGTTGTGTCAATAAATACAACCTTTTGTCGGTATGGTAAGTATCATTGGATTGGTTGTTTAACTCCCAAAGTTTATCGGTGTTTAACGTTGTGTTAATAAATACAACCTTTTGTCGGTATGGTAAGTATCATTGGATTGGTTGTTTAACTCCCAAAGTTTATCGGTGTTTAACGTCGTGTCAATAAATACAACCTTTTGTCGGTATGGTAAGTATCATTGGATTGGTTGTTTAACTCCCAAAGTTTATCGGTTTTTAACGTTGTGTCAATAAATACAACCTGTTGTCGGTATGAAGGGTATCATTGGATTGGAAGAAGTTAAGATGCAATAAACTAGATAGTAAAATAGGATGGAATCATGATAACAAAAATATGACTGCAACGGAAAAAGCGAGGAGAGCTGCGTAACGACAGTAAATTTTGCATTTTAAAACCTATCTTTTCTTTTCGAAGTCTTCAAAAAGACCATTAAGGTGCATGGAGCTTGGCCCTCTCCAAACGCGGCATTCACTATGCTTCAGCAACTGCATAGGGACCTCTCTAATCCGCCATTAACGAACAACCTGGGGACCACCCTAATCCGCCACTAGGGAGCATCTAATGGACCTACCTTATCTCCTACTAGTGAGCATCCAAGGGACAACCCTTATCGTCCACTAGGGAGAAGCCTGGGGACAACCCTTATCGTCCACTAGGGAGCATTTAATGGACCTACCTTATCTTCCACTAGGGGTAAGCTTGGGGACCACCATTATCTTCCACTAGGGAGAAACCTGGGGACCACCGTATCTTCCACTAGGGAGAAGCCTGGGGACCACCATTATCTTCAACTAGGGAGAAGCCTGGGGACCACCGTATCTTCCACTAGGGAGAAGCCTGGGGACCACCGTTATCATCCACTAGGGAGAAGCCTGGGGACTACTCTTATCTTCCACTAGGGAGAAGCCTGCGGACCACCATTATCTTTAACTAGGGAGAAGCCTGGGGACCACCATTATATTCCAACTAGGGAGAAGCCTGGGGACCACCATTATCTTTAACTAGGGAGAAGCCTGGGGACCACCGTTATCTTCCACTAGGGAGAAGCCTGGGGACCACCATTATATTCCAACTAGGGAGAAGCCTGGGGACCACCATTATCTTCAACTAAGGAGAAGCCTGGGGACCACCATTATCTTCAACTAGGGAGAAGCCTGGGACCACTTATCTTCCACTAGAGAGAAGCCCGGGGACCACCGTTATCTTCCACTAGGGAGAAGCCTGGAGACCACCTTTATATTCCAACTAGGGAGAAGCCTGGGGACCACCCTTATCTTCAACTATGGAGAAGCCTGGGGACCACCCTTATCTTCAACTAGGGAGAAACCTGGGGACCACCCTTATATTCCAACTAGGGAGAAGCCTGGGGACCACCCTTATATTCCAACTAGGGAGAAGCCTGAGAACCACCCTTATCTTCAACTATGAAGAAGCCTGAGGACCACCCTTATCTTCAACTAGGGAGAAGCCTGAGGACCACCTTTATATTCCAACTAGGGAGAAGCCTGGGGACCACCATTATATTCCAACTAGGGAGAAGCCTGGGGACCACCATTATCTTTAACTAGGGAGAAGCCTGGGGACCACCTTTATATTCCAACTAGGGAGAAGTCTGGGGACCACCTGTATATTCCAACTAGGGGTAAGCCTGGGGACCACCCTTATCTTCACTAGGGAGAAGCCTGGGGACCACCCTTATCTTCAACTAGGGAGAAGCCTGGGGACCACCGTATCTTCCATTAGGGAGAAGCCTGGGGACCACCGTATCTTACACTAGGGAGAAGCCTGGGGACTACTCTTATTTGCCACTAGGTAGAAGCCTGGGGACCACCATTATATTCCAACTAGGGAGGAGATTGGGGACCACAATCATCCACTAGAGAGAAGCCTGGGGACCACCATTATCTTCAACGAGGGAGAAGCCTGGGGACCACCCTTATCTTCAACTAGGGAGAAGCCTGGGGACCACAGTATCTTCCACTAGGGAGAAGCCTGGGGACAACCGTATCTTCCACTAGGGAGAAGCCTGGGGACCACCCTTTTCTGCCACTACGGAGAAGCCCGGGGACCACCCTTATATTCCAACTAGGGAGAAGCCTGTGGACCACCTTTATATTCCCATTAGGGGGAAGCCTGGGGACCACCCTTATTTTCCAACTAGGGAGAAGCCTGAGGACCACCCTTATCTGCCACTAGGGTGAAGCCTATGTAACAGAGTGGGTGTAAAAGAAGCATTAAAACAATTGATGTTTGTTTGTTTGAACGCCACTAAAACCGGGTGCATGTGGCATCATTTATAATAAAACACTCGGTAAATCATGTGGCATCATTTATAATAAAACACTCGGTAAATCATGTGGATTCTTTATTGAGAGTAGTTTTGACAAAATGTCTACCATAAAGACCTCACAAGATGCTGTAAAGGCCAGTAATAATATATGATCACAATCAGGAAATATCAAATAAGCATATTATTGGTTCGATCTTAAGAGTTAGAATACATAAGTCCTTAATTTCAACAGTAGTGAGACAAACTTCACTTGAAAATACTATAGAACTAGAATACTGCAAATTTGACATCTGATTCACAAGCTCACTTGTCATAAAGTGACCAAAACTTATCATGAAAAAGAATAGCCAACTAAACAACAGCAATTTCCCTCCCACGTGTTCCCTCCAAAAAGTCAGGTGACCAAAATCAATACAGAGAAAAGAAAATACCTATACCAAAGAGCTAATAATAGATCTACTAAAAATAAAGGTACATGTGAACTGGACTAACTGAATACCATTCAATTGGTACTAACAACAAAACACATCTAATAATGCAATATTTTACTGTTTCAATAAATTCAATCAATGTAATTCATAATAATATTTACAAAATAAAAATAAAAGAAATTCAATTTCACTCTACCAAACCACTTTCAGCAATTTTTCAGCTATATAATGGCGTTCATTTATTTTTTTTTGGGGGGGGGGGGGGAGAAGCCGGAGTACCCGGAGAAAACCCCCGAACTTCGGTAGGAATTATTAGGATTGGAGTCAAGTACACTCTACACGCAGTGAGACTCACTACCTCAGTGTTGACAGACCACGTGATCATTAAGAAGAAACTACCTTAACCACCAAGCTCTCCTAAATATTGAAGAATTTACAATATAAAACCTGTTTTTATTATTGCCACATGTGTGTTTATATACCTTTTAAGGGTGTGGACGGAAGGATTGTGACGGTAAATTTATGAAGTTACTGCGGGAAATGATACGTACTGGTCATAGTAAAGGGTTTGAAATTAGAAACGTCGTGCCTGATGGTAACTGTATGTTTGCTGCTACAGTTGATCAGCTAGAACTACTCAGCGATTGTTTCACCAGTCCGTTTGCTCTCAGACAGTTGTGTGTTCAGTACCTGAAGTCACATCCGACAAGTCAAGACGGCACTCCATTCTATATGTTTGTTGATGGGGAATCCTGGGAGGATTACCTATTCCGGATGGGTCAGGAGGGACAGTGGGGAGATCATTTAATGTTGCAAGCAATATCCAGTGTATGTTTTTTTTTTGTTAAACATATTTTCTATTTTAAAAGATTAAACAGTATTGCTGTTCATTTTCATATCTAAAGGCATCATTTTTTGTAATTTATTTTTTACTACATTATCATCAAAGTTTACAAAGTGATAAATCGATTAAAAATATTGAAAAGGAACACCTAAAAATTAATTTAAGGACAATAGAAGTCCAGTTTAATTGGTTAAAATTTATACATTTTTCGGAATAGGTTACCAATAGAACAATAAAGATTATAAAAGATGAAGATGAAAAGAAATGGACCAGCATTAAACCTATGTATACCGACTCCACAAAACCAGAACCAATCTATCTTGGGCATGTCGGAGAACTTCATTATGTCAGCATGCGTCCTGTAACCGAAAGCGGTATGAATCAGAAAACGCACATAAATTACCATCATGGGGATATGACTATCATTGATTTAAATATAAATCTTTCAAATTCTCATTGGTTGTCCTTGATGTAGAAGATTGTTATACATTATAAGTAGTACTATTATGTATTGGGCTTAATTTACATCATACATAAAAGTCCAGCATTGTCTGTAAAAGTGAAAATATAGCTATGTCACAATTTTGCTTTTAAATAATAATGCAAGTACGAATCTTCAAAAAACATTTAGTAATTTAATGAGGTTATCTCCCTTGCAATATAATTTCAGGTGACGAACCAGGGGTTTATGAATCAATGATGTCGTTAGATCTCTATTCCTTGATGCCAAGTTTACCAAATATAGGTGGTATATATATATTTATATTTTTTGAGTCAATTCTTTCGGAAATTTGTTTGAAAGTCAACGGTTCTTTTGGAATGAAACGTACTCATTTCAGTTCAGTTATGTACCGTGAAAATCCCGAGCTTTATTAACATATACTTATTCGTTATTAAAGACGTCATATAATATTCCATTTCTATAACATATTAAATGTGCCAGTTTCAGCTGTATCATGACGTCCAGTTTTATTAGTGGAGGAATTTAGAGAACCACGAGTTAGTCCATCCCCGACCCTCACTACCTGCAGCAGAAAACAAGCAATCCTTGCCGAATAACACACCCTTCGGAATCTAACTCGTAACCTCAGTTTTGACACGCCATTGATGAATAGTAGATTACTCTTGACCATTCAGACGAGGTCTTTTATAATACATTACTTAATTAATTTTAACAATTAAATAACATGGTTTGTTTTAATTTTGCAGATTCCGATCAACAACAAATGTTTAAAGAAGACTACATTGATCCATGGAGTGATATACCAGCGGTCCACTTAACGTTTCTCATAAAACAGTTTATTCCACTGAAATCTACAATAAAAAACGCCGACAGCATGTGTCATCAAGCCTTTGCAATAGAGTCCTCAACGGATGATTTTATGGGTCAAAGTTCTCGAGACGAATGTGCTTTTCAGTTTAAGGCTATTGGAGATGTTGTAGAAGGTCTGTTTGCTTCCTCATTGGATGATCGCGGACTGCCGGAGGCGCGATGTTCCGGTGAATGGGCAGACGTTGGAATAATATGTTCACTAACATCATGCATTGCTTATCCACAGAGCATGAAAGATACAGTTACAATCGACCAAACAGATGTCATTGTTGACACGAAGAACACTCACCCAGGATACGCGAGACTTTTAGCGCGATATCCAGATAAATGGAGTCTGAACGCCAAAGCTAAGGATGCTGTAACGTATTATATACCAAACACACACAAGAAATTTGAAGATGCCGATGCTACAAAGCAGTTCAAAGACCAATATGCAAACCAAAACCCAGCCATTGTATATCTGTTCAGAAAGACATTCTCTGGTATTTATAGTCCGTTTTGGCCTGACGAGGCCTCATCTTGGAGAAATCGCACAAGAGAAGCTGGGTGGCCGGCACCAGAACTAGTAGATTCAATTGTAAGTGAGGGGGTGTACTATATAAGTCATCCTCATGTCAAAAGTACTAATCCTGGAATAGAGTTCGAAGTCTGCACTGGTGTAGCAGGACGGAGACTTGCTAATGAAGGTCTGTCTAAAGAACAACGATACTGTTTTATTGTCTTCAAAGCTTTGATAAGCCATTCGTTGATGGGTAACGAGTATATAAATTCAAACCATTTGAAAAGCGTCTTTTTTCACGTTTGTGAACAGATACCACAGCAGTACTGGACCTCTCGAGTAAGTGGGTGTATTCTGTTCCTGATTGACAGTCTTATCAGACAACTGGAAATGAAAATTTTACCGAATTACTTCATTTCAACAAACAATATGATCGACCACCTGTCTTCCGACCAAATTCAAGGTGTCCTGGACAAATTAAAAGATCTCCGGATCAATCCAGTCAGCAGTTTGTACAGTGTTGCTTACCAAAATATGGTCACAAACGCAGACGAGATTTTTCAAGAGATTCGATATGACATTGATGATTTCCACGAGCACAAAAGCGTCAGACAATCCGTCATTGGAGCGTTAGTTCCGGCTAAGATAAAACAAGCTGCAAAATACATTGAAGTTAATAATATGGATATGGCGATAGAGATTATACAAGAGGCCCACGAGGATAGACTATTGGTTAGTACGTGTGAGGATAATATTCCATTTGTAGCATTTGTGACAGAGGTTACGAATTCTTTCGGATTATCGAAGCAATGGTGGCTTTGTCTTCATTCAGACGAAACGTTAGGAACATCTCTGACAACAGACCTAAGCCTTCAACACAATCCTATACCTCTAAAGGAGATAGTTGGTCATGATACGGCAGACAGATATGAAGAGCTGTTAATTCCCCGTCCGTTAGCGGAGAATTTGTTTACATTTTGCTTCGATTTCTATCGGTACCTTTCATTGAAACACAGGAAGAAAAAGGCAGTAGCGTTTTTGGTTAAGGGGAGGGAGTTTTTTATGCAGTTACAACAGTTCGGTACTTTATCTCACGAGTTCCCATGTACAATAAACATGGATGACTTTCAAATTACAAATGTGTTTAAGATTTACAGTTCATTAGTTCAGAACTTTATCATGTCCTCTGAGTCGATGTGCAATTTCCGGTTGGATGAGATTGCTCCAGAAGTTCAGGCTATCTGTGAGAGGATGAATTCCGAGGAAGCTTACAGTATTCTGGTGCTTATGTGGAAATTCCTAGGTAACACGGAAAAATTCAATGAAGCATCGGCTAAATTAGATTATGTAGCAGCCAATGCACATTCTCACCACCAATGAATCAAATTTAACTGCATAACGGGATTTTAGTTTTTTCAACAGTACCAATACCATGTTATGAGCGCATTCTGCCCAGACATTAGGACTTCTGTTTTTTTGTCGTATCTGAATATTATAATGCGTTTACAGTATCCGGGGATTTTACACTTTATTTACATCTTTTTTACGATTAATGCTTGAAATACACACTATGTAATGATCTGATTAGCATATTTTTTGTTGTCGCGATTAGTACTATATTGTGTTGATGATGTTAAAAATTAAATTCTGAGATCGTTTGTTGTAATGTTTTCACATTATGAGCTTTTTACGTATTTCAAGGAAATGTAGGTACGCACTATTTAAGTGGGCCAATGTTTACAGAGTTACAGATACGCTAAGCAGATAACCCAAAGGGCTCCCAAATACCATATAGTTTTCTGCTTTAAACTCTCTTGCGGTAGAAGCCATCTTGGATTTCAACGTGGAACGCAACCACACCTTGTATAGGACCATTCAGTATGCTTCAATCGTCTTTGCTGTTTCTCAGAAACAGGATCTTTGTAGATCATCACCCACCAAACAGTGTTGATGAGTTTTGTTTCATTCTATTACACAGTTTCAGATAAGAGACCTTTGTAACATATTTCCCATAGGTGTTTTGCTGTATCGCGATGGCAGTCATCAGTGATTTGGTGTTTTGCTGTATCGCGATGGCAGTCATCAGTGATTTGGTGTTTTGCTGTATCGCGATGGCAGTCATCAGTGATTTGGTGTTTTGCTGTATCACGATGGCAGTAATCAGTGATTTGGTGTTTTGCTGTATCGTGATGGCAGTCATCAGTGATTTGGTGTTTTGCTGTATCGTGATGGCAGTAATCAGTGATTTGGTGTTTTGCTGTATCGCGGTGGCAGTCATCAGTGATTTGGTGTTTTGCTGTATCGCGATGGCAGTCATCAGTGATTTGGTGTTTTGCTGTATCACGATGGCAGTAATCAGTGATTTGGTGTTTTGCTGTATCGCGATGGCAGTCATCAGTGATTTGGTGTTTTGCTGTATCGCGATGGCAGTAATCAGTGATTTGGTGTTTTGCTGTATCGCGATGGCAGTCATCAGTGATTTGGTGTTTTGCTGTATCGTGATGGCAGTCATCAGTGATTTGGTGTTTTGCTGTATCGCGATGGCAGTCATCAGTGATTTGGTGTTTTGCTGTATCGCGATGGCAGTCATCAGTGATTTGGTGTTTTGCTTATCGCGGTGGCAGTCAGCAGTGATTTGGTGTCTTGCTGTATCGCGATGGCAGTCATCAGTGATTTGGTGTTTTGCTGTATCGCGATGGCAGTCAGCAGTGATTTGATGTTTTGCTGTATCGCGATGGCAGTCAGCAGTGATTTGGTGTCTTGCTGTATCGCGATGGCAGTCATCAGTGATTTGGTGTTTTGCTGTATCGCGATGGCAGTCAGCAGTGATTTGATGTAAGAACAAAACATACAATGTGCAAAGAATCATTAAATAAACATTCAAATCTTAAATAGCTTCAATTAGCTTTTTAGTTTCTGCACGGAATGCATTTAAACATTTACCCCCCAGGGTCCTATGTTAAACATTTACCCCCTCGGGTCCTAAGTTAAGCATTGAGGTGGCAGTCATTCTGAATTTATGATCAGATTGATTAATTTATTGATTCAATTTTAATTTAATGAACTTTGTCGAGATCTATTGAAAAACATTACTCATTATTGTTCACGACAAGCTATAAGCTGAGAAACCCCAATGACTAGGCTTACCATATTCGCCACCTGGGAACGCGCTGGACAGCTATGTGGGCGAAAGCCTGGGAACCAGTGTCTAAAATGTTCGTATATTAACTGGTATTGGCACAGAAGTCGGAAGAGGATGTTACCATGTCACTAGGACAGAGGTTGGAAGAGGGTATTACCATGGCATTGGGACAGAGGTTGGAAGAGGGTATTACCATGGCATTGGGACAGAGGTTGGAAGAGGGTATTACCATGGCATTGGGACAGAGGTTGGAAGAGGATGTTACCATGGCATTGGGACAGAGGTTGGAAGAGGGTGCTACCATGGCATTGGGACAGAGGTTGGAAGAGGGTGTTACTACGGCTTGGGGATGGAAGTTGGAAGAGGGTGTTACCATGGCATTAACACAGAAATTAGGAGAGTGTGTTACCATGGCATTGGCACGGACGTTAGAGGATGTTACCATGGTATTAGCACAGAAGTTGGGAGAGGGTGTTATCATGGCATTGGTACGGAAGTTGGGAGAGTGTGTTATCATGGCATTGGCACAGAAGTTGGAGGAGAGTGTTACCATGGCATTAGCGCCGACGTTAGAGGGTGTTACCATAGCATTGGAACGGAAGTTAGAGGGTGTTACCATGGCATTGGTACGGAAGTAGGAGGGTGTTACCATGGTATTGGCACAGAAGCTGGGAGAGTGTGTTATCATGGCATTGGCACAGAAGTTTGAGGAGAGTGTTACCGTGGTATTGGCACGGAAGTTAGAGGGTGTTACCATGGCATTGGCACGGAAGTTAGAGGGTGTTACCATGGCATTGGCACGGAAGTTAGAGGGTGTTACAATGGCATTGGCACGGAAGTAGGAGGGTGTTACCATGGTATTGACACGGAAGTTAAAGGGTGTTACCATGGCATTGGCACGGAAGTTAGAGGGTGTTACAATGGCATTGGCACGGAAGTAGGAGGGTGTTACCATGGTATTGACACGGAAGTTAAATGGTGTTACCATGGTATTGGCACGGAAGTTAGAGGGTGTTACCGTGGCATTGGCACGGAAGTTGGAAGATAGTGGTACCCTGGCAATGACAGGGAAGTTAAAGGGTGTTACCATGGCATTGGCACAGAAGTTGGAAGATAGTGTTACCCTGGCAATGGCAGGGAAGTTAGAGGGTGTTACCGTGGCATTTGCACAGAAGTTGGGAGATAGTGTTACCCTGGCAATGGCAGGGAAGTTAAAGGTAATTGGCACAGAAGTTGGAAGATAGTGTTACCCTGGCAATGGCACGGGAGTTGGAGGGTGTTACCATGGCATTGGCACAGAAGTTAGAAGAGGGTGTTACCATGGCATTGGCACGGGAGTTAGAGGGTGTTACCATAAAAGGTAATGACTATTGATGTGAAATGAATTTCATGACTGATTGATTAAATTTTGCTTTACGTCCAACGTGCATTATTTAAACTTATTCAGTTTCTCACCCTTCTAATAGTCGTTTTATTCTTTATTTGGTATTCTCTATATAAATAATGTATAATGAATTATGAAAACAAGTTTACAAACTATAAAACAGCTGGGAAAAAGGAGGGTATGAACTTAACAAGACATACAATCTCAGTGTCTCAATTTAGTATTAAAAGTCTCGTTTCATGTAGACTGGTAAAAATTTAATCGATTAAAAGCAGGATAATGACGTAGACAAGCGGGAATTTGTTGGAAAATTCTTAGCGTATGTGTGTAAACTGCATAAAAGTAGTATCAAAAGTTTGTAAAAGTAGGTAAAGTAGCAAGTTTACACCCGCAAAAAAGCAAAAAGTATGAGTTTTCATGGGCGGATCCTGAACATTGGGCTAAGGGGACGAAATTTGAAAGGGGTCCCCAGCAGGTGCAGGGTAGTGCCCTGGTGGGGGGACTAGGGGTCACAAGCTAGTGAGATTTAAGCAATTTCGAGTGTGTTGAGGTGTTGAGGACTACAAGTTTTATCCTTTTTAGACGTTCTGGCTTGTGTTATTAACATTGTGTTTATCATTTTAAGAGAAGTCAAGTCCGAAATGAAATATAGAAATGATCCCGAGGAAGGAACTTATTGTATTATGTTGTGAAAAAATAAAATACTGTACTTATAATAAATTTATTATCTGCTTATTTTAAACACACTATCGCTCACTCTTTTTTCTGTTTCTTTCCTCCTTTTTTCACCCCCTACATCCGCCACTGGTTTTGATGGTACTCTGCTAGAGCAAAACCCATCCAGAACGATGAAGGCGTAGAGAACAGTGGGTGGTAAACTAAAATTATCCGAAAGTAATGGAACTCCTATCGCTAAAACCTAAGGTATCAATGGCTACAGCAATAAGTCTAAGAATACATTGGTGAAGCTGATCAAAGAAAAAACCATACGGTAAGTCGTGACATGCTTATATATGTCGTCAATGATATAGAAACGTGATGCTTCTATACCACTATCTGGTATGACACAGAACCAAGCTTGTATTTAACCACGACGCATGGAGACTTACTGGTCTGAGAAGTTGAGACAAGTCTACAATATCAGACGTTGTATAGGCTCTTTAGTTCTGAAAATTGTACTCTATTTATATTCCTTCAAATTTGAAAGCTTTACATATAGGGTTTGTTGTCCCTGCTTACTTGGACAGCAGTTCTGTTTCGGTCATTCTTCGCACTCAGAATAACAACAATTGACAATCTGCACTGGAATTTAAACCTCCTTATGTATAATATCGATTTCATAGGTCAGTTCTAACCTAGGCGGCATCCTAGCAACAACGGGTGGTAACTGCGTCACTATTACTACCGTTACCTAACAAGCATTATAAAATAGCGACACCAAAAAATAAATTAAATAAATCATTACATTTACAAACAATAACTTTGACTGTGGGTCACAGGGTGAATGCGCCGTAAACATAACACTGATCAACAAAATGAAAGTAAGAGCGTTGTATTCCGCAACCTAAGCCAAGAGTTTCAATGAAATTTTAGGTAAGAACGTAGTCTCGATCACCCAGACGCATATTTAGTTACGTCTGAGATCACGTAGTTATAATTACGCTATCAATAGGGGTCTTAAGACCAGGATGTAAACTTTTTATTATATGAAATCACATTGTTTTTCTCTCATGATTGTGCTTAACATTAATAAATGTTTAATTCATAATTAAATATTTAATACAATACACGGATTATACAATGCGCAAAACGGAAATTTTGTTATCCCTCGATGGAGAAAATATTTTTGTAGTTAATCCTTAAATAATAAAACAATTTGGTACAATTTGTTTATACAAGTCTTCGTAGGAGCGGAAGTAATTTTTAGACAGTAAAAATATCATCCAATCAAATTCTTACGACAAGTTTAAGGTGCAGCGATTCAAAACATAGATAATATGAAATGAAAGCGTCTGGATGATCGAGACTAATAAGACAACATAATCTATGACCTTTGCAACTCGTTGTCCACGAATGTTGTTCCCCATAAAATGGTATATTTCTTTGTAATTTTTTTTCTTTGGCTTTTTTCTTGTTTTGGTTCTTCTTTTTGGGCTTATTGGAAAGACAAAACTTGAAAAAATAGTAGTGGAATAATTGCCAATTTCCTTTGTTCGGAGTCTCTCGGACTTCATCGCTGAAAATAGGGATACTTCCAGAGCTTTAAAATAGGGTAGAAGTGATATTTTTTCTAAATTTTGGATATAGTTTGGAAGTGGTATGGTACTTTCAGACTACCAAATGATATTCCAGAAACATCGGAGGATTTTTTTATTGACTTTATGTTATATAAACAAAGAGGAAAAACGGATTCATTAATTGTGTTTTTGTTCCCGTTTACAGGTTTTATCTTGTCTCGATCATTTAGACGATTTATTTGCATTAGGCGTCTAGATTCATATTGAAATTGAAATTTGTCTGCTCTATTAAAAATCAACGTGAGTAATAAAAAATTTATGGACTCGGCATGATAAAGTTGGAGTGCTCGACAGGGTCTTTCATTTTCCTCGTTTTAAGCCTCATAATTTAATTGTTTTTATGTACAAACTTAAATTATTTATATTTGACTGTTCCAAGTTGTTTTAGCGCTCATATTTTTTTCCTTTTTGTTTTTCGTTATTTTTTTTATTGTTGTTTTAGTGATTCATTGTTGTATTAATCAGACTGAAATAACAGAGACACGGAAACATGATAATGAGCAACCCAGGCCGTGTTCTCCTTAAAATCTTTGCAAACCAGAGGACCACTGATTAGGCTTTAAATAAACATTTTTATATTTTTACTATAGAGTTTTGGTGTACACGTGTTTGTAAGTTTTATCAAGGACTTGTTGACACATTTCCATTATCATCGCTTGCGTAACACATAATTCACTTTCAAACATTCTTAATTCTGACTACTAGTTATTTATAAAATAATATACTCGTCAAATCATAAAGAAAAATTAATTAAACTGGATCAATGATAGAGGTCTAAGTATGACAAACAGACCTTGGTAACGCCTATTCGTTGCAGACATTTTGCTATCTTTGATTATTGATTGTGATAATAGTAACAAAAAAGACAAATAGGGTGACAACACATCAACACAAGGATCAGACATTTAAATAAGCAAAAAATAAACGATTCTGTGTAAATATTTGAATAGTGATATATTATGATATTATTTAATCCTTACAAATATTTTCTTTGGTCTCATTTTTATTCTCAACAGTTGTTACACTAGGGATTTAATAACATGTTCTTGATGCACCTTTCAATGAGGTCATAAGTACGCCTACGTCGAATGATTGCAATACAGGGATAGTGCGCATTAGTCAGCTGACATGTAACGATTAATTTGTACAAAGCCGTATAGCGTCAACTTGTACTGTCATCGTCCATATCTTTATTTCCAATCATAGGGCCCTATACAGAGCATTAATGATATCAATATGTTAAGGCGATATGTTGTACATATTTTGAAAGTTATTTGACATCATGCTAGAATCAGTGTTGCTGCCAAAAGTTTACCGGCTCTGACAGTTTGACTTGGTTGGACGATTTCGGCAATAATGAAAGAAGTAGTAAACTCCGAATCCCAGTCGACAAACATAATCTACAGACAAACATAATCTACAGACAAAAACGTAAAAATCTCATCAAAATATTGTTTTTGAAGCTAAAGAAAGTCTAATTCAAAAAACTTTTATGTATTCTTTGCAGCTGAATAAAAAATGATTGGATTGGAAAGTATAACTAAATAGTTAAAGACTTGTCATCGGTCAATAGCTCAACTGTTGGCCCTCTTTCTGAACTATAGGCTTCGGGTAACAGTTCATATCTCAGGTCAAATAGATCAGCTGTTGACTGTTACACGATGGTAATGTACCTGTTACACGATTCTGATGTACCGTTTACACGATTTTAATGTACCCGTTACACCATCTTAATGTACCTGTTACGCGATCCTGATGTAACTGTTACACCATCTTGATGTTCCTGTTACACGATCCTGATGCAACTGTTACGCGACCTTGATGTTACTGTTACACCATTTTAACGTACCCGTCACACGATCATGATGATGTTACACGACCTGGATGTAACTGATACACGATTATGATGTAACTGTTACACGATTCTAATATAACTTTTACACGATTCTGATGTAACTGTTACACGATTCTAATATAACTTTTACACGATTCTGATGTAACTGTAACACTATTTCGATGTAACTGTTACACTATCCTGATGTAACTGTTACACTATTTCGATGTAACTGTTACATGCTCCTAATACGTAACTGTTACACTACCCTGATGAACATTGTTACACGCTCCTGATAAGTAACAGTTACACTATCCTGATACGTAATTGTTACACGATCTCGGTGTATCTGTAACACGATTCCGATGTACCTTTTACACTGTCCTGTTACAGGATTCTGATACGTATCTGTTACAAAACCTGATACGTAACTGATACTCGGTTACAACGTCCTGATACAAAACTGTAACACGATTTGGTTATAAGATCCTAATTTATAACTGTTACACGATCCTGATGTAACTGTTACACCATTCTTATCTACCTGTTACACGGCCGTGTTGTAACTGTTACACGATACTAATGTACCTGCGATACGATCCTGGCTGATTATGCATGCTTAGTAATGTCTGATACATTTTGTCTGCAGTGTTATATTGGTTTTTGTATCAGCTTCAATGTCTGTTGCGCATGCTTGATAATGTTTACTCTGATATTAGCTCCTGTGTTCTGCTTGTTGGGATGTCTGGCCTGCTTGCTGAGATGTCTTGTCATTTCTACACCATTTTGTCCGTTTCTTTGTGTCTAGATAGTTTTGTTTGCTTCCTTAGGTCCGGCGTAGTTTCCAATTTAGCTAAGTAATGATTGTTATCAATTTTATTCACACAAACATACAGAAAAGATCAAAATGCACTTGTACTTGCTTTAATGCACTTTAAATTTTGGGATTTGTTTTGGTATAATTTATACCCTTTCATATGCCTCCTAGTAATCTTTCCCAGATTGAAGAAAAGGAGTATAACCGAAAATGTAAATTGTTTTTGAAACATTACAACATCGTCCTTTCTTTGAACTTTTTGAACGCGTTTTCTTAAAACCTATAATTAAATTCAAATAAATTCTATAATGCAGCCAGCGGACTAACTTATAAGGTCTATTTTAATATTTATGTTTTGTATTAAAGTCAATGCAGTCGTTTGTCAACACGATCGATAATCCTAGTGTACCTGTAGCACTAGTACAAAATATATCAAAATAGTATGAAAGGAAATTTTAATTAGTACAAATCAATATTAGTAAAAAATAATTGATCACTTTACTTACTTCTGCAAACATATTTATTAAACAAAAATATTTGAACGGACCCATTAGTTTATCTCGTTCAAACGAACTAACTAACAAAACATATAGCTTAAGACGAAATAAGAGTATAGAAGCGTTAATCGCAATCCTCAAATTTTTACACAATCTTCTTGACAACTGCTTAGCCAGTTTAAACCGTAGCCGGTTGGAATCTTCCTTATGTCAAACATTTAAATACTTACAGGAGTTATTGCCCTTTAATGGTAATGTATAAAGAATGAGAGAACATGCGAACAGCACAACAACTTCGAATGAAAATCACCTTTAAAGAAATTATAAAGCGAATGTTTTAGATGGTCGAAATCGTCAACTGACTCCCCTTTTCCGTGTTTGTAATATTATCTTGAAAACAATTTGCATAAAACCCCCAGATCACTCCAGGGTTGCGCCATTAATAGGACCTCTACATAATTGTTGCATTTAACTTTTTCATTACAACATTACATTTAGAGTATAACAAAGCTATACGAATTGACATTTCTCTATTCTCTTAAACGAAAAAAACTCTTTATGTACCCGATTACTTAGAAAAATGAACAGCGATGGAGAAAGAAATTCATACGTAACATTTCATTTTCTCAATCATCTTAGCTGCACATGTCTAAGAATACAGTTTTCTATTTCTGTCGATTTCAGTAGAAATTTTAGAATGAATGTACATTGTCGACGAATTTAAGTCATAATTTGCTACTAAACTGGAGAGGTCACCACAGCCCCTTTATTTTCTTATTTATAAGTTATTTTTATAATATCCATTGTTCTCCTTTACTTATTATCTATATGTAATGTGATGTAAACCAATAATTATAATTAACCTTTATCTAACGCTGCTCGGTCGAATCTTCCCATGGCAATGGTCAAAATATTTACATAGTGGTTGGATCTTGTGACAAAAAATTTTAAACAGTACAATACTTTGGTATTATTTTTTTCTTTGTAAATTGTGAAATAGTTCGGTTACTCGAACATGTGCACTTTTAACCGTGTACGATTTACAAATATGTTTGACGCTTTGTACACTCGTCTAAAAAGACCAAATATAAAACTGTCATGCTAAACATGCTAATATTCCCATAAGATATTAAATATGAACACACGGGTTTGTCATACTGTCAAAAACACCACAGGAAATGAATATGAAACAATACTTTATATTTCATCTCCGAATGGTATATTAAATAACCTACTATAAGTTTGAAATATTATCTAGGTCATTTGATATCTCTGATACTGTTCATTAGTTGTTACATCAAGGCCAGGGGGCCTTGGTGGCCGAGTGGTCAAGGTAGTTCGTCTACTATTGATCACGTGGTCTGTCAACGCTGAGATTGCGGGTTCGATTCTCACTGCAGACAGAATGTACTCGACTCCAATCTTAATTGACAAGCATTGTCAGTTTTCCTACCACAGGTCGAGGGCTTTATCCGGGTACTCCGGCTTCCTCCCTAATAAAAACTGGACGCCATGATATAGCTAAAAAATTGCTGAAAGTGGCGTTTATCACCATCAAACAAACAAACAAACATCTAGGACATTTGATGTCTCTGATACTGTTCATTAGTGGTTACATCTAAACCATTTGATGTCTCTGATACTGTTCATTAGTGGTTACATCTAGACCATTTGATGTCTCTAATACTGTTCATTAGTGGTTACATCTAGACCATTTGATGTCTCTGATACTGTTCATTACTGGTTACATCTAGACCATTTGATGTCTCTGATACTGTTCATTAGTGGTTACATCTAAACCATTTGATGTCTCTGATACTGTTCATTAGTGGTTACATCTAGACCATTTGATGTCTCTGATACTGTTCATTAGTAGTTACATCTAGACCATTTGATGTCTCTGATACTGTTAATTAGTGGTTACATCTAGACCATTTGATGTCTCTGATACTGTTCATTAGTGGTTACATCTAGACCATTTGATGTCTCTGATACTGTTCATTAGTGGTTACATCTAGACCATTTGATGTCTCTGATACTGTTCATTAGTGGTTACATCTAGACCATTTGATGTCTCTGATACTGTTCATTAGTGGTTACATCTAGACCATTTGATGTCTCTGATACTGTTCATTAGTGGTTACATCTAGACCATTTGATGTCTCTGATACTGTTCATTAGTGGTTACATCTAGACCATTTGATGTCTCTGATACTGTTCATTAGTGGTTACATCTAGACCATTTGATGTCTCTGATACTGTTCATTAGTGGTTACATCTAGACCATTTGATGTCTCTGATACTGTTCATTAGTGGTTACATCTAGACCATTTGATGTCTCTGATACTGTTCATTAGTAGTTACATCTAGACCATTTGATGTCTCTGATACTGTTCATTAGTAGTTACATCTAGACCATTTGATGTCTCTGATACTGTTCATTAGTGGTTACATCTAAGCCATTTGATGTCTCTGATACTGTTCATTAGTGGTTACATCTAGACCATTTGATGTCTCTGATACTGTTCATTAGTGGTTACATCTAGACCATTTGATGTCTCTGATACTGTTCATTAGTGGTTACATCTAGACCATTTGATGTCTCTGATACTGTTCATTAGTGGTTACATATAGGCCATTTGATGTCTCTGATACTGTTCATTAGTGGTTACATCTAGACCATTTGATGTCTCTGATACTGTTCATTAGTGGTTACATCTAGACCATTTGATGTCTCTGATACTGTTCATTAGTGGTTACATCTAGACCATTTGATGTCTCCGATACTGTTCATTAGTGGTTACATCTAGACCATTTGATGTCTCTGATACTGTTCATTAGTGGTTACATCTAGACCATTTGATGTCTCTGATACTGTTCATTAGTGGTTACATCTAGACCATTTGATGTCTCTGATACTGTTCATTAGTGGTTACATCTAGACCATTTGATGTCTCTGATACTGTTCATTACTGGTTACATCTAGACCATTTGATGTCTCTGATACTGTTCATTAGTGGTTACATCTAGACCATTTGATGTCTCTGATACTGTTCATTAGTGGTTACATCTAGACCATTTGATGTCTGACTCTCTGATACTGTTCATTAGTGGTTACATCTAGACCATTTGATGTCTCTGATACTGTTAATTAGTGGTTACATCTAGACCATTTGATGTCTGACTCTCTGATACTGTTTATTAGTGGTTACATCTAGACCATTTGATGTCTGACTCTCTGATACTGTTCATTAGTGGTTACATCTAGACCATTTGATGTCTCTGATACTGTTAATTAGTGGTTACATCTAGACCATTTGATGTCTGACTCTCTGATACTGTTCATTAGTGGTTACATCTAGACCATTTGATGTCTGACTCTCTGATACTGTTCATTAGTGGTTACATCTAGACCATTTGATGTCTGACTCTCTGATACTGTTCATTAGTGGTTACATCTAGACCATTTGATGTCTCTGATACTGTTCATTAGTGGTTACATCTAGACCATTTGATGTCTGACTCTCTGATACTGTTCATTAGTGGTTACATCTAGACCATTTGATGTCTCTGATACTGTTAATTAGTGGTTACATCTAGACCATTTGATGTCTGACTCTCTGATACTGTTAATTAGTGGTTACATCTAGACCATTTGATGTCTGACTCTCTGATACTGTTCATTAGTGGTTACATCTAGACCATCTGACTCTCTGATACTGTTCATTACTGGTTACATCTAGACCATTTGATGTCTCTGATACTGTTAATTAGTGGTTACATCTAGACCATTTGATGTCTCTGATACTGTTCATTAGTGGTTACATCTAGACCATTTGATGTCTCTGATACTGTTCATTAGTGGTTACATCTAGACCATCTGACTCTCTGATACTGTTCATTACTGGTTACATCTAGACCATTTGATGTCTCTGATACTGTTAATTAGTGGTTACATCTAGACCATTTGATGTCTCTGATACTGTTCATTAGTGGTTACATCTAGACCATTTGATGTCTCTGATACTGTTCATTAGTGGTTACATCTAGACCATTTGATGTCTCTGGTACTGTTCATTAGTGGTTACATCTAGACCATTTGATGTCTCTGGTACTGTTCATTAGTGGTTACATCTAGACCATTTGATGTCTCTGATACTGTTCATTAGTAGTTACATCTAGACCATTTGATGTCTCTGGTACTGTTCATTAGTGGTTACATCTAGACCATTTGATGTCTCTGATACTGTTCATTAGTGGTTACATCTAGACCATTTGATGTCTCTGGTACTGTTCATTAGTGGTTACATCTAGACCATTTGATGTCTCTGGTACTGTTCATTAGTGGTTACATCTCGGCCATTTGATGTCTCTGGTACTGTTCATTAGTGGTTACATCTAGACCATTTGATGTCTCTGGTACTGTTCATTAGTGGTTACATCTAGACCATTTGATGTCTCTGATACTGTTCATTAGTGGTTACATCTAGACCATTTGATGTCTGACTCTCTGTTCATTAGTGGTTACATCTAGACCATTTGATGTCTGACTCTCTGTTCATTAGTGGTTACATCTAGACCATTTGATGTCTGACTCTCTGATAAGTTCAATAAATGCACGTAATAACAAAACGCCGAACACAAAGGAAGCTGACGAGACAATCCACAATCAGTCCAAGAAAATGGCGAACTCCAGAACCAACAACCAAACATATAGCAACTAGTATATTAATGGTCCTGACTTGGAACAGGCATTTCAAACAAATGGCGGTTAAAATGTAGTATACTCGCTGTCATATCTTGCACACCTAATCAATTGAGAAATAAAGACACTGTATGCAGGAAAAGCTGGAATATTTCTGCATAAGTGAGAAATATTTAAAATTCTGAAAATGTCGTCAATT
The DNA here is from genome assembly GCA_944474755.1 of Limnoperna fortunei. Taxonomy (NCBI): domain Eukaryota; kingdom Metazoa; phylum Mollusca; class Bivalvia; order Mytilida; family Modiolidae; genus Limnoperna; species Limnoperna fortunei. Next base: position 110,094,777 of record OX104112.1, on the reverse strand, counting down.
CTTTTGCAAAGATGATCGTTTTTTATTATATTCCACGTGTAAGTCTAAAAATGATGTAGATGTAGCTGTTTCTGTGCTTTCTTTAATTTTCAGTTCTGAACGATATATCCAGGAAAAAAGGGGGTAACTCGACGTGTTTTCAATAATGTAGACAAGATGTTTAATATTGGTTAAGGCAGGCATTCGATGTTTTCGATACTGCAATGGCAGTAAAAACAGGGTCATGTTGAATGGTGGTAAGAACGGAGTCACTGAATGTTCACGATACTGCAATGGCAGTAAAAGCAGGGTCATGTTGAATGGTGGTAAGAACGGAGTCATTGAAAATTCCCGATACTGCAATGGCAGCAAAAGCAGGGTCATGTTGAATGGTGGTAAGAACGGAGTCATTGAATGTTCCCGATACTGCAATGGCGGTAAAAGCGGTAATGTTAAATGGTGTTAAGAACGGAGTCATTGAATGTTCCCGATACTGCAATGGCGGTAAAAGCGGTAATGTTAAATGGTGGTAAGAACGGAGTCATTGGATGTTCCCGATGCTGCAATGGCGGTAAAAGCGGTAATGTTAAATGGTGTTAAGAACGGAGTCATTGAATGTTCCCGATACTGCAATGGCGGTAAAAGCGGTAATGTTAAATGGTGTTAAGAACGGAGTCATTGAATGTTCCCGATACTGCAATGGCGGTAAAAGCGGTAATGTTAAATGGTGGTAAGAACGGAGTCATTGAATGTTCCCGATACTGCAATGGCGGTAAAAGCGGTAATGTTAAATGGTGGTAAGAACGGAGTCATTGAATGTTCCCGATACTGCAATGGCGGTAAAAGCGGTAATGTTAAATGGTGGTAAGAACGGAGTCATTGAATGTTCCCGATACTGCAATGGCGGTAAAAGCGGTAATGTTAAATGGTGTTAAGAACGGAGTCATTGAATGTTCCCGATACTGCAATGGCGGTAAAAGCGGTAATGTTAAATGGTGTTAAAAACGCAGTCATTGGATGTTCCCGATACTGCAATGGCGGTAAAAAGCGGTAATGTTAAATGGTGTTAAGAACGGAGTCATTGGATGTTCCCGATACTGCAATGGCGGTAAAAGCGGTAATGTTAAATGGTGTTAAGAACGGAGTCATTGAATGTTCCCGTTACTGCAATGGCGGTAAATGCGGTAATGTTAAATGGTGGTTAGAGCGGAGTCAATCGGTGTTGCCAATACTGTAATGGCCGTGTTCAAAATTGGGTTAAGAAGGGAGTAATTAAATGTTTATGATATTGTTAAATAGAAGTTAAACATAATCATTAGATAAATGTTTTAGACATTGTTAAATGGCCATAAGAACTGTGAATTGACGTCAAAAAAGTACTTATTCGGTGTTTGCGATTCGACAAGAAGCAGGCAATGGTAATTACTGCGAATAAGATTACAATTTCAACAGATCTTACCTAGTTTCATCATCATATACTCTATAATGTAATTTAATAAAGAATGGTGAATCTTTAAATCTGCAGATGACAACGCCATATATTGACTTTACTGTTGTTTACAGTTTTATTAATATTCGGACGGAAGTGTGATCGGTAATAATAATTCTAAACAAACATTAACTTTATTTAAAAATAGTAAGATACACATCCGAATTATTAATTGAACAAAAGTAACACTATTCTTCTCCACAGAAGGTCTTTGATAAGTCACGAACGTTAGCAGTTATTAAATAAAACAAACTGAGTCCGTGTTAGATCAAGGTACACAAAACAACTTTATTCAAAATGGCAATATTAATATGTTTTAACTTTTGTCAATATTTGATGACCAAGAACTTTTGAAAATTCACTGGTAATTAAAATTAACCTCGCATTAAGAGTCGAAATTTGAAGTATTTACTAGTGGTCCTTTCGCAACGACATATGACAGCAGAATATGAGGTAGCGACACGGGAGTAGTGAGTTTGGAAGGTGTACACCAGGAGCGCTAGTCCTTCCCCAGCGCCTAAATAAAAATACATTGAATTACTTATACATGCAAATAAGATACACAAAACATAAATTGAAGGATGCCATGTGTATTACCGATAGTTACAAAATTGAAGGGTTAAAATTGTAACTATTTGGAATTACCAAAAGTGTTACAAATATGCAAAAAATAAATCATCTAAAACAGCCACGTTATACATGAATAAAAATAAATACGTTCAAACAATCCAATCGGTCATGTTTGCGAATAAACAGAGACATTCTAATGGCATACTTAAAAGGCATTTGGCCTCAGAAACGTTTCGAAAAACAATTGAAAGTAATTTGGATAAACATATTCTATCGTGTTGGTAAAATGTGGAAGCTATTTAGCAAGGTCAAACTATATATGGCTGGGAAAATCAAAAGTTCGTAAACAGATGCCACCAACAATGGCGTGGACATCCTCCGCCGACACATTACATTAAAGACGATGTGACAAACATTCTACAGACGACGCCAAAGACGACGTCGACGTCATCTACATAAATCTAAAAGATGCATGTATTAAAGTATACCAAGGGTCACAAAGGTTCCCTATCGTTTGAATCATTACTCGCAAAGATTTGAAATCACAGACCATCACATCAATCACATCTATTTTTCTCTCTATTTAATTTCCCTCTTTAAAAATTTTTCCAATAATATTTGTCATCAGAAGTTTTGTTTTGTCTAGAACAAATAGTATATAATTTGTATTGCATTACGATGTATGCTGCTCTATCAATATTTTTGTAACATACAGTTAAAGTTATAAGAATGTTAGCCAATTCGTTGACAGTAAGACCAAGAACACCATATATGTTGGAGGATACCCAGGGGAACACATGTACCAGGAGGATACCAGGGGTACACAAGTACTAGGAGGATACCCAGGGTACACATGTACTAGGAGGATACCCAGGGGTACACATGTACTAGGAGGATACCCAGGGTACACATGTACTAGGAGGATACCCAGGGGTACACATGTACTAGGAGGATACCCAGGGGTACACATGTACTAGGAGGATACCCAGGGGTACACATGTACTAGGAGGATACCCAGGGGTACACATGTACTAGGAGGATACCCAGGGGTACACATGTACTAGGGGGATACCCAGGGGTACACATGTACTAGGGGGATACCCAGGGGTACACATGTATCAGGGGGATACCCAGGGGTACACATGTATCAGGGGGATACCCAGGGGTACACATGTACTAGGAGGATACCCAGGGTACACATGTACTAGGAGGATACCCAGGGGTACGCATGTACTAGGAGGATACCCAGGGTACACATGTACTAGGAGGATACCCAGGGTACACATGTACTAGGAGGATACCCAGGGTACAGATGTACTAGGAGGATACACAGGAGTACACATGTTCTAGGAGGATACACAGGGGTACACATGTACTAGGAGGATACACAGGGGTACACATGTACTAGGAGGATACCCAGGGTACATATGTACTAGGAGGATACCCAGGGGTACACATGTACTAGGGGGATACCCAGGGGTACACATGTACTAGGAGGATACACAGGGGTACACATGTACTAGGAGGATACACAGGAGTACACATGTACTAGGAGGATACACAGGGGTACACATGTACTAGGCGGATACACAGGAGTACACATGTACTAGGAGGAAACACAGGAGTACACATGTACTAGGAGGATACCCAGGGGTACACATGTACTAGGAGGATACCCAGGGGTACACATGTACTAGGAGGATACACAGGAGTACACATGTACTAGGAGGATACACAGGAGTACACATGTACTAGGAGGATACACAGGAGTACACATGTACTGGGAGGATACACAGAAGTACACATGTACTAGGAGGATACACAGGAGTACACATGTACTAGGAGGATACACAGGAGTACACATGTACTAGGAGGATACCCAGGGGTACACATGTACTAGGAGGATACCCAGGGGTACACATGTACTAGGAGGATACCCAGGGGTACACATGTACTAGGGGGATACCCAGGGGTACACATGTACTAGGGGGATACCCAGGGGTACACATGTATCAGGGGGATACCCAGGGGTACACATGTATCAGGGGGATACCCAGGGGTACACATGTACTAGGAGGATACCCAGGGTACACATGTACTAGGAGGATACCCAGGGGTACGCATGTACTAGGAGGATACCCAGGGTACACATGTACTAGGAGGATACCCAGGGTACACATGTACTAGGAGGATACCCAGGGTACAGATGTACTAGGAGGATACACAGGAGTACACATGTTCTAGGAGGATACACAGGGGTACACATGTACTAGGAGGATACACAGGGGTACACATGTACTAGGAGGATACCCAGGGTACATATGTACTAGGAGGATACCCAGGGGTACACATGTACTAGGGGGATACCCAGGGGTACACATGTACTAGGAGGATACACAGGGGTACACATGTACTAGGAGGATACACAGGAGTACACATGTACTAGGAGGATACACAGGGGTACACATGTACTAGGCGGATACACAGGAGTACACATGTACTAGGAGGAAACACAGGAGTACACATGTACTAGGAGGATACCCAGGGGTACACATGTACTAGGAGGATACCCAGGGGTACACATGTACTAGGAGGATACACAGGAGTACACATGTACTAGGAGGATACACAGGAGTACACATGTACTAGGAGGATACACAGGAGTACACATGTACTGGGAGGATACACAGAAGTACACATGTACTAGGAGGATACACAGGAGTACACATGTACTAGGAGGATACACAGGAGTACACATGTACTAGGAGGATACCCAGGGGTACACATGTACTAGGAGGATACCCAGGGGTACACATGTACTAGGAGGATACCCAGGGGTACACATGTTCTAGGAGGATACCCAGGGGTACACATGTACTAGGAGGATACCCAGGGTACACATGTACTAGGAGAATACCCAGGGGTACACATGTACTAGGAGGATACCCAGGGGCACACATGTACTAGGGGGATACCCAGGGGTACACATGTACTAGGGGGATACCCAGGGGTACACATGTACTAGGAGGATACCCAGGGTACACATGTACTAGGAGGATACCCAGGGTACACATGTACTAGGAGGATACCCAGGGTACACATGTACTAGGGGGATACCCAGGGGTACACATGTACTAGGGGGATACCCAGGGGTACACATGTACTAGGAGGATACACAGGAGTACACATGTACTAGGAGGATACCCAGGGGTACACATGTACTAGGAGGATACCCAGGGTACACATGTACTAGGAGGATACCCAGGGGTACACATGTACTAGGAGGATACCCAGGGGTACACATGTACTAGGAGGATACCCAGGGGTACACATGTACTAGGAGGATACACAGGAGTACACATGTACTAGGAGGATACACAGGAGTACACATGTACTAGGAGGATACACAGGAGTACACATGTACTAGGAGGATACCCAGGGTACACATGTACTAGGTGGATACCCAGGGTACACATGTACTAGGAGGATACCCAGGGTACACATGTACTAGGGGGATACCCAGGGGTACACATGTACTAGGGGGATACCCAGGGGTACACATGTACTAGGAGGATACACAGGAGTACACATGTACTAGGAGGATACCCAGGGGTACACATGTACTAGGAGGATACCCAGGGTACACATGTACTAGGAGGATACCCAGGGGTACACATGTACTAGGAGGATACCCAGGGGTACACATGTACTAGGAGGATGCACAGGGGTACACATGTACTAGGAGGATACCCAGGGGTACACATGTACTAGGAGGATACCCAGGGTACACATGTACTAGGAGAATACCCAGGGGTACACATGTACTAGGAGGATACCCAGGGTACACATGTACTAGGAGGATACCCAGGGTACACATGTACTAGGGGGATACCCAGGGGTACACATGTACTAGGGGGATACCCAGGGGTACACATGTACTAGGAGGATACACAGGAGTACACATGTACTAGGAGGATACCCAGGGTACACATGTACTAGGGGTATACCCAGGGGTACACATGTACCAGGGGATACCCAGGGGTACACATGTACTAGGAGGATACACAGGAGTACACATGTACTAGGAGGATACCCAGGGGTACACATGTACTAGGAGGATACCCAGGGTACACATGTACTAGGAGGATACCCAGGGGTACACATGTACTACGAGGATACCCAGGGGTACACATGTACTACGAGGATACCCAGGGGTACACATGTACTAGGAGGATACACAGGAGTACACATGTACTAGGAGGATACACAGGAGTACACATGTACTAGGAGGATATACAGGAGTACACATGTACTAGGAGGCTACACAGGGTACACATGTACTAGGAGGATACCCAGGGGTACACATGTACTAGGAGGATACCCAGTGGTACACATGTACTAGGAGGATACCCAGGGTACACATGTACTAGGAGGATACCCAGGGTACACATGTACTAGGGGGATACCCAGGGGTACACATGTACTAGGGGGATACCCAGGGGTACACATGTACTAGGAGGATACACAGGAGTACACATGTACTAGGAGGATACACAGGGGTACACATGTACTAGGAGGATACCCAGGGTACACATGTACTAGGAGGATACCCAGGGGTACACATGTACTAGGGGGATACCCAGGGGTACACATGTACTAGGGGGATACCCAGGGGTACACATGTACTAGGAGGATACACAGGAGTACACAGGTACTAGGAGGATACACAGGGGTACACATGTACTAGGAGGATACCCAGGGTACACATGTACTAGGAGGATACCCAGGGGTACACATGTACTAGGGGGATACCCAGGGGTACACATGTACTAGGAGGATACCCAGGGTACACATGTACTAGGAGGATACACAGGGGTACACATGTACTAGGAGGATACCCAGGAGTACACATGTACTAGGAGGATACCCAGGGGTACACATGTACTAGGAGGATACCCAGAGGTACACATGTACTAGGAGGATACCCAGGGGTACACATGTACTAGGAGGATACCCAGGGGTACACATGTACTAGGAGGATACCCAGGTACACATGTACTAGGAGAATACCCAGGGGTACACATGTACTAGGAGGATACCCAGGGGTACACATGTACTAGGGGGATACCCAGGGGTACACATGTACTAGGGGGATACCCAGGGGTACACATGTACTAGGAGGATACCCAGGGTACACATGTACTAGGAGGATACCCAGGGTACACATGTACTAGGAGGATACCCGGGGGTACACATGTACTAGGAGGATACCCAGGGTACACATGTACTAGGAGGATACCCAGGGGTACACATGTACTAGGAGGATACCCAGGGTACACATGTACTAGGAGGATACCCAGGGTACACAAGTACTAGGAGGATACCCAGGGGTACACATGTACTAGGAGGATACCCAGGGTACACATGTACTAGGAGGATACACAGGGGTACACATGTACTAGGAGGATACACAGGAGTACACATGTACTAGGAAGATACCCAGGGGTACACATGTACTAGGAGGATACCCAGGGTACACATGTACTAGGAGGATACCCAGGGGTACACATGTACTAGGAGGATACCCAGGGTACACATGTACTAGGAGGATACACAGGAGTACACATGTACTAGGAGGATACCCAGGGGTACACATGTACTAGGAGGATACCCAGGGGTACACATGTACTAGGAGGATACACAGGAGTACACATGTACTAGGAGGATACACAGGGGTACACATGTACTAGGAGGATACACAGGGGTACACATGTACTAGGAGGATACCCAGGGTACATATGTACTAGGAGGATACCCAGGGGTACACATGTACTAGGGGGATACCCAGGGGTACACATGTACTAGGAGGATACACAGGAGTACACATGTACTAGGAGGATACACAGGAGTACACATGTACTAGGAGGATACACAGGGTACACATGTACTAGGAGGATACCCAGGGGTAAACATGTACTAGGAGGATACCCAGGGGTACACATGTACTAGGAGGATACCCAGGGTACACATGTACTAGGAGGATACCCAGGGTACACATGTACTAGGGGGATACCCAGGGGTACACATGTACTAGGGGGATACCCAGGGGTACACATATACTAGGAGGATACACATGAGTACACATGTACTAGGAGGATACACAGGGGTACACATGTACTAGGAGGATGCACAGGGGTACACATGTACTAGGAGGATACCCAGGGTACACATGTACTAGGAGGATACCCAGGGGTACACATGTACTAGGGGGATACCCAGGGGTACACATATACTAGGAGGATACACATGAGTACACATGTACTAGGAGGATACACAGGGGTACACATGTACTAGGAGGATGCACAGGGGTACACATGTACTAGGAGGATACCCAGGGTACACATGTACTAGGAGGATACCCAGGGGTACACATGTACTAGGGGGATACCCAGGGGTACACATGTACTAGGAGGATACCCAGGTTACACATGTACTAGGAGGATACACAGGGTACACATGTACTAGGAGGATACCCAGGAGTACACATGTACTAGGAGGATACCCAGGGTACACATGTACTAGGAGGATACCCAGAGGTACACATGTATTAGGAGGATACACAGGAGTACACATGTACTAGGAGTATACACCGGAGTACACATGTACTAGGAGGATACACAGGAGTACACATGTACTAGGAGGATACATAGGAGTACACATGTACTAGGATACCCAGGGGTACACATGTACTAGGAGGATACCCAGGGGTACACATGTACTAGGAGGATACCCAGGGGTACACATGTACTACGAGGATACCCAGGGGTACACATGTACTAGGAGGATACCCAGGGTACACATGTACTAGGAGAATACCCAGGGGTACACATGTACTAGGAGGATACCCAGGGGTACACATGTACTAGGGGGATACCCAGGGGTACACATGTACTAGGGGGATACCCAGGGGTACACATGTACTAGGGGGATACCCAGGGGTACACATGTACTAGGAGGATACCCAGGGTACACATGTACTAGGAGGATACCCAGGGGTACACATGTACTAGGAGGATACCAAGGGTACACATGTACTAGGAGGATACCCAGGGGTACACATGTACTAGGAGGATACCCAGGGTACACATGTACTAGGAGGATACCCAGGGTACACAAGTACTAGGAGGATACCCAGGGGTACACATGTACTAGGAGGATACCCAGGGTACACATGTACTAGGAGGATACACAGGGGTACACATGTACTAGGAGGATACACAGGAGTACACATGTACTAGGAGGATACCCAGGGGTACACATGTACTAGGAGGATACACAGGGTACACATGTACTAGGAGGATACCCAGGGTACACATGTACTATGAGGATACCCAGGGGTACACATGTACTATGAGGATACCCAGGGTACACATGTACTAGGAGGATACACAGGAGTACAGATGTAGTAGGAGGATACCCAGGGTACACATGTACTATGAGGATACCCAGGGGTACACATGTACTAGGAGGATACCCAGGGTACAGATGTACTAGGAGGATACACAGGAGTACACATGTACTAGGAGGATACACAGGGGTACACATGTACTAGGAGGATACACAGGGGTACACATGTACTAGGAGGATACCCAGGGTACATATGTACTAGGAGGATACCCAGGGGTACACATGTACTAGGGGGATACCCAGGGGTACACATGTACTAGGAGGATACACAGGGGTACACATGTACTAGGAGGATACACAGGAGTACACATGTACTAGGAGGATACCCAGGGGTACACATGTACTAGGCGGATACACAGGAGTACACATGTACTAGGAGGATACACAGGAGTACACATGTACTAGGAGGATACCCAGGGGTACACATGTACTAGGAGGATACCCAGGGGTACACATGTACTAGGAGGATACCCAGGGTACACATGTACTAGGAGGATACCCAGGGGTACACATGTACTAGAAGGATACCCAGGGTACACATGTACTAGGAGGATACCCAGGGGTACACATGTACTAGGAGGATACCCAGGGGTACACATTTACTAGGAGGATACCCAGGGTACACATGTACTAGGGGGATACCCAGGGGTACACATGTACTAGGAGGATACACAGGGGTACACATGTACTAGGAGGATACACAGGAGTACACATGTACTAGGAGGATACCCAGGGGTACACATGTACTAGGAGGATACCCAGGGGTACACATGTACTAGGAGGATACACAGGAGTACACATGTACTAGGAGGATACCCAGGGTACACATGTACTAGGAGGATACTCAGGGTACACATGTACTAGGGGGATACACAGGGGTACACATGTACTAGGAGGATACCCAGGGGTACACATGTACTAGGAGGATACCCAGGGGTACACATGTACTAGGAGGATACCCAGGGTACACATGTACTAGGGGGATACCCAGGAGTACACATGTACTAGGAGGATACACAGGGGTACACATGTACTAGGAGGATACCCAGGAGTACACAAGTACTAGGAGGATACCCAGGGGTACACATGTACTAGGAGGATACACAGGAGTACACATGTACTAGGAGGATACCCAGGGTACACATGTACTAGGAGGATACTCAGGGTACACATGTACTAGGGGGAGACACAGGGGTACACATGTACTAGGAGGATACCCAGGGGTACACATGTACTAGGAGGATACCCAGGGGTACACATGTACTGGGAGGATACCCAGGGGTACACATGTACTAGGAGGATACCCAGGGGTACACATGTACTAGGAGGATACACAGGAGTACACATGTACTAGGAGGATACCCAGGGTACACATGTACTAGGAGGATACACAGGGGTACACATGTACTAGGAGGATACACAGGGGTACACATGTACTAGGAGGATACCCAGGGGTACACATGTACTAGGAGGATACCCAGGGTACAAATGTACTAGTAGGATACCCAGGGTACACATGTACTAGGAGGATACACAGGGGTACACATGTACTACGAGGATACACAGGAGTACACATGTACTAGGAGGATACACAGGAGTACACATGTACTAGGAGGATACACAGGAGTACACATGTACTAAGAGGATACACAGGGGTACACATGTACTAGGAGGATACCCAGGGTACACATGTACTAGGAGGATACCCAGGGTACACATGTACTAGGAGGATACCCAGGGTACACATGTACTAGGGGGATACCCAGGGGTACACATGTACTAGGAGGATACACAGGGGTACACATGTACTAGGAGGATACACAGGAGTACACATGTACTAGGAGGATACACAGGAGTACACATGTACTAGGAGGATACACAGGAGTACACATGTACTATAAGGATACACAGGAGTACACATGTACTAGGAGGATACACAGGGGTACACATGTACTAGGGGGATACCCAGGGGTACACATGTACTAGGGGGATACCCAGGGGTACACATGTACTAGGAGGATACCCAGGGTACACATGTACTAGGAGGATACCCAGGGTACACATGTACTAGGAGGATACCCAGGGTACACATGTTCTAGGAGGATACCCAGGGTACACATGTACTAGGAGGATACACAGGGGTACACATGTACTAGGAGGATACCCAGGGTACACATGTACTAGGAGGATACACAGGGGTACACATGTACTAGGAGGATACACAGGGGTACACATGTACTAGGAGGATACACAGGGGTACACATGTACTAGGAGGATACACAGGGTACACATGTACTAGGAGGATACCCAGGGTACAGATGTACTAGGAGGATACCCAGGGTACACATGTACTAGGAGGATACCCAGGGGTACACATGTACTAGGAGGATACACAGGAGTACACATGTACTAGGAAGATACCCAGGGTACACATGTACTAGGAGGATACCCAGGGTACACATGTACTAGCAGGATACCCAGGGTACACATGTACTAGGAGGATACACAGGAGTACACATGTACTAGGAAGATACCCAGGGTACACATGTACTAGGAGGATACCCAGGGTACACATGTACTAGGAGGATACCCAGGGTACACATGTACTAGGAGGATACACAGGGGTACACATGTACTAGGAGGATACCCAGGGGTACACATGTACTAGGAGGATACCCAGGATACACATGTAGTAGGAGGATACCCAGGAGTACACATGTACTAGGAGGATACCCAGGGGTACACATGTACTAGGAGGATACCCAGGGTACACATGTACTAGGAGGATACACAGGAGTACACATGTACTAGGAGGATACACAGGAGTACACATGTACTAGGAGGATACCCAGGGGTACACATGTACTAGGGGGATACCCAGGGGTACACATGTACTAGGGGGATACCCAGGGGTACACATGTACTAGGAGGATACCCAGGGTACACATGTACTAGGAGGATACCCAGGGTACACATGTACTAGGAGGATACCCAGGGTACACATGTACTAGGAGGATACCCAGGGGTACACATGTACTAGGAGGATACCCAGGAGTACACATGTACTAGGAGGATACCCAGGGGTACACATGTACTAGGAGGATACCCAGGGTACACATGTACTAGGAGGATACCCAGGGGTACACATGTACTAGGAGAATACCCAGGGGTACACATGTACTAGGGGGATACACAGGGGTACACATGTACTAGGAGGATACACAGGGGTACACATGTACTAGGAGGATACACAGGGGTACACATGTACTAGGAGGATACACAGGAGTACACATGTACTAGGAGGATACCCAGGGTACACATGTACTAGGAGGATACACAGGGGTACACATGTACTAGGAGGATACCCAGGAGTACACATGTACTAGGAGGATACCCAGGGTACACATGTACTAGGAGGATACCCAGGGTACACATGTACTAGGAGGATACACAGGGGTACACATGTACTAGGAGGATACCCAGGGGTACACATGTACTAGGAGGATACCCAGGGTACAAATGTACTAGTAGGATACCCAGGGTACACATGTACTAGGAGGATACACAGGGGTACACATGTACTAGGAGGATACACAGGAGTACACATGTACTAGGAGGATACACAGGAGTACACATGTACTAGGAGGATACACAGGAGTACACGTGTACTAGGAGGATACCCAGGGGTACACATGTACTAGGAGGATACCCAGGGGTACACATGTACTAGGAGGATACACAGGAGTACACATGTACTATGAGGATACACAGGAGTACACATGTACTAGGAGGATACACAGGAGTACACATGTACTAAGAGGATACACAGGGGTACACATGTACTAGGAGGATACCCAGGGTACACATGTAATAGGAGGATACCCAGGGTACACATGTACTAGGAGGATACCCAGGGTACACATGTACTAGGGGGATACCCAGGGGTACACATGTACTAGGAGGATACACAGGGGTACACATGTACTAGGAGGACACACAGGAGTACACATGTACTAGGAGGATACACAGGAGTACACATGTACTAGGAGGATACACAGGAGTACACATGTACTAGGAGGATACACAGGAGTACACATGTACTAGGAGGATACACAGGGGTACACATGTACTAGGGGGATACCCAGGGGTACACATGTACTAGGGGGATACCCAGGGGTACACATGTACTAGGAGGATACCCAGGGTACACATGTACTAGGAGGATACCCAGGGTACACATGTACTAGGAGGATACCCAGGGTACACATGTACTAGGAGGATACACAGGGGTACACATGTACTAGGAGGATACCCAGGGTACACATGTACTAGGAGGATACACAGGGGTACACATGTACTAGGAGGATACCCAGGGTACACATGTACTAGGAGGATACCCAGGGTACACATGTACTAGGAGGATACCCAGGGTACACATGTACTAGGAGGATACCCAGGGGTACACATGTACTAGGAGGATACACAGGAGTACACATGTACTAGGAAGATACCCAGGGTACACATGTACTAGGAGGATACCCAGGGTACACATGTACTAGGAGGATACCCAGGGTACACATGTACTAGGAGGATACCCAGGGTACACATGTACTAGGAGGATACCCAGGAGTACACATGTACTAGGAAGATACCCAGGGTACACATGTACTAGGAGGATACCCAGGGTACACATGTACTAGGAGGATACCCAGGGTACACATGTACTAGGAGGATACCCAGGGGTACACATGTACTAGGAGGATACCCAGGGGTACACATGTACTAGGAGGATACCCAGGATTACACATGTACTAGGAGGATACCCAGGAGTACACATGTACTAGGAGGATACCCAGGGGTACACATGTACTAGGAGGATACCCAGGGTACACATGTACTAGGAGGATACCCAGGGTACACATGTACTAGGAGGATACACAGGGGTACACATGTACTAGGAGGATACACAGGGGTACACATGTACTAGGATACACAGGGGTACACATGTACTAGGAGGATACCCAGGGTACACATGTACTAGGAGGATACCCAGGGTACACATGTACTAGGAGGATACCCAGGGTACACATGTACTAGGAGGATACCCAGGGGTACACATGTACTAGGAGGATACACAGGAGTACACATGTACTAGGAAGATACCCAGGGTACACATGTACTAGGAGGATACACATGTACTAGGAGGATACCCAGGGTACACATGTACTAGGAGGATACCCAGGGTACACATGTACTAGGAGGATACCCAGGGTACACATGTACTAGGAGGATACCCAGGAGTACACATGTACTAGGAAGATACCCAGGGTACACATGTACTAGGAGGATACCCAGGGTACTCATGTACTAGGAGGATACCCAGGGTACACATGTACTAGGAGGATACCCAGGGGTACACATGTACTAGGAGGATACCCAGGGGTACACATGTACTAGGAGGATACCCAGGATACACATGTACTAGGAGGATACCCAGGAGTACACATGTACTAGGAGGATACCCAGGGGTACACATGTACTAGGAGGATACCCAGGGTACACATGTACTAGGAGGATACACAGGAGTACACATGTACTAGGAGGATACACAGGAGTACACATGTACTAGGAGGATACCCAGGGGTACACATGTACTAGGAGGATACCCAGGATACACATGTACTAGGAGGATACCCAGGAGTACACATGTACTAGGAGGATACCCAGGGGTACACATGTACTAGGAGGATACCCAGGGTACACATGTACTAGGAGGATACACAGGAGTACACATGTACTAGGAGGATACACAGGAGTACACATGTACTAGGAGGATACACAGGGGTACACATGTACTAGGGGGATATCCAGGGGTACACATGTACTAGGGGGATACCCAGGGGTACAGATGTACTAGGAGGATACCCAGGGTACACATGTACTAGGAGGATACCCAGGGTACACATGTACTAGGAGGATAGCCAGGGTACACATGTACTAGGAGGATACACAGGGGTACACATGTACTAGGAGGATACCCAGGGTACACATGTACTAGGAGGATACACAGGGGTACACATGTACTAGGAGGATACACAGGGGTACACATGTACTAGGAGGATACACAGGGGTACACATGTACTAGGAGGATACCCAGGGTACACATGTACTAGGAGGATACCCAGGGTACACATGTACTAGGAGGATACCCAGGGTACACATGTACTAGGAGGATACCCAGGGGTACACATGTACTAGGAGGATACACAGGAGTACACATGTACTAGGAAGATACCCAGGGTACACATGTACTAGGAGGATACCCAGGGTACACATGTACTAGGAGGATACCCAGGGTACACATGTACTAGGAGGATACACAGGAGTACACATGTACTAGGAAGATACCCAGGGTACACATGTACTAGGAGGATACCCAGGGTACACATGTACTAGGAGAATACACAGGGGTACACATGTACTAGGGGGATACCCAGGGGTACAAATGTACTAGGAGGATACCCAGGGTACACATGCACTAGGAGGATACCCAGGGTACATATGTACTAGGAGGATACCCAGGGTACACATGTACTAGGAGGATACACAGGGGTACACATGTACTAGGAGGATACCCAGGGGTACACATGTACTAGGAGGATACCCAGGATACACATGTACTAGGAGGATACCCAGGAGTACACATGTACTAGGAGGATACCCAGGGGTACACATGTACTAGGAGGATACCCAGGGTACACATGTACTAGGAGGATACACAGGAGTACACATGTACTAGGGGGATACCCAGGGTACACATGTACTAGGAGGATACACAGGGGTACACATGTACTAGGAGGATACCCAGGGTACACATGTACTAGGAGGATACCCAGGGTACACATGTACTAGGAGGATACACAGGGGTACACATGTACTAGGAGGATACACAGGGGTACACATGTACTAGGAGGATACACAGGAGTACACATGTACTAGGAGGATACACAAGGTACACATGTACTAGGAGGATACACAGGGTACACATGTACTAGGAGGATACACAGGGTACACATGTACTAGGAGGATACCCAGGGGTACACATGTACTACGAGGATACCCAGGGGTACACATGTACTAGGAGGATACCCAGGGTACACATGTACTAGGAGGATACCCAGGGGTACACATGTACTAGGAGGATACCCAGGGGTACACATGTACTAGGAGGATACACAGGAGTACACATGTACTAGGAGGATACACAGGAGTACACATGTACTAGGAGGATACACAGGGGTACACATGTACTAGGAGGATACCCAGGGTACACATGTACTAGGAGGATACCCAGGGTACACATGTACTAGGAGGATACCCAGGGTACACATGTACTAGGAGGATACCCAGGGGTACACATGTACTAGGAGGATACACAGGGGTACACATGTACTAGGAGGATACCCAGGGTACACATGTACTAGGAGGATACCCAGGGTACACATGTACTAGGAGGATACCCAGGGGTACACATGTACTAGGAGGATACCCAGGGGTACACATGTACTACTAGTACGTGGATAGATATACATTTCAGATTAAAGAAATATTTTATTTAAGAAAACACGACTAAATGACTTGGTATGGATTTTTTTAACAATAAAACATTATTGTAAGGAAACAATTTATATCCCAAAGATTGTCACTATTATCCCCTATCCCCCCCCAAAAAAAAAAAATGTAATAAAACTGCTAAATGTTTCCACATTGTAGACTTATGGTTTATATTTGGCTTTGCTTATATTATTTGATCTGAATCAATCTAGTAAAATATGTTTAAGCGTTCTACAGCCAAGGTTCATTTATCTCCAATGTACCGTAACCATGACGTAGAAAGGAACTTCCAAAGTTTCCGTACAATTTTATGAACTTTGGTCCCATTAATGTATTGTTATACGCACATTTATACAAGCATTAATATTCACGTGGATCCAACATATCCTGAACTAATCCCTGTTTAAATCACTGCTATATGCTGACATATCTAAAGGTAAAGTATTAAATGGATTTAATCTAGGCCAAACATGGGTTATATATTTTATCACGTGTTCGCTAGCTGGGCCAATATCGATTTCCGTTTTAAATCAGGAGATGGTACAGTCAGTACAACTGAAATAACAACTGAAATACTGTTCCACTGACGTTAATCACCAATCAATGATATATAACAATATTTCATGCTATACACCAAAAGGCAGAACACATTACAAACATTGGAACATATTGTATCATAGTGCATGGAAACCCACTATTATCAGTGGCGGATCCAGAGGTGGGCGTAAGGGCCTGATTACTGTCATTTTATCTTCACAGGTCATATCACATTTGAAAGTAAAAAAATAACATTCACATTTATCGCTGTTATTTTCAATTTTTCTTTGATCGTGCAAACTGAGAAAATCACAAATCACTCTATAATTGTGATATTCATGTATTATAGTCAACTTCTAAGAAACAAGTCACCTCACAATGTAACAAAACAGCGATAAACAGGTTACTTATACAATCGTTGCTTATTTAGAGGGCATTGTCGTTACATCTTGACTGCACAAGGGAGAGTGGTATTGCCTGAAACATTGCTAATGCCCGAGCCAACTGCTGATAGATACAATTCTAATATGACGTGCTTTAAAGGCTTTGAGACCACAACCGTGGTAAAAAAAATGATTTATCTATGAGCAACACGCGCTGAGAAGGGCGTGTTTTAAATGGCTGTTCCAATTACAAAACTGTAACTCCCACCGGAAAGCTATTGCATATGACGTATAAATCTTATAAATAGCGACACGCGCTATAATTATCCGTTGCAATATATTGTGTGTTACGTTGACGGAACAGCCAGTTTATGGCGGAAATGATGTTTTCTATAGGTACGAAAATATTATAAATGTACTATAATTGTCTTATTAGAATAGAAATAATTCACGGAGGCTGTGATTTATCACTGTTTTACCACGGGATGACCATTTATGTCATTATTTTATCCCTCGCTATCGGTCGGGATAAAATAATACGACATAAATGGTCACCCCGTGGTAAAACAATGATAAACCCCAGCCTCCGTGAATTATTTCTTAAATAACAATAGGAAAAAAAGTTGTGTATATTTTACTGGTCATGTGATATCGTTTCTTAAAATACAATTATTTTTCCGAAAATCGAGTTATCTTCCCTAAAACAAACAGAAACAGAAATACAGAAAAGTGATTAAACCTCGTGTATGAAGACGCAATTCAAGAAAACTCGCAATCATATTCGAAAATGAATGAAAAAGGAATGGTAAATTAGTTTTTCTGTAAAAAAATTACAAAGCAGGTTCAAAGTAGATCTGTCAATAAAAGTTAATAATTATAAAAATAATAATGAATAATCTTCCATTAAACTGTGTATATCAGAATTAAATCTATCAGTAAATATATACATAAGGATGAAATAACTAATGGTAATATTGTTGCTTGGCTTTAATTTACAGATTTATTTGCGTCCGTATATTTGCTATTCGGCTTACATCGTTCATTTTCATAACCTGTTAATTCAGAAACTATTATTTCAAAGATTCGCAAACCAACACACTAAAATAATACCTACATGGAACTGCATTGGAGCAAATAATATTTGTCAATAATATATATATGCCCAAAGTTTTAATCCGATAACATGCCACTGAAGACATGATCGGATTAAAAGCTTAACTTCTAATTGTACAACATAAGAATGTGTCCAATATATATTGTACCGTATTTTTAACCTCGAAAATTAAAGTATGGTGGAAAATTTATAATACAGGGGCCGAGCTTTCGACACTAAGACATCTAAGGACATAATTAAGGACTGTCTTAGACATTACAACGAAGACAATCATAGAAAAGATGTCACAAGAATTTATACATATGTACTATATTACTGTATCTCATATAGTCTACACAATTTAAATTTAGACTGCACTTTTAGTAAGTAAATCATAGTTTTAAAAGCATGTATCAATAAAATTATTATATATATTTTAAACGTTAAAATTGGTGTCAAGTTTAAACTTAAAATGTCTCCAATATGGTTTTATTTGGAGAGAATTTATAATAAAGCCAAACCAGTTTGACTGCAAGAACTCTTCTATAAAAATGATAATTAACTGCTCATACACTATTTATTATACATGTAATAAGCATGAAAAGGAGCCCAATTTTTACGGAAACGGATCTTCAGATTTTGTTAGAAGAGGTTGAAAAGCCTAAGTTGGTTGTATTTAGCAACTTTTCTAATGTTATAAACTTAAAATAAAAAAAATGTAAAAGACCATCTTAGGACACTTATTTAATTGTTCTAAAATTATGATAAAAATTAGGAAATTTTCCTAAATTGCGACATCGTCGGTGACAAGATCTGTCCCAACATTGTCTTCTAAGACCTTGTCGCTGACTGTCGCTACTAACAAATAAGATAAGTACGATACGGCTCACAAATGCCGAAAAGGGTGGAATACAAATAAACGACAACAAACATTTGTGATACGACTTGTCCTATGTAATAATTTAAAAAAAAATATATCCAAAATACGACTAATTAAATTCAGAGCAAAGCATAATACAACGTATTTGTATCTGACGATTGAAAAAAGTAACAAAAGCAAAATCAAACAGCCGGATGTAAAAATTAAGGTATTGTGTGGGCTTTACCTTAAAATACGTGCACCTTTTCGGTTACTTATCGGACTTTAATTGATACATCATGTTCCCTTGAATCTTTGTACATATTACAGCTGAATATTATTGTCCCCTGCTTTAATTGTAATGTCTGTTATACAGTTTGTGATTTTTCGCCACCGCCGACTAGCTAACATAGACACCTTAGCTAAAAATAGAACATAAGGACTAAATGTTGTGAAACCATAATAAATAGACAAAATCTGAATGAGCAATGCCCAGAATGTTAAACTCTACCTATCATTCAACTAGATCAAAATTTCAGACGGTTATCGTCCTTAAATTACTATTTTCCTGAATTGTTTCTATTTATCTGGATAATTGTATTATAGATAGAGAGTACTATTTTTCTTTTGTTATTAACAATCCATAAGATGTATCCTCCAAAAACACACGTCACAAAGAAACAAACAACAACAACAGCCAAACGTGAGAATTGTGAGAAAAGTATTTTCATTGCCATCAAACACCCAACATTGCCGCCATGGCTTCACGTAAAATGCAAGAAACATATTATTATCTTCAAACCAATTGGATAAAAAAATTCTTACCAGATAATAATTCTCAGAATGTCAAGATATTGTCAGACTCCTTAATGGAATAACCCTGGACCAAGCCCTACGTACATATCCGTAGATATGGATTATTTAACAGTACGGTTATGAACGTATAGTCAATTAAAGTTCTATTGAAATTTGAGAAAAACGCTTTTCTTTTCATAAATGTTGCAATGCTTTTAACACGTATAGCGATAGAAAAAAAGCGATAAAAACATCACAATTGTGACATGATCAATCACTACGTTTTTCCCATCGGTTTACTTTAAACAAAAATAAAACAATCGCGATGCTTTTGACACGTACGCGATGTTTTTTTACTAAGTATCGCGATGCTTTTAACAAGTATCATGATATAAAAAAGCCGATCATAGTTGTGACATGATCATTGCGGTAGCCATTATCCATAACATATGTTTGTGTTCTAAGGTAGTTGTTTTATTGGTTGTGTTCAATCTAGACACTTTGTTTATAATCTGCTTAAGATGCACCCACCCACCATTGACAAACGAAGCTTCATTTTCATTGGAGTTGCTTATGTTTATGAATTTAACGAACGAATTCAGTCAGTGTTTATTTCTGAAATGAATTATTAGGAATTATTTTTATAACATGTTATACGATAAAATAAGGATAGTTTAATTTTACGCTTAATTTTGCGTTTTATTTAGCGTAAGTTGACAATAACCATAATGTTTAACATGTTAAAAAATTAAAGTCATTCTTTAAAGTACGAGATAACATATGTTTACTGAAGCCAAATCAATATATTGTCAAATTTAGCTTTTGACATTGTCAGCGATAAATCAAATAATACAAACAGTTAAATATGTAGTTTGGCACAAACGTCATATACCGGGTATTCCAATTTATTAAAACATTAAATAAATAATTTGGTGTTCTGTCTGCAACAATACAAATAGTTGGCGATAAGCTGTGGCATACAACAGCCGTAAAGACCCCACGTTTACGCGCACTGTAATCGTTAAGGCTGGAACAATAAAATGTTATTTATATCTTATATCTGTACGTGTCTAGTTAAAAACTCTCAAAATCAATATAGATTTCTGCTAATTATCTTAAATATGAAAACATAATCCCCCCCAATAAATTCTTTTTTCTATTATAATGGACAACTTTTTAAGGTTTAATGACTGGTTATTTCATAGCACAGAACAGGATTCAATAACAAACAACGTCGATGTCAACGTAAAAAGCCCAGTAAACTCGATAACAATTATCCATTTGGTCAAAATTAGTCTACAATTTTGTGGAATATGTTAATACATCTGATCTGTCACAGATTATAAATTATAAACAAATCTTAGTACATACAATCTAACATGTAAACAAAACACAGAGATGACGAGTCATTTATTGTTTTTGTTACATATCCGATCAAGTGTAAAGTCTATTTACTGACGCTAATGGCCTACCGAAAATAGAGTACTGGTACACCTGAACTGCACTTCTAATAAAAGCTATACAACGAATACCTAATGTTGACATAGTTATGTCAAAACCGTCGATACAGAATCCGTTGTTGATGATTTTTTTCCTCAGTGTAGCAAAAACAATACTCACTGTTATTGTACTCTTAGAAGTACAGAATGTTGTAAGTTACTTGTGGTGTAAACTAATCATAATCTCAATACAGGGTCCTAGTGGTATTAGTAGCTAGCCATCTACTGTTGCAACTATTAATCACCTGCGTACCAGTACAGACCTGCGAGGGTTGCTCTTGCGATGTTTACTCGACGGAAAATTAAATTACCAAAGATAGTCAATTTTTCTGCTGAAGATGTCAGCCGGTCCTTTCCCCGAAATAACTGGACGCAGTGAAATATTGCTGAAAGTGGCGTAAAGCAGCAAGCAACAAAATCAATAACTTCTTTTTTGAAATAATTTTTCAAAAAATCTTACCACATATTGTTTTTGTTTTTACTTTAAAGTCAGAAGATCATAACTAGTTTCAGTAGAGTGATATATCTTAAAAATTAACTAAACTCTATTTCAATAGAACAAAACAATGCCTAGAAAATCAACAACGAGAACAAAGGAAGAAAAATAAAAACATTGAATACAATATCTCCAGTAAAACTTGTTTCACCTGTAACTTTGTCAGAATCAATTTAACTCCCTCAAGATACAGTATAGACCTGGCTAAAGGGGATAAATAAAAAGCTGCGGTTGTTGGCTCAAGTTAAAACGTCCGGCAGTCGAATAGATGGTCACAATCGCTAACAAGTATTCTAATTTCTGGCAGCGATAGCTTACTAATGTTTTAATTTCTGGTCGCGATAGCTAACGAAAGTTGAATCTATGGTGCCGAATGAGCCATTTGTTAGCCATTCTTTCGTCAAGAGCTACGTATGAGTCAAATCGGTCTGTCAATTTGACATTTCTTTAATAGCTGTATTTAGACGTGCACTGGGCTGTTACTGTGTTCTAGTCTCCGTGTAAATTAAACTTGGCGTCCCAACGCCCATAAAACTGTTCGTCTAGCTAATACCTGTAGCCTAACCAACAAAACTGTTCCTTAGGCGGAAACATTTGACCTAGTCAATAAAACTGTGCTCTATAGCTGACCCATTTCTGTCAATAGTGTTCTGCAGTGGTATTCTGGGCACTTGGTTAGTTTTTGTGTATTAATAGTTTTGTAATTTAATATTTGTTGGAGATTGGTAAAACTAGTTTACCTTAACATTAATATTCACTTTTTGAAAAACCAAAGACCGATCATTTAATCTTATGATAATATCATTGAAATCCATTGTTCTAAAACAATTTTCTTTGTCAAAATCGCTCCTAAATGTATTTAGTTCAGGATTTAATTTTGTATTATATTTAGAATAAGCATGATGTTTTTGCATATTGATTATGTTTGTAACAAAATTTCTGATTTGTAATTTTTGACAACCTTCGCATATCTATCGCTCGTTTAAAATTTAATTTGTTTTTAAGTGCTCACCATAAAAAAAAGCATTAATGAATTCCAATAGAAATACGTCTCAGTTTAAATGAGTTGTTTTGCCTTTACAGACAACTTTTTAAAAAGTTTTACATCACCTAAGTTCAATCGTGACAAATCAGAACCCAGTAAACAGGTAAGGATTTATTTATGCAGGTGATCAAACTAGAATCATTATTTCAGTTTTTCTAAGGTGCACTTAAAAGTATATAAAAGTTTCATGTTCAAATGAGTTTTAGACGCAATGAAGTAAGATGAAACAAATAATGAAACATTACCAATTTGTGCGGTGTGGTTTCATCATTAAATTTCAGCAAAAAAATTCAATTACTATTAAAAACACCAAAACTATCAGAGCAATTGTCTGTACCTTTATTATTATTTTGAGCCTTTTCATTCACAAATAAATGCAAGAACAAAAATCATTTATACTGCAGTATCGCTAGTGTCGTGTATACTGCTGTATCGCTAGTGTCGTGTTTACTGCAGAATCGCTAGTGTCGTGTTTACTGTAGTTGCGCTAGTGTCGTGTTTACTGTAGTTGCGCTGTTAATCATTATAATTCTTCCAAACAATTTTTGAAAATATTTACTATCTTTCCCCAACATAAAATTGCATTATAAGTGTGGTACGCGTAGGAATGTCACAACGAACTGAAGACGAAGGCGTGGTCGGTTTAGAGTGAATACCTGGCATTGACAACAGAAATTTCTTACCATTTGCCGAGAAGACTATTACCGAAAACAAAAGAATACAGAATAAAAAGCAATATTTTCGTGAATTACGTAATGCCCAAGGAATATTTTCGTGAATTACGTAATGTTCCTCATTGTTCACGTTTTATATGTAACGTCACGTGTGACGTCATATCTGTTCTAGACGTTCTTTCATAAATACAAACAGGATAAACAAAAGTTGTCATTGTTCGGTGAATTTATGAGAGAAAATGGAAGGAGCTGTTCTGAGACATGGAGTGGGTAGCAAAGCCGTACTTCTTGCTAATTTTTCTTTATTTGTTGTGACTGAGAAATAGAAGGTATACTAGTTCACTCAAATTTCGGCGATGGAAGTGTGTCGCTTTAACGGACGTTAATTTCGTTGAAACTCACTATATTTTATTATTTAAGAGTCATTTGGTTAGAACAATTATGCACAATATTTTAAAAGTAACTTAGCCTTGTGTGCATTGTTCACATAGCTGAATGAAGGAAAATCGCCGAAATTCGAGTATGGTCGAAATTCAAGTGTGTGGCCATAGTTTTACCGTTACGGCTATTGTTTGAATTTGAAATTGATTTATTTAATAAATTACTAAAAACGCAGATTTTTAAGTACCGTTTGTATATGCCTTTACACTCGCATTTTGTTGTAGATGCAATGAAGTAAGGCTATTTCCCGGTCATTCAGCAATATGAACGAATCCAAAACAAAGTGTACTGTTAAAATATTGTTCTCTATTGTTCTATAAACGTTAATGAATGTAAGATAAGAATTATTGTCGTGTATGTGTCGGCGCATTGGCTTTTAAATATTTCATACAAAAATATAAATATGCATAATAATAGGAATGTTCCATTTTTTGCCAATTATTTTTTATCCAAACAGAACATGTCCTTACTTTAACCTTTCAATGAACTGCATTAGATTTCCCACAGTTTACATATTGTTCTATTACTTAGGTTTGTGACAGTCTTATTTATAACAGGCTTCATAGAAGTGACTTAGTTAATAGAATACGTCTTAGGAGGTAGTGAAGTTTTCTGTAAATATTGATTACTTACTTATAATATTTGTTTCAATCTTTGTTATTCAAATAAAATAACGAAAAGTTTCGTGACTCGCGATTATACTTAATGCCTTTGTCACCGATATTTTCCTTGTCTTATTTTTTCATTTGTTAATTTATTTTTTCTCTTTATCATAACTTATATATTTCCAACTTAAGATTTATTATATAAGTTTGGCTTACATTATACGGAATCCAAATATATTGATTGATTGATTGATTGGATGTCTGCTTTACGTCCAGCGAGCAGTATTTCAGCTATATTTAGGACCCTAACAGTATTTAAAACGTATCATAATTCCACTTTAGAGGTCAAAAAGTCGAAAAAACGACATTGTAATCGAAAATAGACGAACAATAAAGCTTTTAAATGTTAATCTTTGTTCAAGAATTAGTCTTTATATAAGAAGGTTTACTGTTACATTTGAGGCATAACTTGTGACCGTCACGTTTATATCTAAGTTTTACTTCTAAATTTGAGGTCGTACGTGTGACATCGTTTATGTTCTTGCAGTTAAAGTAAGGTCGCTTTAGTTACATCGTTCTAAACTTCAGTTGTAGATCCATGTTCTACTTTTAAATGAGATGTCGTGTGTGTGTCGTCACCTTTAGATCTAAGTTTTACTGTTATACGTAAGGTCGTTTATGTGACGTCACCTGTAGATCTAAGTGTTACTGTTAAATGTAGGGTCGTTCATGTGACATCGTTCATATCGTCACCTGTAGATCAAAATGTTACTGTTAAATGTAGAGTCGTTCATATGACATCGTTCATATTGTTACTTGTAGATCTAAGTGTTACTGTTTAATTTAGGGTCGTTCATGTGGCATCGTTCGTATCGTCGCCTGTAGATCTAAGTGTTACTGTTAAATGTAAGGTCGTTTATGTGGCATCGTTCATATTGTCACCTGTAGATCTAAGTGTTACTGTTACATGTAAGGTCGTTCATGTGGCATCGTTCATATCGTCACCTGTAGATCTAAGTGTTACTGTTAAATGTAGGGTCGTTCATGTGGCATCGTTCATATTGTCACCCGTAGATCTAAGTGTTACTGTTACATGTAAGGTCGTTCATGTGGCATCGTTCATATCGTCACCTGTAGATCTAAGTGTTACTGTTAAATGTAGGGTCGTTCATCTGGCATCGTTCATATCGTCACTTGTAGATCTAAGTGTTACAGTTAAATGTCAGGTCGTTCATGTGGCATCGTTCATATTGTCACCTGTAGATATAAGTGTTACTGTTAAATGTCAGGTCGTTCATGTGGCTTCGTTCGTATCATCACCTGTAGATCTAAGTGTCACTGTTAAATGTAGGGTCGTTCATGTGGCATCGTTCATATTGTCACCTGTAGATCTAAGTGTTACTGTTAAATGTCAGGTCGTTCATGTGGCATCGTTCATATCGTCACCTGTAGATCTAAGTGTTATTGTTAAATGTAAGGTCGTTCATGTGGCATCGTTCATATCGTCACCTGTAGATCTATGTGTTACTGTTAAATGTAAGGTCGTTCATGTGACATCGTTCATATCGTTACTTAGATCTTGGTGTTACAGTTAAATGTAAGGTCGTTCATGTGGCATCGTTCATATCGTTACTTAGATCTAGGTGTTACTGTTAAATGTAGTGTCGTTCATGTGGCATCGTTCATATCGTTACTTAGATCTAGGTGTTACTGTTAAATGTAAGGTCGTTCATGTGGCATCGTTCATTTCGTCACTTGTAGATCTAAGTGTTACTGTTAAATGTAGGGTCGTTCATGTGGCATCATTCATATTGTCACCTGTTGATCTAAGTGTTACTGTTAAATGTAGGGTCGTTCATGTGGCGTCGTGCATATCGTCACCTGTAGATCAAAATGTAACTGTTAAATGTAAGGTCGTTCATGTGACATCATTCATATCGTCATTTGTAGAGCTAACTGTTGCGTTTAATACGTAGACGTATCGTGACGTGAATACGTGAATTGTGATTTTACAGATTTTAAAAAGCTGTCAATTAGTTGTATATAAAAAGACTTGCAAGGGGAAAATGTCTT
This sequence comes from Limnoperna fortunei, assembly GCA_944474755.1. NCBI lineage: Eukaryota > Metazoa > Mollusca > Bivalvia > Mytilida > Modiolidae > Limnoperna > Limnoperna fortunei. Next base: position 110,067,158 of record OX104112.1, on the reverse strand, counting down.
CATCCGGTATCGGCATTATTCCTGGAATTTGATTGGTCAATGAGACTGGCACTTCAGGTGTTAAGATCTCCATATTTACGAAAATGAACGTATATAACATATAATTTCACCGCAGAGCACCGCAAATAAAAACTGCACTGGAGTGAGGAGCTACAAGATTCATGGAATAAATCTGGTGATGCTTAAAAGTCTGCTGTGTTATACACAAAATAAATCAAGGTAAAAACTGGCAATCCTTGCATGTAAATTAGGATTGGAATCGAGCACACTCTGCCCGCGGTGAAACTAAAACCCGCAACCTCAGTATTGACAGACCACGTGATCAATAATAGACGAACTACCTTAACCCCTCTGCAACCAAGGCCCCGTGTCCGTTTTCAAAAGTACAACTATCAGAATGAGTTAAATAATAAGAAATTATTTTTTATATTTAATCATTTTTTCATATTTTTTAAATCTTTACCAATTTACTAAAGCATAAAATATCGCCTGCTGTAACTATGTATCATCGTATTTTTCAATCAATTTTACATTGGATTTTAAAAAAACAATCGCTTCATTAAACAAAAAAGAGAAAACCATTTTGGAGGTTTTGATTTCAGATAACGTTTTGCCATTAAATGTCATAATTTGTCAGCCATTTTAATAAAACACAAAGCATATACTTACGTCAACTTAAGACATTTACATTCAATAAATACTCTGGTCACTTTGAATTGAATGTCAAATGTCATTTAGTAAAAAATATGTTGTCAAAAGATGATGACTTAATGATATGAAAATACATAAATCTATTTTGTAAGGTGGAAAATAAAAAAAATGTCAACTTTTATTTTGAAAAATATCACTTGAACTTGTCAACATACTTTAAAGCATCTTGTTTAGATTGTTATCATGATTTAAGTCAAATTTGATTTCGTTCTGTTTATAATAAAATTAGTTTGCGTTATCTAGACATGATTGATGAAAAATCACCGATTATAAAATGACAAATCTTTTAATCTTCATGAGTCATGTTGAACGATTAAAATAATCAATTGCAGAATGTATGTATTGTTTTTCCCACAAACTTGTATTTTAAAAACAATAAATTGGAAAACATACTCTCAACTTTAGGGTTTCAGAGTTCATTCCCCCCCCCCTTTAAAAAAATCATGTTTAAATGTAAATTTTAAAACATTACAACTTACGTAGTTATATTAAAAATGAATAATGTTACCTAAGTTCTTTTTTTTTCAAATAACAACGGATTTATCATGTGTTACATAAATTAAGGGGAGATAATCAAAGACAAACCATTCAATTAATAACTTACAACACATCATCGGAAATAACAGAGAGGACAAGTCAACGTTCGGAAGTTCTGTGGCGGAGTTGAATTGGTATCCCAATCCCACGGACATGCAGTAAGGTTTCACACAAACTACACATGCCCAGTACAGAATAAACAGTCGCCTTTATTTTCAAACAATATAAACAATTAAATAATTGAATCAAATACAGGCATTTGGTTGTCGGTGTAGGAAATGTTACAAAGGTATACAGCCACACAGAAGGAAAAAAGTGTAAAATTAAATTAAAAAAAATCCTGATCTTCATACCGACAGCAAACATGTGACCCAGGTTATACAAAAAAACTACGAATGTTAGTTATATTTCGATATTTGCATGATGAGCTGAAACTAACCAAGGACCTGTATTACGTCCTCGAACTAACGTATATAAACAAACAATTGACATTTTTGAAATATATATTCCATTATATTACAGTAGATATCATCAAAACTTTATGCATCTTAGAATACACATAAGAACTTACATCATAAATAGTTTTTCTAAAGTACGGTTCTTCTTACCATATACTCCTTCTATTTATTTTAAATACGGATGAAAAGGAAAACAATGTGTATTGACAATTACGCAAAACTATGCAATACTTATTTATTTGACGGGCTGACTTATCTTGAAAGTGCATGATTTATGATGTAAAATTAAAATTTATATATGCAGTTCGCCTTGTCAAGACTTAATATGGAACCTATGGTCGAAAATCTAGTGTTTTGATATCCAGTCGTTAGAACCACGTGACGCGAATGGGAGGATTTCCAAAACGTCAAATACACCGTAATCAGAAAGCAATCAAAGAAAAATGAGTCTAGCTCCCCCGGAGGAATATATATATATATATGCGTCTGACTTCATCTTGTTGTAATTTTGCTACAGATAGGTGGAGACCAAACAACCATTCTTTTTGGGGCCCAATTCATAGACTTGGAAACCAATCGAAAACAGGTCAACACTCATAAAATGGTGTCATAGTGTTCTCTCTCAATTCTGCCTGACAATAATAGTGGTTTAATAAACTGATAACTTATAATTAATAACTTATATTCAAATGAAAATTTCTGGATGCACTTCGTTTTATGAGCGGAAGTAATTTTTTAGCCAAGCAAAGTATCATCCAATCAAATACTTGTTTAAGGCCGGATAAGTTTGCCTACAACTTCCGACAACATTTGTTATGATGTATGCTGAAAATAAACTAAAATCTGATAAGTAATGGAAGATTTGTTATTAAAATGGAGTGTGTCTTTTCTAGTAATATACAATTATAGTCTTTTCTAGAGGTCGATATAGGTTTTAATAGACTCAAAAATTAATATTGACCGACGCCGAAGGCGAAGGTCAATATTTAATTTTTGAGTCTATTAAAACCTATATCGACCGATACAAAAGACTGTAATTGTTTTATTACATAATAATCAGATAAAGGGGTTATTGGTTGTGTACTTGTATATGTTTTGGGATTTTTGTGTGTGGGAGGTTGAACAATACAGTATTTTTAAAGTTTATTTTAATAATAACTAACTACAAATAATAACAGCTAAGCAAACTTAATTGTCCTCCTTAGGAAGAATGTGGTAAGTGATATTAATAGTTCCATAGTTATTGATCATGGGCAACATTCCTAGAGAATGAAAGCTTGCAACAGATTGCATATTCAGAGTCTGAGTGTTTGTTCCTACAGCTTGACACACATTCTGATTTGGTGAAATAGTTTTCAAAATGTCATCAAAGTCTGTGTCATTTTTCATATCCTGGATAAGTCTATCTTCTTGCGAGTTTGTAAGTAGTAACAACTCCATACGAGAATCATTTAGTTCTGGGTATTGTTCATTTGCAGCACTGCTCGTACAATTTACTTTACGTATAACACTACTCAAAGTATTTGACATATTTTGTTTTGTTTTATTGTCTGTGTAGCCTGTGTAAGTTTTCAAACTGCTCTCCGCTTTATGCCCAGTAACAGACATTATGTGGCGATCTGGAAATCTTGCAGCATCCAAAATGTGTATTGTGGTTGCTCGCAAAGAGTGATTAGTATAGTTTTTTTACAACTGAAATTCATTACTTATAGCAGACATCATTGTTCCAAGTACATTATGCCCCACTGGAGACGCATCATACCAAGACGAATTGTCTTTTATAGCACGTTTAGGCCTTTGGAATAAATATACACAATCCAAACTAAGTTTATTCTTATACCTACAAAATGTACGGACAGGACAAAAGTCATCATCTGAAAAAAAAGGGAAATTCTAAATAAATGGTTATAAAAAGAAACAAATATTATTAAATATAAGAAACTAATAAAAAAAATACATGTATGGTAATAATTCAATATACATGTTATTATCATGGTACTACATATCTGTTCATTTTGTACACTCCGACACAAATGACTCTTCAGAATGTTACAGATTTAAAGCTTTACACAATGCTATGCCAGGATTCCAGGTTGCCACTGAACATGTAAATTTTTTAAATGTTCTGGTTGTTTATTGTGGGATTGTTGTCTCCCTGCTATATTCGTTACAAATTAATTTGTATTTGTTTAGAATCGTTTTGAATTTTTAGCTTTCAGATTACACTAAAATTCCTATTTGTAGATATTTTGTTTAACTGCCAAACTTACCTTTGATCTCAAGATTTCTCGCTTCTGCGTAAAATTTACCAAGGAACGTGTCTAAAGTTGCGATGGAAAAAGACTCAATGTCCGTGTTCAATTTCTTTTCCTGCAAATAGTCTCTAAAAATTTTCAAGGACTGTGTTGTACTTCTCTTAGTGTTCAACGCATCCTTATTTTCTAAAATAGTTTTTAGTTCCTGGTCGGAAATTTCAGCAAATCTTGCTTTGTTGTCGTCTGCTCCGATTAGCTCGTCCGACATTTTCGTGTTATTTAGTTTCCGAACAGTTAAAGTAAGCAATGATTTGATTGGACGGTAAATTATCTTATGGCGTTTTTGATTGAATCACAAAAATAAAGCCATGTGACAGCAACGTGACAGAAAAAAGTAGTCAATATTGATTTTAATCAAACAATATCAGAATATACGTTCAAGAATTTTTGCTAGTCTGAACCAATAGAAATTGTTTTAAAAATTCATTATGTAATAAACAATTATATGGTTACAATGTTGGTTTTGAATTAAAACTGGGACTAGTATAACTCATTTATAGGTTACTTTAACTTTAACTTTATTCAATAATGCATAATTATACCCATTAGGGTTGAAAGCATACAAATAAACAATTACAAATAAACATTGAAACTTCAAATACACAAGATTGTTTAAGTGCATTTATAATAACAACTATATATGATAAATAAAAGTATTATCAGTAGTGGTGAATCATGCAATCACAGGTTCCACTTTCCTCAGTACAAGTGACTTTTTTATAAATGGAGCAACGTGTTGCAAGTGATTCGATGACGACAATATTTTCACTAGGTTATTTATTTGTATTATGTCATTTTCCAGTTTGAAAGTTTTAATATTTTTATGTTCAAATTCATCTCTAATAGATTTGTATTTAGGGCATTTGAAGAAGAAATGGAATTCGTCTTCAATGTCATTTGTATGACAGTACTGGCATATTCTATTTTATCTTTTTATTCGTTTATATCGCCCTTTTTCAATTTCTAAAAAGTGATCACTTATTCGCATTTTGCATATATTTTTTCTATTTTCGAATTTGTTGTGAACAAACTTGTCCTATCAGTGTTGAACATAACAAAAATTGGAGTCCCTTGTATTTGCAGGCATAAAAAATATGTGTCCTTTTGCGCTTGCACCGGTCCCAACCACCTCACCCCAAATAAAATATTGACCGGTCCCTGGGAGGGAAATTTTCAATAATGTTATACAGTAGCACGTGCATTTCAGAGGCGGTAGATATTATTTTCAAGTTAATCAACAGACCATTTCTGTATGATTTTTATTCTAATTATCTTAATAATATAGAATAAACATTTAATTGACTTGGAAGAAATCCCGCAACTTACAGGTGTTTTTTTCACATTTACAGGTACGCCAAATCTTCAGGTAAATAAAGTACAACAAATTTTCAGGTACAATCTATATAATAGGAAAACTAAACTCATAGAATGAATTGTGTTGTGTTTGACTTTAACGTTCTTTAAGGATTATGGATTAAAATTCTTACATTTACAAACAAATGAATACTAGCGCCAAAAATTGGATTTGTGTATTCATTGAACTTTACCTTTAATCAGGTGTTAATTGTTTTTAATAAAATCTATTGTATTTTGTTGGCGTTCCGTCAATGTAATTTTATAATTAAGGCGGCTGTTCCAGTTTAGAGATAAGGTCACATATTCTTTAGGTTTAACTGCTTTGTGCCTGTTGTATACTTCAAGTGTATTGTTCTTTTAATGTTTTAAACGAGCTTCAACGGTTTAATATATTTGTATATAATGCACAGTATAAATTTTTATTTAGAACTCATTTTGAACATTCTATACAGTCTGATTGATTTACTATATTAAAATGCAAACGTACGAGTTGGCAAAGTACGAGTTGACCTGCACCCCACCCCTCTCCCCCAAATAAAATATTGATCAGCCCCTAAGAGGAAAAATTTCAGTAATGTGATACAGTAGCACGTGCATTTCAGGGGCGGTGGATATTATTTTCAGTCGAAAAATACATTTTTAATCAACAGTACAATTTCTGTATGATTTCGTATCTAAGGGACAGACCATTTAACTTGAAAGGGGGGAGCTTGGTTTTTTGTTTTGGTCAGAAATTTTTTTTCCGCGCAGGACGCGGACAAAATATTTATTTTTTTGAAGGCGTCGCGACAGAATATTTTTTTTCATTATTAGCATTAATTTATATAGCAGAAATCCTTCTTCAGAATATTTTTTCTTACCTTCTGCTTCCAAAATATTTTTTTCATCAAAAATCATTTTCAGAATATTTTTCTAGGAAAAAACCAAGCCCCCACCCCCTTGCAATTTAAATGGTCGGTCCCTAATTAACTTAAATCTGTTAATAGTATAGAATAAACAATTTTTGACTTGGACGAAATCCTGCAACTTACAGTTGTTTTTTTTTAAAATAAATTTACATGTACGCCAAATCTTCAGGTAAAACAAGTACAACATATTTTCAGGTACGACAAATCTATTAATTTCAAGTAGTGGGTTTCATCGGCTTTATAAAAAGCTAGCCGTATCTAAGCGTTATTTTTCTTTGTTGCCAAAATGCGTACTGTTTTTAATGTTAAATGGCAAAATGTATTGTTATTATTTACATCACTTTATTATAAGTACACAATGTTAAAATCAGGCAACCGCAAAATATAGGTCAGAGGCAGCAATTGAAGCATGCACTTTGCTACGCATTCTCTACATGTATCATACGTGGTAAGATAGTAGATGTGAACATTGTCAATAAGCAGGAAAAAAATTAAAATTTTTCTCATAACCGTAATCATTTGTCCATAAAATACAGATCAGAGGCAGTATCTACTAAGAATGCATTGGAATTAGTTTCTAGATCCATCATATTCACCATGCAATATAGTTGATGTAGAACTGTTCGCGCAAATGTCACGCTTCGGAAAATATGATACACATTTTATGATAAACATATACAGATCAATGCCAATTTCCTTATAAAACAGTTTGATTCCCATTATTTTGCACACTTTTTCCCTTTTTTCATCATAACCTATTTGTGATCGCTCGGCAGCCAATCAAGGTACTGCATTGTTAATCTGTTATCCTTGAGGTACGACTGGCTTTCGCAGTTTAGTTTTTGATAATTTCTCATGCGAGACGGGAATAAAACTAAACTCGTAGAATGAATTGTGTTGTGTTTGACGTAAACGTTCTTTAAGGATTACGGAAAATATTCTTAATTTTACAAACAAATGACTAATAGCGCAAATAAATTGGATTTGTGTATTCATTGAACTTTACTTTTAATCAGGTGTTAATTGTTTTTAATAAAATCTATTATATTTTGTTGGCATTCCGTCAATGTAATTTTATAATTAAGGCGGCTGTTCCAGTTTATAGTAAGTGTTGACGTATGTTGTATAGTGTTTTTTGCGTTACAAATGAAAACTACTTACCGCGTATGGTTCAGCTTATGCTCCTTTTTTAGATCAAGAAGGGACCTTTTTGAAATCAATAATTATTTCCCCGAGATATTCAGCGTTTTGAAATAAAGCGGTTTTTTAATTTTGAACGGGCGATTTTCCATACTAAATTTTGACCTTAATTAGAACGGAACTGTACTTTAGGAACAATCGATTGTTGTCTACTCGAAATCCTTCGGGTGATGTCGTCTGCAGTTTAGGCGGGAAAAGTCTCGCGGTTTGTCCGAATACCATTGAACGTCACGAAAGCAGACGAACATTTGTAAACATCGTAAGGTCCCTTAAGAAACAAAAATGGCTGACTTATTATGTGAAATTTCCGTAGCAAAAGTCAAGGACGATTTGTAACAACTTAAATACAGAGGCATACTATAAAACATGGACAGGTTGTTGTATCTACGTTTTTTCTACTGAATTTTCGTAATAACAAGGTAAAATATAAAATAATGAAAAAATGCTAGCAAACAATTTTTTCCAAGGGGGGCTGGCATTTAGTATAGTCATAAGGTCAAGGTCACATATTCTTTAGGTCTAACTGCTTTGTGCCTGTTGTATACTGCAAGTGTATTGTTCTTTTAATGTTTTAAACGAGCTTGAATCTGTCTGTGTTTTTGTCTCGGCTTAAAAACTGTCAGGACGAAATAGTTTTCATGTCATGTCATGTTTTGTTTTTGTTTTGTTAGCGGACGCTACAGCTTTGTTGGTGACATAAACATTATATATTAACGTTAGTATATAATGTCTCTGTTTGTGTTAAACATTATAGGACATTTAAATATGATAATATATCATTGTCCCTCCCCGTCCCCACCCCTCAAAGGCATTCAAACTTCATAAATTTAATTGATTAAATATGAAAACTACAATGTCTGAAAGAATAAAAATAATTAATGAAATATATAATAGTTTTCCGTAAATATTTATAATCTTTAATCCAATGAAATCCGGAAGCCTGTACTATAATTATTAAATACTATGGTAATATAATGTTTTAGATTTTATTTGCGACTTTCGAGTTTACTAGAGGAATTGAAAAATTTTTTATTTGAAGTCTTTCATTCAGCCAGAAAAATTCTTTAAGACAGTACGAAACTACATTTTATCAAGGTAACAGATTTCGAGTAATTGTCACCAAAATCCCTATTTTTCACATTTGAAAAAAAAACCTTTTCTTTTTGTTTGTAACAACGACTGCCATGATTTTTTTTAAGTTACAACGGAAGTTTCGCACGGATTTTGGGCCGAAAATACGCTATACGGATTCGTGTTTAAATCTACGGATTTTATATTAATCCGGAAAAATAGTAGTTGCACCCGAAATTGTTGCATCGGTGTTAAAATGAAGCTTGTATATGATATTGTCGTTGTTAAAAGCGCACCGGCGACGTAGACGATATTATACAAAACAGCATTGCGGACCATGCTTCAAAAGGAAACCAACATTAGGACACAGAGGCAACATCTAATCGAGTTATAACCAATGCTTTGGTAGCTATTTTAAATGCATGCATGTGTAGTACTGATAAAGTTCTCAAAATACGGATAAGTCACTGGTGGAATACTGATGTCAGTCAGATGGGGTAAACAGCTCTGGTTTCGATGTAAAGGAAATGCAGTCAGTCTCTGGTACAATTTTAAACATTTACAACCACCCGACATGTCTAATGGGTTTCGTGCTTTTACCGCTGTTATTTTCTTTATATTAAAAAAGACTATGTTGGCATATATCTGTCACCACATACATGTATCACTTAATTAAGTCGACATATTTTCGGAAATATGTCAACATGCTACATAATTAAGTCAACATAATACTGAATTAAAGTCATCATTATCAGATTAGAAAAAAGAGGGAAAATGCGCCATCTACTTTTCCACTTATTTATCGTGCAAGTAGACATAATTATGAATTAAGTGGACATAATTTTCTGATTAAGTAGACATCATTTTATGATTAAGTAAACTTAATTTTCTGTTTAAGTCGACATAAGTTTTTGATTATGTCGACATAATTAAGTCCACATAATCTGTCCTATTATTAAGTCGACATAATTATCTACCATTTAACTTGAAGGGAGGGAGGCTTGGTTTAAAAGTTAAAATTCCAAGACCTCGATGAGAGAATCATGGCAGAAATGAGACCCGAGCAAGAAGTATGTCGTGGCTCGTATAGAGGTTAAGCCCTCTTAAATCATTGATCAATATAGAACTGAAAATTACTTGAAGATATTGACCATCAATTTAAAAGGTATAGTCACAATCAATTGACCTTTATATATGTCAAAAATAAATGATATTTTGCCGGAACTGATTAAATTTCACCTGTATGAGCCGTTAATTAGCATGATTAGGTGAAACTTATAAGTTTTGTATTGTATGGTAACCGTACGCGAGTTACCCATACGTGGTGTTAGATTTTAACACAAATAAGACCTCTTTAAACTACGGGAAACAAAACTGCGAAAAAGAAAACATATATAACTAGTAATCCTGTGTTGGGCATCCCCAACACAAAAGAAGTCCCCTCCCGTTACTGCACATAAATTAAAAAATTATACTAAAAGAAACCCTCATGAAAATCGGACCAAATTGTGATTTTCAATTATTTTTTTCACAAGTGTTTTAGCAATTTTGGCGGCCATTTTAAAAATATATTATTCTCAGGCTGTTACGAACGCCACGGTGGTTTTAGCCTTGGGTTACCACCCCTGATTTACTAAAAAGCGTCCGATAAATTTTTTAAAGGGTTCAAAGTCATTTAAAATTTAACGATTACTTCATAAATTCAATGCTGGGGCTCTCATTATAACTGATCGTGCGCTAAATCCTGGCTCGGTCACTCTTTAGTAAATCAGGAATGAAAAGTTTACCAACATTGGAGTTTAACCAATTCTGATTTTGAATCTTTTACGGACGTCCGTAAAAGATTCAAAATCATAATTCTTCTGGTCAAAAAGGTCCATATATCAATGTCCAAGGTAACATGAAAGTGATTATCCCGCTGCTGAACAGGAACACGTGCCTGCTAAAGAGTAATGTCCATGCAGTATGCCATTTTTCAACCACCGAATAAACAATTAAGTACTATCTTTAAAAAAGATAATCGACGCTGTCTGACAGTAGTTGGATATGAAAATTAAAATCACAAAAAAGCAATTGTACCTTAACAAATATAAACTTAACCTCCTATTTAAATACATATTAGTTATAAAATTAAATTGGTCAGCACTCTGATCAATTAATATTGTATGAAGCTGTTTACAATTAGAGACGCAGCTAGTTCATCATGGACGCAATATGACGACGGATGCAAAGTGTGAGCATAGGATTATTCTATAATACAAAAATATAGTTCCCTTTTTATACCCTCCGCTTGAAAATTTGGGGGGGGGGTAATATAGTGATAGGGTGCCTGTCCTTCCGTCCATACGTCCGTCCGTCCTTCCGTTACACCTAAGGGTACCCATCTCTTGTCCGCAACTACTCCTAAACACCTCAATGGATTTTCATGAAACATGATTTAAGAGGGCTTAATAAAAGACTTTTGAAAAAAAAATCGTTCCACTAAGGAAAGTGCAAATTGTCATGCTGATCCCGTGATTTCATAAAAATGTAGGGCATTTAAAGAAAAAAGTGTCGTTTTAAAAAGATGTAAAACCTGTGATGTCTTGTGTCGGGTGCAAAGTGCACATTAAACATAAATTTATGGAAGGGGTCGAGTTTTATGCCGTTGTCGTATACCTGTAATTTTATATGACACCGTTCACAGTTAAAAAAGCGACTTAAATAAAATCACGTGATATAATGCGTCTTACTACCTATCTTTGGACCCCTGTCGGATCTCTACACATTTCTCATTGTGTACAAATTGTAAATTTATTACCTGATAGTTAGGAATGTATCTACATTCCTGGAAATCATTGCGTGGTATAGAATCCATTTACTTAGTAGAATCCACAGAATCAAGCGTTCAAAGCGTTGAAGCATTCGCCATATTTTTTAATCCCGAGACAAGACAAGAATTAATTAGGATGTCAAAGTAAAGTCTCCGGGATCACGTTATTATTACAACAAATATACGCATTCGCCCGTGATAAGTACGGAAAGTGACGTCGTAGGAAATTGAACTCGTGATAGAACCTGCGCTCCACTCGCGAAAAGACATCAAATTTCTATCACTTTTGGAAGATCACCGGGTGTTTCCCAAAAAAAGTATGTAAGAATCTATTAATCTACCTTTCAAAAAAAATGAATAGATTGCAAAACATTTTCTAAAAATTTGTTTGTTATTTGAAAAAAAAATTAGTTTGATGTCAAATTTGTTGTTTAGTCTACATTTAAAATTAATTTTAGAGCTCTTCTCAATTCATTTTGTGACTGTTTATTGACGGTATCAACTTCCGGACGAAAAAAATCAATATCAGCATTACGCATGGTTTTGATCACGTGATACAGAATGCCGTAGAGCCCTCCGCTAAGAGCTGTTCTTGCTATGAATTTAAATGTATTTCCGTCAAAATGTTGTCTGTATGTTTACAGAGTAAGAAAGTTATACGTACAAAACAACTTAAAGTCAACTTAAGTTAGTGACGTGTGTGACCAAATCGAGAAGTCAGCACTGCTCTGCATCTTCTCGGCATGGACTCTATAAAAACACCAACATTATTGCAAGGTATTCCTCACCTTTCCTCTTGCAACATATGTCGAAATTGGTCCATGGTCTGCGGTGGGGGTTGGCGCTGGCGCAAAAGTTTGTCCAGTTGGTTCCATAGATGCTAAATGGAATTCAAATCCAGCGATTTTGAAGGCCATGGCAACCCATTATTGTTATTCCGCTGAAGAAAGTCTCTGGTAAGTTGAACTGTGAGCAGCCTAGAATTGTCCTGCTAGAATAATTGCCCTTTGCGTAATGGGTTTAAGCCGGATTTCTAGTTGTGTCATGGGTTTAATCCAGGTTTCTGGTTGTGTCACGGGTTTAAGCCAAATTTCTAGTTGTGTAATAGGTTTTAGCCATTTCATGGTATCTATGTTAATAGGGGTTTCATGATATTTAAGCCATTTTTTATTTTCTTATTACTAGTTGTGACATAGGTACGTGGGTATTTAGCTGTTTTCGGGGCATCGATGGCCGAGTGGTTAAGGTAGTTCGTCTACTATTGATCACGTGGCCTGTCAACACTGAGATTGCTGGTTCGATTCTCACTGCAGGCAGGTTGTACTCGACTCCATTCTTAATTGACAGGGATTGCCAGTTTTTCTACCGCTTCCTCTGCCAATAAAAACTGGACGCCACGGTAAAGCTGAAAAATTGCTGAAAGTGGCGTTAAAAAAGGGAAGAGAGGAACATGCAGTATGCTGCTCTGTAAGTTAATTAAACTGTGAGCTGAAAGGATTCCTAGAGATCTATACACCCATCTATGTAGCGTGTTTCCGGCTGGCGGATAAGGGATGCCCTCTCGCTAGGGATTTGTCTAGTTATAATAGAGAGACCCTGACCGCAACCAAAGTGAAAAATGTGTTTGGAGTGTGCCACTCTCCATGCGCGTTGATGACACCGTTTGTTGACTCATTATATCCGCTACAAAAAAACTAAATTCAGCCCAACTAAACTTTCCATACTTTTTCAAATGCAATAAAATGTTCTGTCCATTTGTCTATCAGTTTCACTTTGATTTATTGCATCTTCACCTCTCCTTGTTAAGAAAATTGCTGCTCACTGGATATTCAGATCCATTCATTTAAATGTCGTCAAAATAATCATGGTTTTAATTATACCTTATGTACGGGAGCTTTTATAATTATAAATTTGATATACTAGTATCAATGTTTGCGTTTGTATTAAAATTTAATTCAATATTATATTTGAGTCATATCTATCAATATAACTTATATAAAAATGATTACATCGCTTAAGCATTTAGAGCCATTATATACAGAATGATAAATGTCATAAAAGTATATACAAGTAATGACTTTGATATAGGTCGCTATCAGGATTTATCAGCCAGAGAAAATGTAATATTCACCGAGCCGTTAAGCGAGGTGACTATACATTTTCGAGGGCTGATCAATCCAGATAGCGACCGTATATCAAAGTGATAAATTGTTTTATTACATGAATAAAACCACCATCTCGCTTGATCAGAAAAACAGAGGATGCATTTTCTACTGGAGTCCCTGTTGTAATTGTTGTTACCCATGAATATTTTTTTGATTTAATACTGCATTTTGATATCAATTTGCTGGTAATCCAGAAATTCCAGTTTCAATTATTGAGAAGAGTATAAATGAATCAACATATCGCAGAGCCGACGTTTCTCTCATTTGTTGTTGTCACACACGATGTACAATTAATACAATCGATTTGATTAGATGAATGAATTTGTTAAGACGGCTATTCCGATTGGCTAAAACATAAAAACCAGGTCGATATCGTATTCCGCTTGACTACTATGCAGCGGAATCATGCAGCGTACAAACATTTTATGTCATTTTAGTCCTGTTGCAATTTATCGTGACCCAAAAGTGTTGATTTTAGACCAATCAAAACACGCAAAATTCTATTCATGTAATAATATTTAATAAGTATTAAAACACATGTGAATTAAACTATCTATTTCGCGACTATTAAAATTTAAAAGCAGGTTTTGACACGAACTCGTACTATTGTTATTTGCACTACCTGATGTGAATCGTTAGAAGACTTCTGAATCAAGGTCTAGTTCAAAACCATGGATCAAACGAACGTAGTACATCCTTACTTGACCGTATTAAAGGTGTAGAGACATTATTACATTCATATTCAATCCTTGCCTTCGTAGGCCCGATGTACGGGCTAATCTTGGTAAGTCCGTGTCGGTCAGCTGTGGTTTGTACTATTCCGTATAAGACCGCTAACCACTACGTAAACTGTAGCAAACTGTTGTTCGCCGCAATGCGGAGGACCTGGCACATGCCATTTCCCTATTAAACCGTGTCGTACTGTAACAATACGTATCAATCGCCAAAACGACAAATTTGCAAGTTCATCAACACCCGTAGTAATTCCGTTGTTCATCCATATTGTATCCGTAACTTCCGTGAAATTAAATCTGTGAGTTAATCCGAGAATGTGTTACCTAGACAATATAGAAAATGGCATTTGTAATTTTACTAAAAATCTGTTTCAAAGTTATTTTTAAATCAAGTTTATTTTTCTCCATCAGATGCCTGCTCTACTTTACTTATCCTGTACGCAATGATAGTGTGACATTTCATGTTAAGATAAGTTTCAATGTCCTCCGAGATGTAACAAAACTAGCTTTTACTAATATGACTTTAACAAGAAAGTTTTTCAGTGGCGGATCCAGGGGGGGGGGCCTCTGTTGTATATACTGTACCAAATAAAGGTTACTGAACACTATAAAAACCTTGTTCGTGGCATTCCTATTCCGATATCCCCTTTTTACGCCCCCCCTTTTCGAAAATCCTGTATCCGCCCCTGAGTTTTATGTCTAAAACCCATTAAGAGTATAAATTCCTCGTATGTACTGTATATTTATATAAACTATTATTAATTTTGTCTTTTAAGGTAGACGTTTTGATACTTGGTATGTATGGTAGATAATATCAAGGGGATGTGTCGCATACCGTGTTTGATGATCTTTGACCTTCAACTTTGACCTCAAGGTCAGCGGAGCCCACAGAAATTTAGTTTTGAAAATTAGGGACACATCTTTTTTCTCTTATAAAAGAATTGAAATTATGAAATGTTATCGGAAACATCAAATAAATTTAAGGTAGTTTTTTTTATTAATTATTAAAGCATATGAGATTTTGTTAAAATTCAGATGTTTTATACAAATTCTAATAATTTGATCAGATGTTTAAGTTAATTTAAATGTCTTAATTATATGATATAAGATTATAATTCATTTTCAGAATACATAAACCTTTTTGTGTCGTTTCTTCTTAATTATCACGCGTATTAACACTTTGTTTCATTATATTAACAGGATAAAACAAAAAAACATATCAAGATTGTCATGCGAATCTGGTTCAAATAATTTTTTTAGTTATAATTCTTTCTTACAGATCACAAGTGTATAATTGCCTGTTTAAGGTCTGTAAAGTCTTAGAAACACCCTAGAGGCGTATACAAAACTGACTTCGAACATTTCATTGGCCAATGTAAATTTCTGTTGCAAAAGCCAATATAATTGTACAATATAATTTATGCTTGAAATACTTTTGTTAAATAAAATTAGCTCGACCTTTATTTTTTCCTAAATACCTTCTTCAACTCAAGACCGCCAATGTAGTCACAAAATCCCAAATGAATATGTTCTCATGTCAGTTTGTTGACCTAACAAACAAAACATTTTATGTAAGTAAATTTTCAATTTTAATTAAATATTAATCATAGAATGCAGATATTGATAATACTAAAACAAGTGTTTGTCGTATTCAACATAACAAATACTGAAATACAAAAGCAACGAACGGATAAATAACGAACTTTAGTTTGAGTTTTATAAAAAATATTAATATCAATATTTCTTTTTGTTGCAACTTGGTGAAAATATCACAACAGTAATTTTGCGTCATGACCTTTATTGAAGGACATTGAAATCAGTGCATTAAATACTATACTATATTAATAAGAAACTAACGAAGTCTGTAAAGAAAATATGACATATGAATGTCGTTTATTGTTATAATCTAAAATTTGATTACTCTAACTGATTTGACTCAGCAATATATTTTCAAAGACATGAAATAAAACCAATAATATAATACGATTCATACGAGATAACAGAAAAGGGTTTAGAACAATGACTGTGTCGATTTAGTTTCTCTTGAATTGAATTTTTGAGTGTCATTCCGTTTGCCAAGTTATTTGATGAACCTTGGTTTCCAAAAATAAAAAAAATCCACGATTATTGGATATAAACAACAACAAAACGCACACATGCATTACCACAGGATCTACTTAGTCTTCAGATGACACATGGATTACCACAGGATCTACTTAGTCTTCAGATGACACATGGATTACCACAGGATCTACTTAGTCTTCAGATGACACATGGATTACCACAGGATCTACTTAGTCTTCAGATGACACATGGATTACCACAGGATCTACTTAGTCTTCAGATGACACATGGATTACCACAGGATCTACTTAGTCTTCAGATGACACATGGATTACCACAGGATCTACTTAGTCTTCAGAGGACACATGGATTACCACAGGATCTACTTAGTCTTCAGATGACACGTGGATTACCACAGGATCTACTTAGTCTTCAGATGACACGTGGATTACCACAGGATCTACTTAGTCTTCAGACGACACATGGATTACCACAGGATCTACTTAGTCTTCAGATGACACATGGATTACCACAGGATCTACTTAGTCTTCAGATGACACATGGATTACCACAGGATCTACTTAGTCTTCAGATGACACATGGATTACCACAGGATCTACTTAGTCTTCAGATGACACATGGATTACCACAGGATCTACTTAGTCTTCAGATGACACATGGATTACCACAGGATCTACTTAGTCTTCAGATGACACATGGATTACCACAGGATCTACTTAGTCTTCAGAGGACACATGGATTACCACAAGATCTACTTAGTCTTCAGATGACACATGGATTACCACAGGATCTACTTAGTCTTCAGATGACACATGGATTACCACAGGATCTACTTAGTCTTCAGAGGACACATGGATTACCACAGGATCTACTTAGTCTTCAGATGACACATGGATTACCACAGGATCTACTTAGTCTTCAGATGACACATGGATTACCACAGGATCTACTTAGTCTTCAGATGACACATGGATTACCACAGGATCTACTTAGTCTTCAGATGACACATGGATTACCACAGGATCTACTTAGTCTTCAGATGACACATGGATTACCACAGGATCTACTTAGTCTTCAGATGACACATGGATTACCACAGGATCTACTTAGTCTTCAGATGACACATGGATTACCACAGGATCTACTTAGTCTTCAGAGGACACATGGATTACCACAGGATCTACTTAGTCTTCAGATGACACACGGATTACCACAGAATCTACTTAGTCTTCAGATGACACATGGACTGCCACAGGATCTACTTAGTCTTCAGAGGACACATGGATTACCACAGGATCTACTTAGTCTTCAGATGACACATGGATTACCACAGGATCTACTTAGTCTTCAGATGACACATGGATTACCACAGGATCTACTTCGTCTTCAGATGACACATGGATTACCACAGGATCTACTTCGTCTTCAGATGACACATGGATTACCACAGGATCTACTTAGTCTTCAGACGACACATGGATTACCACTGGATCTACTTAGTCTTCAGATGACACATGGATTACCACAGGATCTACTTCGTCTTCAGATGACACATGGATTACCACAGGATCTACTTAGTCTTCAGACGACACATGGATTACCACAGGATCTACTTAGTCTTCAGATGACACGAGTGCACACATGGATTACCACAGGATCTACTTAGTCTTCAGATGACACATGGATTACCACAGGATCTACTTAGTCTTCAGAGGACACATGGATTACCACAGGATCTACTTAGTCTTCAGAGGACACATGGATTACCACAGGATCTACTTAGTCTTCAGATGACACATGGATTACCACAGGATCTACTTAGTCTTCAGATGACACATGGACTACCACAGGATCTACTTAGTCTTCAGATGACACATGGATTACCACAGGATCTACTTAGTCTTCAGATGACACATGGATTACCACAGGATCTACTTAGTCTTCAGAGGACACATGGATTACCACAGGATCTACTTAGTCTTCAGATGACACATGGATTACCACAGGATCTACTTAGTCTTCAGATGACACATGGATTACCACAGGATCTACTTAGTCTTCAGATGACACATGGATTACCACAGGATCTACTTAGTCTTCAGATGACACATGGATTACCACAGGATCTACTTAGTCTTCAGAGGACACATGGATTACCACAGGATCTACTTAGTCTTCAGATGACACATGGACTACCACAGGATCTACTTAGTCTTCAGATGACACATGGATTACCACAGGATCTACTTAGTCTTCAGATGACACATGGACTACCACAGGATCTACTTAGTCTTCAGATGACACATGGATTACCACAGGATCTACTTAGTCTTCAGATGACACATGGATTACCACAGGATCTACTTAGTCTTCAGATGACACACGGATTACCACAGGATCTACTTAGTCTTCAGATGACACATGGATTACCACAGGATCTACTTAGTCTTCAGATGACACATGGATTACCACAGGATCTACTTAGTCTTCAGATGACACATGGATTACCACAGGATCTACTTAGTCTTCAGAGGACACATGGATTACCACAGGATCTACTTAGTCTTCAGATGACACATGGATTACCACAGGATCTGCTTAGTCTTCAGATGACACATGGATTACCACAGGATCTACTTAGTCTTCAGATGACACATGGATTACCACAGGATCTACTTAGTCTTCAGAG
Organism: Limnoperna fortunei; assembly: GCA_944474755.1. Lineage (NCBI taxonomy): Eukaryota > Metazoa > Mollusca > Bivalvia > Mytilida > Modiolidae > Limnoperna > Limnoperna fortunei. The sequence continues at coordinate 110,048,117 of OX104112.1, read as the reverse complement.
GACACATGGATTACCACAGGATCTACTTAGTCTTCAGATGACACATGGATTACCACAGGATCTGCTTAGTCTTCAGATGACACATGGATTACCACAGGATCTACTTAGTCTTCAGAGGACACATGGATTACCACAGGATCTACTTAGTCTTCAGAGGACACATGGATTAGCACAGGATCTACTTAGTCTTCAGATGACACATGGATTACCACAGGATCTACTTAGTCTTCAGATGACACATGGATTACCACAGGATCTACTTAGTCTTCAGATGACACATGGATTACCACAGGATCTACTTAGTCTTCAGATGACACATGGATTACCACAGGATCTACTTAGTCTTCAGAGGACACATGGATTACCACAGGATCTACTTAGTCTTCAGATGACACATGGACTACCACAGGATCTACTTAGTCTTCAGATGACACATGGATTACCACAGGATCTACTTAGTCTTCAGATGACACACGGATTACCACAGGATCTACTTAGTCTTCAGATGACACATGGATTACCACAGGATCTACTTAGTCTTCAGATGACACATGGATTACCACAGGATCTACTTAGTCTTCAGAGGACACATGGATTACCACAGGATCTACTTAGTCTTCAGATGACACATGGATTACCACAGGATCTACTTAGTCTTCAGATGACACATGGATTACCACAGGACTCTACTTAGTCTTCAGATGACACGTGGATTACCACAGGATCTACTTAGTCTTCAGATGACACATGGATTACCACTGGATCTACTTAGTCTTCAGATGACACGAGTTTATCTCTTGTTTTTAGTAGTGGTTTTGTACGTACTTTTTTTATGTTTGTTTGGATTATCCGTCTTTAGGTCAAGTCAATGTGGCGTCTGCTTATAGGTCAAGTCTAAGTATTGTCTGTTTTAAGGTCAAGTCTAAGTATTATCTGCTTTTAGGTCAAGTCTATGTATTGTCTGCTTTTAGGTCAAGTCTAAGTATTATCTGTTTTGGGGGTCAAATCTAAGTATTGTCTGTTTTAAGGTCAAGTCTAAGTATTGTCTGTTTTAAGGTCAAGTCTATGTATTGTCTGTTTTAAGGTCAAGTCTAAGTATTGTCTGTTTTAAAGTCAAGTCTAAGTATTGTCTGCTTTTAGGTCAAGGATATGTATTGTCTGTTTTAAGGTCAAGTATAAGTATTGTCTGCTTTTATGTCAAGTCTTAGTATTGTCTGTTTTTAGGTCAAGTCTAAGTATTGTCTGCTTTTAGGTCAAGTCTAAGTATTGTCTGTTTTTAGGTCAAGTCTATGTATTCTCTGTTTTAAGGTCAAGTCTAAGTATTGTCTGTTTTAAGGTCAAGTCTAAGTATTGTTTGTTTTAAGGTCAAGTCTATGTAATGTCTGTTTTAAGGTCAAGTCTAAGTATTGTCTGTTTTAAGGTCAAGTCTAAGTATTGTCTGTTTAAAGGTCAAGTCTAAGTATTGTTTGTTTTAAGGTCAAGTCTATGTAATGTCTGTTTTAAGGTCAAGTCTAAGTATTGTCTGCTTTTTGGTCAAGTCTAAGTATTGTCTGTTTTTAGGACAAGTCTATGTATTATCTGCTTTTAGGTAAAGTCTAAGTATTGTCTGTTTTGGGGGTCAAGTCTCAGTATTGTCTGTTTTTAGGTCAAATCTAAGTATTGTCTGCTTTTAGGTCAAGTCTAAGTATTGTCTGTTTTTAGGTCAAGTCTGTGTATTGTCTGCTTTTAGGTCAAGTCTATGTATTATCTGTTTTAAGGTCAAGTCTAAGTATTGTCTGTTTTAAGGTCAAGTCTAAGTATTGTCTGTTTTAAGGTCAAGTCTATGTATTGTCTGTTTTAAGGTCATGTCTAAGTATTGTCTGTTTTAAGGTCAAGTCTAAGTATTGTCTGTTTTAGGTCAAGTCTATGTATTGTCTGTTTTAAGATCAGGTCTAAGTATTGTCTGCTTTTATGTCAAGTGTTAGTATTGTCTGCTTTTAGGACAAGTCTTAGTATTGTCTGCTTTTAGGTCAAGTCTTAGTATTGTCTGTTTTTGGTGTCAAGTCTCAGTATTGTCTGTTTTTAGGTCAAGTCTAAGTATTGTCTGCCTTTAGGTCAAGTCTAAGTATTGTCTGTTTTAAGGTCAAGTCTATGTATTGTCTGTTTTAAGGTCAAGTCTAAGTATTGTCTGTTTTAAGGTCAAGTTTAAGTATTGTCTGTTTTAGGTCAAGTCTGTGTATTGTCTGTTTTAAGGTCAAATCTAAGTATTGTCTGCTTTTAGGTCAAGTCTTAGTATTGTCTGCTTTTAGGACAAGTCTTAGTATTGTCTGTTTTTGGTGTCAAGTCTCAGTATTGTCTGTTTTTAGGTCAAGTCTAAGTATTGTCTGCTTTTAGGTCAAGTCTAAGTATTGTTTGTTTTTGGTCAAGTCTATGTATTGTCTGTTTGAAGGTCAAGTCTAAGTATTGTCTGTTTTAAGGTCAAGTCTATGTATTGTCTGTTTTAAGGTCAAATCTATGTATTGTATGTTTTAAGGTCAAGTTTAAGTATTGTCTGTTTTAGGTCAAGTCTATGTATTGTCTGTTTTAAGGTCAAGTCTAAGTATTGTCTGCTTTTAGGTCAAGTCTAAGTATTGTCTGCTTTTAGGTCAAGTCTAAGTATTGTTTGTTTTTGGTCAAGTCTATGTATTGTCTGTTTGAAGGTCAAGTCTAAGTATTGTCTGTTTTTAGGTCAAGTCTATGTATTGTCTGTTTTAAGGTCAATTCTATGTATTGTATGTTTTAAGGTCAAGTCTAAGTATTGTCTGCTTTTAGGTCAAGTCTATGTATTGTCTGTTTTAAGGTCAAGTCTAAGTATTGTCTGCTTTTAGGTCAAGTCTATGTATTGTCTGTTTTAAGGTCAAGTCTAAGTATTGTCTGCTTTTAGGTCAAGTCTAAGTATTGTCTGTTTTTGGGGTCAAGTCTCAGTATTGTCTTTTGTTAGGTCAAGTCTAAGTATTGCCTGTTTTTAGGTCAAGTCTAAGTATTGTCTGTTTTTAGGTCAAGTCTAAGTATTGTCTGCTTTTAGGTCAAGTCTAAGTATTGTCTGTTTTTGGGGTCAAGTCTCAGTATTGTCTTTTGTTAGGTCAAGTCTAAGTATTGCCTGTTTTTAGGTCAAGTCTAAGTATTGTCTGTTTTTAGGTCAAGTCTAAGTATTGTCTGATTTAAGGTCAAGTCTATGTTTTGTCTGTTTTAAGGTCAAGTCTAAGTACTGTCTGCTTTTAGGTCAAGTCTAAGTATTGTCTGTTTTTAGGTCAAGTTTATCTCATTTTATGTAAAGTCCAATTATCGTCTGCTTTAGGTCACGTCTTTGTAATATGTGCTTTTACGTTATCGTTTATTTGGTCATGAAATTTCAATTAGTTTTAGGACGTCTTCGCTGTTTAACCGTTAAAATTGTTAGGTATTACGGTTCAATTTAAATTATTAACGAATTATTTGTGTAAAGTTTGCTTCCAATATAGCAGCAATTTTAAAGATACGTGTTTACAGAGTCTTAAAAAGGGGGATAGTTCTTTGCCATCTAACTACCGTCCAATATCATTAATAAATTGTGTTGGAAAGGGGTATTAGAAAGAGTTGTTTATAAACGTGTCTACAACCATTTAGTCGCAAATAATCTTATTTATGAACACCAGTCTGGATTTTTACCCAAGTACTCAACTGTTCACTAATTACTTTAAATGTACAACTGTATTTTGAATTCTTTGGAGAAGAAAGAAAGCAACTGTTTTGTGTTTTGCGACTTCTCCAAGGCATTTGATAAAGTGTGGCATAATGGTCTTTTGAAGAAAATCCAGGCATATGGTATCAAACACGATCTTTATCATTGGTTTGAAAGCTACCTAAATTTACGAAAACAGAGAGTTATACTGCATTCGTCGAAGTCTTCTTTGTGCAACACGTCTGCAGGTGTACCACAAGAATCTGTTCTAGGACCCTTATTATTTATAATCTATATAAATGATATTGCTCTTAGACTCACTTTTTGTGTAGATTATTTGCTGATGACACATCTTTTAACTATTCTCATCATGATCAACAACATATTAAAAGTGGTATTGATCATGATTTACGAGAGTTAGACGATTGGTCAAGAAAATGGCTTATGTCCTTTAACCCTGACAAAACAGATATTGTTATTTTTCAAATTTGGAAAGCAATGACATTTCTTTTGCACTTAATGGCGTGTCGATTCCTACATCTAGTTGTCACAAACACCTAGGACTTACTTTTAGCAGTGATGCCAAGTGGAACACTCATGTTCACAATATCATTTCTAGTGTAACTAAACATATCAACGTACTAAGAAGATTGAAATATCAACTTAGTCGTGATAATTTAGAAAAACTATATCTTGTATTTATTAGACCATTGTTTGAATATGCATCCGAAGTCTGGGACAACTGTGGCGTCGGCAGTGTCTCCAAACTTGAACAACTACACATAGAAGCTACTCGAATTGTAACTGGACTGCCTTTGTTTACCAAACTAGAGATATTGTATCATGAAATAGGTTGGGAAACATTGGCTGATAGAAGACTCAAACGGCGTCTTAATTTATTTTATAAAATACAAAACCATGAGACTCCTAATTATTTGAATAATCTCATACCTCCGAAAGTTCAAAGTCTAAGTGCTTATCCTCTACGTAATGGTGAAGATATTGTACTTCCTTTTTGTAGACTATCAGTAAAAAAACAATTTCTTTCATTCCGAATACTATTAGACATTGGAACAATCTTGACCTGTCTATTCGAAACTCACCTACAATAGGAGCGTTCAAGAATGTCAGGATTGACTAACGGTAACGTGCCAAGACATTTTTCCTATTGCCCACGGAAGTTTAATATTATTCTCACTCAGTTAAGATGTTCCGCTTCGTTGCTAACAACGACTTGCATAAAGCAAATCTTGTACCAAAGCCCTCTTGTAGATGTGGATTTCCAATAGAAGATGCAAATCATTATTTTTAGTGTGTCCTCTATATCGTCATCATAGAGCTCAACTTGTAAATAAATTAAACTGGCTTCAAAATCCTATAAGTGTTGCAATACTTACGCATGGAGATTTGAATCTTTCTTACGATGAAAATATTCTTATATTCAGAGAAGTATTTGATTTCATAAAGAGATCCGAACGATTTGATATAACTTAATTGTTTTCTTTGATAGACCAACATAAGTCAGCACTTTCCCCTTCTTTCCCCTTCTAAACGTGTGAGTTAACCACAAAATATTATTTAATGCTCGTTCTTGTACCCTGTGTTATGCTTTAATGTATATTTCTGTATTGCGGAGAGGACGTCCTAAGTATGCATTTACTTGTGTCCAATCAATTTTGAACAATTTACAAATAAAATATGTTTAAACTAAACTACAGAGTCTTCAATATATACACATTACATACATTATGTGTAGGTACAAAAGAACATCTTGTATCACATATATAGATGATACAAGGTTTTGTATCACATAGGTTGTATCAGTCGCTTATTTTTCAGATTTTGACAAGTTCATACTTAATTTTAGATAAATTAATGTATTGGTTTTGTCTGGTAAATATTTTAATGCCTAAAGTTCCATGTAGAATTCTCTACGGGCATTCAATAAAACAGAGTTGACCTTTGATGCCAAACTGCTACTTGAAAAAATGTTCCCGTATGTGTGTAGGAATGATAGATAAAGCGTGTGATATTACAAACCATTATTAAATATTTTTTTTCCATCAATAAAATGTAGAAAACTTGGTTATGTAAAACGTACTTTGTCACTTATTTCAAGTCTCAAAGACGTGCGTTTTTTGTTGTTGGCATTTTCTAATATTTCAAATTCTGTTAGAGATTAGTTAAAACATTTACAGTATACAGACTGAATATTTTTTTGATTTCATACAACGCATAGGTAAAAATATGACGTCATTTAGACAGGCTAGATTGCAGAGATTACTGCAAATGTGAAATGTAAAAAGGAAGAACTAAAATATGAAACATTTAAAATTAGCGTCTTACAAAAATTAATAATGTAGTCGATGCAAAATGTATTAAATTAATCAGTTATATCAAATATTGTATTTTAACCTTGTAAAAACCTTCAGAAGTATCTTGCAATAGATGAAGAGATATACAGTTATTGCAAGGTGTGAAAAGTAACTAGAGTTTACGATTGTGTATCATTCATAAGAAATATTCTGTATTATATTATATTTTAACATTTGTTTAATGATGTTTAAATAAGCCAAATATAAGCGAATGTTATGCTATTGTCTGAATTATATTGAATCAGTCAGTTTTGTCTGGAATGAATAATGTAGAATTAGCAGCGAACGGAATAACGACAAAATACTAAAAGTATAAAAGTCACAAAATAACACAAAGACAACAGTCACAAGAAAGAACGCTAACAAAGACATCACATTCACAAGAAAGAACGTTAACAAGAACGACAGTCACTAGAAAGAACGCGAACAAAGAGTCACAAGAAAGAACGCGAATAAGGACAACAGTCACAAAAAAAGAACGCTAACAGTCTTGTGACTGTTGTCTTTGTTAGCGTTCTTTCTTGTGACTGTTGTCTCTATTAGCGTTCCTTCTTGTGACTGTTGTCCTTGTTAGCGTTCTTTCTTGTGTTTTTGTCTTTGTTGGCGTTCTTTCTTTTTTTTGTTACTTTCTTCCTTTTGACTGTTGTCATTGTTAGAGTTCTGCTTGTGACTGTTGTTTTTGTCAGCGTTCTTTTTTTGTTACTGTTGTCCTTTTAGCGTTCTTTCTTGTGACTGTTGTCTTTATTAACGTTCTTTCTTGTGACTGTTGTCCTTGTTAGCGTTCTTTCTTGTGCTTTTGTCTTTGTTAGCGTTCTTTCTTGCGACTTTTGTCTTTGTTAGCGTTCTTTCTTGCGACTTTTGTCTTTGTTAGCGTTCTTTCTTGTGACTGTCGTCATATTTAGCTTTCTTTGTTGTGACTGTTGTCTTTGTTAGCGTTCTTTCTTGCTTTTGTTACTTCCTTTCTTGTGACTGTTGTCTTTGTTAGCGTCCTTTCTTGAGACTGTTGGCCTTGTTAGTGTTCCTTCTTGTGACTGTTGTCTTTGTTAGCGTTCTTTCTTGTGACTGTTGTCTTTATTAGCGTTCTTTCTTGTGACTGTTGTTTTTGTTACTTCCTTTCTTTTGACTGTTTTCCTTGTTAGAGTTCTGCTTGTGACTGTTGTCCTTTAAGCGTTCTTTCTTGTGACTGTTGTCTTTGTTCGCGTTCTTTCTTGTAACTGTTGTCTTTGTTAGCGTTTTTTGTGACTGTTGTTTTTGTTACTTTCTTTCTTTTGTCTGTTGTCCTTGTTAGAGTTCTTCTTGTGACTGTTGTTTTTGTTAGCGTTTTTTGTGACTGTTGTACTTGTTAGTGTTCTATCTGCTGACTGTTGTCTTTGTCCGCGTTCTTTCTTGTGACTATTTTTTCGCGTTCTTTTTTTTTTGACTGTTGTATTTGTTAACGTTTTTTTGTGACTGTTGTTTTTGTTACTTTCTTTCTTTTGTCTGTTGTCCTTTTTAGAGTTCTTTTTGTGACTGTTGTTTTTGATAGTGTTTTTTTAAAAGACAACAGTCTCAAGTAAGAACGCTAACAAAGACAAATGTCTCAAGAAAGAACGCTAACAAAGACAACAGTCTCAAGAAAGAACGCTAACAAAGATAACAGTCTCAAGAAAGAACGCTAACAAGGACAACAGTCACAATGACTTGTTCAAAAGCATTACGACACTACGACACGGTTTGGGCTTTTTATTGTTAGATTCTTTAAATGTGGTTTAAGGCCAGTTTTTGCAATTTTTCAGCTTCTGGTTTTTATTAGAGAGGTAGCTGAAGTTCCCCGTCACTATCCAACAACGACTGACGCGTCGACGGTAAAGCGAGGTGTTGACACGCCGGTGACGACTAAAAACCACGTGACTCGACCACCGATTTGGTGTATAAACATATTTTGATGTTGTCTGTTCATTACTTCGATTGGAAGTTTTTAATGGTACTTTAGTCAATAACGTGCATTTCCACTACAAGCACTAATCACAGCTAGCGAAAGTTCAGCTGCAGTTGTGTTATTTTTTCTGCTTTTCATTCAACCGGCTTTGAACTTCGTCACATAAATTCTCCACATTTGCATAATTCTGTTGTAAGAGATCCCTTGTTGCTGTATTTGCACGTGCGTTATCATACTGGAATATCTTTTGTTATGACGTACGAAATGTGGCATGATAAGGGGTCTCAAGACTTGGTCGATGTTTTGGGCAGCTGTAAGACCATTGCCTCTTCCTGAACGAAACTCCTGATCGTATATTCTGATATTGTTTGTGTAAAATCAATACTGACTACCTTTTTTAATCACGTTATTGTCATGTGGTTTTATTGTTTGATATTTGATATTGTTTGATAAAAATCAATATTGACTACCTTTTAAAATTGATTTCATTGCATATTTCAAAAAGACAACCAATAAGCTCATTATCCGATTCAATTACAGTCTTTTGTATCGGTCAATATAAGTTTTAATAGATTAAAAAATTAATATTCACCTCTGCCTTCTGGGTCCTCCATTAAAACGTTTATCGACCAATGCAATAGTATATGTTTAAGTCATTTTCTTAAATGTGACGGGGTTTTTGTGGTTTTGACATTAAAGTATTTCTAATACTAATATTATGTTCTGCTGGGATTGTCTTTTTATTAGTGGTGGAAAAACTTCCTCGTTTTATAAATAAATTTTGCGAGAATACTGACTTTTGATTGGCTGGAAAAAATTTTCTATCAGAGGATGGAAAACTGATCGTAATGGAGACGCGCCATTTGACGTCATATATATTACTCCACGGGAAACAAACATTTTTTGTGTTGATCTCCTCTTTTACAAAAATGTCCAGTTACAAAAATAAAACTTTTGAGTTTATTCTATTGTTTGAATTTATTTATAAGTATTAACTACAAAAAGTATTTGCTTTATCGAGGGATAACAAACTTTCTGTTCGGTTAATATACAATGTGCAAAACGTAAATTTTGTTATCCCTCGATGGAGAAAATATTTTTTTAAGTTAATCCTTAAATTGCTCTTTTGCATATTTTGAAAGAAACATACTCCTACCTTTTTCTTGATAAAACCACAAGCTAAATCATTGTAGGAAGCTATGACAACAACAGTTCCTGTTTAGAAAAAAAGGACAAACATTCTTTATTCTTCATCATTCAACGTCATCAATTTTCAATTTTTACGAGCTAATAAAGGTATACTTCACAGAAAGAAATTTTAATTTTAATTTAAAAACTATAGAAATGAGCGTATTATTAATTTATTTTATGACGTAATTAACATTTTCCCAGTTTACAAACGTGTGCCAAAAGAAATTGCAAAAAGGACAAGTGTCCAGAGATTGTCTGCCATCATGCACGTAATCCAAAAATAAACTATTGTAACATTATTATAAATAATAAGTAACTAAATGGTTTTATTTGCTCGTCTGCATGTTAAAGTGTACAATGGATTAATACATCATGACTTGTGACAAGTCGAACCGATATAAATTTTGTATTTATAATTTGAACTATAAATACCGCAAGAACCTGATCTGTTTCTATATTTTCTCAGTACAGTAATTAATATCTGATATAATGATAGTTTATTACATGTATTAACAATATTGAGACATTTCAGTAGTGACTATAACTTTAGTCATCTATTCACCAGCAGACTATTTACAGCCCCGTGCGATAATGTCGATTGCGTCCATCTAACCACCAGACTATTATTTACAGTCATGTGCAATAATGCTGACTGTGTTTATCTAACCACCAGACCTGTGCGATAATGCCGACTGCGTCCATGTAACCGCCAGACAGTTATTTTCAGTCCCGTGCGATAATTCCGACTGCGTCCATCTAATCGCCAGACAGTTATTTTCAGTCCTCTGCGACAATTCCGATTGCGTCCATCTAATCAGCAGACGTTATTTACAATCCTGAGTAAAATGCCGACTGCGTCCATCTAAAAAGCAGAATGTTATTTACAGTCTTGTGTAATACTGCCGACTGCGTCCATCTAATCAGCAGACTTTTATTTACAGTCCTGTGTAATAACTCCGACTGCGTCCATCTAATCAGCAGACTGTTATTTACAATCCTGAGTTAAATGCCGATTGCGTCCATATAATCAGCAGATATTAACAGTCATGTGCAATAATGCTGACTGCGTTTATCTAACCACCAGACCTGTGCGATAATGTCGACTGCGTCCATGTAACCACCAGACTGTTATTTTCAGTCCTGTGTAATAATGCCGACTGCGTCTATCTAACCGCCAGACAGTTATTTTTAGTCCAGTGCGATAATGCCGACTGCGTCCATGTAACCGCCAGACAGTAATTTTCAATCCTGTGCGATAATTCCGACTACGTACATCTAACCAGCAGACTGTTTTTTTCAGTCCTGTGCGACAATTCCGACTGTGTCCATCTAATCAGCAGACTGTTATTTTCAGTCCTATGCGATAATGCCGACTGTGTCCATCTAATCAGCAGACTGTTATTTTCAGTCCTGTGCGATAATGCCGACTGCGTCCATCTAATCAGCAGACTGTTATTTACATTCCTGAGTAAAATGCAGACTGCGTCCATCTAATCTGCACACTGTTATTTTCAGTCCTGTGTAATAATACTGACTTTGTCCATGTAACCGCCAGACAGTTATTTTCAGTCCTGTGCGATAATTACGATTGCGTACATCTAACCAGCAGACTGTTATTTTCAGTCCTGTGTGATAATTCCGACTGCGTCCATCTAATCAGAGGACTGTTATTTTCAGTCCTGTGCGATAATGCCGACTGCGTCCATCTAATCAGCAGACTGTTAATTTCAGTCCTGTGTAATAATTCCGAATGCGTCCATCTAATCAGCAAACTGCTATTTTCAGTCCTGTGTAATAATGCCGACTTTGTCCATGTAACCGCCAGACAGTTATTTTCAGTCCTGGGCGATAATTCCGACTGCGTCCATCTAATCAGCAGACTGTTATTTTCAGTCCTGTGTAATAATGCCGACTTTGTCCATGTAACCGCCAGACAGTTATTTTCAGTCCTGTGCGATAATTCCGACTGCGTCCATCTAATCAGCAAACTGGTATTTTCAGTCCTGTGCGATAATGCCGACTTTGTCCATGTAACCAGCAGACAGTTATTTTCAGTCTTGTGTAATTATTCCGACTGCGTCCATCTAATCAGCAGACTGTTTTTTTCGGTCCTGTGTAATAATGCCGACTTTGTCCATGTAACCGCCAGACAGTTATTTTCAGTCCGGTGTAATAATTCCGACTGCGTCCATCTAATCAGCAGCAGACTGTTATTTTCAGTCCTGTACGATAATGCCGACTTTGTCCATGTAACCGCCAGACAGTTATTTTCAGTCCTGTGTAATAATTCCGACTGCGTCTATCTAATCAGCAGACTGTTATTTTCAGTCCTTTGTAATAATGCCGATGGCGTCCATCTAATAAGCAGACTGTTATTTACAATCCAGAGTAAAATGCCGACTGCGTTCATCTAATCAGCAGACTGTTATTTACAGTCCTGTGTAATAATGCAGACTGCGTCCATCTAATCAGCAGACTGTTATTTACAATCCTGAGTAAAATACCGACTGCATTCATCTAATCAGCAGACTGTTGTTTACAGTCCTGTGAAATAATGCAGACTGCGTCTATCTAATCAGCAGACTGTTATTTACAATCCTGAGTAAAATGCCGACTGCATTCATCTAATCAGCAGACTGTTATTTTCAGTCTGTGTAATAATGCTGACTTTGTCCATGTAACCGCCAGACAGTTATTTTCAGTCCTGTGCGATAATTCCGACTGCGTCCATCTAATCAGCAAACTGGTATTTTCAGTCCTGTGCGATAATGCCGACTTTGTCCATGTAACCAGCAGACAGTTATTTTCAGTCTTGTGTAATTATTCCGACTGCGTCCATCTAATCAGCAGATATTAACAGTCATGTGTAATAATTCCGACTGCGTCCATCTAATCAGCAGACTGTTATTTTCAGTCCTGTGCGATAATGCCGACTTTGTCCATGTAACCGCCAGACAATTATTTTCAGTCCTGTGCGATTATCCGACTGCGTCTATCTAATCAGTCCTGTGTAATAATACCGATGGCGTCCATCTAATCAGCAGACTGTTATTTACAATCCTGAGTAAAATACCGACTGCATTCATCTAATCAGCAGACTGTTATTTACAGTCCTGTGAAATAATGCAGACTGCGTCCATCTAATCAGCAGACTGTTATTTTCAGTCCTGTGCGATAATGCCGACTGCGTCTATCTAATCAGACGACTGTTATTTACAATCCTGAGTAAAATGCCGAATGCGTTCATCTAATCAGCAGACTGTTGTTATTTTTAGTCCTGTGTAATAATGCAGACTGTGTCCATCTAACCAGCAGACTGTTATTTTCAGTCCTGTACGATAATGCCGACTGTGTCTATCTAATCAGCAGACTGTTATTTACAATCCTGAGTAAATTGCCGAATGCGTCCATCTAACCAGTAGATTGTTATTTACAGTCACGTGCAATAACTCCGACTCCGTCAATCTAATCAGCGGACTGTTTTTTCAGTCCTGTGTAATTATTCCGACTGCGTCATATGTGATTATGTGATTAACCTCGAGTCCTGTACGATGATGCCGACTGCGTCTGTTTAACCACCAGACTTATTATATGTCGTATACGATTATGTCGACTGCCTCTGTCTAACCTCGTTCGCGTCGTGTTCGATGATGCCGACTGCCTCTCTCTAACCTGGAGTCCTGTACGATGATGCCTGCGACTGCGTCTGTTTAACCACTAGACTTATTATATGTAGTATACGATTATGCCGACTGCCTCTGTCTAACCTCGCGTCCTGTACGATTATGCCGACTGCCTCTGTCTAATCTCGATCCCTGTACGCGGATGTCGGCTGAGTCTGTCTAAATGTCCCTAAAAAAGGCCGGCCTGTTATTTGGAAGTGATACTGGTCGATGATCCCGACTGCGTCTGTCGCATCTGAAGAGTTCTTTCTGGTGATGTCGATGCGTATTGGAATAATTTAAATATTTTATTCCAAAATTTTCACTTTCTTAACAACAAGAAAAATTAAACGGATATGTACATTTCAACCGAGATTTACTCAACTTTGTTAAAAAATTATGTAACTTATAAAATATAATCAATGTCTACTTCTCGCGAAATCCCATTTAATAATTACACACCGATCAACCGACATATATCATTTTGGTGAGAAGAAGTATGACACGATGAAAAAAGATATAAACAAGTTAAGACCTATACGTATACAGATGACTTTTTCCAAATCGCTACGTTTAAAACTCACTGTATCAAATATAGTGTAGTAAAAAATTATTTGGCATATATTTGTCCATTAACATATTCAATCGTTTTAACTAATGTTTTCATTTGTTATCTGAAAATAGGTTCCAAAGGTACTGGCATCACAAATTTGAACAAATTAATGCAAAATTTACACTTCTGCACAATATATTTCTGTATCAAGTGTTTTTTGTTCAAAAGGACATATATCCAATGTTTTTTCTGACCCCAAAATTCTTTCAATTGCAATTTATTAGGAGTTTGAATAATTTTTCTTTACGCATTTACTGAAAAAATGATACGGAAAAAATCAGCTCATCTTTTTATAATGACACGATGAATAAAAGTTCCTTGACACGATTGAAAACAGCCACGTATTTCTTAAGTGATTAGTTTTATACTTCTACATGGGGCATTTCAATAACATTTTACAACTAATGTCTGTATATCATTGAATATTATACAAAAAGTCTACAATTTTTAATACAATAGGACTATGATGTATACATTCTTGACACTTATCACTAGACATGGAAAAAGGTAACAAGCAGCGGAGCAGCTTTGTAATTCATCTTAAAACCATAGTCAGTGAGGAATTAAAAGTGATTAGTTTTATACTTCCACATGGGGCATTTCAATAACATTTTACAACTAATGTCTGTATATCATTGAATATTATACAAAAAGTCTACAATTTTTAATACAATAGGACTATGATGAATACATTCTTGACACTTATCACTAGACATGGAAAAAGGTAACAAGCAGCGGAGCAGCTTTGTAATTCATCTTAAAACCATAGTCAGTGAGGAATTAAACATAGAGTAAATGCTCTCATTTAGACAATCCCAGAGCAGGGCTTAAGCGGAAATCTGTGTTATATGTCGATAACGCTCTACATATCAGTTCTCACCTATCAACAAATAACACAACGAACAAGATTTTTTACAAATATTTCCTCTTGTACAAATATTTTCTCTTGTACAAATATTTCCTACTATGTCGACATTAAATAGTATATAAGGAACCATCTACTTGGTAGGTCATTATATTGATGGCAAACTTTTTTTACAAATTATAACGTATAAATTTAGGCAAACATTATCAAATGTGCTGCCTACAATCAGGAACCTATATACTAGTCCAGCTTCAATTTATCATAAAGACGAAGAGCGAGAAATTTAAGGTTAATTAGCGTACAAATTAGAGTTAAATCTCAAGAATTAATACATCATATATAACAGTTACTGTAACACGAATACTGCCTATGTCTAATAATTTTTAACATTATCGGTTGCAAATATTTTGAGAATTCCACAGTAATCTTTTACATAAATCAGAAAAGGAAAACGTGTAAGACATGTAGTTACTAAGGACAATATTATATCATTAAAACAGACCGCGAGATTTACCTTCATTGACCGAATTATACACAATTTTCATCGCGTTTTACCCCTGTAGACACCTAAAGATACACAGAAAAGAATCTACCAAATTGAAACTGGTTAGAGTATACTTATACAAATGTACACTGTTTTATTACAATTATTTATATTTATGGTTTAATTACCCGTTTTCTTTCATCGTTAATTCTAATACATTGTAAATGAATAATAAATAATGATAAACAATCAAACAAACACAAATCAAAACACCCTGCCTTTAACGATGTCATATAATATTGTCTTTATTTTTATGTCAACGCCCCAAATGCGAAGGCGACCTTCGCCTTTAGACGGTGACATATAAATTCAGTTTTGCAGAAAGTACGAACGTCGATATTTATTTTGTCACTCTTTTGGGTTTTCTTCAATCAAAATAGTTTGATGATTGATATGGTTATTTGTGCAAACGAATAGGACGTTATAGGCTGTTATCCGACAGAACCCTACTTCTTGTTGGCCGATGTGCATTACAATGATTTTAGTTTAACATTTAACCCTTTCTGGAAATTTGAACGTTCGATATTTGGCGATTGGTACTAATAAGCAGTAAGTTCTGCACAAATCTCACTGTCGACCCGCTACTTTCTGCTTGCAGCTTATACGTATTGAACAATTTCGTCAAACGTTTCTCGTGTTTCGTTTATCGTACTGGTTGGATATTTCATATTATAGTTTATACTAATGCATTGCATACGATTTAAAACCCTGGTACTTATTTGTCAATCAAAACAAAATGCGAATCGACTTGTCAAAGTTCAAAGTCTAAGGTCTACAACGATGATCGGAGACCCAACCTCTAGTAATTATCTACCCACATGGCATATATGAAAAGCTTAGCCTATTTCAGCGAAGGTCGGGGTCTTCTCTGGGTACTCAGGCTTCCACTCCCATTAAAGACATCATACAGTTGATAAATTGCTGAAAGGGAAACTTCGAAAAAAATGAAAATTTGATATGTTATTTTTTAAATAAAAAGAAATATAATTGCCTTTTGATGTTTTATTGTATTCTTTACCGTTACGCTTCTAGAGTGGATTAAAGGTGGTAAAATTTTTGTGTATGGAAGCCGCCATATTGACAGTATTTTATCACGTGACTGCATTTGTGACGTGATAAATGTAATTATCCAGTAAATATGATTAATAATCCAGTTTAAAAATATGTTTTTCTGCCTTAGCTCTTTGAAGAATATATAAACTGTGGCGATGACTAATGACCGGCTGACAACATAAGATTACCAAATACGTCTTAATATTTTAATGATCTTTGTTTTAATAAAAGTACATTTAGACCCAAATTTTAACCTGTCTTTATTTAACTCGGATATAATTTACCTAAATAATAATTGTAATAAAAGATATATTTATATGATTATTATATATATATAATAAAATTCCGTGGATAATTTTGCACGTCTTGAAACGGCAGTTGTACCTGGACGTGAAAATGTTACAGGTAAATCATTACTCGTTTATGAAGGGTAATTAACAGAATTAGCAGGTAAACAAACAGGATGTTTATTGCAATTACTAGATTTAAAATGGAAATTCTACAGAGTAACAAAGGTGGTTCCAAGCTATGCTATGATGGTTATATATACACAAGACATGCCTTACGCAAGACCAAACAGTGGTGGAAATGCAGTCTCAAATCCAGCCAAGGTTGCAGAGCCAGTTTGTCAACAGATCTTGAGTACGTACAACAATCCAGTACCAGGGCAACCACACAACCATGCACCAGACGAATCCGCCATCAGCTTAGCCAAAGTCAGACACAACATGAAAGAAAAAGCACAATCTTCACACAACGCACCAAGCCAGAGTTTTGCTGAATCCGTGTCCAACTGTTCAGATGCCGTCAAAGCCATGCTTCCAGTTGAAGATAACTGCAAGAGATCCATCAGACGCTATAGACCTCAACTACCTACGCCTGCACACTTAGGGGAACTTACCATCCCAGCAGAGTTCACCACTACACTAGAACAAGACCCACAGCCATTCCTACTGTACGACAATGGACCAGAAGCTGCTAACAGATTGATTGCTTTTGCAACTGAAGAAAACATCAGACTATTAGCTAACGCAGACACATTCTTCATGGATGGAACATTTGACACAGCACCACCACTTTTTAAACAGATATTTACAATAAGAATAGCACGACCTACATAACTACAGTGTACTGTCTTTTACAGAAGAAAGCCCGAGCATGAGTCTGAAGAAAAGAAACAGAAACAAATTAAAAAAACACAAAAAAGCTAGATTATATACCACAAGTAAAGCTTACCAATATTGGACGATATGTACATATGTATAGCAACGAAGTATGACAGGGTTTCAGATAATGAAGCTAACTCAATGTACAAATACCTTATATACACTAGTAACATACAAAAACATAAACTGTGACTTTTTGTCCTGTGACTTTTTGTCCCCCAAAGAAAAAATACTGATTGTGACTTTTTGTCCTGTGACTTTTTGTCCTAGGTGTTTTGTGACTTTTTGTCCTGTGACTTTCTGTCCGTTTACCGTGTCAGAACACAGGATGTATATAAGATTTCGAATACCTTTAGATGCCAAGTCAGAGGAAACATAAAACTTACACGTTAACTCAAATATACACAACATGTAAAAGTTTGGAAACTGTGTTACGCACACACACAATAAATGTTACCAGTAATAATAATTATAATAATAACAATAATAATAATTATAAATGTACTAAACGTGAAGTGAAATTTTGATGCGCGAAACAGAGTATTTAAAAATATTTCATTTAATGACCATTATTTCTTAAATAGTCAACTCTGCAAATATTTTGTATAAAAAGTTTCGTTCAATAAGTTGCTTAATCTTATTAAGTTGAAAATAATAATATGAATAATTTTCAATTGAATTAATATTTATGGACTTTTTTTCCTATCAAAACTGTGACTATTTTCCTGTGACTTTCTTCCCGTTTACCGTTGTTGCTGCTGTGGAAATAGTCTTAAGTAAAAGTCTTTAAATTGGTTAACTACTTGTTACACAAGTCGGGTTTTTTTGCTTATATATAGATCAGGAATGCGAAACGTAATCTTTCAACAACCTTGTCTAAAAGTACAACCTTCTGTTATTGACCGTTTCGCGTTATTATCATACGACGACTTTTAAGGTACTTGGATGTCTAGTATCGCCATCTAGTGACGAGATGGTGACAAGATGGCGGACCTCCATAAGTGCATTTTTTACACGGTAAATTCCATGCAGAAACTTAACCACTGAAAATATAATAAAACATCAAGAGGCAAATGTGTTTCTTTTTAGTTGAAGAATAACATATCAAATTTTCATTTTTTCGCGAAGTTTCCCTTTAAAA
This sequence comes from Limnoperna fortunei, assembly GCA_944474755.1. NCBI lineage: Eukaryota > Metazoa > Mollusca > Bivalvia > Mytilida > Modiolidae > Limnoperna > Limnoperna fortunei. The sequence continues at coordinate 110,029,910 of OX104112.1, read as the reverse complement.
ACCATTCATACAAGCAAACAAACAGTCAAACAATTATTTTAAAAGTGATAACCGGGCGCGAAACAATGACTAAAAAGGCATTTGATGTTATCCCGGGTGTGGGGGGTCAAATTTCGAAGTTAAATATCCCGGACACGAAGCAGTCACTCAAAAGGCAATGATGTGACCTTGGGGGTCAAATTTTAAATTAAATATCAACACCTATGGCATGCGAAACATCGATAAGTTATAATCTACCCACATTCCAAATATCAAAAAGCCTACTTAAAAAGTTATATCCCGGACAAGATTTGTAATGGCTGCACGGACGAACACACAACAATAGTCGACCTTCTTTTGCCTCTTTTACCAAAAACCCAATATAAACCTCCTAAAAATGAAAAGTGTTATGTAACACTAGATAAAGCTATCTTACATATCCTTAACGTGTATTAGTATGCGATTTGCAGTGTCAAATAAATTTGGCTGAAAATATCAGTCTTAAAGGAGAAGAAAAGAAAAAAGAAGATGATGTAAATTACCAGACAAAAACAATATGTCTCCCAATTATCTTCGTTTGGCATAGATAATAAAATAAGAGTTGGATACAAATACAAAGATAGTTTGAAAGCTTTTCTGCAAATGTTATTGTGTGTCGCAATTTGTTCATTTCATATTTGATGCACAGTAATCAAAATTAATTTTCCCCATCCTCCTCTTCATGCTTGATATTGACAAGAAAATAAAAAATTACATATATTAATACGTTACGAACTCTTAATTAAGTGCATACTTATTCAATCGGTTAGCAGAATTTAATAGCTTATACAAAGTCATATTTCTTGTTTTAATCATATCATTGAACTGATTTACATCGTATCGTAATTTCTCTGACAGTGCAATTAAAATGATCAAATTAATATTGTTAATGCATTATGTTAAAGATACATTTTTGGCATCAAGCGAAAGCCAAAGGAATATTCTTTATATTTAAACGGCCGATTTGAAATAAAATTATATCATAAAAGGTCATTTTAGCATTTTAATAACTATATCTGCATTTTTTCGTTTATTTTATAAGATAAGTTGGACAAAAATAAAAGCAAGAGCTTAAAGAACTGAATATATCTATTGCCAAATCTATGCTAAACGGAAATTTTTTTAGTAGATAATTAAATAACAATATTAATCGTAACGGTGCATCCTTAATTCCGACATGTATAATCGTAACGGTGCATCCTTAATTCCGACATGTATAAGTGTAGCTTACATCTAAGTATCTTAGCCATGTCTTGGTCAAGAGTTTAGTGTTAATAAAATCTCATAACCCTTTCAGTTGGCCTTGTTTGTTATACTAATACTTTGGCTTTTAACAAAAAGGGTCTCAAGATTTTTTAGGTGGAATCTTTTACTTACAGTAGGTTATAATTTATAATTAGAATGCATATCGTCAAAGACGTGGAAAATTTTCCACAGTATCAGAAAGACAGATCGGCGTCATTTGCATTAAATACACGGCGATTTGTGTTCTATTTTAGTAAAGACTTAGTGCAGTTGGCTGAGTATTTAATCCCTTACAAAGTACATGTATATATGTATACACTGTACATGTATATATGTATACGCTGTACATGTATATATGTATACACTGTACATGTATATATGTATACACTGTACATGTATATACACGTAACATCTTTCCTGTAATTGTACTAGTAGTCTAATGTCATAACAGTTTAGTATTCTAGCGTTATCTACAGAGGGCCATGAGCAGATATATACTTAACCAAGATATTGTTATCCCTCAAAGCATTTCATATATTTAAAAACTTTCCATCAATAATCTAATAATTTATAATCCTATATGTTTGCTAAGCATGACCTACAGGAAAAATACTAGACCGACTGTTCATATCCCCGACTTTTGTTATATTTTATTCTTTTAGACCAATCAAACATTCGAATGATTTGCTGTTTACTGCTACTAAATGGAGGAATGTGCATGTCATCAAAGAATAAAACCTATATTACACAATTTAGTATATGTTCTAGACGACTTTACATAAATGTTTGTGGAATATAGGGATTACTTATACAAATTGAACGTCTAAACAAAGTTGCAGGTGTATTGTGCATGGTTCCACCATCAAATGTATGCATTAAATTTACAAAAAAACTGATATCAATTTTATAATTACTTTGCAAAAAAAACCGTTAATTTGAAATTAATTGAAATTCTGTGGTATTCAGGGACCATATAAAAGCAATATTCACAATATGGTATGTATTTATAGAAACAATATTTATGCATCATTAAACGGTGTTTAAAACTTTTTTGATAATTTAAAAATTCTAATTTATCCTCAATTTCCTTTAATGTGAACGCTACAATAAGAACATAGAAGGCGTTAGTTATTATATTTATTATATCGTTGCTTTATGGTTCCTTGGAAGGGATTCGTCACATCATCCGCCGTTTCCCCCTCCCCAGAAAATCTTAAATTATTTAAATCTATTAAATTAAAATATATCTACTATAAAGATATACCTGTACAATGCACATCAATTTATTAATGTTTAATAAAAAACAGAGTTGTTTACATATAAAATGAGTGTATTATTATGGGCAAAATAATGAAACTAAAATATTTCATAATGTATGTAATTCAACCCCCCCCCCCCAAAAAAAAAAAATATATATAAAAAAACCAAACAAACAAAAATTGCGATCTTCACTACTGTTTATCAAGTTCTTTTCCAAAAGATATTGTTTGACATTATAAACAAAACAAAACAAAATACAAGTAAAAATGTATAAATTTTAACAGTCAAATGTTAACGTGCTTTTTTAATTCTGTTAGAAAATTACAAATTTCGATCTTTACCACTTCGAAATGAGCTCCGAGACCATTATGTTTTTAATTTGAATTGTGAATATTTGTGTAACAAACTAACTAATATAGCACGTTTGAAGTAAATCCATACAATGTGTCTTCAGTGTATGTGCCCTGAATACCCTTAAATCGATTTAAAGCTAAAATATAACAGACGCGGCACATGTTTATAACGCGTTTAACGGTACCTTTAATAAATATGATAATTTTTATGGACTTGCGACATGGTTTCTGTGATAAAATTATTTAAAGTTATGAATTTAATGTCCCGTTTTTTTTTTGCATTAAAGGTTTGGCGGCCTCCTTTACTGTCCACTCACTATAAAATAAAAGTCCCGTAAATGTCCATTTTAGCTGCCCGTTTACTTTTCTTGTACTTTATTAATTTATATTCTATTTTTATATACGTCTACGTATTTTCATTACTCGAAATTTGCCGAGATTTCGGTAGATCGTGTTTACAAACAGGATATAAAGTTTTCTAAAACTGGTTACATCCGCTATAGGTGCCGCTGATGTTTCTTGTAATAACTAACTCAGTCTGCAGTGAGAATCGAACCCGCAATCTCAGTGTTGACAGACCACGTGATCAATAGTAGACGAACTACCTTGACCACTCGGCCACCGAGGCCCCCCAGACATGATTAAGTTGTTGCCTCTATGAAATATGATTAAACAAAACAAACTAATCTATTAATAGTTTTCACATTTTTAATAGTATTTCATTTTGACTGAATACAATTTTTACTGTAGGTTAACCTTAATTTCATCAAATTTTCTTTTCTTAATGTTCTTTGGCTTATTTAACAATAAAAGTTTTTTCTTCTTTTTGCTCTAAAAAATATAATTGAACACAATATGTCCGTGGCTAAATACCGCTATTAGTCCGGTGCCCGAAATTTCCACAATATCCACCGCACACAAAAAGTCCGTTGCTTCACATTTTAATTTTAGTTACATATCAGTATTATTGTTCAATTTTAATTGTTAGAGCTTTGTTGAATGTATTTTTAACTCAAAACAGTACATCTCTGAACATAAAAAGTCATTTGTTTATATCAATTTGACGATGAATGATAGAAATTCATGTTTGCTTGTTCATGTTGTTCGCTTATTTTTCGATTTGTTTTTAACTTTGTGTCATAACCACGAGGTACATCGACGTAACATTTTTGTAGTAGTTATCATAGATCAATTACGTATTCCGTGAGTATGGTTTTTAATAAAACTTACCCCATCTTGTTATCATTTGAGCTCATTTTTCTGAGTTACTTCATGTTTATTGGTATGAACAGTCCGTTGCTTAACCCGAATAGTCCGGTTCAGCAGAAAAAACGCGATAAGTCCGTTACCATTCTACACCGTGAACCTGGGACTAGAAAAAATTTGATATGGTTAAGTAAACTATAAAATTGTGTATCGTGATTTCAAATTCAAATTTCGCTTATCTATAGGCAAATATAAGTGGACAGCGTGCAAGACTGATTTTTCTGGGTATTTACATAATTTGAACCGATAAGTGGGCGGAGCTCAAACTTTTGTGGCAGCGTAATGTTAAGGAGTTTGAAACGGAGCGGATATGATGTCGGCCAGAAAATGCACTCTCACTCGGAATCGCGTGATTTTGACGACACCAGCGATCGCTAATTAACGTGCTCGTTATCCCATGCAATTTAAATGTTTAAAGGTTTGCTTCGCGGGGGCAGGATGAAATACCCTTTTTTTAAGGACAAAACTTAACTTAATCGCCGTAAAAATTTGTTGAACAGTTAAGTATACAGGTAGGGGGAATACCCAAATATATGAAGTGGATAAAAAAATTCTCGTATCAGGGCCCCGATCCGAAATGTGTTCATGCAATCCATATATTAATGTATAACTAGTATATCCTCTACCCACTACCAATGAACTAAAGATGTTATCGGACTTTTTACTCGTTTTACGAACGATCGTCAGTAATAGAACCCGAGGTGGAAACGGATAAAAATAACCAAATTTTTAATTTGTGTACATTTTGGCGAGTGATCATTCCTTGCACTTGTCCTGTCGAGACTTGCTAGTGCAATGGGTGATATCAAACTCACATTTAGGAGTTCTGACTAGGAGCAGACAATGTGCTTGGTTAAGTGTAATTAAACTAATTATACAATATTTATAAAAGTCATTGGACGGTGGTCATCTTTTGAATATCGTTGAACTGTAACAATGTTCTATTAATTGGTTTAAGTGGTCCGAGCTCAGTCTTAGTGGATTAATATTTAAATGACGTATAAGGTGTATTATAAAAGGGTGGTTTAAATGAAACAATCCGCCACTGTTATTAAATCCAGGCATGAAGAATAAACTAAAAATTTTCGTTTTTATTATTTTATTGGATATTCTATGTGTTGATATTTCCAATGGAGGTAAGAAATATTTGCATGTTTTTTTGCATAATTGTAAAAAAAAATAATTTAATTCAAGTAATACGTTACAATTTTAATTTTTATGTAACTAAGATATGAGAAGAAATAATGTAAGTGAACCTTTCAATATTTATCTTGTCTTTCTATATTGACAATTTATAAAACTGACTTATAATTAAAATGTCTATATGGTCAAAACTACATGTTGTACATAATACTGAATTAATGATGCTTTATACTGTTTTATTTTACATTATACAGTCTATATAGGTTGTGTCTGCTGTGTAATCCCTTTAATTATTATCAATTCAAATGATATTAATGAAATAGCATCTGTTGATGCTATTTCATTAATATCATTTGAATTGATAAAGCCTCTTGGACATTACCTCCCGAATCCGAGTTTCTTAACATATTGAATTTTGATGCCTTATAATGAATTAAGTACAATTATGCAATTCCGAAAGAAAAATAATTTATAAAATAAAAATTTCGTTTGAACTGTAGATATGCAATCGGAGTATATTAACATCTTTATTAGTTGACATGTTTGGAGAGCGGTAGTACACAATTTGAACGACCCATTTCAACTTGTCACATCTTTATAACATTCATTGTTTGTATATTCGTGGTTGATATATTATTTACTGTATGTAATCACTGACCTCAGGATTGTATTGTTAACGTTTTAATTTTCGACGGTTATAACTAGTATTATATGCTGCCAAATGCGAAAACTGCCTATGTAACGTGTCTGCAGTTAGGGTCAACAAATGTATACTCATTTCCATGATCTTTCATTACACTTCATTAGATCTAGACGATGACTGTCTATAATTTAATAGTAATTTTACTGTCATGCTTTCACTAATTTAATTGTTTTTGAATAATAAACTCGATTAAATAACGTATAATGTGTAACAATAAATCAATTATATTTTCATGTGGTTGAATTTGGTTAATTACAAACACAACGTTTAGGATATAAGCAGCACAGTGACAAGAATAAACCTAGAACTAATTATCATACGCTCGTTTTCTTGGCGATCCGGCAAATCACAAAACTAACTTCGGATTATAACGGCAGTAAAATTCTGCCTAAAGCGAACGATTATTCCGTTCCTAGGATACTATGTCGAGTACAAACTGTCAAAATTAATCCAATTTGTTAATTCTATTATGCAACATTCTATTTTTTTTTTAACAAAGTGTAAATTTGTGTTTATCCAATTCATTAACCTTAAGAAATCGAAAATACGCAAACAAACTATATTATGACATAATTTGCATTATATATTAAGACAAGACAATATTTTATTTTATATAAGTATCTTATAAATAACGACATTAATTAGATACAAATTCCGAGTTAATCAAACAACAGCCACTCTAAAAGGGGACTTTTTGTTACAGATAATACAGAACATTAAATCATATACAATCTACATTTGAGAAAAAAACTAGCGTAGAATTTTTTCCTTATACAAATATGTATCTTCATTACTTAATATGAAAACAAAATTGTCATAATCAGACATACTCTTAAAATCATCATAAAAGGAAACGACAAAATTAAATACATGTACATAACAATGACAATGTAGAATGAAATGATTTTCGTCTTCAACTACAAAATGTTTACAATAATAGGGTTATATAAACACTTTATTTTAAAATAGTAAGAATTTTTCGGGTATATTCGTAAATATATATTTTTTTCATTTCTAAACTCTGTTTTAAACATTTAATAATTATACCTAGTTTGGTAGTTTAGTATTCCTTGACTTTTAAGCTTATGTATTCATTTGACATTAAAGCTTATGGTACTCCTCACTCTTGTATAAATAAAAGACTTACAATCAATTCTCTCTATAACACTTATTCAAAAGGTTTATTCTTTTAAGTATGTTTTAATCATGAAGCACCAATTCTTATCTTACGTCTTGGTTCATTGTCAAACGAAAGAATCTGTGTATATAAACATACACGATATAAGTGAAAATTAACTTCTCTGTTATGGAGAAAAATCGGATATTAGGAATAACCCAGTAATCCGCAGATGCCAGGTTCACAAATTCTCTTAGAGTCAACTATTTTATCATGTACTTAACCCGTATATGTAAATCTCCTTCAGCTGTATAGCGTACAGAGTAAACATTATTAACGATTTTATTATTTACTATATGGAGAGACAAAGACGTGTTGAATATATATTTTTAAAGATCAATGTCTTTTTTAACCGTTTATTGTTAGCTTTGCTGAACTTGTGTATTGATTCCTGTGATTAAAATCATTCAAACACAATAAAAAATTTGGCGATTGTTGACTTTAAGTTCATCTTTATTTACCTGAAGTATAAAAATTGTGTAAGATTGATTGCACTAAATGTTTAAAACCTTTCATAAATACGAAACCATCAAAAGAGAATCGTTATTTCGTTACAAATTATCAACTATGTTAATTGAATGGCATCTATTTCATATCTGTAAACATTGTTGTATGGAAAAATGTCATGTCATCGTAAGATCATGAATGTCATCGATGCATCAGAGGATGTCGTGTTTGGAGTGTGCCACGCTCCTTGCACGATAAAGACCCCTCTTGTAGATTACCGATAAATAAAGCTAAATTCTGCGAATATACCGAATAATATTACATATGGTTTGTGATTCTTACATTTTCATTGGATTTTTTAGTCACGTGGTCCCCAAAAATATTTTGTGTATATATTCTATTTCTAAAGCATATTAAAGGCATGTTACTGTTTATAAAGCATATTTAAGGTTTGTTACTATTTTTAAAGCATATTTAAGGCATGTTACTATTTAGAAAGCATATTTAAGTCTTGTTTCTAAAAATAGATCCGGATATACTCTTCCGACTCATTATTCTAAATTTAAATAAATAGAGAAAAATTCATATGTAATATAACAATTAAGGACTTTTTACTCTGTCAATACGTAGTTATATGGACCTGTAGAAAAATATTGACCTCGGACTTCGCCCTCGGTCAATATTGTCCTCCACGGTCCATATAACTACGTATTGACCTCGTAAAAAGTCCATATTTGATAACTGTATACATTTCCAATGGTAGTCAATTTTTTCTCCATGTCCTATCTATTTTTTCAGTTAATGTTTTATTTGTTAAATTGTTAACTGTTCTTGTTCTTGTTCTGAAATACTGCTTACTGGATGTAAACCAAACATCCAATAAATCAATCAATCAATCAATATTATATAAATACAAATAATACAAATAATTTTATTGGCTCAAACTCATCTACAATAAATGGTTAAGGCCTATGACAATAATTGAATATATATAACATTTTTAATATACAGTGGCGGATCCGGGGGGGGGCGTAGGGGCGTACGCTCCCCCCTTTTAAAAAAGGAAAGGAAAAAAAGAGAACAGAGAGGGTAACAACCAGCGCCAAAGGCAAATATGTAATCCCCGCTCGTCCTTGCCATAAATTAATGCATTAACGGTACTAATTCGTTTATTATATCTCTGTTGTATATACTGTTAACTATATGCTTACATATTTGATAAGGTTTTGTTGCTATATTAATGCATTACATTGATGCACAATGAGAATTTCAATTTGAGGTGATTTTATTTCATTTAAGAGTCAATGTTTCTCGATAAAAATAAATCGCCCCGAACCTCAGTAAACTAGTATTAATTGCCAAGCAGTCATCTGAAACTGACGTCATTTATTGATCTCAATTGTAGTTAAATAAACTGCCTGGCGTTTTAATTGAGAAAAATATTCAAACATTAATAAATCTAGAGAAAATTAATCAACACAATAAAATCTAAAAGAAAGACACCATCTGTAGCGGTGAAAAGTTACATCAGAGGCAGTTTTAAATCCCTTAGTCATTCATAATCACGTTTATGAAGTAGTCCTTGAAACGTAAACATGTTTAATTGTTATTTTTAATTTATTATATAGTCATCTGTGACGAGAAAAACTAATTATACATTGAACATATAAAAGAGAAAAAGTAACAACCTTGAAAAGCAATTAAAAAGAAATTAAAGAAAAACAGCAACAACAACAACACCCCCCCCCCAAAAAAAAGGAAAGCAAACAAAAAAACACACACACAAAGCCCAAATAAATGAAATAATGAAATAATAGCCTGTGTGCAAGATGTACGCGGTGTATATCAGGCAATAGGTCCCGTATCAGGGTATTTTTAAGTCAATAAATGTCTTCAGTTAAGAGGTTAAGACGTGTTAAACAATATTTAGACTCACGAGCAGAGCAGCCCACAGTCTATCTTCTAACTGCTGTGTGTCACCGTCTCCACTCCAGTGAGCATGCTATCAACATGTTCATTAGCATTGGACCTAATCTATAGAAAGCCGCATAGCAAGCGAAAAAAAAACTGGACTTAAAGGGATACCGCGAAGGCGAGGTCTTTCCGTCGGGCCACCCCCTTTCCAAAGTAAATTATTAACAAGTTTTGTCGTTATTTATCAAAGTATAAAACGATAGCTCGACATTAGAATCAAGTTCCAACTTTTGAAAATCATCTGTATTTGCCCTTGAATGGAATGCTATTGAAATATAATTCATCTTAATATCCGTTAATTAAAAATAACACTGAATTTCTCATTAATAAATCAACTAGTTCGTCATTGGCAACTATTCAGTCACGATTGTTATTGAAACCGTGAAACTTATTTTTAAAATTCTTTTAAAACAGCCTTTGTGAATTGTTACCCTACACAACGGACATCAAAGTTAAATGTTGGTCGGTATTGAAAGAGACCCGTTGTTATAAGTTTAACTGCATACGTATTTCTTTGCTTTTGTGACATTTGTTTGTAATTTCAGCCACTGTAACCGGGGTTACTCCAAACCAAGGAAGTCTGAATGGAGGAACTAGAATTACTATAAGTGGATCTGGTAAATACTTAAACCTGCTATTGTAAATATTAAAAACATTTAAATATATATATATTTACTGCCACATTTGTCTCTGTAAACTACAAAAACACCCCATGTGTATATAATCGCAGACATATGGGTCTAGGGTATTTTTTATGAATAAAATGTCGATAAATGATCTTTGTAGTTGACCACTAGAAAGATTTATGTTGTTGTTGCTATGCTTCACTGTTTTTGATTAGTGCTCCTCGTGGTTAAGAAGTCTTGGGAAAATTCAAAAGATACAGGAGTAAAACAAACAAAGTAGCAAGATTTAGATTCTAGAACAAAGAATTACACGATCTGTTAAACCGAGTAAATATTAGAGTCGACTAAGATTAAACCATATTTTAACATTCAATCTCCCGTATACCTGTGGGTAACACAAAATATCTAGTATAGATATTTTTCTATATAATGCTGTAAAGATTGTACAAATTACCAGAGAATATAAAAGACCTGGTTAAAAATATTGTTAAAAAGAGTGAAAGAAATTTGAAACACTTCTCTGGGACAAAAAGAATGAAATAGAAGACTTTGGTAATTTAGTGTATAATATCCGATTAGTCAGGTGACATTTGTACAGGGATGCGCTTTTATGTCATTTTTTTGTTTCTAACAGACTTGTTTCAAGCCTCATTGTTATTTTTAACAAATCTTGTTTGAAGTCTAAAGCACCTTGGAAATTAGTCATGTCGGCTATTATAATAGGTCACCCTTGGGAATCAATACACCCTAAAGCTTATATTTATGGTGTATTGGTATAGTGTATTTTTGATTTTGCCTAAAGTTAAAGTTTTTATTACTAAATGCAATACAGCATGTAAGTATACATATTATGAATGAATATAGTTACAACATAAATATTTGCAAAACACCATAAATTATGCATAAGGTTACAACATGCAGAGCGTGACAATTTTTTTGCATGTCCAATATTGTTACAAATTTATTAATTATGACAGCCGCAGTCTTTCTGCTAATTTTAGATATTTTCCGAGGTTATTAAGTTCCTTTAATACATTTTGGACAGATAACAACTGTGTCAATTTAAACATAGATGGATTTCTCCAATAATATTTCTTTATAAATTTCTTTCTTAGATCTGTATATTTATCACATTGAAGGATAAAATGATACTCGTCTTCATCTGAAAAACTGTTACACTGAGTACACAACCTATCATTTCTATTCACATTATAGAATCGAATATAAATATAACTAATTAAATTGAGTGTATGTTTACTCATTTGGAAACCATCCTCCAAGTGCAAGTACATTCATATTACTAATTGATCCTATAGTTGTGCTGTTATTTTCTGTTCATTAGGTTTTGCAGAGAACCAGTTTAATTTCGGAACAGGCAACGAACATCTTGGAAATTATGTAGAACTCATCTCTGGAACCCTTAAATTTGTCTGCGATATACACGTAGATGGCTGTACACAGACACAGGTCACGTGTTACACACGGTAACAATAATATGACTTGTATCATTCACGGCTTTCTGCAACTGTATAAATTACTCCAAAGATATTAGGATAATTAGTTTTATGAAAATTTGTATGAACGGTCGTAAACGGTCACGTGAAAAACGAGGCACATCTTTTAGTATGCAAGATTCGACAATATTTTGTAACTTTTCGGAAGTTGTGTTTTTCAGCAGGTAAGCGAAATTCTAATGGGTACAAACTGTGCCACACTCCTTGTCGATTTGTTCCTGAATTCTAATGAAGCTAAATTTCCTCAACGTCTTATTTAACACGAATAAAGCAGGAGCTTATAGATATATTGATGATGTCCTTCCTTTTCTCAAATTGCAATGTGGCCTTTGTTAATATATTCATCGGAACAGCAAATTTGAGAAACCACACAAGTCGATAATAGTTAATACATCACCTTGAATATGATGCCAATGGTCATCTCAGCGCAAGAATTTAAGATAAATTTCAAAATTATAAATGTTCCACATTTGTGCAGCAATGAGTGGCCGTTCATGTCATAATTGCGTTTTTTCTATCGCGTTACTTTTAACAAGTATCGCTATACTTTCAACTTCTATCGCGTTACTTCTTCAAAGTATCGCGATACTTCTTAAAAGTAACGCTTTTGTTTTTCATTTGTAACGCGATACTTTTCTTGAACTTTAATTTGTCGTTTGTCGTCTGGTTTTCGGTATTTTGTTATTACCACGAAGATGATCATGACGTCATCTGCAGACGACATCACTGCGAAGTAAGGACTATCTGTATCATGTAAGTGAATAAAATTTGGAACATTTCAAATGGGACTATGCATTTATGCACAATGAGACGTAATTCTCCACGGCGTTCAGCTAGTGGCTTCCAAAGCTTTAGGCTGTTCATCATTTCGGCCAACCCAATAAAGACACTTCTTAAGATAAAGAAGGTTTTAGATGAGTTTTCCCAAATACTGTTCTTAGAGTATGCAAACAAGTGTGCATTGGTTGTCATAGCAAATATATCTATTCATTCCTTATGCATATTTTCGACCCAATAATCAGGTAGTCTTAGTTTGCCCCATTATTACAAAAGCTTGATTTTCATTCGGCACATTGTTGATTGTTTGTTTGTTTGATGGTGTTTAACACCACTTTCAGCAATTTTTCAGCTATATCCTTTCATTTTATTTTATTGGCGTCCAGTTTTTTTTGGGGGAGGAAGCCGGAGTACCCGGAGAAAACCCTCGACCTGCCATAGAAAAATTGGCAATCCTTGTCAATTAAGATTGGAGTCTAGTACACCCTGCCTGCAGTGAAAATGGAACTCACAATCTTGGTGTTGACAGACCATGTGATCAATAGTAGACAAACTACCTTAACCACTCAGCCACTGAGGCCCCAGGCACATTATTGATATTAATGAATGTTTATAAAAAATATAGTCTGTAATAAATTTGGGAAAGCGCTAGAAACTTGCCTCAAATCAGTATCTATATGTTGTACACTCTCAGTAACATTTGGTGAAGCTGCAGCCGGAAGATTGTAGATTGTAGAATCGTTTGCTGTCCAACGCTTTTTTGCGTGGGGGGGGGGGAAAGCAATTGATATCAGAGGAGTCTCCTTCTAGCGGTAGATAGACTCCAAAATCAGTAGGGTTGGCATGTATGGTCATAAATCTGGATGCGATTATTTCACATTAATATGCAGGTGTTTTAAATTAATTTTTCCTGGTTGCCCATTCTGACTAATTCAGTACATTGACAAAATATCAGGTAACTGTACTTTTCCAAAATAATGTATTATCTTAAAAGAATTACATATGGATCAATTTAACAATTGTGACACAGAAAAATTTCTCGCCTTCTCATTCCACATCAGTAATGAAAAATACCGGTAATTAACTTCATTAGCAACATATAAAATACAATTAAGGTATCCAGACCATAATTGACCACGTGATCATATTTGATGTCCCGGATGTCCATTGTTTTTCAATGGAGCAGACCTCTGTAATTTCCAGCAAACATCGGAAATTCTATTTGAGTAACTAACTTTTTTTGCTCAGAAATGTATACATTGACTCAAAATATTTAATTTGTATCATTAATTGGCAATACATTGATTGAATACCGCTGTATTTTTTAGCAGAAAAATAAAATGAAACGGTGACTTCAATTATGGGTCCGATTTCTTAAATTGTCATAATTTTAAATATACAATGCATAGTTACCGAGAAACTGATCTAATTCTAAAACTTGGAACACAAAAGTCACGTCGCCATGAAATTCAAGTCAATTAAGGTCAGGTGACAACAACTAGACAGTCATGTTCTATTCATCAGCAGGTTATATAATTATATTCCAACATATTGTCATCCTACCATGTATCGTTGCAGAGGAGCTGCCCTTATCCAAAATCTTAAATGTAGTCATTGGACCATAAAATGGAGGTCAAGGTCTGGTGATAAGTTACTGAATGGCAAGTACTCATCATAAGCTACCACTTGACCAAATTTGATGTTCAAAGGGTTAAAGCTTACAAAAATATAAAGCAAAATGTCAAGTGTTTACGTTGCCACCTGCACTGTATTCCATATATAAGTCTTTGGTAAAATCTGAACCAATATTAGAGTTACCAATCTGTATTCAAAATAACCCATGTACTGTAGGAACCACAACTTCCAAATAAATGATATCTGTGTTAAGATGGGGCAAAATTTCTTTGCACCAAAAAAATGTCACTCCTATTTCATATTCTATTCCTGAATAGTGTTTTTATATCAGAACTGGTCACAGATATTATAGAACCTACTTGTAGACCTGTAGTTTTGTTTAAAAAACCTGCTTAATATTAAACCTTTTTCAGAGATTCTTTCATGAAAGGAGACAGTTATCCTAAAAAGATAAGAAACTTTTGGAGTTCATAAAGGAGCTTTCTCCAAGATATCTTGCAAATGGATGATAGCTCTGATGACAAATAGAGGAGTCTCCATAAGAGAGGTGACCAGAATTGAAAAATATAACAAGTATGCTATTCATATTGTAATTTTAACACCACGCCAGAGATATTTACAATGCAGAGACTCGCATTTCTTCCTGTTTCCAGAGCAGGAACAAATAAACTATATACTGACAATGTACAAGTACTGTCTATAATTAGCATTAAATTCTGATATTAACATTTTCAGTTTACAACTAAAATTAAAATAACAACGCAACAACAGAACAAATAATTGACTTCCATGTGCATAATAAAGGTATTATTTGTTTTGAAAAATTGTTACAAAAGTTGCTGAACTTTGACCATACCATCAATACTGTTATTATGAAGCATGTCTGAAGTATATCCTTTTTGAGTCATGTTAACTTATAATCAAATTACTGTCAAATCAATGTAGTAATTTTTAATTTTTTTATTTTTAGGTAAAAATGAAGCAGAATGCTATGCAGAAGAAGATAATGGAGGATAAGAAAATATGCATTTTTTAGTAATCTGTGGTGAAAATGAAAAGATGAATCAGAATGCTATTCAGCAGAAGACGGAGCTATAGACACAGAAAAAATGTTTTTTTTAGTAATCTCATTATGTGTTTTTGTGTTTGTATTGTAGTCAGTATTTAGTTTTAAATTACAGTGGTTCTAAACCTTTACATTTTATTGTTGTTTATTGGTACATTTTGTAGATTGTATACTAATACATGTGTGACAATATCTTTTTTTTTTAGTAAATTTTACGAGGTAATTTTCTCAAGAAATGTTTACATCCACAATGTCTCAGTCATCATCCTTACTATCTTGGTATTCAGTATCAAAATATTGGTCTGATACAGGAAATATATAAATCTCAACAGTTCAGGACTGGGTTGAAATAAAGGGTTGAAAAAAGAGGTCTTCTTCTGCCCTGTAAACAAGAAATTTTAGTATAAGGCAAAATGGAAATAATAGGGTTTGCCAGTGGCAGTGAATTATATATTTGTATGCTGTCAAATTCAAGGACAAAAAGTCAAATTTAAGAATGGCTTGCTTGCTTGACCAGTTATACACAAATCTAAGAAGACTTTTTTCCATCTTGCTATTTGCATTATCTGTTTTATATTCTTGTTTAGAACCAAGAAATAAATGAATTTATTGCACCCTGTGAACACATGCTTACCACTATCAGAAACAAATAATCTTAAGGAATTACTGTTGTATTTAATTGGATGCTGTTATAAATCGTGGTTTTGGTGTCACAATTTAAGCAAACCAAACTACCCCTTCTTATGAAGCACTAACAAGTTAAAGGAACTATTATATAACTCTAAAAGCACACATTTTTTTCACAGAATATTCTTCATTAGCAAATCAAATTGGGCAATGCAAAAATAATTGCATTAGAATATATTAATTCATCCATTTCTTTGGTATAACGTTCCTCAGAAAAAAGTTGGCTATGTTGACAGTTTGTACATGATAGATTGTTTGTTTGAATGGTGTTTTAACGCCACTTTCAGCAATTTTTCAGTTATTTCATGGCATCCAGTTTTTATTGGGGGAGGAAGCTGGAGTACCCGGAGAGAACTCCTGACCTGCGGTAGGAAAACTGGCAATCAGTGTCAATTAAGATTGGCGTCGAGTACACCCTGCCTGCAGTGAGAATCGAACCCGCAATCTCAGTGTTGACAGACCACGTGATCACTAGTAGACAAACTACCTTGACCACTCGGCCACCGAGGCCCCCTGTACATGATAGAAGACATTTTCCCCTCGGGTAATGTTTTTGTTATATATAATCCAATTATCTAGTTTAGAAACTTCTCTCTTTCTTCCAGACCAATGCCAGAAGGTGATTACACAATAAGGGTCAAAGTCGACGATATTCCGATTCCTGATGCTTCTCATTGCAGTTTAGATTCCACTAAGTGTATTTTCAAGGTTTGTATAAACTGATCTAATCTTACAGCTTAGAAATTACAAACATTTACTGAGATTTGATTAAAAATGTCCCTTATTGGTCTAGAATACATACAACCAGAGGTTGACAACTCCTTATGACAAGTTGTCAGTGAAATATTATGTACTTGCATTTCATATCTTTTTCTTAATTGCCACATTTTTTTACATTTATTTTAGTTGAATTAAAAACATGTTTAGCCAAATAGTTGACAAATTTTAAATCGGACATGTTAAAACAGATGTAAGATGTCAAAAGTTTTCAAACAGGCTTTAAATTTAGCATTATGTATTGTCTTTTGCTAACAGAAAGTCTATTTTTTTTTACTTTTAAACAAAATTGAAACCATAAACACACATGAATATTTTTTCAGACAAGATTTTGGAATACACCAACTATAGACAAGATAGAACCAAACTCAGGTGTACCAGGTGAGTGTCATCAAGTCGTAAATACTTCTTGACTTTTTTGGAAGGAACAGTACTTAATAACCTGCAAGTACCATATAAAGTTTTGTGATAAGTCTTCAGATGGGAATGTTTGGACCGTTTGGTATTAATCTCTTCGCTCCAAATTAGATGGCAGCTGTTTATTGGATGGTCCTATGCAAAGTTTAATGTTTGTGTTCATATCTGAAATTCAAAATGGCCACCACTTAGTTAATGTAGCCATTGTA
The DNA here is from genome assembly GCA_944474755.1 of Limnoperna fortunei. Classification (NCBI taxonomy): domain Eukaryota; kingdom Metazoa; phylum Mollusca; class Bivalvia; order Mytilida; family Modiolidae; genus Limnoperna; species Limnoperna fortunei. Next base: position 110,012,616 of record OX104112.1, on the reverse strand, counting down.
GGGCCATGTTGGAAAATAATCAAATGCTCCCTCTACGAGGGTTGTCTATGTGATCAGGTGGGCAATACAAGCTTTGAGGGTTGTCTATGTAATCAGGTGGGCAATACAAGCTTTAAGGGTTGTCTTTGTAATCAGGTGGGCAATACAAGCTTTGAGGGTTGTCCATGTGATCAGGTGGGTAATACAAGCTTGAGGGTTGTCTATGTGATCAGGTGGGTAATACAAGCTTTGAGGGTTGTCTATGTAATCAGGTGGGCAATACAAGCTTTAAGGGTTGTCTTTGTAATCAGGTGGGTAATACAAGCTTGAGGGTTGTCTATGTAATCAGGTGGGTAATACAAGCTTGAGGGTTGTCTATGTAATCAGGTGGGCAATACAATCTTGAGGGTTGTCTATGTAATGAGGTGGGTAATACAAGCTTGAGGGTTGTCTATGTAATCAGGTTGGCAATACAAGCTTTAAGGGTTGTCTATGTAATCAGGTGGGTAATACAAGCTTGAGGGTTGTCTATGTAATCAGGTTGGCAATACAAGCTTTGAGGGTTGTCTATGTAATCAGGTGGGCAATACAAGCTTTGAGGGTTGTCTATGTAATCAGGTGGGCAATACAAGCTTTGAGGGTTGTCTATGTAATCAGGTTGGCAATACAAGCTTTGAGGGTTGTCTTTGTAATCAGGTGGGCAATACAAGCTTTGAGGGTTGTCTATGTAATCAGGTGGGTAATACAAGCTTTGAGGGTTGTCTATGTAATCAGGTGGGCAATACAAGCTTTGAGGGTTGTCTATGTAATCAGGTGGGTAATACAAGCCTTTAGGGTTGTCTATGTGATCAGGTGGGCAATACAAGCTTTGAGGGTTGTCTATGTATTCAGGTAGGCAATACAAGCTTTGAGGCTTGTCTATGTATATCAGGTGGGCAATACAAGCTATGTTGGTCTCTTGTATTCCAATGGTTCATTCAGTGTTTTAAAGAAGTCAACTTGGGTCTGAATTGATAAATTAAAATTAATATTAACATATTATTAAGTGAGATAAAATAAAAGCTATTTGACAAGAAATTGTTTCTGTCAGTGATTACAGACAATTAAATTACAACTCGTACAGCCTGATTTACATATTGTTTTTGTCCTGTCTGTCTGTCCATGCATCCCTCCGTTCGTTCATTTGTCAGTCTGTCCATCAAAAGTTATTCCGCTTAACTCCTCTGAAACTACTCAACCAAATTTTACGAAACTTGATTTGTAACAAGTACTCCATATGTAGTTGTGCATATTACCTGGAATTTTTCATCCTCAAAATTTTGTGGGAGTTGTGGCCTATTGAACTTAGAATTTTCCAAAAATTCCTCATAAATCATTGTTTCCGCTCAACGACTCTGAAACTACTGCACCAAATTTGACTAAACTTGGTATGTAGCAAGTACACCATATTTAGTTGTTAATATTACAAGAAAATTTTTATCCTCTGTGTCAAATCTGGGGAACAAAGGGAGACATCGTTTTGTATGCAAAAACCAAATTTAATTTTTTATAACTTTTTATAGAATGTTATTTTTCTTTACAGGGACATTTGTAACAATAACTGGCAGAATTATAACAACTCGTTTTGGAAGTAACTTGGAAGAAAGTCAAAATGGACTTCCAAATAAAATGCTTAGGTATGAAACATTCATTTATTACATGTATAAATGTTCTTTATTAAGACATATGACATTGACTGGTATTTGATCATTGAGCTACAGAAGTCAATTTTCATTTTCTGCGTTCTGTCTTCTGTGATAGAACATTTATGTATAAAACAAGGTTGAACATTTACTTTTTTCAAATTGTTACTATGGTATTGTGTGGATATTTATTATAAGTGATTTTGGTATGTTGGGACAAGTAAAGTATTATTAGGGCCAGTCCTAAAAGTGATCAGCCTGTCCGTCCGTGCATTCGTGCAAAACTAATCGTGTCCAAGCTATAACTTTTTTATCTTTTGCGGTAGGCTTTTGATATTTGGTATCTGGGTAGATAATATCAAGACGACGTGTCTCATACCATGGTTGATGACCTTTGACCTTGACATCTAGGTTGGCGGGGCCCACAGAGATGGAAACCGTCTCACTGATTTAACTTACTGTTTACTTGTCAGTATACCAAGGTTGGTGTACTTTATAAGGAGTTTAATGCAGGAACAAAATAAGCACATAATAATGATGGGTAGATTGGATTGTTATTATATTTTATACAAGTGATTCCAAAATTTGTGTAAAATATGTTACTTTTTATATTTTTTGTATGGACAAGTTTTATGTGTCAAAAGTCAAGAAGAAATAATAAATATGTCATAATTATTTCTTAGTTGACTTTTATATGTAAGTTCAGTGTAAAAAGAAATTTTTTAGTCAGCTTTGAAATGGATTGTGGAGTTCAAAATCTGACAAACACAACAATAAAAACATCAGCAAATATGAACATCCATTAATGTTGTGGTTTAAAAAAATATTGATCTTCATCAAAAGAATATTTTGTATGACCTCTGGTCCTAGTGATAAAACAGTGGACCAATTACTTTATTTAAGATGAGTTAATCATGTATTTATCATTAGCACAAAAGTAATTGTTTTTGTTTTCAGAATCTACCACAACGGGCAGACGTGTGAAGTTAAAGACATTAACACTGACACTTTGTAAGTGTTACTTTATTTATTGATTTTTGATATTAATATCTGCAGTTTTTCAGCTTTTATGCTATAACCAGGGTGACGTTTCATAAAGCGATCGCTAATTAACGTGCAATTAATTAGGGATCGCTTTATGAAACGGCACCCTGGTTATCGCATAAAAGCTGATACTTGCAATATACGAGTTTCACAATATCTTTGTTTCTAAAAATAGATCGCTCTTATCAGTTCATAATGAGGCTAAGGGTGTATAGATCTCCATAGCTTCTGTAACTTACTATGGCATCGAATGTAAACATTATACAAAACTACGTTCTAGATCAATTATGGATCATGAGATGTTAAAAGAAATTTTAAGAGAAAATGGCAATTTAAGCGTGTTTGTCACAAGGCAGATTTTAGTTGCCAGGTGTTATCATTTAATCAGCTGTAGACGATCGAAAGAATGCAACTTCTGATGACGGGTCAAACGAGGACTCGGACATTGTGGACGATTTCAGTCCTCTTCTTAGTTTAGATTCCATCAAGGAAATAGGATTTAAAGAACCTAATATACCAGCCAAAGAGCGAATATGACATACGGACCTTAGACAATTTTCGCCGTGCAATTTTCATTAGGGTTATTAAATACCTAGTAAATTAATATTAGGACTAAAAAATACGGTGACTTAGTTATGAAAAAAAGGTGACACATATAAAAATAAAATACTTCAATTTTTTTCCCATAAAGGTAGTGTTACCCCAACATGTACATGTATAAGCAAAGTTAAACTTATGAAAATGTTCGTCCAAAGACACAATTATATATTCAATATCTAAACCTACAATTTGTATACTTCCATTCCCAAAGTGAACATTTTGAAAAACAATAACATGAAAATTTCTTTAAAAGTTCTTTAGCCAAATGGTTAAAAATACCAAAGAAAATATGACTTTGAAATATATGAGGAGAGGAGGAGGGGTCATCATCCCGAATTTCCGATCACAATATTAGAAAATCCAGAATTCCCGGTCACACAATCGACATTTTCCAGAATTCCCGAAAAATTCAGAATGTTAATCAATAAAAAAATTGTCCAGATGTTGTCAATTTGGCCAATATTGAAAAGTAGATCAACCTGAAGTTGCTATACTAATTTGACATAATTTTCATACTATTTTATTATTAGCAATGAACAACAAGTTCAGAATTGTAATGGGATAAGCTAGAATGACACTTGTAAACTGTGATAATATGATATTCCCTGGTCTTCGGAATCCCTGCGTACCAATGTAAGGTTTGACATTTATTAAACCATAAATATTAACCCGGTAACTTTATATCCCGAATTTCCGGCGAAAAAAAAGGTGTTCTTTCCTTGATCTCGCTTACCCTTTAATCCCAAATCCCCGGTCAAATTTTAACCAAATACCGAATTCCCGTTAAAACAAATGCCCAACCCTTGCGTCCCGAAAATGGTTCTCCCGACTCTCATATATGGCCACCCACTCGATTTTCGACGATTTTCCTTTATTCAGCATTGTAGACAATAAATTCAAGGCGAAACTACTTTTGAAATATATTGCATTTATCGTGGCATTTATCATGTTTTTTTTTCAAATGATTACACTCAATAATAAATTACAGATGTTTAAACCAAATTAACGTCGTAAAGCGAATATGAAATAATAACAGAAACTTAGAAAGTAAAGCAATTTATTTATGATACATTAAAAAAAAAAACAAATTTATACATCTGTTTCTCTACGACTGATCCGACTGACAATCGGATCACCTCGGTTATGGATATGGACCAAAAATCGGTCCAAATGTGATGCGGTTAGCCTGTTTACACAACAACATTATTTTAGTGCGATGAAATAGATTATCCTTTTATTATTCAACTATACAGATCTTTATCGAAGCAGAACTAAAAATCTAATACAAGATTGTATATTTTAAACTTAAATTCGCTAACACTACCAAAAAATTCCTTCTTTGACAACGTTTAAATGGATAAGTTATTGTTTACAATCTGACGTCATCAGTAACAATCAACTAAACGTCAATGACAAGCCAATCAAATGAATGAACTGAGACGTCACAAACGAACTTGTGACGTCACAAATTCTTTGAAATCCCTGAAAATAGTTCAAAATGGAGATCACTTACCTCCGAGGTCACTTTCTCGACCCTTGACGGAAATGACCGAGAGATGTTCCGATTGATCCGACTGATACACCCTTAGCCTCGATCTCGCTAAACTTCCGGTATATTCTACAATCCTGACCAAATCGGAATAAACATGTTGTGAAAAGGGTATATTTACTTGGGTTAACATGCACATTAAGCTAAAGATCGCTTTATGAAACGGCACCCAGGTATGTTTTGGCTGAGGAAACCAGAGTACTAGAAAAAGAAGGCTATCTTGGCACCATTATTCAGAGGAAAAAAGGCATGCCTTTTGTATCATCCAGAGAGAAATGGCCAATCCTGAATATTCATATATCCTATAAAGTTACTATTTTTCAAATCAAATTACGACTTTTTAACTGTTTAAATGCAGTATCATAGAATAAATCATGTAAACTAAGTAATTCAGGAAGCACCGGCTATACCATAATAATTAAGCTCATTGAGGCTGCTGTATCTTTGTAGCTATGACATTGCGTTGGATGACCCTAGTACTACCTATGGATACGGTCACATGAAGTGTAAAATGTCTGGTACTTATGTTGGCAATCAGAACTTCAGTTTCTTAGTGGAGCTTGAGTATGGCAGGTAAAGTCAATCATAATTAAGGAATCTGACCCATAATTAAAGTTACCGTTTAATTTTTTGTTTTTTTTACCAAGAAATACAGCTGTATTAGATCATTTGATTGCTAAAGATACAAAATATATTGTTTTAATTTGAGTCAATTTGTGCAACAAATGTTGTTTTGATTAAACAATTTTTATAATTATATAGCATTTACAATGTTTGCCAAACATGATCCAGGTCTCCTCCATTAAACATCAATAGAAATCCAGGACATCAACTATGATCAGGTGGTCAATTGTGGTCAAGATACCTTAAGCCTGTGTTTAAGTTTAGATCAGTATGGAGTCTAAGTTAACTTCATGATTGCAATGAAAAGTCTTTTAAAATTATAAAACAGCACATTTCAAAGTTACAGAAACACAGAGTGCATATTTTTATCTCCTGACTTTGGCAAAATAAAAAAAAAATTTGTTCTCATCTATGTGTGCCATATTAAGTTTTATTTCATGATATGGTTGAACTTAAATATATATTATTAAGAAGTTCTAATAGATTTTTGAGTGTTTCATTATTTTGCATGTTTTATTTTAATCAGATCTAAGCCTAATATCAATACTTTGTTGCTGAGTTCTGATGGAAAGATCAAAATGTTCCAGACCTATGCAGGTTAGTCACAGACAGTTTACATATGTTGGGAATATTTTAACTGAGTGAATGCAATTCACAGAAACATCTACAAAATTAACCAGTAGTTCTATAAGAATCCTGCAATTCTGAAATTTTGTGTTATGCATATATAAACAAGCTTCATATTTGGAATTTTTTCTTTTAATTGTCTTTTATAATAAAATGTCGATTTTACTTTTCATACAACCTGCTCATGAATGCAATTAAATATATCTAACATCTCCACTTGATACTTCTGTTAGTAGCATATAGAATACATATTTTTTAATTTATTCTAATGTGACGTCCTGCTTTCACTATTTAAACAAAGCCCTGTGACAATAAATTTAGTTTGCAGATATGTAAGTTATTTGCGAGGTAAATTTTATTAAAAAAATTTTTTTAACGATATTTATTGTTACTGTTAATAAATTTATTTTAAGTCTGAATTCTGAGATTAGAATGATTCAACATACTGCCATTAAATCATGTTTCTCAATACTCTTCAGAATGCCACTCTAGAAGTATGTGAAACAGCCTATACCAGCGCACATTTCTATGCTGCTTCATTGTACATATTACCATATTGTCATAATTAGAATCGAAATAATTCATGAATACCATCCTTTATTTTTCATTTAAACATGGGTACAGTGATATGCCCACATATGTTTAAATGACAATATATATGGTATTCATGTATTAGTTCTTTCAATTTAGTCTATTGAATTATTCTATATTGACCAATATATTATATATATATTCCAAGTAAAATTCCTGCTGGAGAGATATACATCTGAATAACCCTCAACCGTTGTATAGTTTACAAATAAATATATAAGTTAGTTTTAATACAATATTTTAAAAAACAGAAATTTTATAGTTTTAATATGTTAGCTTTAATGTGTTGCATGTTTTGTATTTAGATCACTTTACTCATATCTGTTCTAATTACCATGACATTTATAGTTATCAAGTCTGTATCACCATCTGTGGGGAGTACCAATGGAGGGACAGTTCTAACAATAACAGGAGAAAATTTTGACAGCACAGAGAGCAGCGTTGTGGTAACCGTTGGAGGTCAGTAGCCCAGTTTTAAGATTATTTTGTTATATCATTCTTTAGTAGTATTTTGGTTTGTTTTGAAGCGTAAAGTGATTTGTTAAAGGTAACATTGCTGTAATACCTGTTGAACTATGTTATATTTTTTTCAGAAAAAAGTTCTTGTTCATCGTTGAAAAATTAAAAAGCAAATCTGGATTCAAATAAGGTTAAGTTTTTATTTTTATTTAGCCACTTGTTAAGGGTATTAATCTGCTGTTAAAGTTTCAGAGGAAATACCCTGTTTTTGCAAAAGTGAAAGTACAATTGTGGTATTTTTTTTAAAGGTCAAGACTGTAAGGTTATCAACATGACCAGCACAGAAATCACCTGTACAACTCCTGTTCAACCTCCAAGTCAGACATCATACACAGGTAAAACTTTTTATATTACCTGCATTAAGTAAATACTTAAATAAATTTCTTTGACTGATTGATTTTAGTTAAAAAGTTAAAATTTAAATTACTAGATTAGGTGTCTTCGCCTTTAATTTCTGATAATAACATTTAAAGTAATAATAGAAACCTTTATTGTGAACTTAGATTATCTTTGATCACCTTCTTTTTGAAAACAAATCAATACATATGCATCAAACTTTTAACAACAAAATTTGTTTCCAGAAATATCTGTAATAAAATGTTTGACCCCTGACCTTACAACATTACTTCGGTTTACTTAACACACACTTTTATTTACCAGGTAATCGTGGAATGTTGAAGGAAGAATGGACACGGACATCAGTGACATATGCTAACCGTGCTAACATCCTTTCTCTGACAAATTCTGCTGCAGACTATCAATCATCAATCATTGATAGTAGCTCATTCTCAGAAGATGTATACTCCAATAATGTTGCCAGACTTAGTGGATACTTCATCCCCAGTATAACAGCTAAATATAGATTTTATGTGATGGCTGATGACTTTGCTTCTCTGTACTTCAGTGAGACAGGAGTCCCTGCAGCTCAGGTAACTATGTATCTACTATCTGTTTTTGTTTGAATGGTTAATTTTTTATACATTTTTCTCAGAACAATTCACTTGAACTATACTGAAAAAGGACCCTTTACAAATTCATTTATTTGTTTAAAGTCAATGCATCACAGTTCGTCAAAGCACTTACAACTTGTCTATGACTTACCTTACTTCAACATAGATTTTCATTTTATGTTATTTTTTTAGACGGAGATTGCTAGCTGTCCAAGTTATGCCACAATTTATGGGCAGTATCCTGTACAGACTTCCAAACTGTTTGATCTAACTGCTGGAAAAGCGTAAGTTGTTAAAAAGTTTGATTACTTATTGAAATCAAAACATACAGGGTTCCCACATGACTGTCACAGGTGGCAAAGTTCATGAATTTAACAAGAATAGCGAAAAATCTTGGAAACAACCAGGAAATTTTTTATAAATTAAAAGTAATTTAGGTTGCACAAGTATCTTACCCTTTTATATTACAGTTTTTGCTGTCTCATTGTTATCGTAATTAGGGTCATATTGTCGTTTTCTTTTAATTTAAGTTCGAAAGGAATGGTGCAGATTATACATAAATACAGACTAGATAGAGTTTGTGCTTGTGTTATATGGGGTATTTTTGTACTATTCTAGCATGATTCTTTTTTAAACTTCCATATGTATACTTTGTAATGATATTAATTTCTACTAAAAGTATTTTTAGTAATATTATATAGTTATATAGGATGAATAAAATTTAAACCGATAAGAAAATAGCGGATGTGTAACCTGTATTGCGTACAATGCAAATGGTGTTGTTATGTAACCATTTGTTGTTGAAGATTGATGTTTTGATTGCAATTGTTGAGGAATTAAAATAAAACATGTGATCTTTTTGTTTTCTTTGTTTTCGTTGATAAATGAAAGTTGACAAATTGTTTTGGTTTCGAAATGTGTTAGTATCCGATCAAAATAGACAATATGACAATGCACTATTTTTTATTTATAAATTACAATCACAAGAAATGAATAAAACTTAACAAACATTTATGATATTCTAAGAGAGAATTAATTACATATTACAGTAAAAACCGCAACCAAGTCTGACATGGATGTCTTGTGAAAACTTGCATATAAGAATTTTCAGCGATTTTCTGCTCCAAGAAAGGGGTGCAGACAATATGTAAATGTGTCTGTACATGGCTTTTTACGGTACTTTTAAAGGAGCAAGATAATTTGCTACTTATCTTCAAATCGGGATGCATCTGTTAGGACTTTTGGAATCACTTGAGCACTTTAGGTAACAGTTTTTCAATATACAATTTCATTTTGGTTATGGAAATTGCCATTCAAAATGACCTTGAAAATTATCACAAAAAATCTTGAAAAGTCCTCAGATAGTCCTTTACATTGTCATGAAATTGAAATGAAAATCTTTGTAGGAACCCTTAACATAGCTGTTTATTTTCTAACACATCACTTATCTGTTTTTAGATACTACATGACAGTTCTACATGGTAATTTTCTGAATTCCTCCAGCGTTAAAGTAGCTGCCAGGTCATACACTGCTCCTGTAACTGGAGACATGAGTGGATCAGCCAGACAGGAAATACAAAGTATTATTGTCAATTCTACAGTCAGACCTGAACAACAGGTGAGTAGCTGCCAGGTCATACACTGCTCCTGTAACTAGAGACATGAGTGGAGCAGCCAGACAGGAGGCAAAGGTTCGAATTTTGTCCCATTACTACTAGCAGAATCACTCCCAGCACTTTGATATCCAAAATTAATTGCATATATAATCTGCCATGGTCAGTCTTGATATCTTTCAACAATGTCACCATTTTTTATTGTTTTCGTGTTTAAAATCAATCATTATTGATAAGTAATGATAGTTGTTGCTTTTTTTAATAATCCACTGTATGTTGTCTATGAATTGACATAAGTGTCTCTGTTTAATTATGTTTACTACATGAAAAACATTGAGAACACCAAAATATTGTGTGTCGCATCATGGGAAGGTGTGGTATGTAAATTACTGGATTCTTACTATGGAATGGTTGTTACAGTATGCAAATTAGCTGGATTTCACTAAAATTAGGTCACGTTATTCATGTGCAGAAAAATTATCAACATAACATTTTTCCACATTTTCAAAGACGAAAAACAAATTTCTTCAATAAAGATTGTTTCGCATTTGTTTCGAAATGGCCGAAGCTTTAATAAGGTAAAAACAGATGTATATTATGTTTGAATTTTGTATAATTAGATGGAAGTTAGAACTTTTTATTTGCTACATTATGAGTAATAGGACTAAATTCTGCCGTTATTCCCACAAATCAGAAAACTAAAATCAGATTATAACAGCAGCAAAATTTGGCCTATTGGTTCATATACTTGAGTTTAAACAAGACAGAATTATTCTTTAAATTTTACATTTTTAATTAAGTTTTTATTCTGTGGTATGAAAAATTTTTTTCATTTACAGTTGTCCTTTCAACATGGACCAACTGGCATGGATTTGAGTTATTCTGTTACTAGTTCAATTCTTACTTACAGACCTAGGTGGTCGAGTGGTTCAGGTTGTAAGTCATACACTATTGATCACATGGTCCGTCAACAATGAGGTTGTGGGTTCCAGTCTCACTGTGGAAGGGTCTACTTGAGTTGACCATGATTTTTAGTTTTCCTACCAATGTCATGGGTTTTCTCCTGGTACTCTGGCTTCCTCCCCAATGAAAACTGGTCGCAATGAATGATACAGCTGAACAATTGCAGAAAGTGGCATTAAACACCATTGAAACGAATTCTTGCTAACAATTATTCTTTGTATGATTTCAGGAAATAAGTTTGAGTGGTTTGACATCATCTACAACATACACAGCTGAGGTACAAACGGTGACAGTATCTGATATTACTGGACCTAATGTTGATGCCTTCTACAGACTTGGATTAAATGGTGTATATACAGGTAAAATTCACATTATGTTTGTTTTGTATTATTGGATAATTTTACAGAGCCCTCACACGAGATTTCAGATTACATTGAACACGTTACTTTGGACTGGTTAATAACTTCAAGGTCATATGTAAACACTTTAATGATGACCGATTAGTTTGGAGGCTTCCTATTTTTTGTTGTTTGCTACATTGTGTTTTGAGAATCCATAATTTTGTTTTTTAATGCTGCTTTCAGTGGCATGGAGAGTATTTGTTGGGATAAATTAGTCTCCCTTAAACAAGAATGAATGCACAGTATTAGCATAGAGAATGATATGTGTTTTTCTTTGTTTATAGCCCCTATCCCAGCCAAAGGTGATGTACTAGCAGTAGTAACTGCACTCAACAACTTAGCCTCCCTGTCACCTGACACTGTTACAGTAGCACAGACATCCCCATCAGCAACATCAGAACAGTTTAAGATCACATTCAACACAGCAAGAGGTAAGCTTCAATCAGTAATGTGAAATAAATTTAATGCTTTTTTCAGTAATAGAAACTGAATTCATTTTAATATTTTCTGTTATAAAAACCTGTTGTTATTCACTTAACATTGACAATAGAGATATAGAACTTCATAGAGATTCGTTAAAACAAATAAGCAGTCACTGCACTTTCTCCACAGAAGTATTAATATTAACTATGGCTATTGGTCTCTTAAAATTTGTAAATCGACTACATTCAATAACTTTGTTGATCAATGACAGGGAACCTTCCGTTGTTAACAACCATGGTGGAACCAGCCAGCAGTAGCCTGTCTGTCTCTGTAGTGGAAAATACTGCAGGTATAGCTGGTACTGGAACAGCTTACATTGAAATAGATGGAGTTGTCTCCCCTGGAATACTTCCTGCAGCTACTGCTACAGATGTAAGTTGAACCTGGAGGAATACTTTAAAGATATTTTTTTCTAATTATCACAGATCATACAGTGTTGACCAATTGGTGGGTACTTGTTTTCCCTGTTTTTAAAGGGTCCCTTTTGGTATAATATAATTTATGCACTTTTGTGGAACTATTTTTGGCTGATTTTATTGGACCCCAAAATAGCTAAAGTAAGTACACCACTAAAATAATATTATTCAATGTACTCACAGCATTAAGTTCTGTACCAATTTTTCTGCTAGTATCGTTGTCACATGTTTCTTGGAGATATATAGGTTTCACATTGTAAGATGGAATAAAGAATAAAAAGAGGATATTTTTACAGATTGCAAGTTGTATCTCATTCTTTGTTTTGTACCCAATTAAAATATATAGCACACACACACACACACACACACACACACAAATACCATATCACCATAACTGTGTGTCTCTTTGATATATAAATGGTTAAACATATCATTGGTGATTATTTCATTGTTAGGTCCAATCAGCATTGACAACAATGTTTGGGGTAAGATGTCCCCCCGTGATCGCCAGCCCTGAAGTTGGAGCATCAGACTACTTGGAGGATTTTGAAGGGACGGGTGCCTCTCTTGGTGAGGTGGTCAGTGAAGTAGAACCTCTGTGTGGCAGATATTCTGTAAAGAATCCTAAATACATCTACAAGACACCTGCGTTGTCTCTGGGAGTCAAAATTGGAACTTTTAAAACAGTATGTAAAGTTTTACTTTCCAGTCAAACATTTGGTGGGTTTTAACAGGAAAATCATGTCAATAATTGTTCTTATCTGGTTTTTATTTAGAATTTAAAGAATAAAGCACATTTATTTACTTTGATGGAATTGAACTTCAGGAAAGTCATGTTTTCTTTCTTGTAAACTTTGTAAACAAAAATTTTAAAAACTTTTCAATGCATTTTATTTTTATAGTTATGTTTCGGTTACCAAGGAGAAATTAATCAACTTAAAGTTACATATGACTACATGGGAGCTACTAGTAAATTTACTGAGTATTTCAACCTTGACCTTTTACCAACAGTGAAAAGGTAAGAATGTACAATGATTTTGCCTTGACCCTGTATCAGCAGTGGAAAGGGAGGTAATTCAAGAAAAATGAAATGCATTTGTGAAAGTCTTCTTGTTTTTTTTCCACAACTGGAAAACTTATTATTTGTATTTTTACTACATCCATAAAAATGTAATAGTTTTCATCAAAATGTATAGTCAATTGAGATAGAATTGGTTTGCTCCATGCAATATGTATTATAACACAACAAATTGTGTTTCAGTTGGAACTACACCTGTATAGACATAGGAACTACCATTGTCACTAAAAACAGTGCCCAGACAGTTCATCGTGTCTGGCAGATAGATGTGCTGAGTAATAGGAACACTGAAGATTTCTACATTGACACTGTCGCACTGCTTATACCAGCGAAAGCTAGTACTGACAGAGGTGGTAAGTTAGTAATTACATGTACAGTCAAACCTGTCTTAAGCGACCTTTGAAGGGAAATTGTAAAAAAGGTCACATAAGACAGGTGGTCTTTATACACAGGTCATGATGTTTGCAGACCAATAAACAAAGTCATGTTGTCAGCATGTGAAAGAGTTAATTGAAGACCTGCATTGTTTGTTTTATTAAGTAAACAATAAAATATGACATTTATTTTATGTAAATAACGCAAGTACAAAATATACAACAATAATGAGCCTTTTGAATGCCGATTGAATTAACGCATGTCAACTTTATTCCCCCATTTAGTTGTTGTATTTTTCTCTGTACCGGTTTTACCGGTTTCCTTGAGTTTTAACAATAAGCTCTATGAAGAAAGTGAAAGTCAGTTTAGAACCAGTGTACACCGGTTTCGTATTGATTATTTTCCTTTGTAAAACAAAATGGCGTGATTATACAATAAACACGTCGTTATGAGAAACAATATAATATAAACTTCAATTAAATACCGTTTTTCTATCATGCTTATTACTGTAAATTCTGAAATTATTTCGTGCATTTATTATTGCGATTCGGGGACCCCCCTAAACAAATGCGTAAAAAGTAAATGACAACAATTGGTAGCCCCAATACTGGATGGTAATGGTTTCCCATCTATATGAACTTAATTATCATAACCTATACACTACTAAATATTGTTATATATACCTAATGCTTCCTTCACACATGCACTCATTAAATGTTGCTGAAATTATTTCTTATTATCAGAGGGGATCAACATGCAAAGATACAGAGCTGCTAAACCTGGAGGTAAACCTATGAAACAAATCACAGTCACTGGAACAGGACCATATACTGTTACCATGGCACCGTATGAATGTGGATATAACTTTGACAAGTTTAAAATTACTGCTTCCCAGGTAATTTATCTTTGTATAGTTAGTAGATATTTTACATTACAATAAATTTGTACAAAGAAATCAAGCAAACATTATCTTCAGCTGCACATTGCTGTGGCAAGTTTTTGTTAGGGATTCACTGAAATAGAAAATTAACACAGTTTTAAAAACTGGTAACATTTAGTAAAGATCTTATCATAATAATAATGTTTCTGGTTATCTGTTGCTGTCTAGGAATTTAAAGGCACAACATGTAAAAACAATCCTTTTTTTATTCAGAAAATAAGACTGCAAAGTAGCAAATTAAACAAAAGATGTTTATGAGGCATTATATAAATTAATACTTGTGTTAGCACTACCAAATCTTATGGTTATGTAGAATCATTATGTCCTTTACAGACTACAATTTCCATGACAACTACACAGATAATAAAGGCGTCACCACCAGTGACTGGATCATTTGACGTATCATTCAACTCCAAATCTGTCAGTAAGTTATATAAGAAGGTACACACACATTATTATACCCCGGCTTCAAAGAAAAGTGGAGTATACTGCTTAATCTCGGTCCTTCCGTCCTTCCTTCTGTCCACAACATATCTTTCGTAACAGTTTTCTCAGCAACTGCTTATTACAACTACTTGAAATTTATGTGCTGAATATCTTGAGGAAATGATTGTTTCAAAAATTATCTTTCATGATCTTCAAAAGGAGCATAAGCTGGACCATATTTTAAAACACAAAAAAGAAACTGAAAATTGTAGAATTACAGAATGAATCATTGTTAGAGTTCCCGACTTTGCATGTGCCACTATGACACTTCTAAAACTTTGATGTATATACACAATTGTCAACCTAACAAACAAAGATTTACATCCAAAATCAAACTATGGCTGTGTAGCCTTTCAAATTCAAAAATATATACACTACAAAAATCTTTTTTCAACAATATGCTCATAGTTAATTATTATTCTTTACACTTTGTTATTCTGTTTACATATTCCACAACCAATGTTAGAATTAAATTAAAACCCTCATTTTCAAGTTTTGCAAACTAAATGGTAAACAAAGTTTAATATTTTTAGACAAGAAATATTGATACAGTTTACTGATACTGTTATTTTTGAGATATTGACCTTCAGTGTAAATAATCTGAGTAATACTAACTTGGCACTAAACACCAATCTAGGTATACCAGTCACATTAACTGACAAGGCAGTACAGACTTTGTTACAGACAGAACTGTCAGACACCATTGGAGATATAAATGTTAAGTACCAAGGTGACTGTGCCAACTTTGCCTATGTTGTTACGTTCCTGACTAACAGGGGAGATCAGCCTGCAATGACTGTAAGTAAACAATGTCATTACAAATACCAAGGTAATACATACCAGACGTGTGTTTCATCTGATCAAGACTCATCAGTGGTTCACAATTCCAAAAATATTTAAAAACCTAATAATTAAGATGTTGTAAAGCTTTTATCACAAAAATTCTAAAATGTAAAACTAATTCTGTCAAAGAGCATCTACACCTTGCGAATAGTATAAACATTAGAATTTAAACCATTTTTGAAATTTCAAAGAAGTAAATTTATGCAATATAGGTACTATATCACTTAAAGACTAATAGGTTCTTTCAAATGTTTTTGGAAAAGACTAGTTGATCTTTCACAAGTGATAGAAATTGTATGTCTTTTGGCGAGTGGATAGAAATTTTTATGTCTTTTGGGTTGTTCCGCTGCGCTCCACTCGTCAAATGACATAAAAATTTCTATATGCTTTCATAGCAAAGTTCTTGTTTCTGGCGTTTTGATTGGATGACACAGCAAGTACAGATGTGTGCCCGTGAGCTCATCTCTACTGGGTCATCTGTACCAGAATTCGTCCATTTATAGAAGAATTAATAATATTCTTGGCTGCACTGAAGTGTGACTGTAGGGCTGGTGAGACCCTCAGGGACTAACAGTAGACACATCGACCCTGTGGTAACAGAGACTTAGATGTATTATATAGAGGTAATAAACACTCGCCTGATACAGATGTATTATATAGAGGTAATAAACACTCGCCTGATACAGATGTATTATATAGAGGTAATAAACACTCGCCTGATACAGATGTATTATATAGAGGTATTAAACACTCGCCTGATACAGATGTATTATATAGAGGTATTAAACACTGGCCTGATACAGATGTATTATATAGAGCTGTTAAACACTGGCCTGATACAGATGTATTATATAGAGGTATTAAACACTCGCCCGATACAGATGTATTATATAGAGGTATTAAACCCTCCCCTGATACAGATGTGCTATATAGAAGTATAAAACTTCTGATACATTTACTAAATAAAGCTTGTTGTTGTATAGGTTAGTTCACAAACTGGTTTATTAGGAGAAAGTCCTTCAGCAATGATAAGCACAGATAGAGATGGTAGTCTATGGTTAGATCCTATCCAAGGAGATATGCTTAGAACTCCACATGGTAAACCACAGGTAATAACTTTTGGATATCTGATTACAGACTTCTTCTCAGTCTATAAGGACTAATTACAGGTGTAATACTTGTGCACAGCCTTGTGTTAATAATAATAATAATACTTTATGTTATTGGCCTAAACTCAGTTAGCTACACTTATCTTCCCTGAGCCCCTCAGATTAAACCAAAGAAAATACTGTGTTAAAGATAATGGAAGCTAAGCATGGTACCAAACTTACTTAAACGTAAAGAATTTAATCACTTTCTACCATTGAAGCTTTTAATTGCCAGTAAACATCATTACTTAATAGCTGGCTTGGTTCCTGCTGACATGACAATATTACAATGCACTATCTTATTGAACATAGCACTACATTATTTAAAACTGAAAATAATAAATGAAATAAATATCAATAACATGAATACAATTTTTTCCCAACAAATGTTACAGGTAACAGCAGTTTAAATAGTTTAATAATTTGTTTAGGTGATGGTCAAGGTAAACAACATCCCAACCAAATGTAATGGAACATGTACTTTTGAATGGAGCACTGCCAGTACCCCTCAGATAACCACTGCCTCTCAAACCCAAGGTAAGTTATCTATAACAGAGCACTGCTGGTATTTTTCCCTAGATAAACAATGTCACACAAACCCAATGTAGGGTGTTTATAATGGATAACTGCTAGTAACCTTAAAATAATGAAATCCCATAAACCTGAGTTCACTGCTAGCTAAATTTACCAATGCTTAACGGACCTGAGGTCAGGTATATCTGTTATAGAGTACTAATAGCCTCGTAAGTTATTTAAAGGTAGTGGAGCACAGCTTGTATTCTCATTAAGGTCAAGTATATAATAAATTGCTGTTGTAGTACCATAGACAGATCCACTGTCTCTCGGTATTATTATTAAGCATTTCTTTTTTTAAATGTGGTTTAATTTAGGAACTTTTCAGCTATACTATCATTTCCAGTTTTCAGAGAAGAAGCCAGGGTACCTGGATGAAATGGACCTTCAGCAATCAATATCAATTAAGGTTGGAGTCCACACAGTAAGGTTCCCATCCCCAGTGCTAACATGGCGGAGTCCACACAGTAAGGTTCCCATCCCCAGTGCTAACATGGCGGAGTCCGCACAGTAAGGTTCCCATCCCCAGTGCTAACATGGCAGTGATCAATAATTCCAATAGTCTAAATGTGTATTCAAACTAATATTTGGGCTAACTGATCAGAACAAAGTAATACTCATTGTCATTGTTACAGGGACCCAGGCATTAGGAACAGTCCTTGTCATTACTGGCAGCGGATTCAGCACAGTGATGACAGAAAATACTGTTACCATTGGAGGAGTGGCTTGTATAGTAACAGCATCTTCTGGAACCAGTTTGACATGTAATGTTGGAAATGGACCAATGGGACAGTATGATATAATTGTCATAGTTGATGGCAAAGGTCAGGCTACAGGAACACTGAAGTTTACATACACAGCTGAAATAACCGGTATCAGTCCAGCCTCTGGTAGTCTTGGAGGTAATGTGTCTGGGCTATTGTTACACAAGCCTTAGCACTTATTGTACATTACAAGGAACAACATATTGCTTTTATTTTTAAGACAATGTTCTGCACTTTTTTGTGTTGTAGGTTAAAATTATAATTGGAACAACTTTGACATTAGTGACATTAGTAATACAGGTTTAAATAATATTACCAAACATTTGAAACATTAAAACCAATGTGCATTTTAAAACAGAGATTTCTTTATTTGTTGTTACCAATGCTCGGTTGTTGGATTCAATATAAATAAATGTAGATATATTATTTATTTGACAGGAGGAACTTTACTGACACTTTCTGTATTATTAATTTGAAAGGAGGATTATACTGACACTTTCTGTATTATTTATTTGACAGGAGGAACTTTACTGACACTTTCTGTATTATTTATTTGACAGGAGGAACTTTACTGACACTTTCTGTATTATTTATTTGACAGGAGGAACTTTACTGACACTTTCTGTATTATTTATTTGACAGGAGGAACTTTACTGACACTTTCTGTATTATTAATTTGACAGGAGGATTTTACTGACACTTTCTGTATTATTTATTTGACAGGAGGAACTTTACTGACACTTTCTGTATTATTTATTTGACAGTAGGAACTTTACTGACACTTTCTGTATTATTAATTTCACAGGAGGATTTTATTGACACTTTCTGTATTATTTATTTGACAGGAGGAACTTTACTGACACTTTCTGTTTTATTTATTTGACAGGAGGAACTTTACTGACACTTTCTGGTTCAGGCTTTGCATCTAATGCTGTTGTACAGGTCAATGGTGTTGACTGCAAGGTCAAACAAAGTCAGCCTGGAAAAGTTACATGTCTTACCCCAAAAAGTGTAAGTAGCCTCATTATAAAATCTATTAAAAGAATTAAAGATTTAGTGTAACTTGGTTGGCAAATAATGTTACTTCTGGTTGCCATAGTTACTGACACACTTAATTGCTCCATACAGTGTCAGGTTTTCTTCAATGTCTCTGGTTGGTAAACATCAGTATTGGTGGGTTCCGTAATATAACGTGTTTTACTTCTACATCTGTAAAATAACTTTCTTCTTTTTAAATTTTAAGGATCAAAGTTTTGTTTTAGACTACAAAAATGTATGCTCCAGGAATTATTTTTTCACTGAAGATATTTGTATCATTTTCATAGCTTTCTATATGTATAGGTCATGCTATTTTTTGTTTGTTTGTTTGTTTCTGGAGGGATTAAACCAAACACATTATTTTATAGTCATCAGCATCCAGTGTTTCTGTAACAGTTCAACAATATGGAAACACATTGACCTCCCCAACACAGTTCACCTATGATGCTTCTAAAACTCCAACTATATCTTCAATGAGCAGATCAAAGGCTTCAGTATTTGGTAAGTTCATCAATAAGCAGATCTAAGGATTCAGTATTTGGTAAGTTCATCAATGAAGAGGTCTAAGTCTTCAGTATTTGTTAAGTAATAATCAATGAGCAGATCTGAGGCTGCAGTATTTGGTAAGCTCCCTTACTTTTCCTTCATTTCATATTGTTTAATTTCTATGATTTAAATATTAACTATATTAACTATCATGCCCAATGTTTTCAAAGGAAAAACATATCAGATTGTTTGTTAAACTGTTAAACTGCAGGAGGTTTTTTTGGTTTAATGATCATTGGTACAGAAAGTTTACAACACTCCCTTTTTATAACTTTTAGGTGGAGAGTCTATTACAGTGACAGGAAGTGGATTTGGGGCCTCTGCCACCAGCACCGATGCTCTGAAAATTAATGGAGCAGTAGCCACAATAACATCATACAGTGATACACAGGTTGTGGCAACTCTTCCTCCCAATGCTCCAGGAACCTATAACCTTGAACTTTCTGTAGGCTCATACGGCTTTGCTAATGCTGGGTATGTTTAATATCTCCATAGGAACCTATAACCTTGAACTTTCTGTAGGCTCATACTGCTTTGCTAATGCTGTGTATGTTTAATATTGTAGTCATATATCCCTTCACTATTGGTAAACAAAGCAGAAATATTGTTATTTTTTTGTTGTGTTTAGTTAAAATTGCACAACAAACGAACTACAGAAAATAAATACATATCACAATTCACAACAATAATCAGTCATAATTTTCTGTAATTCAAGTTTAAATAAATCAATTTTAGAGTGGATCAAATGGCAAGAAATTTAATTACCACTTTAAAAGTATTGGAAAGAAACAAAAATATTATACTTTGTAGTGGCTGCATTGGGCCAGCTCTTTTTCAGGAACTACAAAAGGAATAATTATTGTTCAAGGAATGTGGCACTCCCAAAATACATTATCCACTATGTTTCATGGTCAGGCCTATAAGAGCCACACCCCAATATGCCACCTAGTGACACACTCTATAACTTTTTGGGTCCAACGTGATCAAATATTTTCTTGTACTCTGTAATAAAGAAAATATTTTTTTTATTAACTTGATACATGAGGGTAAGTTATAAAATATAACTGACATAATTTACAGAAATGGTGGTCAAATAACATATGGACTGGTAGTGAAAGATATCCACCCTACACGTGGATCTCTGTATGGAGGTACAATAGTGACTGTGATTGGAGAAGGATTTGGTACCACTGCCTCCTTAGTAACTGTGTCATTTGGAAAGTACAATTGTCAGATACAGACCATCACCGACACTCTGCTGACCTGTCGTACTTCATCAACGTCTAAGACACATGTCATAACAAACCAGGGATCTCATCCAAGTAAGAATACTGTAATTATATAAAGAGAATCTACAAATGAGGGCAGATTTACAAAACATCTTTTTATTGGCTAAAGACAAGGATTTTTTTATTGTGATGTGTCAGCTGGTTAAAATCACTTTATCATTTAATCAAAAGCTTGCAATACCTTAAATGTTCATTTCTTTTCAACTAAATGGAACTAGGTTAAATTTTTGTATAAAAAAGTAGTTGCCAAAGAATTTTGGTTGTGGGGAAGGCAAGGAAACGAGAAGCGGATCTGAATAAAATATTTTTTTTTGGAAACTGAACATTATTAATCTTAACTTTATTAGCCCTATTTCTCCCCAGTCAAGTATGAAGCATTAAGGAACTGGGTCAAGGCCTTAGTAACCTCTACAATAGTACCTGTAAACTAAAATAATACAACCAAACCTGGGAATCCCTGTCGGATAAGGCTGACTGGTTAAATTAATCCTAATCTTCATACAATGCTAAATTTAATCATTTCTTCATTATAGTTTGTCTAAATCTATGATGGATTAAAAAGCTGATGTCCTGCCATGTTTTGTTTGGTCCTAAAAACAGCAGTTAATGATATTTTTCTTGCTGCAGTTACACAAATTTTTAAATTCAAACTCAAAATCTTAGTACTTGATTAAAAATAATTTTTGTCAAAAATCTAAAATTGTTGTATTGCCTTTTAATGAAGTATTTATTCAGACAGTATATTTTTGATTTTCAGCATATGGTCCAGGGTTTGCTTGGGAACCTAAATCTCTGAGTGTGGAAGTAGGCGATAAGGTAAACTGGCAATGGACTGCTCAGACCAGTGGGTACCAGTTTTGTGTAAACCAGACTGAAAATATTACTGCAACTGAGACTAAAGTAAATGGATTTTCTTCTGGGCCACAATCAGCTTCAGGTAAGTATGCTATGTGATTTATAATAATTTATGCCTAATTGCTAGTGTTTAGTTTTTTCTCATGAACCAAAGTATAAGGATGTAAAAACAGGTTGGTTCTACTTTTATGCCCCCGTGACGACATTTGGGGGGGGGGGGGCATTAAGTTTTATGTCCGTCCGTCCATCTTTCCGTAGGTACATCCGAACAAATTTCCATCAAGTTTCTCTCAGAAACTGTACATGAGAACAATTTGAAATTTGGCAGAGTGGTTCAGTATCACAAGTTGTATGTCCTAAGCGACTTTCAGACCTGTCAGATAACTACTTCCTGTTTGGGAGTTAATTTGCACATAAATACGTCTGTCAGTATGGACGAATTTCGGTCAAGGTTTTTTCAGAAACCCTACATCAGAACATTTTGAAATTTGGCAGGGTGGTTCAGTATCACAAGTTGTATGTCCTAAGTAACTTTCATACCTGTCCTACAACTACTTCTTGTTTGGGACTTCATTTAGTGGGGGCATCTGTGGCCCATGGACACATTCTTCGATTTTTCTCATTCTCTTGTGTATATCAAGATTCCCAAACCTGTGAACTGTTGCGGTTAAAAGTGTTTCCATGTTAATATTTTTGTAAATTTGGCATGACTATTTTATTTAGGTTCCTATCTATACACGCCAACATCTGCAGCCCCCATAACTTACTGGAGTGGGTACGTAGACGGAGCAGCCAAGTCTATAAGTCTACATGGTGTTGTCCTGGTTACAGATAGATCAGATTCTGCACAAAGCTTGACACTTATGGCAAATGGATTCGAGGCACAATATGACATCACTACTAAAGGTAATAATAGTAGATACAAAGAACAATATGGCGTCTCTACTAAAGGTAATAATAGTAGATACAAAGAACAATATGGCGTCTCTACTAAAGGTTAAAATAGTAGATACAAAGAACAATATGGCGTCTCTACTAAAGGTAATAATAGTAGATACAAAGAACAATATGGCGTCTCTACTAAAGGTAATAATAGTAGATACAAAGAACAATATGGCGTCTCTACTAAAGGTTAAAATAGTAGATACAAAGAACAATATGGCGTCTCTACTAAAGGTAATAATAGTAGATACAAAGAACAATATGGCGTCTCTACTAAAGGTTAAAATAGTAGATACAAAGAACAATATGGCGTCTCTACTAAAGGTTAAAATAGTAGATACAAAGAACAATATGGCGTCTCTACTAAAGGTTAAAATAGTAGATACAAAGAACAATATGGCATTTCTACTACAGCAATCATCTGATCACTTATGTTTTACTGGTATGTTAAGGGGAATAAACAACATCCCACTACAGGTCATCGTAATTAAGTTTTCTGTTTCTATGTATACAAATAAAACATTTTTAAGAGGGTATATTGTAATCCCTCCACAATGGTGTCACTTCTTTCCTCTTAGGTACAATGTTAATGTTAGAGGGTATATTGTAATCCCTCCACAATGGTGTCGCTTCTTTCCTCTTAGGTACAATGTTAATGTTACCTGCTTGTTATTAGTTGGTTGCCATGGATTTGTCTACATTGATTTTTTTTCAACAATTTTGTCATATTTTCTTTCCAGGAACCTATACTCCCTCTAACACAGCTTCTTGTCATTGGGATGTGACACCTGTCTCCTCCTGTAGCTCCCTGACACAAGATCCGACAAAGTTCAACTTTCTGTATCAGGCCTGTAGTACAGGAACAGTGACCTCCATCTCTAACAACCAGGCCACAGGAACAGAGGCAATAGATCTGGTGGGAACAGGATTCTCATCAACATCCTGTCAGAATGAGATCTCACTTGGAAACTATAAATGTGTGGTGTCTTCAGCAACAGATACAAAGGTCACATGTACTGTGAATACACAACAGAATATGAAGGTAGGAATTAAATGGTATTGTAATGAAAGTTCATTGGATTTTAATTTAATTTAACAGTTCATGTATTTTATCTAGCATTTAAAAACTTGGAACTCTCTGAGTTTTGATGAATAAAAGTTAAATCAATGATTGCCGAAAGTACTTTCCATACCATTATATTAGAGTGGCTAAGTCGTGTTTTGTCCTGGCAACAATGTTTGGCCACATAGAGATTTTCGTGTTGATTGTTTGTCTTTTTTAATGCAGATGGCTTCACATCTTTCTGAAAATTGCTACACAGTTACAACATACTAGCGAAATTCTGTCTTAGCCAAATATTTCATGCTTCATCGAACTTAGAAAAAGGGGTTTGTTTACCAATATGTTCTAAAAGGGGCGTTAGTGAAACCAAGACAAATTTTCTTGCTTTTACTGTATATGACTTTTTGTGCTTTTAATATATTAATCACCACTTGTGCAGTTTCTTAAGACTTCTATAACTGCAAGTTTTAACAAATATCCAAGTTGTAATTGATTTCTTATGAAATGGGTACGGTTTTAAACCATTTTATAATCTGCTTGGTACAGTTAATTTATTGAATTAATTTTTATTTACCTGTAAACACTGTTCACATAAATAATACCTGTGTATTTTGATGACATTATCTACCTGTGGTTACATAAAAAATAAGTTACTGAAGTTTGACTATATTACATTGACATAATTTAAAAGTATTCAATAGACAAGGAATAAGTTTTAAAGTAAGCTAATCTTTATTGAGTAAAAAAACCCTACTTTTGCATTTACATAGTACATTACTTAAACTGATATTTTTGGTATTTTTCTTTAGATTGGTGATGTTTCATATTATGAAGTGCGTAACTCCAATCGTGGACAACATTTCATAGCTTTACCTACAGAAGTACAGAAATCCTTTATCCTGTTGCCACACATCTCAACAGTCACTCCTGATAAAGGATCAGTGGAAGGTGGAGCCACTCTGACCATTACCGGTGGTGGATTCATTCCGTCAGCCACATCAGTGTCTGTAGGCTACTTTGATTGTGCTGTTCTCTCTGTTGACTACACGACTATCACCTGTACTGTGCCAAGGTCAGGGAAACAGGAAGTGAAAGAGGTCAAAGTATCCGTGACCAGAAATGGACAGACTGTACTGGCAAAATGTTCCTCCATTAATGGTGTCTGTGCTTACTTGTATGATGCCTCTATGACTCCTTCTGTAACACAAGTTACTCCCAATTCTGTATCTGGGTCTACCACCTTGGTGATCACAGGAACTTGGTTTGGGACTACTTCCTCTGCAGTAACAGTGATGGTTGGGGGTGAAGCTTGCACAGTATCTAGTGTTACTAACAGTACCATCACATGTTCCATTGCTGCAGCTCCTGTTGGTGAACATGATGTTGTTGTCATTGTGGCTTCTACTGGTAAGGCTTCCCCTACAGTAAAGGTAACCAGTCCTGCAGTGGTAACAGGCGTCAATCCATCCTCAGGCAGTACACAGGGACAGACTGTTGTAACTATTCTAGGAAATGGTTTTGCTTTCAATAAAACTAGTGTCCAGATTGGTGGAAATGAATGTAAAATTATTTCAACAACTTTTGCTCAGGTAGTATGTTCCACCCCAGCAGGCACTGGAACACAAGCCATTACTGTTACATCCAATGGTATTGCATATACTTCAAGTCTGACCTTCACCTACGCCTCATCGTCAACGCCAACCATAACAGGTGTGTCCCCAACCTCAGGCAAGGCAGGAGATGTCATCACAGTAACAGGAACATCATTCTCTAGTACCCTGAATGGTAATACAATAACGTTAGGTGGAGTGACCTGTTCAGTGACCTCAGCAACCTCCACCTCTATCCAGTGTACCCTTGGTAGTCAGACGCCAGGACAGTATGCAGTAATGGTGGATGTAAACTCTCTGGGAAGAGCTAGTTCTGTGTCTACATTTACATACACAGTATCTGCATCAAGTATAAGTCCTACATCAGGTAATTGACAGTAAGAACGATGCATGTACAAATTTGCACAAATCATTGTAAATTATAGATTAGTTTTCAAGTGCATATAGATTGAAATAATTTGTCTCGATCTTTATGAACTATATATGTACATGATACCATAACATGCTTTGTTTCTATAACATTAGAACTTAACAAAAACTGCCTGTTTGTCATACCGTTATAACTATTTGTAATCAAAAATGCTTTGCACTAAGTTTTTGATGGCTTTGTGTCATACCGGCCATACAAATTAATCTTAAAACTGATATGATTAAATGGTAAATCGCAATTACCGTACTAGAAAATTGAAATCTTATATATTCGGTTATGTCAGAATGGGATGTTGTCATATCATTAACTTAAACCTTATCCTTGCAGCTATGCTGTTCATTTAACAAAGTCTGATAGGTACATAGTTATACTGTTATACATATGATAATTACACTGTCATGGTAATATATTTTTACAGGAAGTTTAGGTGGAGGGCAGATAGTCACTATAACAGGCACAGGATTTGGTCCCACAACATCCACAGTGACTATTTGTGGTAAACCATGTACTGTTAATGCTGCTTCTAGTTCATCAACCAAATTAGTGTGTTCAACTCCACCATCTACAGGTTAGACTTCATTTATCTGTCAGAAAATTGAAAAATATATGAGAAGAACTTGTCATAACATTGTAAACTCTGTTTCCTTCTAGTGCCCGTCACATTCATCAACCAACCTGGTGTGTTAAACTCCACCATCTACAGGTTAGACTTATTTATCTGTCAGAAAGTTGAAAAATATATAAGAAGAACTTGTCATAACATTGTAAACTCTGTTTCCTTCTGGTGTCCATCACATTCATCCAATAATTTTTAAATGTTTTTGTTTACAAGACTTCTTTATACACCATAAAGCATTGTTTACTACTTGTAATGTTGTTCTGGATGGTTGTCATGACAATACTTGTATAAATTTGTAGGAACTGTGACTGTTTCCTGTGATGTAGTGGTCACTGATAATGGTCAGACATCCACCTTAGGTGGAGGATTCCAGTATGATGCTACCAAGTCTCCTTCCATTACTGCAGTAACCCCATCTTTTGGTGGTACCTCTGGAGGAACTACAGTTACAATCAGTGGTACAGGATTTGGGTAGGTGCTTGATAGGGCCAACAAATTTAAAATGTTAAATATAAACTATATAGGGGGATCAATTCAGAAGCAAAGCAGATGGGTTTTATGTCCGACTTGTAGTCGTGTTATTTTATTTTAGGTAAAGAGTCGCTCCTTTGGTCAAATGTTACTTCTAGTTTTGCAGCAATTACTTCCTCTGCAAAACCAAAAGTAACCTCAGTTCTTAACTCATAGACATGTAGATTTGAACATTTTCTTACCTTTATAACAACCTTGCTTCCTACATTTCAGTTTTATATGGTGTAACTGTTGTATAAAGTATTAGACACTACAAATTAATTTCCATTTAACCAAGTTATTAGATATATACATTATTATATTAACTTTATAGTTAGAGAGTTATGTTACTTATTTGTATTCGAGAAATTCCAGGTCCAGGGTTTTCTACGGGTACTGCAGCTTTCTCTCCCAATAAACTGGACGCCATGATATAGTCGAAAGTGGCGTTAAACATCATTAAAACAAACAAACAAAACTTCTTTGTATTAATGTATTATTATCTTCTCTGGAACTCTTTGTTTATGAGAATAAATTAGAATGAAGAACAAGTAAATGTGTTTATAAATTATGTTGACAGATCAAAACTTATGTAGTAAAACAATATAAACAATGCCATTTAACCATTTCAGAACCACCCAAGGAGATGTGACAGTTAACATAGGTGGCGTGGCTTGTGTGGTACAGTCGGTTAGTAATACACAAGTGGTCTGTGTGACTGGAGCCAGGAGTGCTGGATCTGTTGATACTAAAGTGGAGCTACAAGTCAAGGCTGGTGGCAATGCCCAACAGGTAACTTGAATCATTTTTTTTGTGACAAAGTAATTGATACAAATTCACAAAAACAGGATAGTTATGAAGGATACAAAACTGAAGTTTATTTTACATAAGCGATAAAAGAGAAAGGTACATATGCAGTTTAAAATGTGACAATTTTTTTGACACAAAGAATAGGACTTGCATCTATAGAATAGAATGTTTTAATCTTTAGAATCTGCTAATTACTGTTTAATAATGATGTGCCAAAATGATGTTTGGTTAATAAACATTATGTAAACATGCAGTTATTATCAAAACTGACCCTTTATGAAGTTTTTAAGAAAGATTTCCGCCAATAGATACCAGTTGGTATAAAGCTGTATTCACCAAACATTCTAAGAGGCAGATAAGGCTCTTCATTTCTATTTACAGATTGGAGCTGCCTTTTCCTACATGTATGCCAGATGAGGCTCTTCATTTTTATTTACAGATTGGAGCTGCCTTTTCCTACATGTATGCCAGATAAGGCTCTACATTTTTATTTACAGATTGGAGCTGCCTTTTTCTACATGTATGCCATATAAGGCTCTTCATTTTTATTTACAGATTGGAGCTGCCTTTTCCTACATGTATGCCAGATAAGGCTCTTCATTTTTATTTACAGATTGGAGCTGGCTTTTCCTACATGTATGCCAGCTAAGGCTCTTCATTTTTATTTACAGATTGGAGCTGGCTTTTCCTACATGTATGCCAGATAAGGCTCTTCATTTTAATTTACAGATTGGAGCTGCCTTTTCCTACATGTATGCCAGATAAGGCTCTACATTTCTATTTACAGATTGGAGCTGCCTTTTCCTACATGTATGCCAGATAAGGCTCTTCATTTCTATTTACAGATTGGAGCTGCCTTTTCCTACATGTATGCCAGATAAGGCTCTTCATTTCTATTTACAGATTGGAGCTGCCTTTTCCTACATGTATGCCAGATAAGGCTCTTCAATTTTATTTACAGATTGGAGCTGCCTTTTCCTACATGTATGCCAGATAAGGCTCTACATTTTTATTTACAGATTGGAGCTGCCTTTTCCTACATGTATGTTAGATAAGGCTCTTCATTTCTATTTACAGATTGGAGCTGCCTTTTCCTACATGTATGCCAGATAAGGCTCTTCATTTTTATTTACAGATTGGAGCTGCCTTTTCTTACATGTATGCCAGATAAGGCTCTGCATTTTTATTTACAGATTGGAGCTGCCTTTTCCTACATGTATGCTAGATAAGGCTCTACATTTTTATTTACAGATTGGAGCTGCCTTTTCCTACATGTATGCCAGATAAGGCTCTACATTTTTATTTACAGATTGGAGCTGCCTTTTCCTACATGTATGCCAGATAAGGCTCTACATTTTTATTTACAGATTGGAGCTGCCTTTTCCTACATGTATGCCAGATAAGGCTCTACATTTTTATTTACAGATTGGAGCTGCCTTTTCCTACATGTATGCCAGATAAGGCTCTACATTTTTATTTACAGATTGGAGCTGCCTTTTCCTACATGTATGCCAGATAAGTCTCTTTATTCTTATTTACAGATTGGAGCTGCCTTTTCCTACATGTATGCCAGATAAGGCTCTTCATTTCTATTTACAGATTGGAGCTGCCTTTTCCTACATGTATGCCAGATAAGGCTCTACATTTTTATTTACAGATTGGAGCTGCCTTTTCCTACATGTATGCATGGTCCTCCACTAATTCTTGGGGAGGAAATAATCCGCCAGGAGCAGGAGAAATTGTTGTAATACCAAAGGGCATGACAATATTATTGGATCAGAGCACACCTGTCTTGAAAATGTTGCTCATTCAAGGTTTGTTGTCTCTACACTAGGTATCATGCACTAAAATCATTCATTGAAATAAATGTGTTGCTCATTGTAATTATTTTGTTTACATAGAGCTTGGTTTATTCAGTGAAATGTGTTATTTGTTAATATAAACTAGTTTATTCAAATATTAATAAAGTAAACTTGACTGTGTCGGTCCTACAGGTTTTGCCTGACAAAATGGAATACTGCGATAAAGCGATTTTCCATAGGAAGTCAGCCATTTTTGTTTGTAAAGGGGTCTAATGTTGTTTACAAACGTTCGTCTGCTTTCGTAACGAACAATAGTATTCGGACAAACCGAGAGATTTTTCCCACCACAACTGCAGATGACATCAACCGAAGTATTTCAAATAGACAACATTGGAATTTTCTTAACGTACACTTCCGTTCAAAACAAAGTCAAAATTTAGTATGGAAAATCGCTTTATCAAAATTGAAATTCAGCCGCTTTTCAAAGCAACGTTTAACTGTGGAAAATAATTATTGATTTCTAAAACTGTAATATGAGATATACAAAAGGACCATAAACTCAACTTATCGCGGTAAGCAGTATTCCATTTTGTCAGGCAAAACACATTGGACCGACACGGTAAAGTTTACTATAGTTAGTCACTAAAGGTATAAATTAGTACAAGAGTGACAGCAACACTTTGTAGGATGCTTAAATTTGCAATTTTTATTGGTCGACTAGTTTCCGCAGTTGCCTGTCGTCATCAGGACAATTTTTCATAAAATTATAGAGCTTAAGTACTATATAAGGTATAAATATATATACTATATAAAGGTATAAATTGTGTAAAGTTTTCCTTGGCTAGGCATATTGGTCTTTGGCTTTGTCTCAGTCCAATAGTCTTGGACCAGTAATTCAGTCAATATGGAAAACTTTAATAAATATATTGTATTAAAAATTCAATTCAGTAAATGCCAATAAAATTTTTTGCAGGTGGAAAGGTGATATTTGATGAACAGAACTTAGAGTTGAATGCAGAGTATATTTTGATAACTGATGGAGGTGCACTGCAAGTATGTATATCATACCATCACGCTGATACTGATATTTTTTTATGTACGTAGTTCAATTTCAAAATATGTAGTCCGTGAGATGAAGCAGTTAAATAACTGTTTCTGTAATGGTGTAGTGTAAAATGCTGAGAGGATTTGGCAAGACAATGTACCGGTAATCAACATGTAGTTTATCCAAATGTATCAAAGTGCTTAAAACAGGTTTAAATATACAAAGAATTTTGGGAAAGTTTGATATGGGGTAGTCATACTGTATTATTATACTTCATGCAAAAATGCTGTCTTTTTATTGGATAGTAACCATGTGTTAATTTCTACTGATTCCGACTTTATCCCCGCCCATTATAGCAACGGGTGTTAATTTCTCGTGCTTTCCACTCAACGGGTGATATAAAAAAAATTAACACCCGCTCCGACGGGAGATTGCCGAACCGGATAATTATCACCCGCTCCAGCCGAAGTTTACGAGTGATATAAACAAAATTATCACCCGCTCAGAACGAAAATTGTCAACCTGGAAAATGATCAGCCACATGAAAAACTAGCTGGAAAAACAAATAGCAAATAAACAAGCATTTTCCATTAAAAATATAATTCAGCACAATATCTATTTGGTAGTTCACGTTTCTTCTTTAGATAATAGGCATTCAGTATAATAAAAATCATACTGCCTTTGAACTCAGGTGTTAGGTTAGATTATCACATGAAGAAAAATATTATCACCCTCGACTTCGTCTCGGGTGATAACTTATTCTTCATGTGATAATCTACCCTAACACCCTCGTTCAAAGGCAGTATGATTATATTATTATTATGTAAAAGTTTTGAAGTTCAGATATTACACGTATTTCTGTTTTCTGGCAAAAAAATATGAATAGTTTGTAAGAATTACGGAGCTATATATCGTAGGACAGTTCACCTGTGTGTTAAGGTAGACATGGTAGTACCTTTGAACTTTATTGGGTTTCAAATAGTATTCACTGTGTGGTTTGTTTTTGGTGTTATATATAGATCATTACATAGGGGAGGTCAGTGAGGGAAATCAACACTATATATGTGGTTATTTCCATTGTTTTTGGTGTTATATATAGATCATTACATAGGGGAGGTCAGTGAGGAAAATCAACACTATATATGTGGTTATTTCCATTGTTTTTGGTGTTATATATAGATCATTACATAGGGGAGGTCAGTGAGGGAAAACAACACTATATATGTGGTTATTTCCATTGTTTTTGGTGTTATATATAGATCATTACATAGGGGAGGTCAGGGAGGGAAAACAACACTAAATATGTGGTTATTTCCATTGTTTTTGGTGTTATATATAGATCATTACATAGGGGAGGTCAGTGAGGGAAAACAACACTATATATGTGGTTATTTCCATTGTTTTTGGTGTTATATATAGATCATTACATAGGGGAGGTCAGTGAGGGAAATCAACACTATTTATCTTGCAACCATTATATTGCTGTACAATAAAGGTGCAGAATAAAGTCTCCTGGTACCCTTGTCCTTGCTTCTAACTATATTTGTTATTCATTTCTGGTTTACGAATGCGATATTTGTTTGTGAGGTCATGCTATCACTAGTAAGCGCGCCGAAAATTTCATGTCAGAAATCAGCTACAAGTGTAAATTTTTCATATTTTTCATCTGTAAAATGTATTTTAGGGTTGCAGATAAAAACAATATTCTTACAGTGTCCCAAAATATAAAGTTTATTTGTACTCGCTGCGAAACAGGTGAGAAATACCTGTTTCTAAGGCTTGTACAAATAAATTATATATTTTCTGACACTGTACGAATATTGTATATATATGTGGTTATTTCCAGTGTCTTTTTGCTAATATACGTACAAAGAATATCCTCAATTTCGCTATATATGGCTACCATTTTACCAGTGTTATTTTGTAACAGGTAAGTTTAATGGAACAGTCCTCGTAGGGTACCAAATAGATTTTAATGGATCAAGTAATTTTGTGTTTATTTCTGCACAGTTTACATCAAGGAGTCTTATACTTAATTTATATAGGTCGGAACAGAAGCCAATCCATTCCAGAGTGCGGCTGCAATAATACTTCATGGAAACTACAGATGTCAGCAGCTTCCTATATATGGCTGCAAAGTTTTAGCTGTACGAGAAGGAACTTTAGATCTTCATGGCAAGTGGCAGATCGTTATACTCTGCAGTATTATAATATATTATTGGGTCACTGTCCAGTTTGTGGTGATATAAAGTAATGGGTAATATAGGTGACTTATGTGTAGTAGTGACATGTTTCTTATACCCTTAGCATCTTGCAATATAGCTGAAAGTTTTGTTCTAAAAGTTTCTTTATATCTCATTTCGTAGCATTTTTTATGCTTTTTTAATTATATTCACCATTTTATTTAAAAGTTTGTTTAATTAAAATATGGTTATAGTATGTTGGGGATTTGTTTACTAAGTGGTGATGACATTTTAATATCTTTTATTGTGTATCACATTAAATAATACTTTCTCTTGTTATTTAGGCAAAGTGACCCCAATAACTTGGACACATCTGGCTCAGACGGCCAATGCAGGGACTAACACGATAAAACTGATGCAGTCTGTTAACTGGGAAGTAGGGAGCCTAATTGTGTTGCCTACGACAGGACACCGACACTCACAGTCTCAGACAGAAACTAAGTTAGTTTTTTATCACATTTAGTACCATGTATTGCATATTTTAGACCACAAGGATGTTGATTAGATGATGTGTAAATTTCCAAACAAGTTTCTGTTTTGTTGTTTTGAAGAACATTAAATTATGAAACACACTGTTTCCTGCAAAATTGACTGCACTGTTTTCTATCATTATTTTTATCATAAAAATGCCAGCATTATTTCCTATTTTTCTATGTTGTGAGCTTAATATATGTAATTTAATGGGTTCATTATATAATATCCACCAATCCAGATAAAAGAATGTTCTGCAAAGTATGTCCAATTGTTAATTTAGTTGTTTGGGAAAGATTCATTACAGTGAAAGCAGTTATTTGTATAATTGGAAAAATGAAAGATTAATTCTTTGTTTATAATAGAACAATAACGGCCATTTCTGCTGATGGGCTGACCTTGACCTTAGATTCTGCACTGCAGTATAAACACATTGGTGAAACAGATACCTTTGGTTCAACCACAGTAGAATTACGTGGTGAGGTCGGTCTACTGTCACACAATGTCAAGGTTAGGGGCTATTCAAATCAGCAGTTTGTGGAAACTATACCCAAGTGTGAAGAAGGATTTAATACAGGTTAGTTACAGAACCAATTTGAAGGAACAAATAGATTGAAATGACCAGTATCCGGTTTTATTATGCAATGATAATTAATTGTATTGTTCTTAAAAATTTCTTTTTCTTGTAATTGGAACTCATATTATACAAACTTATTTAAAAAAAAAAAAATATATTTATTGTAATGATTTATTAGAATTTCTAATTAAGACTATTTGGTATTTTAGGTGAATTTACAACACAGACTTGTTTCCAAGGAAGGTTTGGTGAAGAAATGGGTAGCGATGAGTTTGGTGTCCAGATGATAATACATGCACCAAGACCTAATGAACATTTAGCCATTGCCAGGATCTCATACATAGAGGTCGCCCATGCAGGTCAAGCATTTAGATTGGGACGTTATCCTATTCACTTCCATCTTAACGGAGACATGTCGTCATCATATGTCAGAGGATGTGGTATCCACCATACATACAACCGAGCAGTCAACATCCATGGTTCTCACAACACGCTGATAGAACACACTGTGATCTATAACATAATGGGTGGAGCATTTTTCTTGGAGGACGGTGTCGAGACAGGAAACACCTTCCAATATAACCTAGCAACCTTCGTCAAAGCCAGCACCAGTCTGTTGAATGATGATATAACCCCAGCCTCATTTTGGGTTACAAACCCCAACAATACGATCCAACACAATGCTGCAGCTGGTGGAACACATTTTGGTTACTGGTACAGAATGCATGATCATCCTGATGGGCCTTCCTTTGATCCTAATATTTGTCCAAAAAATGTTCCAATTGGTGTTTTCCAAAATAATACAGCTCATTCATTTGGATGGTTTGGACTTTGGATCTTCCACGACTATTTACCTCGTGAAGGCGGAAGTTGTGCTGCATCAGCTCCATATAAAGTCGCTGTATTTAATTCGTTGACGGCATGGAATTGTGAAAAGGGTGCGGAGGGTGTAAACATAGGTAACGTCCAGTTTGACGGCTTTGTATTGGTGGGTAATGAAAAGGCTGGATATGAGGGAAAACTTGTCATAGAATCAAACCAGTATGATATAAATAATGGGTATGCAGTGAAAAACTCTGTTATTGTGGCTCGTAGTCAGTACCTGGACCAACAGCCAGAATGGTCAGGTGTAGGCTGTACTGTGGCAGGCATTGTTTTACCTTACGGAAATGGTCTAATGATCAGTGGTGTCAAATTTTACAACTTTGATCAGTCTGGATGTCAGGCATTTACATTCACGAAGATTGATGGTACCTGTACGGATCTTTGTGGTGGATTCACATATAAATTACAGAATATAGAGTTCGCTCAGACCACTAACAAACTGAAATTTAGTTGGTTACACCATGGAGTACTAGTAGATCTGGATGGATCACTCACCGGATTGGCTGCAGGAACTTCAGTTATACCTACAATGAATCATCTACCTACACCTGGGTCAGTTTATTTTACTGTTTTATGCTAATATTTCCCAGAATTTTTGTTTTCTTTAATTTTTTGGTCTGTTCTTTGTACTTGATATTTAAAAGATTAACAGTCCTTATATGTATATCAGAATTGTCTTATACTGTAAACAATTGTACTTCAGTTATTGTATAAGGTATTTAAATGAAGTCTTGAAGATTCAAATTGATTATTAATAACATCTTGCCGTAGTTAGTAACTTAGTAAATATTGTGGGGAGGAGATTTGGGAACCAGAGAATGTAAAACAGGGGGAGTCTTGGGAACCAGAGAATGTAAACAGGGGGGAGTCTTGGGAACCAGAGAATGAGTCTTGGGAACCAGAGAATGTAAACAGGGGAGGAGTCTTTGGGAACCAGAGAAAGTAAACAGGGGGAGTCTTGGGAACCAGAGAATGTAAACAGGGGGGAGTCTTGGGAACCAGAGAATGTAAACAGGGGATGAGTCTTGGGAACCAGAGAATGTAAAAAAGGGAGGAGTCTTGGGAACCAGAGAATGTAAACCAGGGATGAGTCTTGGGAACCAGAGAATGTAAACAGGGGATGAGTCTTGGGAACCAGAGAATGTAAACAGGGGGAGTCATGGGAACCAGAGAATGTAAACAAGGGGGAGTCTTGGGAACCAGAGAATGTAAACAGGGGGGAGTCTTGGGAACCAGAGAATGTCAACGGGGGATGAGTCTTGGGAACCAGAGAATGTAAACAAAGGAGGAGTCTTGGGAACCAGAGAATGTAAACAAGGGAGGAGTCTTGGGGACCAGAGAATGTAAACAGGGGATGAGTCTTGGGAACCAGAGAATGTAAACAGGGGGGAATCTTGGGAACCAGAGAATGTAAACAAGGGATGAGTCTTGGGAACCAGAGAATGTAAACAGGGGAGGAGATTTGGGAACCAAAGAATATAAACAGGGGATGAGTCTTGGAAACCAGAGTGTAAACAGGGGGGTGTCTTGGGATCCAGAGAATGTAAACAGGGGAGGAGTCTTGGGAACCAGAAAATGTAAACAGGGGATGAGTCTTGGCAACCAGAGAATGGAAACAGGGGGAGTCTTGGGAACCAGAGAATGTAAACAGGGAAGGATTTTCAAGTTTTGGTTCAACAAAAAACAGGAAACCCTTTAAAACCATTCCATCCCAACTAATATGTACTTCTTCTGTAATTAAACTGTCATGCATGAGAACCTTATGAATTTTATGGTCATTCTGTGTCTTTAAGAGCAATTTAGTAAAAATGTATGGTTTGTTGAAAACTGACATGAAAAATGAACTGGTTTTTTACATAGACAAAAACAAATGTATGGTATCTTTGTCTTTGTTCTAGTATGTTTTACGTTTTGTTTTGTAAAAAATTGCTTTAAACTATTTTGTAATTGTATTTTCCAGTTGTACATCTATATCTTCTGGATTTAATATGGGTGTGCCTGCAAGCAGCTGTGATCCTTCCATAAAGTTCCATCGATTGTCATTCAATGAAATCCTTCCTCAAACCCTAATAGGGAAACATGGTTTGATTACTAACCGTTTTGGTCAGGAGATATTTTACTATGCCTTCAAAAGGATTACTCACAAAAAAGGATGGATGGTCATACTACCTCAAGGAGAAAAGTACAAATTGGAGTTTCAAAATGCAGGCCAGATTACAAACATCAGTTACGCAGCCACCTTCTATGAATTCAATGTATGTATTGTACTTAATTCTAATATGACATGCTTTAAAGGCTTTGAGACCACAACTGTGGTAAAAAAATGATTTATCTATGAGCAACACACGCTGAAAAGGGCGTGCTTTAAATGGCTGTTCCAATTACAAAACTGTAACTCCCAGCGGAAAGCTATTGCATATGACGTACAAATCCTATAAATAGCGACACGCGCTATAATTATCCGTTGCAATAAATTGTGTGTTACATTGACAGAACAGGCAGTTTATGGCGGAAATGATGTTTTCTATAGGTACGAAAATATTATAAATGTACTCTAATTGTCTTATTAGAATAGAACTAATTCATGGAGGCAGTGATTTATCATTGTTTTACCACGGGATGACCATTTATGTCGTTATTTTATTACTTGCTATCGCTCGGGATACAATAATACGACATAAATGGTCACCCTGTGGTAAAACAATGATAAACCACAGCCTCCATGAATTACCGTATAGCGGAGTGCAAATTTTGGCGTATTTTAGCGGTCCAACTGAAATCGCTAAAATAAAAACTGCTAAAATTCATGAATTTAGAAAGTCGGTAAAATGTTTTGTAGGCGATCGGTATTGTTAATTTAATCAATAACATTGTCATTTGTAAAATATTGGTATTACCTAAGACTGTGTTAATTAAAGGTTAGATTTAATAAAACTATTCATTAATGTCCTATGGCTAATTTGGTCAATATCTGCGCAAAATGTCTTAAATTATTTTGACTAATCTATTCATCTGTTTTGTACCTGTGTTTAAAGATCAATAGACTGATTGTGATCTAGTTGTCAAATTGACACCTCGATTAACTGTCATTTAAACCGTTAAATAAACATGCGGATAAGCACTACATCGAACCACACAAT
The DNA here is from genome assembly GCA_944474755.1 of Limnoperna fortunei. Classification (NCBI taxonomy): domain Eukaryota; kingdom Metazoa; phylum Mollusca; class Bivalvia; order Mytilida; family Modiolidae; genus Limnoperna; species Limnoperna fortunei. The sequence continues at coordinate 109,974,493 of OX104112.1, read as the reverse complement.
TGATAAATCTGTCATAATTACGAAATTTGTATGCAACTTGATTTTAACTGTATATAAAAAATTAAAATTATCAATTATAAGTTATAGAAAATTGGTGGATTTGTAAAAAAATATGTTTAAAAACATTGGTAAACTAAACACTTGAACAGGATGAAACCGTTTTTATTTCAGGAGAATTTCTTCCTCCTCAGATTATTTATGGAGGAAAAACAGATAAATGCCATCCTGTATATAAGTTTCCATCCGTAATTAAGTTTATGTCTTTGTACATGAAATATAGCCTGTTTCTTTCCCCTTCCTATGTAGTCCCCTTGTTTACTTACGTTCCAATTGGAAAATACACATACACATGTTATCCGGGATTGCTAGAATGCCAAATTTTCTTCTATGGTTTTGCCCATTCGCGAAAAATTAAAACCTCCAAATTTTTTGCAATACATTTTGACCTAAAAACTGCCAAATTTTACACCCGCTAAAATAACCCGCTATACGGTATTTCTTAATTTATAATGTTGTGTTCACGGACATCAGTCTGCGATTAAGCTGTGGCAGGGTTGTGGTCTTTCACTGTTACAGATTTATTTCGTTAGAATACTTGGAAAAGTAAAATTAATTTCAACAGCTTTTTAAAATAAAATATGGTTTTCTTAGTTCTAATGCAACACTTCAAAGCAAAATATTTAGCATTTTAAATCAATAACTGGTGTCTGCAGCTTGCATACCTTCAGTTTTATAAACACAATTTTTTATATGATAACTTTTGGTGGTTACCTAAATTTTGTTGTCTTAATCTCTTTAACTACCGGGACCTCGGTGGCCGAGTGGTCAAGGTAGTTCGTCTACTATTGATCACGTGGTCTGTCAACACAGAGATTGCGGGTTCAATTCTCACTGCAGGCAGGGTGAACTCGACTCCAATCTTAATTGACAAGGATTGACAGTTTTCCTACCGCAGGTCGGGGGTTTTCTCCGGGTACTCCGGCTTCCTCCCCCAAACAAACAAACAAACAAGCAAACAAACAATCTTTAACTACCTATTTCATTGAGATCATTGCTTGCCTTATTTAGTTTTAATGAGAGGGGACCTAGTATTTTATTATTAATCATGTGTGTTCAGACTATGTTTGTTGTTATTTATAGCATTATATTTCCGTATATGGTTTGTTTCAGAATCTCAATGATCATGTGGAAATATGTCAGGCATTGGATCAACAACCTGATAGATTTTACTTTGATGGATCTGCTAAGGGTCGCAACATGTCGTCTGCTGCCTTGGACATCAACAGCAATAAACATGGAGACTGGTACTTCAGTAATGTCTCCAGTGAAATGTGTTATCTGGGTTGGTATTGTTAGTGAACAAAATTCATGTAAATTAAAGTTTTCCCAATTTTTGAATTCAGTACAAAGTTTTTGTGCTGGAATGATTATTAGATACTGTCTATTGGTAAATGATACCCATCAATTTTCACCAACAAACCATCTCGCATACTACAGTTATGGTAGTGGAAGGTTTTGCATGTAATAAAACCTGGTTTAACCCACCATTTCCTTTGAAATGCCTGTCCCAAGTCAGGACCATTGTTGTAGTTACTATATTTTTGTTTGTTGGTTCTTTTATTTTTACGGCTTCTGGACTTTGATGTGTGGATTGTCTTTTTTGACAGTTTCCTTAATTATAACCTTCATTTTCAGTCAAAACTCATGAAACAATTATTTTTATTACAGAGAAGCCTTTGTATGTTCACCTGAAATTGTCAGAAATAAAAAAAACCACATTTAAAATTCCTATCACGAGTGTATGAAAGTGCCTATTTCTTATGTAAATCCACAACTTTTACAGTTTCTTATTATACTGTGAAAGTACTTTTCTTCGTGGGCATCAAATTTCATGGTTTGGTGAAATTTTACATGTTCGTGGGTTCTTAAATTCGTGGACTGATGGTTTCTGAAAATGCCAAAAAAAAAAAAAGAAATATAAGTGAACTACAAATAAATGATTACCGCAAAATCCTTTTCACTTCATCAACATATAAGACAAAACAGTTTCATAACATGCTGTTGTTTACGCACATGGTTACGATTGTACACTAAAGAGTTCATTAGTGGTCAAGAGTGTATTTTTTTTTTAAAAAGAAAGTTATTTGCATCTAAATATCGGCCTTAACAACATGGAAATCAATAGCTAATTATAAACTTGTTAATGTACTAATTGCAATTAATAATACTTTAAGTCTATTTAATTCTCTGATTGTTATCAAAAGAAGCATTCCTATAACCAAAGGTTCATTTTGTCACTACAGGTGTTGAGTACCAACAAACAAGTGTAACAAAGGTGTAATTTAAATGTCATTTCAGCCATGATCGGTATTATCACAAAATTCGTTTGATATAGTGTGTCATTGATATGCACTTTATGAAGATAAAATAAAGCTCATCTTTTAAATATTTGATTTTATTATTTTAATTTATGTTCAAAGAGGCAACCAAACTCATAATTCCAATAATATATGTTTCTTTTTAACATCAAAAATGAACACTTTATATCTCCCCTCCTTGACCGAAAGTCAAAGTTTCTTCGTACTCTTTATAATTAAATGATACCTACATTAATAAAAACACAATTCGAACATGAAACCAGCTTACATTATCATTTAAGATGGATATTGAGTTAAAAATTAGGTATGGATCAAAACACAAAAATCCTATATTACATTTACAAATAAATGACCAATTTCTGGGATGTTCCCAAGTTCCGATCTCTTAATGAAGTTTTATTCTTTGTTCGATTTTTAATGTTGTGGTCTGAGGCCTCCATGAAAACCACAAAAATTAATGCCCCACAAATAAAAAGTATTTCACAGTTTGTCAGGTAACACTAAATAAATATGTTGTGTCTTATTCTCACAGTTGCTGGTAAACTGACAAAAAAAAGGTCTTCAACCAAACTGCATTTAAATGCTGTTGACAGAGTTATGTCAATTAATTCATTCAAGTGTTACTTCAAGGACTGTGTTCCTCCACCTGATCCTGACACAATTCCTCCATCTTGTTCTCGACCATCGACTGCTGTGATGTGGTCAAATGCTACTATGTGGAGTGTGGATAGTAATGGCTATGTCACTAATTCTGGATCAGGAACCAATGGACTACCACAAGCTGGACAAAAAGTCAAAATTATGAAGGGTAAGACTTCATTATTTATCATAAGTGTATTACCAAATTTTGCTGGTTGGTATAGACATGTGTTGAGTGATGCTGCTTATGTTTGCAGTATTTCAGAGAAAATTGACTGTTTAGAAGCTGTAAAAAGTATATTGCTTGTTATGTTCATAATTTTTGCTGCAAAATTGACTTGTATTGCTATCAGTAGTAGGGGCGACAGTGAAACTTTATCCAACAATGTGGCAATAGTTTAACTTTAGATTATTTTATTTATATGTGTAATTTGCATTGCAGGAACATGGGTAGTTGCTGATACATCAATCCCCCAGATGGAAGCTCTGGTACTTGAAGGCACATTGGAGCTGGACCATGGACCATCACAAAATAGAGACTTCACAATAAGTGTTATTTATTTATATATCATTGGTGGTCGTTTAATAATTGGATGTGATGAAGCTAATCCTTTCTTGGGTACGGCATCTATAATACTAAGGGGAGATCAATCAACTCCAGTATGGCCAAAAACTGAAGGACCAAACATTGGATCTAAAGCTATTGGTAAGTCTCTGAAGCTGTCGTTGTTTATCATTAAGTCTCTGAAGCTGTCGTTTTAACATTAAGTCTCTGAAGCTGTCGTTGTTTATCATTAAGTCTCTGAAGCTGTCGTTTTAACATTAAGTCTCTGAAGCTGTCGTTGTTTATCATTAAGTTTCTGAAGCTGCCTTTGTTTATAATTCAGTTTCTGAAGCTGTCGTTGTTTATCAGTAAGTTTCTGAAGCTGTCATTGCTTATTATTTAAACTCTATAGCTGTCGTCGTTTATCAGTCAGTTTCTGAAGCTGTCATCGCTTATTATTTAGTCTCTAAAGCTGTCGTCGTTTATCAGTAAGTTTCTGAAGCTGTCATCGCTTATTATTTAGTCTCTAAAGCCATTCTTGCTTTTCATTCAGTTTCTGAAGCTGTCATCGCTTATTATTTAGTCTCTAAAGCCATTCTTGCTTTTCATTGAGTTTCTGAAGCTGTCATCGCTTATTATTTAGTCTCTAAAGCCATTCTTGCTTTTCATTCAGTTTCTGAAGCTGTCATCGCTTATTATTTAGTCTCTAAAGCCATTCTTGCTTTTCATTCAGTTTCTGAAGCTGTCATCGCTTATTATTTAGTCTCTAGCCATTCTTGCTTTTCATTGAGTTTCTGAAGCTGTCATCGCTTATTATTTAGTCTCTAAAGCCATTCTTGCTTTTCATTGAGTTTCTGAAGCTGTCATCGCTTATTATTTAGTCTCCAGCCATTCTTGCTTTTCATTGAGTTTCTGAAGCTGTCATCGCTTATTATTTAGTCTCTAAAGCCATTCTTGCTTTTCATTGAGTTTCTGTTGTTGATAGTAAGTACGTGTGATTCACACAGTGAAACAAAATGTAAAACAATTCTATGGCCTTATGCAAAACAAAATAAAGTATACAGAGTTTGTTTTTAAAAATATATAGCACCTGTGTAATGCCTAAATAAAGAAGATTTTTATGTATTTGATTCTTATTTGAGATCATTCTGAATTAATTTGTTTTATGCTGTTCATTCATAGCTGCTTTTGGGGGTCTGGATTTGCATGGAAAAGATGTTGGAGTAGCATGGACCAGACTTCAGCAAACAGCAGCAGCTGGATCAAACCAGATTGTTCTTGCTGAACCGGTCACATGGACAGTAGGTGATGAAATCATAATAACAGCAACAGGGTACAAAGTTACTGAGACTGAGACAAACTCTATTGCAGCCATCGCTGGGGATCAGAAAACAATCACTTTAACAAAGACTCTGGCATATAAACATATTGGTAAGTCCCCCCTCCTTTTAAATTACATATTATGTCAATACACAATTTTTGCTGAATTGTCAAGAAAAAATCAATGTACTTTTTATTAACAAACCAAGGACAAAACTACATTTATCCTCTGAAATGACTGTTATTTTTTTTTATTCCTGTACATCAAAGAATGTGCTTATGTGATCTACAAATATACATTAAACATTATAGAAACACAGTACTTATATATCTCATCACAGTTCACACAGATGAAATCATTAGTTTTAGGGAAACTCTTTTGTACCTATAGTATATAAAAGGAAACTAATATTGAAATAGTGTTTTATCTTGAATAAAATTTTTAATATGAAATACAATTTCAGTATCAAAAGAGACATTTAGTAATGGCAAAGGATACAGTATAGGTGCTGAGGTAGGATTACTGACTCGTAACATTAAGATCATTGGAGAGGAATACACCAACATCAATGAGGAGTCCTTTGGAGCTCGAGTCCTGGTTGGTGTTACTGCTGATACCACCAGGTCATATACAGGTACTATTTAACAAGTAGTTGTTGTAAAAATTGGTTCTTCATCAGTTTTTATACCCCGCCACACGAAGTGGCGAGGTATTATGTTATACCCTTAGTTTCGTTCGGTGTCTGTCCATCGGTCCGTCCCCTGAAGGTTTCCAGATGATAACTTGAAAACGCCTCAAGGGATTCGAATAATATTTTGCACAGCTGTTCAATACAATATAATACAGGTCAAGTTCAATTTTCAGGATGATCCGAAAAATATTATTGAAGTTTTGCCACTTTATAAATTTTCAAATTTGACAATAATGAAATTTTCTGGTCTAAGAAAGATAACTCATTTCTTTCTGTCTCTATATACTTAAGAAATAATTCACGGAGGCTGTGGTTTATCATTGTTTTACCACGGGGTGACCATTTATGTCGTATTATTTTATCACGAGCGACAGCCTCCGTGAATTATTTCTATTCTAATAAGACAATTAGAGTACATTTATAATATTTTCGTACCTATAGAAAACATCATTTCCGCCAGAAACTGGCTGTTCTGTCAATGTAACACAATATATTGCAACGGATAATTATAGCGCGTGTCGCTATTTATAAGATTTATACGTCATATGCAATAGCTTTCCGGTGGAAGTTTTGTAATCGGAACAGCCATTTAAAACACGCCCTTCTCAGTGCGTGTTGCTCATAGATAAATCATTTTTTTACCACAGTTGTGGTCTCAAAGCCTTTAAAGCATGTCATATTAGAATAGTATATAGTGGATGTATAGTATATACAGTATAGTATACTAGTATATACAAATATATTTAACCATTGATGAATATCGTGGCAGGGTATCATTTAATATCCCTTTAGATGCGCTATTTTTCAATTGTGTGTATGCTTTCACGAGGTGAAGTTAATAACTTTCAACTCTGTTTCACTGAATCAGCAATCTAAGTATATACATAGTCAGAGCCTCAGTGGTCTAGGTAGATACATAGTCAGGGCCTCAGTGGTCTATGTAGATACATAGTAAGGGCCTTGGTGGTTTATGTAGATACATAGTCAGGGCCTCAGTGGTCTATGTAGATACATAGTAAGGGCCTTGGTGGTTTTTGTAGATACATAGTTAGAGCCTCGGTGGTTTATTTAGATACATAGTCAAGGCCTCAGTAATCTAGATAGATACATAGTCAGGGCCTCAGGGATCTAGGTAGATACTTAGTCAGGGCCTCAGTAATTTAGGTAGATACAAAGTCAGGGCCTCTGTGGTCTAGGTAGATACATAGTCAGAGCCACAGTAGTCTAGGTAGATACGTAGTCAGGGCCTCAGTGGTCTTTGTAGATACATAGTCAAGGCCTTGGTGATCTATGTAGATACATAGTCAGGCCTCAGTGGTCTTTGTAGATACATATTCAGGGCTAGTTGATACATAGTCAGGGCCTCAGTGGTCTTTGTAGATACATATTCAGGGCTAGTTGATACAGTCAGGGTCTCGGTGGTCTTTGTGGATACATACTCAGGGCTAGTTGATACATAGTCAGGGCTGCATTAGAATACATGTACCAGTGTTGTAGCTGAAGGACAAAAGTTCCTTAATGTATTCTCTGATCTGGACACCATGATATAGCAAACTAATTGCTAGTAGTGTCAAAAAACTTCAAAGAAACAATTCAGACCATTAAATATGTACACCTCCTTTGATTGTCAGTACATTTAAGTGTGTGTATATGATTAATAATTCTGTTTAAGGATATGCCAGAGTTTCCAATGTAGAATTTAAGCGTACTGCACAGGAAGGATTTACTGAATCTTATGATCCTAGATTCTCCATAGCCTATCTAGACATTGGTAGAGTAGACAGCAACGGTGCTGGTGGACCTGCAATTAAACCTTGCTATGTAAAGAAATCCAGTTTCCATCATGGATTTGGGACTGCCATCGGTTCTTTTGGAACAAACGGATTGGAAATTCAGGACAATATCATTCACCATACAGTTGGACCATGTATGTTGTCCTAACAATAAAATTTAGTAAATTATTGTTGAGGGATAATTAACAATTATAACCAATTTTATCAGTTTAATTCTTGTTCTGACATACTAAGACATGATACTATTACTCGTGTGGAAAAAGAATTTTGTAATACATTAAATGAAAAGATTTTTGACAGTTAGAATATAAACTGAAAGGCACAATATAGCTGACAGTAGCGTAAATACTCCACACAAAAAAAGCATCACACTTAAGTGGCGTACAAACTCAAAGAAAATAATCACATTGAAAATGGCATAAAATGAAAAAAACCATCACAAACTGTTTTTCTGTGTTATATACAAATATTGTAAAGGGTATGAATGCTCACAGCTAAAATGATGAAAAGGAAGGAGGGTTTATGGGATAAAATCATTATCATAATCTTTTCCAATAACAAAGAAACTGAATTAGATTAATTATCAGGAACTGTTTTATTCTTGTTTAAGCTATTGAGACCAACTCTGATTCCACCAGAATTAGACGTAATTTGGTAACTGTTAGTTTATGGCGTGGATCCTACAATGGACGAGCGGAGACCAATAACAGAGATCACCACGGGGCTATAAAAGCTATAACTGCCACTAAACTGGTTCTACAAGGTAATGCCATATCTGCTTCAGAGAGAGTAGGATATCACGGACCACCTGAAGACTGTACTACAGATGCTGAGCCCTGGATGGACAACACCATTCACTCCTGTTTAATTGGAGCAGGACTTTTTCCTACAGATTTAAAAAATCCATCATTTAATTCAAACCCACGTTGTTTGCAGTATGCCAACTTTACTATTTGGAAAGCTTTTGACTTTGGTATATACTATAACAGGTAAGGAAAATGTGTGGTTACTATGGTCACATTTTTGCTCCCTGTTGGCTGTAATTTTGGTATAAAATAAAATGAATTATATCAGAATTTTGAGGTTTGAAAAATAGCAATGTATGTAGGCAGTGGTCGCGCTAGGCATAAAAAAATGCAGTAATGGTAAAAATCTGCTAGCAAGTTGTTGAAAATAGTGTGACCCAAAAGACAATATGACATGTGTATATTTTGATTTTGTGATGTAGTTATTTTATTTCTGTTTCAGATCAATCAGATATTATTTTTTTAACTTTCGATTGTTCAATATAGTTATATTAATGCAATAGTGTCTTCACTGTTTTATTAGCCAAGAGACAATGTTGTGTATTGAGCATTGTATCTGATTGGTTGATATATATAATTATTATAGGGTCTTTCTCAGAATGTAGGTTTTAACACATGTGGTAGGATTACGTAGTAACTACATCAGCTGATTTCAAAATGTTTTTAACAATAAAAAAATAAATGTTAATTTTTGAAAACTTGAAAGGAAAAACAGTTGGTACAATTCAGTTCTGAGTCGCAATCTTTGATCTTTTTATTCTCTGATTATACATTTTCGAAAAGTTCCACTCCTTTCATCATTACCATGTGCAGCAACAAGATGAAATATACAAATATGTCAACATACATGTAACTGAAATTGTCAGTTGGTTTTTATAATTTATTTCCCTGTAGTACTTGTTAATGTTCTCCCACGGATGAAAGTTGGGGACAGTGATTTTCTTGAAGTTCATTCTTTCAGCTGTTCATTGTCCATTCCACCTCAATGTTCTCACACCGATGAAAGTTGGGGACAGTGATTTTCTTGAAGTTCATTCTTTCAGCTGTTCATCGTCCATCCCACCTCAGGTTCAACTTTGCCTTAAAATTTTTTTTGTATGAAGATGTTTGACATCACATCTATGAACTTGGTACCACATGATGAGGTCTCCTCACTTCCAAAATTGTGTAAGGAGGCTGCTGCACCCAATTCTTCATGCTGGAGTGAACAAAAGAAGGGGGTATTGACCGATTTATGCCAAGGGTGACATGAGTGTTGCCGAGACAAATTTCATTTTTATACCCCCGCTTACAAGATGGACCCATGTCCATTCTTTAAACCTTCCGTCTGCAACATAACTTTTGTAACAGTTTTCTCAGCAACTACTTATCACCACTACTTGAAATTATATATGTAACCTTACCATGTGGTCCTATATTGCGAGTACCGGTTTCAGGTCTGTCGCATATCTACTTCCTGTTTACCAACTTAGTCAATTCAAAGATGTGAATAGTGGGGTATACTGAGAGGCAGTAGCTCACAGGTTCCTAGTTGTTTATGTTTTATGCAATGTCTTAAAACTATAATAGTAGGCCTCAGTTGCTGAGTGCAGTTAATAAACTATAATAGTAGGCCTCAGTGGCTGAGTGCAGTTAATAAACTATAATAGTAGGCCTCAGTGGCTGAATGCAGTTAATAAACTATAATAGTAGGCCTCAGTGGCTGAGTGCAGTTAATAAACTATAATAGTAGGCCTCAGTGGCTGAGTGCAGTTAATAAACTATAATAGTAGGCCTCAGTGGCTGAATGCAGTTAATAAACTATAATAGTAGGCCTCAGTGGCTGAATGCAGTTAAGATAGTTTTAAGTCATCTACTATTGATCACATGGTCAGTCTGTTTTATCACATATTGTCTTCTTGTGAAGATAGCTTGAAGTGGTTTGTTTTACAGGTGAGCTTTTATAGACTTACGTCAGCTTCTGCTTTAGTAATCCCCTTTTATTCATGTCTTTAAGTAAAGGGTCATACTCCCATGCTTAACCCAAAACAACTTTTAAGAATTTTATTTTTGGACAACTCCCAAACCAAAAATTGATTTTAATGTAACCTCTTAATTAAGAATGTTTTGTTTTTCAGTATATTTGATGTGGAACTCAAACAGAACACTTTGGTTGATAATGGAGTAGGTATCTTCTCAATGGTCATTGGACCTAGTTCTTTAATGCATGAATTTGCTAATCGATACGTCAAGGTAAAAGACAGCGTCATTGTGGGACAATCTGACTCTTTTGACTGCACAACCGATGTTGTTGATACTACCGATATGAATATCGTAATTTCTACAGCTGTTGGATCTAGGTCATGGAGAGTAGATGATAAAGGAAAGATTGGAGTAGGTACTACAGCCTTTGTACAGGGTGGTAACAATGCTTGTGACAAACCCTTTGTAGGGAGCATGGCTTACAATGCTATTGGAGGAAGAATGGAAATCACAGGTATTGAATGTTCTAAATAAAAATCCTTTCAACTTATGTTTTCTATAATATTTTCATATACTTGCTATAGTTGTATTAAATTTTATATATCGACTTTGAAAAATGATAGTCCATTTGTAAGTTCAAAGTGTCTATTTAGAAATCTGATTGATAGACTGTGGTTGCTTGATGTTAGAGTTGAAATCTTCTACCGATTGTTGTCTATTCAAAATCCTTCTGGTAATGTCGTCTGCAGTTAAGGCCGGAAAAGTCTCGCAGTTTGTCTGAATACCATTAAATGTCGCAAAAGCAGACAAACATTTGTAAAATTGTAAATTTTTAACAAGTAAACAACATAGGCATAGTATAAAACATGAACAGGTTATTGTATCTAAATTTTTTCTACTGGATTTTCATAATACATATATAATGAAGAAATAATATGGAATAATAAAAAAATGCACAAAATTTTTTCCCAGGGGATGCGGTATTTAGTATAGTAGAGTTAGATGGGATAATACCGCACATAAAGATCAAAGTAAAATAAATATTAATTCATAGAATCCATGTAGCTCTATGGTATCCTGCACACAAAGGTCATAAGTACTCCAAACAAAGTATATGTTTAAAATGAATATAGGCCTAAATGGGAGCATCGCAAATTTTATGGTTCATTACGTTACTTCAGAGCAACCTAACAGTGCCTCTGCATTTCATTGGTAACATGTAGTCTCCCTTTAATGTGTTGGTGACTTCACAAAAATGCAAAAAAAATTACAGTATTTCTGAGAATGCAAAAAATTTGCCTGACATTTTTGTTCTTATCAAACACTTCAATTTTATCTATGTCAAAATTATTTTTGTCTACTTTAAAATTAATTTTGATGCTATTCTACAATGTTTCTTCTGATAGCTCCGGTACCATCTGCAATGGATTTGTTGATATGGATCACGTGACTTTATTCACACATGTATATAACCGTATAGCTCGCTATCAAGCTTATATTATTATTTTGTTTCTGGTTTTATATCGGACCAACTGCTATTGACCCTTTGTTAAAAAAAATGTCTTTATATATTTTATATTTTTGTAAAGGATAGAAGTAGTACCGCCATGCCAATATTTCTATGGATACGCTTTTAAATATTACTTTAGATAGATTCCTTTCAGGGTTTGAAATAACTGGCTTGGAAGTGGCCATATTATTTGAAAACTATAAACTTAAATCAAAGTTGTTTTTATTACCTCTGCCTTCTAAACAAGATAGTAGTCAATTCTAAACAACTGTGTTATTAGCTGTCCAGGTTAGCAATGACAGGGACTTCTTGATGCATTTGGTTTTTACTTTAAAAAAAAATGAATTCCTTCACCTTCAGTACTGAATTATCTTCACAGGTGTGACATTTGCCAACTTCCGTACAACATCTTGTGGCAAAGATGTGGCATTAACTACTAACCCTCAGATTGATGATGCTCAGCACCCAATGTTAATATCTGGTACTACGTTGGTAAATGTTGGTAGTGAAAACAACTTTTTGATGCATAGACCAAGACTTAAGTAAGTACTATTACTGCTTATGACATATAATGTATGGAATATAAAAAGAAACTTAGAAGTTAGTATGTTGCACAGTAAAAATTTGGTTAAACAAAGTGACAATACAGTTATTGGACAATTAGATATATGTGCTGGATGCAGAATGTGCAGTTCAAGATCATTCACAACGAATCAAAGCATAGAAATAAAGATGGCTTCACTGTTATCAACTTAGGGCACTGTCACAATAAGAAGAAATTCAAGATGGTTCCACAGTGGGAACTTAAAGGTGGTTTGACAAATTAGAAAATGAAAATAGTAAACAGACCAAAGTTTATGGTGTTGTCAAATCTTTTAGTTATGTTACAAAAATGAATTACATTATAGATATATGCTTTTATCTCCCTTTCAATTAATATTGTATATAATATAAATGGTATATTGTGTCAAGAATAATCATTCTCTTTAAAGATCAATTAACCCAGCTGACTGTGTTGATATGGACTGTGATGGACTTAAGAAAGCCCTGATCAAGGATTCTGATGGAACCTTCTTAGGTGTGGCTGGTAATGCCTTCTCGGAGTCAGAGTGGGAATGGAATGGGGACCCTAGACGTGGTCTTGGAGATTACAGAATACCTAAAGCAATGTTGACTTATCCTGACGGCACCAGGATTTCCTATGATGTCTTGGCTAAATATAAAGGTATAACTTGTGTAAAAATATGTTGGCTTGTCCTGAAGGCACCAGAATTTCCTATGATGTCTTGGCTAAATATAAAGGTATTAGCTCTGTAAAAATATGTTGACTTAACCTGACGGCACCAAAATTTCCTATGATGTCTTGGCTGGATATAAAGGTACAACTTCTGTAAAAATATGTTGGCTTGTCCTGAAGGCACCAGAATTTCCTATGATGTCTTGGCTAAATATAACGGTATTAGCTCTGTAAAAATATGTTGACTTAACCTGACGGCACCAAAATTTCCTACGATGTCTTGGCTAAATATAAAGGTATAACTTGTGTAAAAATATATTGACTTAACCTGACAGCGCCAGCATTTTCTATGATGTCTTGGCTAAATATAACGGTATTAGCTCTGTAAAAATATGTTGACTTAACCTGACGGCACCAAAATTTCCTACGATGTCTTGGCTAAATATAAAGATATAACTTGTGTAAAAATATATTGACTTAACCTGACAGCGCCAGCATTTTCTATGATGTCTTGGCTAAATATAAAGGTATAACTTGTGTAAAAATTTGTTGACCTATCCTGATGGCACCAGAATTTTCTATTATGTCTTGGCTAAATATAAAGGTATAACTTGTGTAAAAATATGTTGGCTTGTCCTGAAGGCACCAGAATTTCCTATGATGTCTTGGCTGAATATCAAGGTATAACTTCTGTAAAAATATGTTGACTTATCCTGACGGCACCAGAATTTCCTATTATGTCTTGGCTGGATATAAAGGTACAACTTCTGTAAAAATATGTTGACTTGTCCTGAAGGCACCAGCATTTTGTATGATGTCTTGGCTAAATATAAAGGTATAACTTGTGTAAAAATATGTTGACTTATCCAGACGGCACCAGAATTTCCTATGATGTCTTGGCTGAATATAAAGGTATTACTTCTGTAAAAATAAGTTGACTTATCCTGACATCACCAAAATTTTCTATGATGTCTTGGCTAAATATAAAGGTATAACTTGTGTAAAAATATGTTGGCTTGTCCTGAAGGCACCAGAATTTCCTATGATGTCTTGGCTAAATATAACGGTATAACTTGTGTAAAAATATGTTGGCTTGTCCTGAAGGCACCAGAATTTCCTATGATGTCTTGGCTGAATATAAAAGGTATAACTTCTGTAAAAATATGTTGGCTTGTCCTGAAGGCACCAGAATTTCCTATGCTGTCTTGGCTGATAATAAATGTATTAATAATGTATAGGATTCTATAGCTAACTATGAAGACATCAACTTTGTAATGTATTAGGTATAATACACAATTTTAAAACTTTAGTTGCTGTGTTTAATGCATTTTACTCTGTATAGTTTTAATAGTTTTTTATGTGTTTTTTTTAGGAATTATCAGAGATGGTTCTTGTACATACAAGTCCTATGCACAAGCTTGGGTATGTACTAATTGGAACTATGAACAAGTGGTAATAGAAAGTATGGATGAAGACACAGAAACAAGACGATTGTCTCCTGTGGCAGTCCTGGGCTGGGATAATGGTGGTAATGGGTATATTGATCTCATTAATGGACCACAGGATCATGGATGGTGTTCTGGTTATACCTGTCAGAAGAGGTTGTCTACCTTTACAGCAGTAATGGCTACAGGTCAGTGTTCACTTCCTGTACATCATGCTTATTTAAAAAGTTTGGAAATGTGTGCTTTACTCAATCTTAGTTTCATATACATGTACCAAAAACACCTAAAATTGTAATTTTGTTATATAGAAAGTGGATTAACTGCATCGTATAAATATATACATCTACTTCTATTTTATTTTACATTTCTTTGGAAAAGACCGTGTTAAATGTCTAAATGTACTGTCATCAAAGATCAAATCTACTATGTCAGACATTTACTTTGTCTAATGAAGACTCATCCACGGGGCTCAAATCTAAAACAATTGCAATTCTAAATAATTAAATGTTCAGATGTTGAAGAGCTTTCAAATTGTTAATGAAATTTCATGACAGCAAAATTAGAAAATTACTATATTGCTAATATTATCTTATAAAAAAACATTTAGCATTTTTGCATGTGTTTATGTACAGTAGCATGTGTTACAGGAGGCATATGTGCATTCAATCAATATAGAAGATGTATAGCCAGTCAAAATTGACTGAGCTGAATACTCCTTTAGCTTACTAGGTAAGCAGGCCGGGTCATAATACAACAATATTACATGACTTACCAATATTTGTAGGTCGTAACTACAGCCTGTATTTCACTAGTACCACCCCTGAGCATGTCAGATACAGGATGTTGAATGCAGACAATACCAAATCTGTTGGCATAGCAACATATTACAATGTTCCTAATCGTCTGGATGTTTATTGTGATGGAACATATGTTTTACCTAACAATGGTCATTATGACAGTGATCAGAAGGTGCTTTTGAATGCTCCTACTACATGGGACCAGTACATACCTAACCCTAGTACTGGGGCATGTGGTGAAAATTACTTGGACTATGAATGGAAGGAACAGCACATTGTACTGCGTGGTGGCAGTGTCGTTGATGTCAAGATACAGCCAGTGATTGTTTTAGGTTTTAATATGCCTACTATGACAGTCGACCAATTTTTCGGACCAAACCTCATTAACAACTTGGCTGCATTCCTTGGTGTTCCTGCAGGTAAAATACGTGTAATGAATGTGGTGACCGGTGTAAACCGCAGACGTAAGAGATCAACAGGGCCTAACACGATGTATTATGTAGAAATCGGTAACCAGCCATGTTCTAATGTTAACTGTACAGGATCAACAGTTAGTACTTTGACCTTTAATGACCTTCAACAGTTAGCTGTGGCCATCATCAATAGCTATCAGGTATTTTTATTTTATTTGTATCTGTTTTAGTTCCATGTTCAAATTGCTATTGGTGATTTCAATGAAACTAACAAACATCAACTAATACCACTGCACTGTGCATACGTGCCAACATATTTGTGGGAGAATTCCTGATAATTTTGGTAAGGGGAATGGTAACTGCTCAAGGTCCAAGTGGGTGCAGGGGAAAAGCCCTGATGGGGGCACAGGGAGCTCCGAAAACAATTTTAGAGTATCTCTGGGTTATTTGAACAGTCTCCAGAGTGCAAATATTTACTGATTTAGTTTTTTTGAGCTGACATACACATTTATTTTCTTGATTAGAAAAAGCTATTTTAACACAATTTTAAAAATTTGAAAAAAAGATGAAACCTGTAAATCCCAATGACTTTCCCAGAAGTCTGGACACAGGTAAAAAATTCAGGAGGCTCAGGGCAAATCTGAAGCATTGGCATGTATGCGCTGTGTGAATGTTATTGGGGGAAATTTAGCTGAGAATTGACTGCATGAATTGTTTGTATGTAATATAGTATATAAAGTTAATTGTTGGTGATTGTTGTATACTGTTTTACAGTTCTGGAAAGAATTATCTGTTGGTAAATGCACCATTGTTTCTGTACATTTTTGTCAAGTTTAAAAAATCAAAACAAAACATAATGCATAATGTAGATGCAGATTAGTTTTTGAAATTACTCATCAGTGTACATTTTCAGGCTGGTAACTTGTCAAATATTCTGAACATCACTATAAATGGCCTGTCAGTGGCAGAAGCCTTGCCACCAGTGACGGACCCAACGTGGGCTAAAGTAATATCTGCCGGAGACAACTATCTTAGTGTACTGAAAGTCCCTCGTACCTTCCACATAAAAGAACAGCCGATGCCATCGTCAGAGGGAAATCCTTTTACAGTACAGCCTAAATTACATATGCGTGACATTCTTGTAAGTCTAAGTAAAAATTACAATATTGTTCCGACAAGTAAATGCTCCAATTTGTTATGACGTGAAACTTCTTAGTACAATAGTCCTATAAGTCAATACTTGGTATGTGAATCCTCCAAGCAAAGTTCTGGTATGTGAATCATCTTATATAGGATGAGTAGGTGACCAAGTGGTTTAGGTAGTGTCATTTACTATATATTACGTTCCTGGCAACACAGCTGTCTGGTCTCACTGTGGGCAGCGTGTGCTCCAATCATAATTGACAAGAATTGCCAGTTTTCCTGAATTAATAACAAGTTTTTTACTGAGCTTCCTTTTTTTTATAGATGCCATGATGTATCTGAAACATTGCTGAATATGGCAAACCTCATTAAAACGAAATACAAAAAAAAATCAATTCATCAAAAGAGGTTCAGTAGTATTTTGTGCACACTTTGGGAAGTGATTGTTTTATGGTAATGTTCTATAAAGGAGCTCAGGTTCGATGTAAATTATTTGATAGAATAAAGGCCATAACGTAGAAAGTAAACAAAAAAAAAACATTATTTACATGTATTATGTTAGAATAACACAATGTAGATATTTTAACAGGGACAACAAATAACATTGCTAGGAGCCTCAATAGCCCCATGGAAAGTAAGCGTATCACTTAAACCAGGAACTGGCAGCAATGCCCAGGCAGAATTAACAGGCACAAAGAATGTGACCTTTGTAGATGGCTGGGCAAACTTCACTGACCTTGGAATAACCCACGAAGGATCAGGTTATGTCCTGGAATTCACTGTCTCTTATCCTACAGATGTAGTGTTTAATGTGCTGTCCTCACCTCTGGTAGTTAAGCAGAGAGGACTTAAAACTGCAGTGGCATCTAAGAGTGGTGATGTGTACCAAAACAACATAGCTACTGTTACCTTGGAAATCAGAGATAACAACACTGATGCTACTGTATTGGACATTAACTGGAAGGTAAGATTATGTTCCGGAAAAAAAAGAAATGCTAGAAAAATTTTTTTTTTTTCTTTGCTGTCTCAACTAGTTTATGTTCAAGTAAATTAAATTCAGTTGTATAGTCTGTATGTATTGCATTTCACAAACTAGATATATCTGAAAGTCCAAATCTTGTTTAGAAGACAATGTTTAAATCAGATGGCCCTGTGTCCCATCCCACCCCTTTCTCAACTGATGTATTGTTTGTTAACTTGTTCCCGTCCTGAATATAGCTGAAATACTGCTCGCTGGATGTAAAACAAACATCAGATCAAACAATTAAATCAGATGAATATAAACTGTTAAGTATATTTGTATTGTTTCGTCTTTGCCATCTACTTCCTTATACATTGGTGCAACATTTCATTGACAGTTTGGTCATTTTGTATTTTTCTGTGATAAAGTGTGCAGATAGTATTTACTGTTTTTTTTTTTCTAGTCTGGGGGTATCAGCTGTGTATTGCAAGTTAGCAAATGTCTGTGTAATGACTGAGGATATTTGCAATGTTTATGTGTAATTACAGGGACATTTATGGACAGTTACAGCTTCAATGTCTTCTCCATCAACCTTTGGTTATAGAGGGTCCCTGTCAGGTACCAAAGTGGGAACATTTGATCCTGCCACAGGACGTGTTTCACTTACAGACCTTCGCTTTGATCAGCCTGGTATTGCCGTTATTAAATTCACCGTTGCATCTAACCCACCTGGTTACCAGTTTGAAGTTGATGAATATATTGAAGTGATCCCATCACAGTATGCTACAGTTACTGAAGACACCAGGAAGGAAATGAAAATAAAGGTTGATAAAGACTACGCTACATATGGAAAGCCAGAGTTTGGTGCTGCTGTCATTAATTCTTTAGTGTCATCTCAGAATTCATACATCAGAGCAAAGAACATGGTCCTCTCTCAAGGTGAGTCATAAATAAGGGAAAAAAACATGCTCCTCTCTTATTAATTGGGACAATATACAATTATGGACTTTGACATAGGTTGACATCCATTTTTATCAACCGAAGCAAATTATATTTTCTGAGACTTTAGGCGAGGT
The DNA here is from genome assembly GCA_944474755.1 of Limnoperna fortunei. Classification (NCBI taxonomy): domain Eukaryota; kingdom Metazoa; phylum Mollusca; class Bivalvia; order Mytilida; family Modiolidae; genus Limnoperna; species Limnoperna fortunei. Next base: position 109,955,777 of record OX104112.1, on the reverse strand, counting down.
AAATATATTTTTATGAGGGTTGATAAAAATTAATGTCAACCTATGTTAAAGTTGATAAATGTTTATTATATGAATAATTATATGAAGAAATTTAATATGAAAGCTGTCCATGTCAAAGATTATTCAGACAACAGCGTCATACATTTTTATTTTTAGACATTGCCAGGGTCTGGAATCTTATTTTATGATACTCCAGGGTGACATAACTTTCCATTGCACTGGATCATGTTCTATTTAAGGTCCTTCTCAAGCTAAATCATTACTTTTGAAGGCATTTAAAGCCAATCAAATGAAAGAATTTTTATAGCCATATAATAAAGAACTTTGTCCTCTATGCAGATGAATCCTATTTAAGGGCAAGAATAGTCCAAACTTTGTATTATCAATCTACAATTTATTTGTAGTAAACTGTAGACTGTTAATAATTCTTTACCCAATTGTTTCTAGGAAGTGTCATCATAACCACCACTATTACGGGCAACACCACAACAGTGCAACAAATCATTGACGGAGTTTGTGATTCCATCAAGACAGGAACAACCTTCACCTATAATGGCCAGACCTTCACACTGTCATCCTACATGACGATCAACAATGTTCAATACTACGGTGTTAGTTGTGGAGATATTGAATCGGTAAGTTGTTTTCATTGTGGAGATGATGAATTTGTGTTGTCTAGTTACTTTGTAATCTCTGTGGACATGTTGACTTTATGACTGGATAAGTTGTTATCTCTGTGGACATGTTGACTGTATGACTGGATAAGTTGTTATCTCTGTGGACATGTTGACTTTATGACTGGATAAGTTGTTATCTCGGTGGAGATGATGATTGGTTAAATTGATATAATTATGGAGTAACGAGTATGACTGTGAATATGACACAGTTAATTGTAAATCATTATGGAGATGGTGATTATGATGACTTAGTTAATTGTTTTCACTGGTAAATTAAATCCTTCGCATGACTACAGTTTATTACAATTTCTCTATGGCAACATGTTAAGGATGTCGGTGTTACCAAGACAGAGCTCAAATTAATCACATGTCTTCTAGCAGTAATAACTAAATATTGTTACCTCCATCAAAATCCAAATATTTTATAAGCATTGAATTTATAATACAGAATATAAACACATTTGTTTTGCAGAAGAAGGACAATGCAAAGATTGGATTAATAGTTGGTATTGTGATTTGTTGTGTTGTCATTGTGGCCCTGCTGGCTGGTATCCTCTACTGGAGACTAGTGGTATATCCAAAAACCAAAACACACAGTAAGTTAAATTTACTGCAATTTCAACTTTTTTAGATTCATGTGAACAAAAATAAAGCCAGAAGAGAAATATTATACTGCTAATGATTAAAACTTATTTACTTTTAATATTGTAGAACCACAATTTTCCAATGTTGTATCAGTTAAAAAAGGAAAACTGACACAATATCATATTCAACCTTATAATAGATACAGTAAGTCCAACAGTTTGTTCTTGGTAATTTGATGAGCAGTCAGAGGTGTTTGGGTAATATACTGCACCTGGTCAAAGTTGTTTCTTGTAAACTATTGGATCCATCAGTGGTCTGGATAGTAGATTCAACAAATAGAGCAGATTTCTGGGTAAATGCTTCACCTTGTCAAAAGTGTTACTGGTAATTTGTTACAGTGTGTCGAGTGTCTAGGTAAAACACTGCACAAAATCAAAGGTGTTACATCCATACAGAGGTGTATGTCATAATATTCTTTGATTGTTCTATGACACAATTTCTGTTGCTTATTAGAACTAGGAAGAGCCAGTCACAAAGGTGGGTCAGCACATTAACTTGTTACTAAATGTTTGATGTGTATTTTGCACTTTGCTTGTAAATGTTTATTTAACACTTTCAGGATATTTTTTTAAGGAGTTCAAGAAAAAATCAAACCATATTTAATTAAAATTTTGGAATAGATATTGAAAATTATTAAAAATTCTTCTTTTTTTTTTTGGAAATTCAATACAATGTGTAATATTTTTAGTCTTATACCTAAAGTGCAATGAATAATTTAAGTTAAATGACCTTATTATATGCGTATTTTTCAATATAAATTGTTACCATATTTTTCAATATTTGCTAGTTACCTGTATTATTCTTTTTCATTCCCTTTTCTTACTAGCTATTTGAAAATTTTCTAGGCCTAGTGCCTTCATACACCTTTGACACCATTATTTTTTTATTTGAAGTACAAACTTTTATATATGCAAGCCATTGTCAGATTAAAGATCATTGACAATTTTTTTTATGTGTATATTTCTTTAGACTAATTCACAAATTTCCTAAATTAAAAGTTAATATGAATGGCAAAAATATATTTCATACAAAACCTTCATGAATGTCTTGCCTTTATTTGTGTGTATTATTAAAGACTACTACTACATATAGATATCACAAGTTTATTCAGTGGGTATATTGGCAATATTATTTGGCTGTTCTAAAATTAAGTAATTAATTTAAACTGAAATATTTACAGGAATAACACTAGCTTGGCTCTTGTTTATTATCTCATTATTGTCGTTGTTGTCTATGGTTGCCTCATAACATGACCTTGTTTTGTCAAAGTCATTTGATAATGTGACCTTTTTGGGGCCTTGGGTGCCATATAGTGATCAGTCTGTCCGTCAGTGCATCCATCTATCCGTAACAAATCGTGTTCTGGCTATAAGTTTTTGAGGTAGACTTTTGATATTTGGTATTTGGGAAGATCATTTCAAAGCAACATGTAATATACATCAAGAATGATAAGTATGTCTATTTGTTTTTACAGTTTTGTGTGTGTTCAATCTGTTGCAATGGAAACCTAACATTGTTATCCAATGTACATCTAACACAATGTTTTGTGCGGAAATTCCTTTAAATAGTCACCTAGATAGATTACAATGTTATTATACCCCCCCCAAACTTGTTTGGGGGGTATATAGGAATCACCCTGTCTGTCTGTCCGTCCGTCTATCCACATCCCTTGTAAGCGCTTCTCCTAAACCGCTTGACAGATTTTGATGAAACTTCACATGAAGCAAGTACATCATATGTAGATGTGCATGAAGAATTTTCGTCGCTGTCTTATATTATTCAGGGGAGATAATTGGACTTGAGCGAAAACCACATCACAGTTTTATATCACTATAATTATGAACAAAAGAACAGCTAAAAAAGCTGGGTTTTTTGGTACATCTTGTGTGGATATCCCTAGGTTAGGTTACTGGATAGATACTATTAGGTGGGTTTATTTTTCAAATCTTGTCAGCAAAGCCCAAGGTTATGCTATTGTATTTAATTGATTGATTTAATGTCTGCTTTACATCCAATGAGCAGTAAGCAGTATTTCAGCTATATTCAGGACAAGAACAAGTTAACAAACAATACATCAACGAAAGTAAAGGGCGGAATGGGAAATAGGAACAAAATTGTTGACTGCCACTAGAAAAGTATGGCATATTGGATATATTAAGTCTTTTGTAGGGACTACAATGAGCCTACTCTTTTTCAAAATCTCCAGAAAGGGTCTTTATCTTGCAAGGAGTGGGGCAATCTCCATAAGCATCACCCACTACAGTCCATGGCCAGGCTTTCATATTGTGACATGACAACCCCTAATGAGAGGGTCTCCGCTATCCTCCAACCGTAGACTTGCTCAGCTGCTCTGTGGTTCTAACACTGGGAACGCTCAGTGTGGTCCCAGTTATTGTATCCAATATGTGGCTCGATATGATAAGGTAGCTTCTATACATCTTATGAGCAATGCCTAAGGTTAGATTATTGTAAATAATATAAGGCTAGATACGATAATTATATATATCTTGGTTGCATTGCGGATGGTTATAGTGTGTATGTTCTGAGTTGGCTTTCTATACATTTGTGTTAGCATAAAGGAAAGCTCATTCTTGGAGTGTGGATGTGTGTTTGTTAAATTGTAAAGTGTGTGTGTTTAATCAATATTTACTTGTTAAGAGTTAACACACTCACATATAATACACATAATAACAACGAGTTACATGAGCTATTGGGAGCTTGTTTGTGATGAGTAATACATGTATGCACAATAATATAGTAATCAGGGAAGATGTAAGAATAAAAACATCATTGTTTATCACTTTGTATAATTTATTATTGTATAACTATTCTCCAAATCTCTGGATCATTTAAATGATTACTATATCAAACAATACTCAAACATATTTGCAACTCACAATATTTGACAAGTGTCCCTTAAGGGTGATTCTAATAAGACATTGTTCAGACACTTTGAAAACAACTCTATATTAAATATGCAATATAATATCGTCCCACGTGCATATTAGTTACGCCAATCTAACATATCATGTCAAAATGGCACTGTTTCTTGTCAGTTCAGTTCAATCAACAAGGTTCAAACAAGTTAACCATACACGGTTGTAGGTGTGCAACAGTACTAGTATGTAGTCAGATATGTTCGACTTGCAGTTTGACTTCTGTCGTAATCTTTACTGGGTGCTCATTACTTATGTTAATAGAAATGTTATTTTGTTTCTTATATGTACATTTTTTTATATGTGTATCACATATTTTACAGATAGTATCTAGGATTAAGAAAAAAAAATCAAAAATTCCAACAATGGAGGATATTGCTTAAGATCCTATAATTTCTTTAAAAATTTATGAGATTGTCAAGTTGTAGATGTTACTTCTGTGTTACATAAGTTTTTTTTAAAATTATTTTGCATTGCCTTTTAGAACTGGAAAAAGATCCAAGATACATAGGACGAACCGGAAACAGTGATGAGATATTGTGGCGTGAGGATACATTCCAGAGTCTACGCGAGAAATCATGGCTACCTGATCAGATTTATCCACCAGCCAATACAGCCTTCACTGAAAAGAAAATTGCCTTTACAGGACATCAGTAAAATGGACAGTGTTTGATCTTTTATTTATGATTCAAAATGTAACAATGTCTATGTATAATGTATTTGACCAATTGTATTTTCTGTAAAATAAATTTGTATAGTTTTTAATATAAAACAAATATTGTTATAACGTTAGAAACATGGTTAATTATTTCTTTATTGACTGTAGATTTGACAGTATAAACAGACATTGTCAGTGGAGCTTTAGATTTGTTATGAATTTTTATAGTAGTGATTTACCAGAGCAACTGAAAGGCTTTCCGAACGTATAATTGCTGTTTGAAATGATTTTAGAATACAAAGCACCTTATAGACTTCAAATTGTTTATTTCTGTTTACATTGTTTGTGATAGGCCAGAATGATTTATAATTTCGAATCTTCTAGTGTAGGAAATGTTAGTCTACAGGCATTCCAAAAATATAATTGACATCCAACTGGAAGATAAGAATTTGTAAGGAAAATTGGCCATTTATCTGTACTGTGATATATTCTGACTTTTTTCCAGTGTTAACTTATTGTAATAAAATCTTATGAAATGCTTTCTCAATTTTTTTTATTTTTTGGCCATTAAAGAAGAACAGCAAAACACTGTAAAACTGTTTATTCGCAAAGTAATGTTAACCATATGTGTCTTCTTAAAAATTCAAAAGTACTTTTGAACAATTTACAACCAAGATCGACTTTTTAACTCTATACCACCTTGCCTCACAGGAACTAAAACTCTGCCTTAAAAATTCGAAAGCCTTTGCTTCGACAAATGCCTACATATATGTAGTTATAGGTTACATCAATAGGTGTTGTTATACTAAGAAACAACTAAAGGGCAAATTATGCTACATGCGTTACTTAGCTTTGGATTTAATTATTGACACTCTTAGAGTTACACTTGTCTCCTTGTATGGCCCAAATATAGACTGCCCAATTTTTTTTGAACAAATTATGACAGTTATTGATGATTTTGAAAATGAGAGTTATATACTTTGTGGGGACTTTAATCTTGTTCTTAACCCAGATATAGACTATTCTAACTATTTACATATCAATAATCCTAAAGCAAGAGATAAAATTTTAGAAGTTATGGAAGAAAGGGGTCTTTATGATCCATTTCGGGAACTGTACCCTGACTTGCGCAGATTTACCTGGCGTAAAAGAACTCCTTTCAAGCAAGCAAGGTTAGATTTTTTCCTGTGTTCAGAAAGCATGTTACCAAACTTAAATAATTGTAAAGTAGAACCAAGTTATCGCTCAGACCACTCAATGGTACTTTTGGACCTACATTTTAAACCCCTTTATACGAGGAAAAGGACTGTGGAAATTTAACAACTCCCTACTGTATGACATAGAATACTCTAATATAGTCAACAACAAAATTCTAGATATTAAAAAACAGTATGCTGCCCTTGTATATGACCTGGAAAAAATCCAGGATATTGATAACGACAAAATTCATTTTAGAATAAACATACAATTATTTCTCGAAACATTATTAATGGAAATAAGAGGCATATCTATTTCGTATTCAAGCTATAAAAAAAGAGAAACAGAAAAAAAAGAGAATGAATTAAAAAAAGAAATAGCTGAATTAGAGGAAAAAGTTGACGAAGTTCTTTACAGCATTTTGAAAATAAAAAAAAAGAATTAGAAAATTTAAGAAGAAATAAATTAAAAGGTAAAATGATAAGAGCAAGAATACAGTGGATAGAAGAGGGGGAAAAACCTACGAATTACTTTTGTGGTCTTGAGTCAAAGAATTTTACTAGTAAAATAATACCAAAAGTTGAAAAAGAAAATGGGGTTATAGTTACAAAGCAAAATGAAATATTAAAGGAGGTCAAAAAATTTTATGAAATTTGTATAAAAATAAAGACCTGGATAAGGGAGGTAAATTGAAAGACATTGAACAAGAAATGAAAAATATCCAACTTAGAAAACTTACTATAGATGAGCAGAATAGTTTGGAAGGGAAAATAACCATTAAGGAAACAAGTGAAATTCTATATAAAATGAAAAGCAATAAAAGCCCAGGTTCAGATGGTTTTTCAACTGAATTCTTTAAATTTTTTTGGAAAGATTTTAAGTTTTTCGTAACAGACTCTCTGAACTATGGGGCAGAGAAGGGTGAATTATCAATAACCCAAAAAACAAGGAATTATTACTTGTCTCCCAAAAGGTAATAAACCTAGACACTTATTAAATAATTGGAGACCTATTTCTCTCCTGAACACTGTTTATAAGATTGGATCAGGAGTAATATCAAGTAGATTTAAAAGGGTTTTGGACGTTCTCATAGATAAGGATCAGACAGGTTTCATAAGTGGAAGGTATATTGGGGAAAACATACGACTTATATATGACATAATGCAGTATGCAGAAGAAAATGAGATCCCTGGCCTTTTATTACTTATAGATTTTGAAAAAGCATTTGATTCAATTTCCTGGGAATTCCTCTTAAATGTTTTGAAATTTTTTAATTTTGGTGAGTCAATAATAAACTGGGTAAAAGTTTTCTACAAAAATATAAATTCTGCTGTTATTCAGGGAGGGCATTTGTCAGAATTTTTCAATATAGAACGTGGGTGTCGACAAGGGGATCCTTTATCTCCTTACCTCTTTATCCTTTGTGCAGAAATTTTAGCAGTCAAAATCAGAAATAATACAAAAATAACTGGGATATCAGTTACTAAAATAGAGCATAAGCTGTCACAATTTGCAGATGATACATCCTTGATTTTAGATGGTACTAAAGAATCATTAAATGAAGCTTTGAAAGAATTAGATTGGTTTGCGGATATATCAGGTTTAAATATAAATTTTTCTAAGACACAGGTTATTTGGATTGGCAGTAAAAAATACAGTAAAGAAATACTTTGTCCAAACAGGAACCTTGCTTGGGGTGAAACTTCTTTTAAACTATTAGGCATTACATTTGATGTAGATTTAGATAAAATAAATGACATTAATTATGACGATAGAATTCTGCAGATTAAAAATGTTATTAAGCAATGGTCTAAGCGGAATCTTACTGTAATAGGCAGAATAACAGTGGTAAAATCATTTATCCTACCAATACTTAACCATTTGATTATTTCATTACCAAATCCAAGCGATGAGACTATTAAAAAGTTAAATAATCTCCTGTTTTCTTTTATATGGGCTTCACCAATTCACAAAGTCAAAAAAGAAGTATTACAAAAGGGTTATGAAGAGGGTGGACTTAAAATGATTAACTTATATGCTTTTATTCTTGCTCTAAAAAGTACTTGGATAAGACGAATCCTTCGAACTAACAGCAAATGGCAAAATATATTTCTTTCTACTATTGAAAGTAAACAACTATTTAACTGTGGAATGTATAACATAAAACAGTTGCAAATGAAAATAAAAAATAAATTTTGGAAAGATGTTCTAAAATCATGGCAAATGATAATTGAAAAAGAACAAAATAACACTTGGGAAAATTTTCTTTCAAGTCCAATATGGATGAATGAAAAAGTCCAAATAGATAATAAGCCAGTTTTTTTATAAAGACTGGTTTAATGCTGGAATTATATATATAAATGATTTAATAAACACAGATGGATCATTTTACTCTTTTGACCAAATACAACACAACTTTCTAATAAAAAATAATGTCATGAAGTATAATAGCATTATTGCAGCTTTAACAGAAGCAGCAAAAATGTTTATAAAAGAAAATTATAATTTGAACTCGCCTTTCATCCCATCAGTCATTCAAGTGTTCCTAAAAAATACCAAGGGATCTAAATATATGTACTCCATTCTAAACAGAAATCAAAGTATTCCGAATGGTAAAACTAAATGGTGTGATATCTTTCATACCAATGAACAAAATTGGAATAAATTCTTTAAGTTACCATTTGTAGTCACCAAAAACACCAAATTACAGTGGCTTCAGTATAGAATCAATCATAGAATCGTTGCAACAAATAAATTTCTCTGTAAAATCAGAATTACTGATGATCCAAAGTGTACATTTTGCGAAACAAATATTGAAACTATTGAACATTTATTCTGGGAGTGTGAACATGTACAATCATTTATTACAGATACTGAAAATTGGTTTCTCTCAAATGGTATAAGTATATCATTCATCTGCCAAAACTTTCTGTTTGGTAATATAAGTAATATTTATTATGGAAATGCTGAAAATATTATACTGCTCAACATAAAACAATACATATATAATACTAGGTGTTGTAAAGGTAGATCAAGCCTGCAATCATTAAAAGAAAAGCTTAAACACATGTACTTGATTGAAAAGATGATGTTTGTTAAAAACAAAAAAATGACTAAGTTTAATAAATTATGGAATGCATATCATATTTTATTAAATTAAGACTTTATTATGTATACATATATGATGAATGTACAAAATATATCATTCATAACCTACAATACTGTATATTATATATTATATATATATATACTTAAGCAGGAATGGCAAAATTTCAGTTTTTCACTTGAAATAAAGATACTTCTTTCTCCCATTTCTCTTCTTTTCACTTCTTCTATACCTACCTTTCTTAAAACTCTTATAAAAAAATTCAGCAACTGTTTTATTTTTGTATACATATCACTTAAAGTTACTACAATTGTATAATTATTCATTATTATTGTGATATTCAAATGTAGATTTATGTATTTGTTGTTGGAAAATAAAAAATTAAATTAAAAAAAAAAAAAATCTATAATAACGGTAAGCCAACATGAGAACCTGCTATGGGACGGTTGTTACCTGGATAATGACAACTGATGTTCAAGGTGCATCGTTATATTGATGTTTTCGAAAGATATGACAATTTTGAATTACGAACAACTTTATTGTTTTTTATGACACTAAACAGAAATAAAATTGATAAAAAAAAAAAAAAAAAAAAAAAAAAAAAATTATGCTACATGCGAGCAGGTTTATAGTATATGCTAGATTTTCTAATTGATATTGAACATATTTATATGTTTTGGAGGATATGTTTTTTGCAGGCAATTGGAATTCCAATTGGTACAAACTCTGCCTCATTTCTTGCTGATGTGTTCCAGTATTCTTATGAAAAGAATTTCTACAATATCTTATTAAAGACATGAAGATAGAAGAGGCTAGGTCCCTTAATTTCAAATTGAATGTATAGATATATTGATTTCAATTGACCACTCTTGTGTTGCGAATTGGTTTCCGTTAATATATCATTCACAACTAAAAATTACAGAAACCTCATCTACCTAATTTTTAGCCTTATAATTTTGTTTTCAAGTTGATTTATTGCTTGTTAACTTGTTCTCATCCTAAGTCTTTTACCACCGCTGTCATAGAAAAATTCATTATGTGGCGGGGAGACATATTGTTTTTGTCCTGGTCGTCCGTCTGGCCGTCCGTCTGTCCTTCACAAAGTTATTCCGGTCAACTCCTCTGAAACTACCCAACCAAATTTTACGAAACTTGGTATGTAACAAGTACACCATATGTAGTTGTGCATATTACCTGGAAATTCTGATGCTAAAAATTTTTGTGGGAGCTATCGTCCTTTGAACATAGAAATTTACAAAAATTACTCATAAATCATGGTTTCCAATCATCTCCTCTGAACTTACTGAACCAAATTTTACGAAACTTGGTACATAGCAAGTACACCATATGTGTTTGCGAACATTACCAGGAAATTGTTATCCTCAAAATTTTGTGGATGTTATGGCCTTTGAAATTAGAATTTTCCAAGAATTCCTTATAAATCATGGTTTCCGTTCAACTCCTCTGAAACTTACTGCATCAAATTTGACGTTTGCGAATATTACCAGGAAATTTTTAACCTCACAATTTTGTGGATGTTATGGCCTTTGAACTTAGAATTTTCCAAGAATTTTCCAACAATTCCTTATAAATCATGGTTTCCGTTCAACTCCTCTGAAACTTACTGCATCAAATTTTACGAAACTTGGTTTGTAGCAAGTACACCATATTTATTTTTGCATATTACAAGGAAATTTTTATCCTCTGGGGAACGGGGGAGACATCGTTTTTGTATGCAAAATCAAACTTTAATTTTAATTATTTTGGGTTTATAGTTCCGAGAATTATAAACCAATTTAGATCAGGATAACAATAAAACTGGTGATTAGTAGTTTAGTTTTAAACTTGAAAATCTGTGAGCAATGCTTTCCATTCGAATCCCCACTTCCCCGTGTCAAAGAATGGCAGTTCATGGTTTGCTATACTAAACCACAAATACCGTACACATCAAAAGTAAGATTTCAGGCGCACAATGACACTATTTGACGAAGTGTATTTGAAGGTCTCATCGAACTTTATTACAAGGCTTTAATGGAAAGCTCTGGGAAACCCCAAATATCATTTAAATAAAAATGTAAAATATTAGTTGCACAATGACACTACGTTGCAATCGATATTTGCAAGCTTCACTATATTCTCTTCATTAGTGAACGTGTAGTTGCGGATAAGTGATGGGATATAATACTATAATATAATTTTTTTTAAAGATTTTTATTCTACGGACTACAAATCTACTATAACTGGGACAGAAGGTATCCTGAGAATGTGGTATAAATCTCGTCCCCTGCCCCAGACATAGCAGTGGTGTGATTTTTCATATCTATATACACAGTATCTTCTACAGCCAGCTCTAGTACTGCGGAATTGCTACCTCCGGCCCAGCCTTGAGCAGCATGGCCATACACGGAGTTTACATACATGTCGTTGTGATAAAGGTCAAGGTAAACTTCCTGGTCCTGAACAGACAGAGAATGGAAGTGGAAGACGTATACACCATGAACGGTAGCAGTGAACTCACCAGTCATTATATTAAAGTTACCACCATGATTTAAAAATACTTTGTCGAACATGACTCGATGGTTTGAACCAGTGTTATCCTCATTACGTGTCAAGCCAACGGAAAATGCGTGATCTGTTCCCTTTGAACCTAAAAGTTAAATGTAAAAATGTCGCTATAATATGAAACTAATTTAATAATTTTTTTTACAAAACATGATATCTGATGCGATTTGCAAGTCTAGAAAAGATAACTTGTGTTAACCAGATTATTTTGGCTATCATTATCTTCTGTTTTATATCTCCCAACAGAAGGCGTTTACTAAACTTTGTCACAGCTACACAAAGTTTAGCACATTTGGTATGAAGTTACCATCCACCCCAAATAAACTAAATTTTAGTTTTGTAAAGAAAATTGTAGAGCCGATGAACTTATTTTTTTGTATGTGTTCTTGTTTATGTCTTAAGCCTATATTCTCGGCATTACTCGTATATTATAACCATCTTTGATAGCATGGCCGGTTTTTTATTTTAGTACAATTGATATTTCTTTTTACATATTAGTGTTCTGTAGATAAGAAGTCAAGCTAATGGAATAACTTAGTCATATTTGTAAATATATTTTTTATGATTTACTACAGCTAAATTCAAATAGTAATAATAGGCAAACAATATTTTTTATTATCATATCTAATGATTTCAGTCTTTTTTGGATTTAAATGTTTTATGCTTTTTAGCTTATGTCTTTTTAATTTAAGTAATAAATGACATATCTCCGATGGGATTAATTTTTTATTATCATATCTAACGATTTCAGTCTTAGGATTTAAATGTTTTATGCTTTTTAGCTTATGTTTTTGTAATTTAAGTAATAAATGAGATTTTTAATATAATGCTAAGTTTTGTTCCTCGATAAAAGCCTGTGTTGACGACAATACAATAACACCTTGTACCATTACAATTGTACGAATCAAATACACATTAATTTTTTTATTTATAATAAAAAGGGCGGTTTACATGTTTGAGAATAGTAATTTCAATGACTTGACAAAAATTAAAAACAAAGAAACACGCTAGGTTCAATTCCATGTTTCAGGCTTTGTATAAAATAATTTATTTTGCTTAATTAAACTTTTTAATGATTAAAGGTTCATAATATCCATACAAATTTAATTTACCATTATTTTTCCAACTACATCAAATGAATTTTGAGAAATGATATCTTGGATACCAGGAGTACACAGTCAGAGCTCCAGAAAAGATTTTCTTCATTGGGTTTTTCACCCATCTGATGATTTATTTCATTGGGTATTTTTTTTATATATCCCTTTTATCATTTTTTTCACCCACTCAAAAATAAGTTAATTGGGGTTTTCACTCATCTAAAATTTATTGAATTGGGGTTTTTTTATGACAAAAATGTATTCATCAGGGAACATGCATCTCTACCTCCATACCTGGAGCACCGTATGCTGCATGAAATATACATTAAATTTGGAATACCTCGGTTGTTACGTTGTTACAAAATAATGGGAATCATAATTACGTAACTTTGTTTATTTATTTGAATGAATTAACGCAATCACTGAACAATTTTATGCACTCAATGAGTGAATTAAGCATGTTTCTAAAAATTGATTGGGTTTTAGGCCTTTGATATTGCGTTTTGCAACGCAAAGCTATAAAAATAATTGAGTTTTATGAAAATTTAATTGCGTAATAACGCAAATACGCAGCTTATCTGCTTAGCTTAACACATTAGCTCTGATACCAGGAGTACACATTAGTTTCATTCAAATATTTACAAAAATAAAAACCTTAAAGAGTGGTTTATTTTAGCAAAAACCTGGGACCACGCTGGAAGGGTTCCCAGTACTCGACCCAAAGAGCAGCCCAGTGCGTCCCCGGGTGGTGGATAGGGGAGAACCTCTCGTTGGGAGGTGGTTGTCAGGTTATAATAGGAAAGCCTTGCCGCAAACCGTATTGGCTGACGTGTTTGGAGATTTCCACGCTCCTTGCAAGATAAAGACCCCTTATGTAGATTAGAAAAAGTGTGGGCTCATTCTAGCCGCTACAAAAGCTAAATTCTCCACCCAAACAAAATACTCCATACGTTTCCAGTGGCAGTCAAAATTTTGTTACCTTCTTCCAATCCCACCCCTTTTTTCCGTTGATTACTAATTGTTTGTTAACTTGATCTCGTCCTGAATATAGCTTAAAAAATGCTTGCTGGACATACAACAAAGATCCAATCAACCAGTCTAGCAAAAACAGATTGTTGACTAATTTAGTTCTAGAAACATTTACAAAGTAGATCGCTTAGGTCAACTTTATACACAAATGAAAAGATTCCTAAGATTTTTATTTTCTACATTGAAAACTCAATTACAAGCAAAAGAATCACTTTATAATCATTTTAATGTAACAGGTTCATTGACAGAACCTTTCTGTTTTGTTTGTTAAAAAAACCCAATAATTGTTGAACTTTGAAGCGAAATTTGACAAAAAGTAGAGGTAAAAAACGGGTTATTGACAATGAGTAGGGATATTGCTACTGTGTTGTCCACCCATGGTCATAGACAATGAAGAAGGATCTTGCTTCAATCTTGTCCACCCCAGGTAAGGGACAATTAAGAAGGATCTTGCTTCAATCTTTTCCACCCCAGGTAAGGGACAATTAAGAAACATATTGCTACGTTATGTTCCACAGGAGGTTAGGGCTGATGAAGAAGTATCGTGTTACAATCTTGTCCAGCCCAGGTTCGGGAAAATGAAGAAGGATATTGCTACAGTCTTTTTAACCACAGGCTAGGGACAATCAAGAAGGATCTTGCTACAGTCTTGTCCAACCCAGGTTAGGGGGCTGATAAAGAAGGATCATGTTACAGTCTCGTCAAGCCCAAGTTACTGACAATAAAGAAGGATCTTGCTACAGTCTTGTCCACCACAAGAGGGACAATGAAGGATCTTGCTTCAGTCTTGTCCGACACAGGTTAGGGACAATAAAGAAGGATCTTGCTACAGTCTTGTCCACACCAGGTTAGTGACAATGAAGAAGGATCTTGCTATAGTCTTGTCCATCACAAGAGGGACAATGAAGTCTCTTGCTACAGTCTTGTCCGCCACAGGTTAGGGACTATGAAGAAGGATATTGCTACTGTCTTGTCCAGTCAATGTAAGGGACACTGAAGAATTATCTTACTACAGTCTTGTTCAGTCCAGGTTAGGTTCAATGAAGAATAATCTTGCTACAGTCTTGTCCACCCACGTTTATGAACAATGAAGAAGGATATTGCTACAGCCTTGTCCGACCCAGCCTAGGGACATTAAAAAAGGATATTGCTACAGTCTTGTCCATTCCAGATTAGGAACAGAGAAGAAGGATCTTGCTACAATCTTGTCCACTCCAGGTTAGGGGCATTGAAGAAGGATCTTGCTACAGTCTTGTCCACTCAATGTTAGGGACAATGAAGAAGGATATTGCTACAGGCTTGTCCACCCCAGATTAGGGACAATGAAGAAGTATCTTGCTACAGTCTTGTGCACCCCAGGTTAGGGACAGCGAAGAAGAATCTTGCTACAGTCCTGTCCACTCAATGTTAAGGACAATAAAGAAGGATATTGCTACAGCCTTGTCCGACCCAGGTTAGGGACAATAAAGAAGAATCTTGCTACAGCCCTGTCCACTCAATGTTAGGGACAATAAAGAAGGATATTGCTACAGCCTTGTCCGACCCAGGTTAGGGACAATAAAAAAGGATCTCGCTACACTCTTGTCCGCCACATGTTAGGGACTATGAAGAAGAATATTGCTACTGTCTTGTCCAGTCAATGTAAGGGACACTGAAGAATTATCTTACTACAGTCTTGTCCAGTCCAGGTTAGGTTCAATGAAGAATAATCTTGCTACAGTCTTGTCCACCCACGTTTATGAACAATGAAGAAGGATTTTGCTAAAGTCTTGTCCACACCAGATTAGGGACAATAAAAAAGGATATTGCTAAAGTCTTGTTCACCTCAGTTTTAGGACAATAAAAAAGGATATTGCTACAGTCTTGTCCGACCCAGGTTAGGGACAAAATAAAGAAGGATCTTGCTAAGTCTTGTCCAGCCCAGGTTAGGGACAATAAAGAAGGATCTTGCTGCAGTCTTGTCCACACCAGTCTAGGGACAATAAAGAAGGATATTGCTAAAGTCTTGTTCACCCCAGGTTAGGGAAAATAAAGAAGGATCTTTCTACTGCCATGTCTACTCCTTTTTAATATTCACTGTGCGCGAGTATGCTGATATATTCTAAAATAATGTTTTGTTCTGATGATGACACAAACTTTTATTCTAAATAAAAACAAATAGTGATAAAAGGGGCATGTCTTATACATTTATTTGTTTTGAAATGTATTTTCTATTTATCAAGGGGGATATAGGACAACATCAGTCATTCTTTCAAAATGGTAAATTTGTTATATTAATTTATTATTTCATCTTAAAATAAAAGAAAGGCTTACTATCATATCAACTTGTTATATGTTTAAATACAAAGTTTAGCTGTTTTATGTGTTATGAGTTTTAATAGACAAAATAATGAAAATTTGTCCCTGAAAATAAAATGTTTAACAGTCAAGATAATCCTGACAGAAAATCCCATTTGTTTGTTTTTATAAGTTATTTTTCCAAATGACAAACAATTAAGTAATAGACCCACTTCTTTTTTCCACCACTAAAGTGTATACCTATTGCTTGACATTATATACAAAATATAAAAAAAAAGTAATTGCACAGATTTTGTAAATCAAGTTATTTTAATGGTTTTTTTAATTCTCTTCTCTGTATAACCTGTACCCAATCCCGGAAATATTTCAAGCCACTATTTTTTAATTTGAATCATGATTATCTGTATAAAAACTAACTATATTGCAAGCTTGAAGACGATTCACTGAAAATAACTTTCAGTGCATGTGTTCTGAACCCCTTTAAAATTATGTTTTAGAACGTTCAATCTTCGATGTCAGAAGGTGTGTAAACACTAATCCAATTCTTTAAGATTTTCTACTAAATTTGTTATTTTTTTAATTAGAGCAGCTCTTTTACCTTAAGCACAACGTGACCGACATCATATATATCCCGAATCGTACGTGACAGGCCTATGTTCTCTCAAAATTTCATGACCTCTTTAAAACCTTCCAAGAGAAAATCAGCTTCCGGGGTAAACCCCACTCTAAAAATAGCTCTTTCTTTTCAGAAAATCTTGGTTTATAGGTCATGTAGTGCATGTGACATAAATCATAATAAACACCATTAGAACAGAGCAAGTTAGGACTCTAAATTTTTCTAATATATTCACCTTTCAGAAAAACTTTCATTCATTAAAATCCAGTTAGTAGTTTTTAATATACACTAAGATAAACAGGACTATTTTGTTGTTAAGTACTATTTTCTTATATGTTCCAAATTTGATTGGTCCCCTTTAGTGTCTTGACACCTAAAGAGCATGTATTTGTCCATCAAATTGTACAAAATTTTGCCTATTTGTAGCCTAAGTATATCTGACCAACACCCTAAAATTTCTTTGCATTCTATATAACAGTTTTGGAGAATCAC
The DNA here is from genome assembly GCA_944474755.1 of Limnoperna fortunei. Classification (NCBI taxonomy): domain Eukaryota; kingdom Metazoa; phylum Mollusca; class Bivalvia; order Mytilida; family Modiolidae; genus Limnoperna; species Limnoperna fortunei. Next base: position 109,938,464 of record OX104112.1, on the reverse strand, counting down.
AGGAAAAGATTCAATGACTGCGCACATACTTAATCAGCACAAACTGTGTTTGCAGATCAAGTAATGCATTATTTGCAATATATTCAATTTCCTACGTTCAGATGTAAATTTCAATGTATATCACACATTAACACTATAGAATAACATACTGAATACTAATAAAAACATACATTATATTTATACCTCACAAATAAAAAAATTTGAAGTTTCAGGTTGGGGGACCAGCCCCCCCCCCTTTTTTTTAGATGGCATATTAGATCTCTTATAAACTTGAAATATCTGTAACATTCCTACTAAACCATTTCATATTTCTTTTTGCTCAAAAAGATAGAATTGCACCTCAACAAACAATAAAATTCCAAAAAGAACCATTTTAGTATGACTCTGTCCTATAGTATCAAGTGACAAATTCCGCATCTAAAAAATACAAAATAGGCACCATATTCAATATTTGTGGCAACATAGATGTCTATGCGACCTAATATTTAGATTGTCTGACTTGCCTGCTACTGAGAAACACTGAAACAATATATTTTTTAACTCCAAACACACTGTTCTAGGCAGAGAATACAGATTTTATTGCCAAAAAAATCTAAAATGTTACATAATATAATATTTAGGCTAAAATTTGACACTAGTATGGTTTAGAACCAAATATGTATTTAAAATGAGTAAATGGGTTATAATCTTTCATTCTCAAACATTTTCAGGCAAAGGGAGGGAATATGAAAAAATGGTGTTTATGTATTAAAGGTGTGTAAACACTAATCCAATTCTTTAAGATTTTCTACTAAATTTGTTATTTTTTTAATTAGAGCAGCTCTTTTACCTTAAGCACAACGTGACCGACATCATATATATCCCGAATCGTACGTGACAGGCCTATGTTCTCTCAAAATTTCATGACCTCTTTAAAACCTTCCAAGAGAAAATCAGCTTCCGGGGTAAACCCCACTCTAAAAATAGCTCTTTCATTTTCAGAAAATCTTGGTTTATAGGTCATGTAGTGCATGTGACATAAATCATAATAAACACCATTAGAACAGAGCAAGTTAGGACTCTAAATTTTTCTAATATATTCACCTTTCAGAAAAACTTTCATTCATTAAAATCCAGTTAGTAGTTTTTAATATACACTAAGATAAACAGGACTATTTTGTTGTTAAGTACTATTTTCTTATATTTTCCAAATTTGATTGGTCCCCTTTAGTGTCTTGACACCAGAAGGTAACTGTGGTAACTTCCGGTTAAACACATACTTCCTGTGATGAAAACAGATATAACATCATAGATTAAATTGTTTAGAATTGTCATACCAGAGGGAGCCAGCAAGGCAGCAGAAAAAGTGCAATACATTTCTTCTGGACCGCCAAACAAAATCACATCATCCTGGGGTCTGCTACGTACAGTCAGCTTATCACCAGAGTGCAACTCCAAAATGGCGCTATTTCCCGCATCTGCCCACGTTTGAGGCACTTCTCCGTAGGCAGTGTTAATGTATTGGTCATTGCGATATAGGTCCAACCACACTTCCTGTAAAACAGACTATAATATTGGTGGTTCTGACCTGCTAGATCTACATATTACGGTGCATTGAACTTTCGAACAATGGTTGTTCTCCGTCCGTAACCCAGTTAAGAGAAACGTATACAAGATGCACAGTGGTTCAACAGACAACTGTCTAGTGGTATTCTATCTGTTAGTTGTACTAATCTCTTGGCAATAATCAGTCTTAGTAAATATAATAAATTACCACAAAAATCACTAACAAACCAATAACTTTAATAAAATGTCGTATTTAATGTTTGAAAATGTAATTTATGATGTTTAGAAACCGAAGGTTTTGTAAAGGTTCTGCATAATATTAGCTATGAAGCAAATTTTAAAACATCGTTTTGATATACCTGCCCTTGTTCAGCCAGCGCATGGTAATGGATGGCATACAATCCCTCTACTGACGCTGTAAACTCTCCTGATGTCTCGTTGTAACCATGTCCTGTATTAGACAGGATTTTATCGTATCGTACTGTTGCTCCGCCAGTTAGTGTTACATTATGTGTGAGAGCCACAGAAAACGCACTGGGATGTTTAGTACCTGCAACATAGGCGCATTATTATTATCAAAGACAGAAGACCCTGAAAAGTCAGTCATCGTTTTCAATTTATAGTCGTAGGATCTTTTATACTGTTTTTTAACATCTCCTATCAGTTGAAAACGTAAGAAGCCCTTGTAGATGTTATAATATGTTAGTCCGTTAATGTTAAGCCGCATACTTGACTTCCTGCTGCTTGATGTCAAATATATTCAACATGTAATGCTAGAAATGCAATAGATAATACTGCGTTTCCACTGTAATGTGCAGTTTCACGATTATAAACATTCGTTTTACAGGTTCACAATTATAAACATTCAATTTAGACAAGTTACAAAAAGTTCAATTGTATAACAAGTCCAGAAGCACACTGAAAATCTATCAGTTGTTATGGACAATTTATACAGAATTAAAAATTAACAATTATTTTTAGAACACAAAATTCGTATACAAATATAGAAGAAAATGATTTATAGAAAAATAGCTAAATTACAATTATTGTTATTAATTAATGTTGTGGACTCACCCGTTTCCGGAAACAGAAGTATCCCACTAAATGTTGTGTAAATTTCACCGGAAGTACCATACAATGCGTTTATATAGTTATCGACTGCCTTTATATAGATCATGTCGTCCTGTTTCAATTCAAGTATAATGGTATTACCAGCACCAGCCCAGTCTTCAGGGGTGAAGGCGTATATTGATACAATGTACTCATTATTTTTGTAAAATTCCAACCAAATTTCCTGATCATTTCTGCTTAACGAGTAGAAATGGAAGGCATAAATTCCCGGAATACGTACAAGAAACTTTCCGGCGGAGTTGAACTGGGTGTTAATGTTACTGATGATTTTGTCAAATTTAACTACCTCACCTTTAGTCAGCTGTGCATGTGAAACAAGAGCTCTAGTAAACGCCACCGCATTACTGTCTCCGTTAGCTAAATCAAACAAAATGTTTTGTTGAAATTTTAAACAACTCTGGTAGACTTTTTTTAAAGTCGATTACGGCAGAAACAGGCAAAAATTTGTAACAGTCGTTTAATTTCAGACAGATGATTATGGATAAGCAATCAGTGAGCAATTCATGTTGTTGGTGACTTTTTATATCGGACACATCATTCTCAGATTGAAATTAAAATTACAAAAAGTCTATAGTCCCTTCGTATTTAGAGCTTTATCTTGAAATTTAAAACAAAGGCCTTAAACGTTAAAGCAAGATTATTTTAATTCCTCATTTGTTACTCATTTCTCCTTTAATGGAGGTCAATGAAAACTAGGATTTCTAACACACCCTACTACAGTTGAGGTCATTCCTACTTAATTGGATTTAGAAAGGATTGATATGGATTTTTTCAGAATAATAACCGGATATTCTAAAATAATTTTATTTGCTTTGTAGGCTGAAATCTGATTTTCCAGTTCAAATGGACCAACCAGGTTATACGATATTACTTGCGTTCCGGGGGGGGGGGGGGTAACCTGTTATATAATGCGTAATATAGATTTAGACCTTTTAGCTCTCCAAAATATATGAAGATAGCTGTTGTCATTGAAAAATATATCATTGGGTAGTTGTAAATTATCTAAATATAGCAATGCATTAATTCTCATCTTAAGCCCACGTAAACCACGGGGATTTTACAAAGTAAATAAAATGTTTTATTAACATCGCTTGATCATTTTTGTAGTGAATGGACTATAGTGTCAATGGGGATGTGCAATAATAAAATATATGAATAGGTCTGATTTAATATATAATAAGGTACCATGGTTTTTCAAATCTCCGTCCGCAGACCTGTACCTAACAGAATTACCCACTCTAACACCGTTAAAATTCAGGTATTTTTATTTCGTTGTTTAAAATTGAAAAGGAATATCTGGAATTAAATTATAAGGCATTTTTAAAATTTCTAAACATGTTTTACTCTTTTACCTGGTCTAAATCGATTAACATCGTTCAAACGGTAAATGAACCCAAACCAGGTTATACTATATAACTTGTTTAAAAATTTAAAATAGTTCTTAAATAAATTACTGATCAGTCTTTTCGAATAATCCGCAGTACATTTACTTTAAGTACCTGAGATTACTAATGTCAAGGGTTATGTTAATGTTTATGCTTGACGTTTAAATATTTTTAATAATATTTGTTTTTCCTTTTTTAAAAGAAAATAAATGGTATATTTAATTTATTCTATGGTTCGATGAGAAACGTAAACTTACCCAATGCGAAAATGCTAACCAAGATAAAGCACAACATCATGCACAGACAGATCAGAAAGTATCACCTATAGAATTATTTACAGAAAGTCGTATAATAATCGCTAATTTCTACCAGTGGTTCAGATATCTTAAGACACTATTATTATCATTTTTGTTACGTCATGCTGTAACCGTCGAACAGAATGGAGATTGAGATAAGACTATTATTCATATGACCATGCGTGCCTTTACAGGACAAGTTCACGTAGAAACGAAAGGTTCCTTATCTTCAATACAACGTTTCACCCGTAATTCCTTAACTGTTTCTAACAATCATGATTATAATATCTATTTGGTGTCTTTTTAATTATTATATAAACAAAATTGGAACAGCACTTTGAAAACGTTTTACCCGTGTGAAGTATTTGACGTTTGAATTTTATTGTAAACTTAATAGTCGTCTGAAGGCATGTCGTCCGGTTTTCTCAACTTCGTTGTAACCGAAAAACTTGACGTAGTTTATCGCCACCTCAATGAAAATCTAATTCTCTTTATACGTAAAACCTCAATGAAATTCTAATTCTCTATATAAGTAAAAAAACACTGTAAACAATAGGCTGTGGTACAAGTAACGAGCAATAATAGAGAGAGGACTGATGCGCTAACAGAGAGGTATGTTGTGGCGTATAATAATATAGAGGTCTGTTGTGCTGTAGGTCTCATGTTTTGTGGGACGTTTACAAATTACATTCTTATTCACTGTTATATGCCGCGACTCATTTTTTAAATTAAAATTATGTTTTAACTTGCATTTACAGTTTTTTAATACGTTGATTTGTTGCTGAAATAAAGTGTTGTGATATATTTAAACAATCTTATCTACTTTTTTGTTTATTTTGTGTGATTTAGGCGTAGCAAAATTATTGACTGGAACTTTTTATTTTTGATTTTGATGCCATTCTTATTTGATGCGTTCTACTTCCATAAGCTTTGTTGGTGTTAAAAAGTCATCAAAAGTGAAGTTCGCAATTTATGAATATTTTTGTAATCTCAAATGAAGGTAATAACGAAGTACACTAAGGAAACTGTAAAAAGACAATCCACAAATTAAAGTCCAAGAAACAACCAAACTTTTGAACCAACAACGAAAATTATAGCAACTACAGCATGTTTCTGACACGGTAAAAGAATATCAATGCTGAATTATATACCGCCGAACCCTTGTGAACATTTGGTACTGTTTGTTTAGTTCGGTATATTCTGACCCATTATTTTACACATTGCAATACATTTGTGAAGTAAGCATTATTTAAGTAAATATATATAGATTAGTTTTTGAATTTGTTACAATACCATGAGATTTCAAACTAAATGGCCAGCCAATATATCTTTGGTTCTTTAAATGAGATTTTAACGTGTCAAATGTGAGAAAACCCGTGTTGAATGTGACTTTGAAACATATGGACGACACGCAAAGTTGATAATTAGTCACTATGATTTTTATTGGGTTCAGGTTACTCTCTTTCTGTGTTTTTTTGTGTTTTTAGTTTTTGTGTTGCGCTGTATATGTTTGTCTATATCCGATATGTAATTGTTCCTTAACTTTTAGTTCATGTTGTTCGGTCGGTTTTCTTTGCTATTTTTATTTTAACCTCAAAATTTGAAATCTGGAATAAAAATCTGAGTCAACAACTGCGTGGGAAACGGTAAAAAACACAGATAGGTTATATAAGAGCTTAAATCGCCATAGACAGCAATAAAACTCTCTTTGTAATCTAGGTTAAAGTAGAGTAAAACACTGAAGGTAAAAAACGTACAGATAGTATCGCCAAATGACAATAACTTTGATGACTTAGTTTACGGTGTGACACTCTTAGGACGCCTCAGGTTAACCTCTCAAACTAATTCGGAGGACCATCTCATAAATCATACATATTATATAATTATCATATTGTCAGGTAGCTTAATTTGTGAATAATATTCGCACACCTAAGAACACATAATAACTACAACGCTTACAGAATGTGTTCATTTGCATTTCTACCTTTACAGGTATGCTATGAATATTTAACACAAATATATCTGATTAAGAATAATAAATGTTCAAGGGACTACATGCCGACCAATGAAAACTAATAAATTCTTCACATAATTTAAAAATTATATTAATCTAGTAAATTAATGTCATAAACAATACCTATATTCTTATATGATTTAAAATTGATTTAAACCTTCTTTCTAAAACACGAGTGTGAGGAAAAAATTGACAAAGCAAATCTTTAATTATGGTATTTTTTTTCTATAGAACATTTTAATTTACGACTATATGTAGATTGATGCAATTAAATAAATAAAATATATACATAATTTTATTTATTTGCCAACAACTGGATTGGTTTTGATGATTTGTGCCAGCAGGTAGCCGGAAAATGTACAGTATATTTCATCACTTCTGCCATACAATGTACTAGCGTGGTCTTTCATATCTACATACACAGTGTCACCAACAGACAACTCAATTACAGCCGTGTTGCTCCCACCAGCCCAACCTTGTTTAGCGTGACCATACAGAGAGTTGACATATATGTAATTATGGTAAAGGTCTAACCACACTTCCTTATTTTCCTGTGCTAGGGCGTGGAAATTGAAGACGTAAATACCAGGAACCTGAGCAACGACAGTTCCAGTCCTTTGTTGGTAAAGCTGGCCATGATTTGTGAAAATTCTGTCGAAGATTACTTTCGAATTGGTGCCTGTGTTAGCAGCATCTGCGCTGAGACCAACAGAAAATGCTTGAACGGCTGCATTACCTAGGGAACAATAAATTTAGCAATTATTCTATTATTTCGTCTATATGTAACTGCAAACGATTCAAGTCTTAGTTTTGCAATGAAAACAACTGGTAAAAACCTGTACCAATACAAGAGGCCACAGTAAGTTTTTCGTATTTTTCGTATGGCGTCTCATTTGAATACAACATATTTTACAGCCGATTCAGATTCGGATAGGATTTCGAATAATGTTTTGTTTCCTTGTTCTTAAAAACACTTTATAAATATGGATCCACAATATTTAACTTTATAACAATATAATTAAAACAATTAATTTAGCATTATATGAAGTATGCACCGAGTTAATGCTTTTGTTATTAGAATCAACAAGTTTATCTTTTCTAAAAAGCAAACCGTCTATTAGCTGCATTTCCAATTTTATGGGTTTTATTCAAGTATCTGTTGTTTGTAATTTATATGTAGGATAGGTAAGCAATGTACCTTTTTAGGACATTGTTTACGCCCAACTATTAACCAATGGTGCTTGAGGGATTTAAATAACTGTCACACGTGGTTTTTTTAATACTCCCTGAACAAATGTTACAAGTAAGCGGTAAAGATATGTGTTATTCTTTTTGCATCAATATCAAAACGAAAATAAAGATACATAAAATATCAGTTTTTTCTCAAACAGCTTTAAAAGTAGGGAGATTTTTGTGCTATGTTTACCTTTTAATTGTTCACTGATCAATGCAAGTCAATATGTGGAACGTAACATTACTTCACAAAAATATTGAATACAACCAAAGAATATATCGAAATTTTTGCACACATACTAGTGCGATACTGACGTAAACCAATGCTATGACTAAGATGTTTATAGATTTGGTGAACCACCCAATCAAGTAACAGATAGTCATTTACTCCGTATACTGTTCATTATTTGAATAACTTCATATTAATTACTAAATGCAGTTCACGCATTAAACAAATACAATATTTACCACCACCACCACCACCAGAATGTAGAGTTGGTGACAATAAAGCCGCTGAGAATGTACTATAGACTTCATCTGGTTGACCAGCTACTACTACATTTTCTCCAGGTCTGCTGCGTATGCTTAGCTTATCCCCAGCATGTAACTCTAGAATTGCACTGTTTCCTGCATCTGCCCACGTGTTTGGGGCTTGACCAAAGGCAGTATTAACATACTGGTCATTATGGTAAAGATCCAACCACATTTGCTACAAACAGAAGATGATGACGGTGAACACAAGACTAGCATATGCGCACTATTCTTTAATATTTCATGCTTATTTAATATGTTTCCGGCTTCATTACACATTTGGTACACGCGGTTAATCTTAACCTAATAATAAAAATAGTTAATAATATAAATTAAAAGCTTTTATTGGAGAATACAGAAGAAGTAGTTTGGTCAGTTTCCTTTGCTATTTGTCCTTCAAGTAAACATGAAAAACTGAAACGTTAACCAAAAGGCTTTATAGGGTGTAAATTTTAAAGAGCCAATAAAACTAACCTCTCCTTGTTCTGCCAAAGAATGGTAGTGAATCATATATACACCCTCTCTTGGTGCTACAAATTCTCCGGTATTTACATTGTAGCCGTTTCCGGTATTGGTAAAGACTTTATCGTAAACTAGGTGAGCACCATTAGTCAAGGAAATATTTTGCGTTAAAGCAGCAGTAAACGCGACAGGGTTACGAATTTCTAAAATAAAGACAACAAAAATAATAAGGTAACAATTAAGTCTTACAAACGTTTTCTGGATTAGATTTCCCACAAGATATCCTAAAAGGCAAGCAATGTATGTACAGTGTGAATGAACAGCTGTACTTTAGGAATTCATTTTTTATTTCAGTAGTATGTTATCGTAGAACTCCTTCCTATAGTGTGTCAAACGTGTATAGTCTCTGGACAATATTGTAGAATACTGCCAAATTCATTTTTGAGAAAATACATAATGATTTTGACTATGAAACTTTAGTACAACTTTGAAGAATTTTGATAAAAGTAAATGACACAAAAGAGAAATTTATTACACAATACATTTATTAAGTCGTCACCATGACTTAATTGATCGTTATGGGAAATCAGTGTCTCAAATACGATCTGACATGTTTGCTGAGTCATAGGTAGTGATTCCTATTCCTGGATTTGACTTTTCCCTAGACATGACAATGAGTAACTCGACGGGTGTCTAATTAGAGGCAGGCACTGCTTACTCGTCCGGAGCACCTGAGTGCCCCCATGGTTTTTATTGGGTTCGGGTTACTCTCTTTCTGTTTTTTGTGTTTTTGGATTTTATGTTGCGTTTTGTCTATATCCGGATTTGTAACTGTCCCTTGACTTTTGGCTCTTGTTGTTCGGTCGGTTTTCTTTGCTTTTTTTATTTATTAAACTTCGTTCTTGATATTGTAAACAGACAAACTATATATCTTATTCGTTTTAAATATTGAACATTTAAATTTAAATATTATTACATTAATTAGCTAAAATCATGTAGGAGAAGAATGTGAAACATGTTCTGTAAATATTGGACTATAATATATAATATATAAAAATATATAATATATAAAAATACTTTCTTACCAGAAGTTTCAGAGAAAAGTAGTTCTCCACTAAATGTAGTGTAAACTTCACCGATTGAACCATACAATGCATTGTCATAGTCGTCTGTAGCTTTGACGAATACTGTATCACCTTGCTGTAATTCCAGTATAATGGAATTACCAGCATCTGCCCAATCGTTGGCTGTAAAGGCATATATCGAAATCAGGTACTGTTCATTTTTATGGAATTCCAGAAAGACTTCTTCATTAGTTCTACTGAGAGCATAGAAGTGGAAGGCATAGATTCCTGGTATCTGTGCTTGGAATTTGCCATCGCTTGTAAAGGCGGCGTTAATATTGGCAATATCCTTGTTGTAGGTAACAATTTCACCTTTCGTAAGATGCGCGTGTGCAACAAGTCCTTTAGTAAAAGCTACAGCATCTCCAGCAGACTGAGCTGAAAAATTATTATTGTGATTAATAAGCAGTATTATAGTTCAAGTTATATTGCAAAAACATCGTAATAACACAGATGAAGACATATAAAATTAATGAACCATGCTATAACGCACTAAATGACTTATTGTGTTATAGTGAATTTTTAAGTATTATATACATGTGACATCATGTATTTTGTGGTTTTTATTTTGTGAAAAAGTTTATATTTACATTAAAATTTGTCCTCAGGCTATGATCTGGTGATCCTATTGATTTGATAAATTGTGCTTGTCTAAAGGTAATCTTAAAAGTAATCAGGTGTGTCTATATCAAAGTTGTGTTTGAATTCGATTGGGTGTATAGTTCTAAGATTTCAACTAAACTCTGATTTGTTAGGTAGTTTTACCGCCTAAAATCTATATCATTATTCTTTGTTCTTTGTCTAGAGAGAAAGAGAGAATTCGTAAAGATTTCATTTTTACTATAATACAAACACCAGTATTTATGTACTTCACTGATGTCCAACCTGGTCCGTAGACAAGTAATTTTTATGTATGTCTACGTGTTTTGTTGTAATTTTATGTTTATGTAAATTTGTAACTTTATGATTTTAGTTATTGTGTAGTATTGGTTAAACTATAAAGGTTTAATCAGAAACAAAGATTTTATATTTTATTTTATAGATTTGGTATTTGTAGTGGTTTATTGATGTGTAATAGAATAGAATATAATAGAAATGATTGTTCTAAACAAAATTAATAATTTCAAAGAAAATTTGAGAAAAAAAAAACAAATGAAAACCAATGAAAATGTGAAACATCAATGTATATTACACAAATCAACAATTATTATAACCAGCACAGTGACCCAGGTGAACGCTACATAAATATATACTTTAAAATATAATAATGCATGTATAATGTATATTATACATCAAGAATTTTATTTCTCTCACTGTTAATAGTTAGTAAATAATCAGTTAGTTTGTATATTATTATCTTGTCTTCAGATGATAATAGCTAAGTGTAATATGTACACAAATAACACTGGAAACTTGAAGACATTTGGATATATTTGCCCACTATTACATAGAGTGTAATTATAAAAGCCACATACATGAATGTTTCATACAATAGTGAGTTGTATTTCTATACGACTGCTTCAATGCAATCGTTTTATGAAGAGCTAAAAACGTAGTTATTAATAAATTAACTGTCTCAGCAAAAGGTTTAATCCAGTGATGTTTTCTACAAAAGGGGTGGGGAGGTGAAATATGTTGGGGGTGGGGAGGTGAAATATGTTAACTCATTACAACCCAGTTTAATGCATTGATGTTTTCAGAGGGACAATTCATATTGGGTTCGTCCCTATGGTGTAAATGTATCCCAATTACCAAATTGAACAAAACGGTATAAAGAACTACTCTACATTTGAAGTGGCTTGGCACTGTGACGACGCATGCTTAGAGCAATATAAATATTGCACTTATGGTCTAAATTCGTTATTATTTATATATAAGCGCTCTGTACGATTGAAAAAGATTAAATATCTTATATTCCATCAAAGTGTTAACTTACCTACTGCTAAAACAGCAACAAAACAAAAACAAAATAACATAATGGAACACTTGGTAGACAGACAATCTCCGCAGAAAGATTGGACAGATTAGCTAGTTCAGAATGACACGTATTTAACTACTAGAACTGGTACGTATCTGTGTCAAGATAATAAACCGATTCAGTTATTGACCCGAATCAACTAGCTACAGTCCTTTGCAAATAATGTTTTTAAACTGTAACATTTTAAGTATTTGCTTGATATTTTATAGCACCAAATAAACTGATTTTTTTCATTGAACAGGTACAAACATCTTAGAACGTTCGATCTTTTCGCAAATAACATCTATAAAGGCAAGTGCATTGAAAAATCCAATATAAGTTTCTACATGCGCAATCGCATTTGTGAGTATATTACAGTATCTCTGCAATGGTTTAGTAATGTAAGGTTAAGCAGGTATACTAATAGCTACTTTAACAGTTTAGTGTGACATTTGACACATTTGAAAATTTTACAAAAAAGAGAATGAAATTCAATAATGACATTTTGTGATGTATACGATAAAAACTTTTTTACCTCTTTTCTGTTGGTAATTATGTTTTCTTCTGTTTTTAATTTTGTCGTTAGTCACCATAATGTCTTGTAATTTTGTCGTTAGTCACCATAATGTCCTGATATTTTGTCGTTAGTCACCATAATGTCCTGATATTTTGTCGTTAGTCACCATAATGTCTTGATATTTTGTCGTTAGTCACCATAATGTCTTGATATTTTGTCGTTAGTCACCATAATGTCCTGATATTTTGTCGTTAGTCACCATAATGTCTTGATATTTTGTCGTTAGTCACCATAATGTCTTGATATTTTGTCGTTAGTCACCATAATGTCTTGATATTTTGTCGTTAGTCACCATAATGTCCTGATATTTTGTCGTTAGTCACCATAATGTCCTGATATTTTGTCGTTAGTCACCATAATGTCCTGATATTTTGTCGTTAGTCACCATAATGTCCTGATATTTTGTCGTTAGTCACCATAATGTCCTGATATTTTGTCGTTAGTCACCATAATGTCCTGATATTTTGTCGTTAGTCACCATAATGTCCTGATATTTTGTCGTTAGTCACCATAATGTCCTGATATTTTGTCGTTAGTCACCATAATGTCTTGTAATTTTGTCGTTAGTCACCATAATGTCCTGATATTTTGTCGTTAGTCACCATAATGTCCTGATATTTTGTCGTTAGTCACCATAATGTCTTGATATTTTGTCGTTAGTCACCATAATGTCCTGATATTTTGTCGTTAGTCACCATAATGTCCTGATATTTTGTCGTTAGTCACCATAATGTCCTGATATTTTGTCGTTAGTCACCATAATGTCCTGATATTTTGTCGTTAGTCACCATAATGTCTTGATATTTTGTCGTTAGTCACCATAATGTCCTGATATTTTGTCGTTAGTCACCATAATGTCCTGATATTTTGTCGTTAGTCACCATAATGTCTTGATATTTTGTCGTTAGTCACCATAATGTCCTGATATTTTGTCGTTAGTCACCATAATGTCTTGTAATTTTGTCGTTAGTCACCATAATGTCCTGATATTTTGTCGTTAGTCACCATAATGTCCTGATATTTTGTCGTTAGTCACCATAATGTCCTGATATTTTGTCGTTAGTCACCATAATGTCCTGATATTTTGTCGTTAGTCACCATAATGTCTTGATATTTTGTCGTTAGTCACCATAATGTCTTGATATTTTGTCGTTAGTCACCATAATGTCCTGATATTTTGTCGTTAGTCACCATAATGTCCTGATATTTTGTCGTTAGTCACCATAATGTCCTGATATTTTGTCGTTAGTCACCATAATGTCTTGATATTTTGTCGTTAGTCACCATAATGTCCTGATATTTTGTCGTTAGTCACCATAATGTCCTGATATTTTGTCGTTAGTCACCATAGTGTCTTCATATTTTGTCGTTAGTCACCATAATGTCTTGATATTTTGTCGTAAGTCACCATAATGTCCTGATATTTTGTCGTTAGTCACCATAATGTCCTGATATTTTGTCGTTAGTCACCATAATGTCTTGATATTTTGTCGTTAGTCACCATAATGTCCTGATATTTTGTCGTTAGTCACCATAATGTCCTGATATTTTGTCGTTAGTCACCATAGTGTCTTCATATTTTGTCGTTAGTCACCATAATGTCTTGATATTTTGTCGTAAGTCACCATAATGTCCTGATATTTTGTCGTTAGTCACCATAATGTCTTGATATTTTGTCGTTAGTCACCATAATGTCTTGATATTTTGTCGTAAGTCACCATAATGTCTTGATATTTTGTCGTTAGTCACCATAATGTCCTGATATTTTGTCGTTAGTCACCATAATGTCCTGATATTTTGTCGTTAGTCACCATAGTGTCTTCATATTTTGTCGTTAGTCACCATAATGTCTTGATATTTTGTCGTAAGTCACCATAATGTCCTGATATTTTGTCGTTAGTCACCATAATGTCCTGATATTTTGTCGTTAGTCACCATAATGTCTTGATATTTTGTCGTTAGTCACCATAATGTCCTGATATTTTGTCGTTAGTCACCATAATGTCCTGATATTTTGTCGTTAGTCACCATAGTGTCTTCATATTTTGTCGTTAGTCACCATAATGTCTTGATATTTTGTCGTAAGTCACCATAATGTCTTGATATTTTGTCGTAAGTCACCATAATGTCTTGATATTTTGTCGTTAGTCACCATAATGTCTTGATATTTTGTCGTTAGTCACCATAATGTCTTGATATTTTGTCGTAAGTCACCATAATGTCTTGATATTTTGTCGTTAGTCACCATAATGTCTTGATATTTTGTCGTTAGTCACCATAATGTCTTGATATTTTGTCGTTAGTCACCATAATGTCTTGATATTTTGTCGTTAGTCACCATAATGTCTTGATATTTTGTCGTTAGTCACCATAATGTCCTGATATTTTGTCGTTAGTCACCATAATGTCTTGATATTTTGTGGTTAGTCACCATAATGTCTTGATATTTTGTCGTAAGTCACCATAATGTCTTGATATTTTGTCGTTAGTCACCATAATGTCTTGATATTTTGAAAGAGATATCAACACTAATAAACTTCTCTTATAACGCCGTTGGGCTATAAACCGTTTAGTCAGAAGTGCATGTACATCTGTGGTTTATTTTATTTGATGAATTTGTAAATGGGGAATTGTGTCAAAGAAAACAAACAGCCTTACTGGTGGATTCGGAATACACGACAAAAATGAAAAGTAGATGAACAAAGAAGTCATATCGGCAACTCGGAAATCTAAACTGAAAAGCGGGCAGCATCTAGAGTGAAGTTCGTCGTATGCGATGAACGACCGTTAATGTGCCGGCGTTACCCTAGCGCCTTCAGATTGTAAAACCAACTGTTCGACCAAAATATTCACTTTAGTCAAGTAAGAACTTCCTACAGGAAGATACTGAAGACGTACGTGGGAGGTTACAATCTGCATTACTTTCATACAATAATTTTAGAATTGTCTTAATCTTGTAAGGTAATGTCGTATAATACGAAGACAATTACAAATACCTGCTTTGTACAAATAAAAAGAGTGCGAGAAGGAATTAAATATTCAGTTCAAATATGGTATGGAAAACATGTTAGTTTACGACTATACTTAGCATTGTGTCATAAAATAAAAACACTATTAAATAATACTATTTATTTGCCAACAACTGGATTGGTTTTGATGATTGGTGCCAGCAGGTAGCCGGAAAATGTACAGTATATTTCATCACTTCTGCCATACAATGTACTAGCGTGGTTTTTCATATCTACATAGACGGTGTCACCAACAGAAAGCTCGATTGTAGCCGTATTGCTCCCTCCGGCCCAACCATGCGTGGCGTGACCATACAGTGAGTTGACATACAGGTAATTGTGGTAAAGTTCTAACCACACTTCCTCATCTTGTTGCGCTAGGGCGTGGAAATGAAAGACGTAAATACCAGGAACTTGGGCAACAAAAGTTCCGGTTCTTTGTTGGTAAAGTTGGCCATGGTTTGTGAAAATTCTGTCGAAGATTACTTTCGAATTGGTGCCTTTGTTATCAGCATCCGCGGAGAGACCGACTGAAAATGCTTGAACTCCTCCATTAGCGTTACCTATAAAACAATTATTTGTCAATTATTCTCTTATTTTGTCTCTATTTAATCCCAGTCTTATTGCAATGAAAACAAATCGGGAAAAAATTTACCAATACAGAGTAAAATAATAATTTTTGGCTAAAATATCTTCGGGATAGACATAAACCGAGGGATAGACAGCCAAGGTTTACACAATTTCGTACTCACCTTTACAATGTTTTACTTTAAATACTAATAATTGTTTGATAACTATTCTATCTAACGTGAAGATATAATTACAGAGAGTTCCCAATATATGAAGTTAGTACAAAAACATTGTACTGCGATGATAATTAGATACACCTATAACTAACTAGTATACCCAACTCACACCATACAGTAATGAAATCGGGAGGTTTAGCATGCCGTAAAACTAAGGTTGACCAACCATTTATTTTGAAATGCCTGTACTAAATCAGGGTCATTATTTGTACTTGTGGTTTGCGCATTGTGATAGTATCCTTGGTGTTTGATGTTCTATTACCTTCGTTGTCGCTTATGTCGCGTCATCAATTGACCATTCACAGTCGGATAATTAGTCCCAGACGGTTATTTATTTGTGTGTATGTTTTTCTTGAATAAATGTTATACAAGAAATATAACCCCGATTGGTTGTATACTATAAAGTTGATACAGACTTAATTTTGTTATTATAAATAATAACTACATTGGCCGTAGCAAAAAATTGGATCCTAGCTACGCCATGATTGTCATTACCAAATGCAGTTCACGCCTTAAATACAATATTTACCACCACCACCACCAGAATGTAGAGTTGGTGACAATAAAGCCGCTGAGAATGTACTATAGACTTCATCTGGTTGACCGGCTACTACTACATTTTCTCCCGGTCTGCTACGTATAGTTAGCTTATCCCCAGCATGTAACTCTAGAATTGCACTGTTTCCTGCGTCTGCCCACGTATTTGGCGCTTGACCAAAGGCAGTATTAACATACTGGTCATTATGGTAAAGATCCAACCACATTTGCTACAAACAGAAATTTAATGATGGCGGTGAACACAAAAATATTGTATTTCATGCATTTATCTACCGTAAAGCATTAATCTTTAAAAACTTCGTTTCATGTTTTCAGTTTCATTTAAAATATATAAAGCACCATAAATCTTAACCCAACTATTTCGGAACTAATAAACCAAGAGATCTCACCTCTCCTTGTTCTGCCAAAGAATGATAGTGAATCATATATACACCCTCAACTGGAGCTACAAACTCTCCGGTGTTTGCATTGTAGCCGTTTCCGGTATTGGTAAAGACTTTATCGTAAACAAGATGAGCACCATTGGTCAGGGAAATGTTTTGCGTTAATGCAGCAGTAAAGGCGACAGGGTTTCCAATGCCTAAAATACATGCAACTATTAGTGAATTTCCATTAATAGTACAGTAACAATTATTTCTTACATTGGTTTCGCACAAGATATTATGAAAATTAAGTACAAACTGTCGCCTTATAAACTTGTGTACTAAGTTTCATTAAGTTTTATTTCAAAAACAGATTTATTTTATGTCAATTGTATTTTCATTGAATTACTCATTCCTCAAATATGTCGACAAGGCTTTTATATGGTTTCCAGCAAGAAATTTTTGTTGTTTTTTTCCATAAAATGAATGTTTGCATAATTCAAAAATACTAAACTTCTTTGAAACTTTTTACTTATGTACAACTTTGGAAAGATTGTATAATAGTAAGTGACACTGTAGATTATTACAGCAACAATACAGTTACTTTGCTTTTCGTTTATCAAAACCTCTCTTCTTCAAATTAAAGGTTAAAGACTGTTATTATAAACAAAAATCAAATAAAGGAGCAATAACATTTTGTAGATAAAATGTAGGCGAAAAATTCATGCCTATTTTGTTAATATACTCACTCAAAAAGAAACGCAACATACAAAAATGGAATTTTACTTCATATATTATTTTAACAATTTATCATAAAAAATAATTGATACAGAAGTGTGAAAATTGGCACACTTCTTGTTCACGAGTTCTTTTACCATGGAATATAACATTTTGTCGCATATTGTCAATAAATCACGCAAAAAAGTCAGTATCTGTTGTGCCCACCATTTGCTTGTAACACAGTCCGTACTCTTCTTGGCATGGTTCAATTAAACGTTGAGTACGAACACGCGGTATCCTTTGCCACTCATACTGAAGTGCCTCATCAGAATTTTTTTTTACTAAGGCAGTCAAGAAAAAAAAATAGCGGGGTTTTATACCGATTGTCTGAGTTAAAAAAAAATACCCTTGATTTGCATATGAAAGTCGACAATGTTTTAGCAATGCGTGATTCATAGTGTGTTCCTGATTTCGACCACAGTCGTTCATGAGTGGATGACCTTAAATGCTTTCATCTGGAAACCTTTAATTAAGGTGTAACTATGAGGTGGTGTATATATATTTGAATATTTATAGGTTATTTGTCCGCAAAAAATGATTTGAAAAAAATTATCCGATGTTGCGTTACTTTTTTGAGTGAGTATATTACAAAATAAAATAAAAAATACTTCTTACCAGACTTTTCAGAGAACAGAAGTTCTCCACTGAAGGTAGTGTAAACTTCACCGATTGAACCATACAATGCATTGTCATAATCGTCGGTAGCTTTGATGAAGACTGTATCACCTTGCTGTAATTCCAGGATAATGGAATTACCAGCATCTGCCCAATCACTGGCTGTATAAGCATATATCGAAATCAGGTACTGTTCATTTTTATGGAATTCCAGCCAGACTTCTCCATCGCTTCTACTTAGAGCATAGAAGTGGAAGGCATAGATTCCAGGTATTTGTGCTTGGAATTTTCCATCGCTTGTAAAGGCGGCGTTAACGTTGGTGATATCTTTGTTGAAGGTAACAATTTCACCTTTCGTAAGATGTGCGTGTGCAACAAGTCCCTTAGTAAAAGCTACAGCATCTCCAGCTGACTGAACTGAAATATAATTATTGTGATTAATAAACAGTTAATAGAGTTCAAATAACAACAGTGTAAATTACACATATAAAGACACAAAATGCAAAATAATAAAAAAATAACAAGTGATTTTTTTTCAATTTCCGCTATAACCCGCAATTACTTAAAGTAAAATATGGAGTAGGCATTGCCAAAATGCGAGCACAGACAATATAGTCCTTTAATAATGTTTTCTTTTTAAAATGTTTGCGAAGGTCGGGGTTCTCTTCGGGTACACAGGCTTCCTCCCCAATACTGGACACCGTGAAATAGCTGGAAAATTGCTGAAAGAGGCGTTAAACATCATTCAACCAAAAAAAAACCAAACACAATTCCTTGGTTTATTTTGTTCATTAATTGAAATAACATATTACATGTATAAAAAAAGTTCGTTTGTTTTTATGGATCCGTTCCAGTCACAGTTGAATGTTTTATGTTGGCGGACATGATATTGTGCCATTTTGGGGTATTCGTAAGCGTTACAATTTTAGTTTACTTAATATTCTAGTTTGTATTGAACACGTGACCTGTCGCTGTGTAGTGTTACTCTGTAGTCACGCAACTTTATTTTTTTTTAAAGAGAACGCAAACAGCTTGCAAGTATATTTTTGTAAACACAATATTATTTTAATTGCAATGGAACTTTAAGTTTATGTATATTTTAATTTCGTTTGAATACTCAATACATGGGCAAAGTTGGTTATTTCCTATAACCTAACTTGCCTTTTCAGCACGTGACTGATTGTGACGTCATAATAAGATGTATTGGTGACGTTGGCTATACGTAAACTCTTCCGCAAACAACAAGTGACGACACCAAAATTGTGAATTGCAAATATAATTTGATTATTTGTAAAATATTGTTCATGTTACTTCATTTTTACTATAGAATTAAAAATATAAGGTTTGTTTTCAATTGTTGGTTAGATTATTGGATATAAACGACTTTGGATAGATTTACGCTGCAACATGTTTATTCAGCGTAAATCGACCCAAAGTCGTGTATATCCAATAATCTAACCAGCAATTGAAAACAATCCTTTAATAATGTTCACACCACATTTAATACTTGGCGTGGTCACGTGACGTCTTTCTGTCTTATTGTGACGTCACATGAATGTCATATGATTGTCAGTATTTATGTAGATCGATTTAGAGATTGAAAAAAATTGTATGAAATTTTTGTTTGTTATTTTTGAAGAGAACCTTTATTTTTTATCGATGTCAAATTTATTTTTGAAGTCTACCTTTAAAATTAACTTTAGTGCGTTTCTTCATTGACTTTGTGACAGTTTTTGACAATCTCCATGCAAAGGATTCTGGGTATCCTACGTCAACCACAATCACCTCTGCCCCACATTGGTTGACGCCATGAGAGATATCTCTCTTGGCGAATAAGCTTTGCGTACAAGCGCATTAATTTTAATGTAAGGCTGTATCAAAAGTGTATGAATAGACTATATAAAAATAAATAAGTTCTCGTGTATAGTTTTACAAACATCATTTCTTTGTTTACAAACGTCACTGGCAGTAGTCTGGGATCCTGACTAAATATTCACAATACCGTAAGCGGACTTCCGGTTCGAATATACAGTCAGGTCACCAGCAATGAATCCGGTCAAAATTTTGACCGGTTTGCAACATTAGTAATGCCTCAAAATTTACGTCGGTATTAACTGTAAGTGATGTAATTCCGATACAAAGCATTATGACGTAACGTCCGGCGTCCGGTAATCAAATTCAAATAAAAATCCTGTTTATCAAAAGAATGCTTTTATCGAAAGGAGGAAAACAAGAAGCAGATTGCTATTTTATTTAAATTGTATTCTGACAGTAATTTCCTACGTAACAAAACGCGCGAAAAGTTAGCTAAAACATGGCGTTTTGAACAACCAATCAAACTGGGTAATAAATTGGTGGTGACCTGGGGTTATATTTGAAAGTGAAGCTTGCGTAAATGAAAAATATTGCACCAGGGGACCAGGTTACACTGGCAGACGACAAATGTAGTCCCGCAGTAAACGGGGATGACGTATGGCAGAGGTTATATCTGGGAATCAGTTATGTTCTCTGTGCCATAGAGTGAGTTATTGGATGATATCAACTTCCGGAAGAAAAAAATCAATATCAGCATTCGGCAAATTTTGATCACGTGATTTGATTTTGATCACGTGACACATAATTGCCGTAGAGCTCACCATTGCGAGCTGTGCGCGCTATTAATGAATCTTTAGACGATGTGTTGGCGTTAAATTCACTCTACTTGTAAAAACTAAATACATCGATCTTTGTCATACAAGAGTCAATGAATTTAGATTATTTTCTATATTACTGATCCAATGAAATCGTAGTTATTTACAGTCTTTTCAGCATTACCAAAAAGTTGGATAAAATGATGTTTGTAACAAAAAAGGCGCTAATACGATAACAAAATCACAAACAATTTAATGCATTGACTTTGCAGATACTTTAAGTGGCTTGTTTGATTATATTTAAAGTTGTCTGACACTGTGACGATGCATACTCAGAACCAGATGAATATCGCACACATGGTAAATTTGTATATAAGCATTCTGTAAACACGATTTGAAAATGTTAAATATCTAATATTTGTATAAAATATTAACTTACCTAATGCCAGAACGGCAATAAAACAAATACTGAAGAACATTACAGAATACATGGTAGACAGACGATGGAATCTTCTACAAGTATGAACAGACAGATAAGCTATCTAAGTATAGTTTATCAGTCTAATGTAAAGAAATGGTACGTACTTTTAGAACTGTGTCCAGATAATAAATCGATTAAATTATTGTACTGTCAGTCGTGAACAGAATGTCAACGGTAATGAGCTTTTTGTCATTTTTATTTTCACAACTAAAGCAAACCTTGTACGGATATGATTATACCTATCTTACAGCGCCGTCCTACATCTCAGATTGATACAACACACACCCAACCCCTTAAAAGGAAATTCCAGTCCCGACCGGAAAAGGTTGCTTTTAGCAAAGATTTTCTTGTAAAAATTTCACTGTAATTGATCGATCGATTGACTGATTGATTCATAAATGTGTTATGTGAACATTGTATACAGATCGATAAGTCAACAATGACTGATGTTACAATATTTCGAACTGCATCTGTCGCCTGCTTCTGTTTTCAGCCATCTTTCTTTTTAGCCTAAATTATATTGTGTTTAAATTCACAATAAAGATCGCCTCTGTTAATTCTGCATTTCTGTTTTATCTTTTCTTATTTTTTGTGTTTTGTTATTTTCAGTGAATTTTGCCCTATCTTTGATTGAGAAATTAAGTTGAAAGGTCTGCAGGGACGGATCCAGAAAATCTGGCTAGAGGGGGGGGGGGGGGGCGAAATTCGGACAAGGGGTCTGGGGACCGCAGCGCCCTGGTGGGGGAGTAGGGGAGCGAAGCCCCAGAAGCTGGCGAGATTTAAGCAATTGAGAGGGTGTAGAGGACTACAAATTTTAACATTTTTAACACACTCTCGCTCGCTCTTTCTTTTCCTTCTCACTCTTTCCTCGGTGTAGAGGACTACAAATTTTAACATTTTTAACACACTCTCGCTCGCTCTTTCTTTTCCTTCTCACTCTTTCCTCGTTTTTTCGCTCACTTTCTCTTTCTTTTCCTTTTTAGGTGGGGGGGAAAGACCGTCCCCCCCCCCCCCCCCCCCCCCCCGTCTGGATCCGCCACTGGTCTGTGTTGTTCAGATCTGTTTATACTTAACAATCATATGACGACCTGTAACCAGAAGTCACTGTTTCATTGTTTTAATTGAATAAACGTATGCGTTACTATTACTTATTGTAAAAGAAGGTCTAGTTTATATGTTATCTATTTGTCCTCGATTCTGCCTGATCATACTTTGGTGTCAGTTTGTGACCAGTTCATGTTTGATTTCGGTATGTCTTGTGCGTGTGACATTATCATATTTATCCTTGTTGCTAGCTTTAGTTTCGGATGATCAATTTTATGTCATAATGCGTGACATTATGTCATAGTGTGTGACATTGTCTTAGGATATCAGGTTAATTTCATTGTGTGTGACATTGTCTTAGGATATCAGGTTAATTTCATTGTGTGTGACATTGTCTTAGGATATCAGGTTAATTTCATTGTGTGTGACATTGTCTTAGGATATCAGGTTAATTTCGTTGTGTGTGACATTGTCTTAGGATATCAGGTTAATTTCATTGTGTGTGACATTATCTTTATATATCATGTTTATATCATTGTGCAGTTAACGTAGATAGTTATCTACCATTCATCACGTGCCTTTTATGTTTGCGGATTCGAGACATTATCTTTAGACATCAGGTTTATGTCATTGTGACATTATCTTTAGACATCAGGTTTATATCATTGTAACATTATCTTTACACATCAGGTTTATATCATTGTAACATTATCTTTAGAGATTAGGTTTATCTCATTGTTACATTATCTTTAGACATCGGGTTTATGTCATTGTGACATTATCTTTAGACATCAGGTTTATCTCATTGTAACATTATCTTTAGACATCAGGTTTATCTCATTGTTACATTATCTTTAGACATCAGGTTTATGTCATTGTGACATTATCTTTAGACATCAGGTTTATATCATTGTGACATTATCTTTAGACATCAGGTTTATATCACTGTCACATTATCTGTAGAGATTAGGTTTATATCATTGATGTTTATATCATCTTGTTGGAATATTTGAGCAAATTCAAGTTACAGCACGGCACGTCCGCGGCTGGCGGACTTGGGAAGCAACTATTTTGGGTTAAGTTGGAAATGAGAAAGTTTAAGATCAATATGTTATGACTTGTTTAAGTCATTTATTTATATTGACATTCAATGACTAAGGCCATTCGTTGGTCAGTCTTTGTCTAAATTTTTGACAAGAAACACCGTCATTTGTATCGTTGCATATTCTTCTAGACTTGTATATTATTTTGTATTTATGCTGTATCGTCATGTTTGTCGATCCGATACTTAATAAGCTTACTGGTTGGTAGACTCTTTAGACTTTTATATAATATTTTGAACTACCTGTATTGCGTTTTTACACGATCCCAGTGGACTTATATTATTCCATCACCGAATGAAAAAAATACTTTAAGCATTTAGAGTTAAACGCCACTAATGAGTCTTAAGTAGACGAAACGCGCGTCTGGCGTAATGAATTTGTCACCTTGGTAATTTTGATTACATCTTGTTGGAATATTTGAGCTAAGCCAAGTAACAGCACGGCACGTCCGCGGCTGGGAGTACTGTACAGTTGTATAAACCATCTTATCTTTAACTTCTTGATATTGTACAGTACTCCCTTATGTAATGACTGATAGATGTGATTCGAGAAAGTCCAAGATCAATAAAATCAGATCCGATCACATCACTACCGGATGCTGATGTACCAGTATCCAAATTTTATCGTTTATTATAGATTGATATTGACACTAAAGAAGGCCATCAGTTGGTCGAAAATTTTGTCATATTTATTAATTAATATATTATTATAATTATTTTATAGTAGAAACATCTTTATATTTGTATCGTTGCATAATTCTCTAGACATATATTTTAATATACAAGTCTAGAAGATTATGCAACGATATGTTATATATATATATATATATATATACAAACGTCTAAGTATTGTGACAACCATATAATATATCTATCCAACGGATTTCTGAAACATCAGAAATACAGGGTTAATATCAAATATTTATATATACGTCTACAAATTAAGCCCAACACTGTTTGAATTAGATTTTTAACACTGTCAAATTTTTGTTTTCCCTCAGCGGGATTCGAACTCACACCGTTGTGACACTGTGGCACCAATTCGCCTGCACTATGTCCAGCGGTCTAGACCCCTCGGCCAAATCCGCTATATATATATATATATATATATATATATATATATATATATATATATATATATATATATAACGTCTACAAATTAAGCCCAACACTGTTACCATTAGATTTTTAACACTGCCAAATTTTTTTTAAATCCCTCAGCGGGATTTATATATACGTCTTCAAATTAATGAAGCTAATGCAGGCGCATTGGTGCCACAGTGTCACAACGGCGTGAGTTCGAATCCCGTTGAAGGAAAACTAAAATTTGAGAGTGTTAAAAAATCTAATTCTAACAGTGTTGGGCTTAATTTGTAGACGCATATTATTACCTTTGGAATATCACGCGCGATGTCCTATCATGTGACATTATACAATTATAAAATTATATTTAGCGAGCCGTTTTACTAGGGTTGATAAAAATAGATGTCAACCTATGTTAAAGTCAACAAATGTTTTATTATATGAATAATTAAATGCAAAGTTGCAAAGTTCATTCAGACAACAACATTATACATATCTATTTTTAGACACTGCCAGGGATTTTAAGGATACTCCAGTGTGACATAACTTTCCAGCGCACTTGACGGCTGGTTCTATATTAAGCCCATTTTAGGCTGTTCTCATGCTACATCATTACTTTTGAAGACAGTTTATGCCAATCATTTGAAAGAATTTTTATAGTCATATAATACTTCTTGAATATCACGCGCGATCTCATAGCATGTGATATTACTTGTGGAATATCACGTGTCATCGTATGATGATGTGACATTTCCTTTGGAAAATCACGCGCGATGTCATAGCGTGTGACATTACTTCATGAATATCACGCGCGATCTCATAGCTTATGACATTACTTCTTTGAATATCACTCGCCATCTCATAGGATGTGACATTACTTTTGAAATATCACGTGTTATCTAGTGGGATGTGTCATTGCCTTTGAAATATCACGCGCGATCTCAGAGCATGTGACAAATACATTTGGAATATTACGAGTAATCTCATTGTGTGTGACACTAACTTTATTTTATTACGTTTTATGTCAATAATTATGACACAATAGTGGACCATACCAATTATGCAGACTCGATGACAGGTTTGTACATCTTCCAGTGCGTTATCAATAAACATTTTTATTACATTCTAACGTAATATAAATACTCTTTTATTTTTATTTGAAAGCTTCAAAATTAATGAAAAACAATTATTTATATTTTAATCAAACAATAAAAATGTAAAGTCTATGCATTAAATATGACATTTTTCTTTCAGATAATGATTAGACGTTTCATTTTTACGAATTTCTATAATTTTTCATTGCTAAATAAATATTTTATGATGCCTGTTATTTAAAACAATTTGATCTAATTTGTAAGTGCCAATTAAAAAAGAATTAGTCAGATCACAATAAACCCTTATGTTCTTTAAGTATATAAAAATTACAGCCGCATTTTTATTTGGTAATTTTTAATTGTTCATACACATAATTTTTCTACTTGCAAACTCCTTCATTCATTTTTCCTGTCCATAAAAAATAAATAACTTTGAAGGCATACGATTTTAATGTTGATACACCTCAGGGTTACACAAGGCAGGTTAATGAGTTTATGAGCTATACGTGTTTGAAAACAGAATTTTAATCATTTGTTTTGGAAATGGATTTTCTTCATCCGTGTCTTCAAGCATACTCAGCATGTTATCCTCTATTTCTTTAGCCTTCTCTGGCTGTTCCAATTTTCTCCATAATTTGGCAATTTTTGACAAGTAATAACGAGACGGCATTTTTTCGACGGCTTCTTGATAATCGAAAATAATTTCCTGAACAAGTTCGACTTGGTTCATCCGTTTATAACATATACACAGTATATCATAATACCTGATTATCTTTGAAAGACGATCACTTGTAATGTTATGGTTGGACTTTATAATTTGCCTTTTCAGTTCGTCGTCGTCGATTTCGCTAACATCTACGACTGAAGTCTCCATTTCTTGCTTGCATTTGTCTATTAGACAGCGGGCTATATTAACGACTTCTTGATTTTCCCCTTGATTAAGATGAAGTGACAAAAATAAATCAATAGAATTCCAGTGATCCACGGTCGACGTTAGCGAATGCTTTCCATATTTGCCTGTATAGCTCGGTCCAAGAAAGTCCTGCATTGTATGTTGGAGGCTGGGAGATGCACTGTTATTTATGTTTAACTTGTCCTCAACGTACTCAGAAAACGCTCTCCTAACTTTACCGCTATTTATTGTTAACAGGAATTCCTCAACGAAAGCTCTAAAGTCATAACTTTTACCGGACCAAATTAAATTTTTTTCAAATGCTTCATTCAATTCAGAGAACGCGTTCTCATAGTCGTGCCATTTTTCAAGATAGTATCCCAAGTAATAGAATGTAGTTGGGTTAAAAGTATTTTCAATGACATTTTCAATATTTCTTTCTAATTTGTATTTCTTGCTTGACGCCATAACAGAATCAATGGTCCATGAAGGAAGACTATGATTTTCACAGACAAAATGTAACACCATACACGGAAAACTTCTCAGTGCTTCAAGTTTTTCACGGAACTTGTCCAAACAGCTTTTGTCCCAGTGGTCGATCATATTGTTTCGAGTAATAAAATAGTTTGGAAGGTTTCGTCTTCGAACCCACTGTAAAAGCAGCTCAATCATATACACCACACAACCTCCACAGCTGTTACGCCAAGTTTCGGAAGGAATGGACTCGCAGGCATAAAATAATACTGTTTTTAAAAAATAGTTTGGTAACTTGCACCCTATATTACTTGTCTGAAATTCTACCATTGCTTTAAATACATAAAAACAGTATTTTATGTCATCGGGCATTTCTTCATGAATAAGACGTTTTTCTGCTTCCGAAAACAAAAACTGGAATTCGATTTCTTTCTCAAAACTATTTTCATGGCTTCTGTGTGCAATGTAACATCCAAGTTTACGTATGTGTTCAACTGTTTCATTTCGCGGCCATCCTACTGGACGGTATCGAGTAATCCATTCCTGTGCCGGCTCAGGCCAATATGGACATTTAAGACCTTTGATATAGCTGAGTGTATTCGGCTGGTCTGAAGTCAGATCTACGGGGATATAATTAATATAGCATTTCCCGTTCACATTCTTCGTGTTCCCGTGTGATTGTTGACAACTACTGCACCTGTTTGTTCTTAAGCGTAAATACCCAGCATGTGTTTCATTGGTTTCTATCAGAAGCTTAACCACTTGTTCACTTTCTTCATGAAATGAACAAGATATTTCAAAATTGTTCGTAACAATGCAGTACACCGAAGGAGAAGGATACACAATGTATCTTGAACATTCGCCTCTATTAACAATACCAGTTAGTTTTTTACTTTTTAGCTTGGTAAAGTTCCTAAGACGGACATTCATGCCTTCGCTACTACTTCCGATCTGTTCCATCCATAACTTTCCCGTATTCTCACTAGGAACCAGTTGGTATGTAATGGACTTGTAAAACCAATCCAAGTGTAGTACCTGTCTTAAGATGTACGACAGGTGCATCATGGGAATTCTGCTGATAGGATCTATGTAGTGAATGTCTCTGCTTAAGCAGTCTAAAATGTCTGTAACATTAATTGTACAGTAATAAAAAAGGAACAAAAAATGGCTGGCTTTTAATGTCATCATTATAATCTCATTTTCCCGTTACTAAATTATCCAATGTCCCGTCCTCT
Organism: Limnoperna fortunei; assembly: GCA_944474755.1. Lineage (NCBI taxonomy): Eukaryota > Metazoa > Mollusca > Bivalvia > Mytilida > Modiolidae > Limnoperna > Limnoperna fortunei. The sequence goes on along the minus strand of OX104112.1, from coordinate 109,910,045 downwards.
TGAATATGAATATAACTCACTAGACGTTAAACATCAATCAATCAATCATGCTAATTAATTAGAAATCAGCACTTCAAGAATAATACTTGTATCATAAGTACAGAAATTTTGATTTGCAAAATTGTTTACCTAACTTGTTTTCCAATTTCAAGAATAACATTAGAAACACAGTAAAGGTAGATAACCCGTCATAAAGTTTGTTCGTTGTTTTTGTCCCCCGAACACACATCCCTTCTCTTCATAAGTTCAGGTCACATTCGAGAAATTACATTTAATTAGAAATCATACAAACTTGTTTTTTTTTATTTACTAACTGGATATCAAAATGGTTATAAAATAAGAAAAGTACACCTTACCTGGATGTTTACTTTGATGTATATTGTCTAAATTAACATCAGACTCAGTATAGGATCGATCCAATTCTTTGGGATTAAACGATTGGTCGTCACTTTCTTCAGACGCTAACATCTTTGTCATTCTACGTATTTTCGCATCTATAACATGAATATCAAAAATTTAATACACAAGTCTAAAAAAATATAAGAACTAACGAAAAATATATACGTTATGAATACAATTAGTTTGATATTTTCTTCAGGAATTATTACAGTCATTTTTTAGTTTTTTTTGTTTGAATGGATTTTTAACGAAACTCAACAATTTTTCCGGTATATCATGGCGTCCAGTTTTTTTCGGGGCAGGAATCCCGCATATGACTTATTGTTTAAAATAGCACGGTTGTCAAAAGCTCGATTATATAATTGTACTTACTTATTGACCAAGTTTTCTCCCAGTCTTTAGGCCGTAAACTGACATAATGTGTCCCAGAGATGTGTCCAAGGTACACGGAATCCACAGACTGATCGTCAGACACTACAGTGTGATATGGAAACAGGTGCGTGACATTTCCGGATGAACCTAACACGGTAACATTTCTGCCAATCACCTCCGTGATACCTTTCAATATCATGTGATCTCCCCATTCACCGTCTCTGTTCATTCGACAAAGGTACTCTTCCCATGATTCCGCAGACAGGAAACTAGCAAGATGCGATCCGTCTTCTTGACAAGGATTATGTCTTAAATAACTAGAATTAAAAAAATAATTCAATACGTATCGTAAAAAGTTTTCAAACGGTTTAGACAAGGATTTCAATTTATTATTTCGGCCAAGCATTAAATAAGTTGTATTACATAAAGTTTCCGAACATCAGCTGAAAAAAGTAAATGGTATAGAAGACAATACATACCTTCTTAGTATTTATTAATAAAGGTTCCGAACATCAAAAGGGCACAGTTAACGGAATAAGCAAAGTCCATACACACCGGTCTACTGTACATAAAGGTTCCGAACATCAAAGGGGCAAAGTTAACAGAATGAGGTCCATACCCACCAGTCTACTATACATAAAGGTTCCGAACATCAATGACAAGGATTGCCAGTTTTCCTACCGCAGGTCGGGGGTTTTCTCCGGGTACTCCGGTTTCCTCCCCCAATAAAAACTGGACGCCATGATATAGCTGAAAAATTGCTGAAAGTGGCATTAAACACCATCAAACAAACAAACAAACAAACCGAACATCAAAGGGACACAATAAACTGAATGAGGTCCATATACACCAGTCTACTATACATAAAGGTTCCGAACATCAAACCGACACAGTTAACAGAAGGATGTCCATACCCATCAGTTTTCTATACATAAAGGTTCCGAATATCAGAGGGGCCCAGTTAACGAAGGAAAGTCCATACCCACCAGTTTAATATGCATAAAGGTTCCGAACATCAAGGAGTTAACGCAATAAAAAAGTCCACAAACACCAGTCTACTTTACATAAAGGGTCCTAACATCAGAGCGGCACAGTTAACGGAATGAGGTCCATACACACCAGTCTACTAAACATACAGGTTCCGAACATCAGAGGGCCACAATTAACGGAATGAGGTCCATACCTACCAGTTTACTATACACAAAGGTTCCGAAAATCAAACCGACACAGTTAACGGAATGAAGTCCATATCAATCAGTCTACTTTTCATAAAGGTTCCGAACATCAAACGGGCACAGTTAACGGAAGGAAGTCCATTTCCACCAGTTTACTTTACATACAGGTTCCGAACATCAGCGGGCCACAATTAACGAAATGAGGTCCATACACTCCAGTCTACTGTACATAAAGGTTCCGAACATCAAACGGGCACAGTTAACGGAATGAAGTCCATACACTCCAGTCTACTGTACATAAAGGTTCCGAACATCAAACGGGCACAGTTAACGGAATGAAGTCTACTTACTTTACATAAAGGTTCCGAACATCAAACGGGCACAGTTAACGGAATGAAGTCCATACACACCAGTCTACTGTACATGAAAGTTCCGAACATACGAGAGGTACAATTAACAAAATGAAGTCCATACACACCAGTCTACTGTACATAAAGGGTCCGAATCTCAATGATTATTTACAAAAGCTCGGAATGTATCTTTTAGAAAACTTGCCCTAATGTAAATACTCAGCAGCATCTGCTTGTCTGACGTTCATTGTGTTCAGTGTGAACCACTAAACCGAAGGTAATGAACCTCACCAATGATGAGTACTCATCAGAAGCATTGTGACTTGCTTCCTTCACACATTGTACCACACATATAATAGTTAATGTGCGTCTCTATTTCTTTCAGTAAAAAAAGAAAAAAAAAGGAGTTATCTATATCGGCATGTATACTTATGTATACTGGATCTATATTTTGTCATTTAAAAATACATTTCAACGTTTACTTACTCAACAGCCGACGATCTAAGACTGTCCTTTGTAAACTTAAAATCTCCGGCAATCCGTAATTGATCAATCACAGCAGAGAACATGCAGTTCCCGTCTCCTGGAATGTTATGGACAACAAGACCATATTTTCCGGCTATTGTCTGGAGTGATGGTATCTTGTTCAGCATCTGATGAATTGGATCTATGCAAACAACTATAAAACAGACATTTAAATAGTTTGTGTTAATACGATACAGACTAATTATGCAATATCGCTACAACCGTTAATGTTGTTATTTCGGTGGCCGAGTGGATAAAGTAGTTAGTCATCTACCATTGATCACGTGGTCTGTCAACACTGAGGTTACGGGTTCGAATCTCACTGCGGGCAGGGTGCACTCGACTCCAATCTTAATTGACAAGGATTGCTAGTTTTTTTCCACAGTTCGGGGGTTTTCTCCGGGTACTCCGGCCTGCTCTTACAATAGAAACTGGACGTCATTATATAGCTGAAAACGTGCTGAAAGTGGCGTTAAACACCATTCAAATAAACAAACTAAACTCAAATATATACACCATGTTCCTAAAGTATCACTGGAAGATAAATTTAAATATAACGGAAGTAAATCCGTGTTTATTGTTAATTTCAGCAAGTTTACTTAGCTGGCTTGATGGAAACATAGATGTGACCGTGATTAGAAATACTTACTTTCTCTACCATCCCCATACACCTTTTCGCCACATGATGGACAATTCAAGTCTTGACCAGAAAGCACCGGTAAGTTAGCCATTGTTTCAGCGATCATTTTATTTGTTGGATATTCAGAGTCTTGGCCTTTAGAGTTCGAAAGATAACTTGCAGATGATTTACCTCTGAACATGAAAGGAAAATATTCCACTTGACGTGTTTCATCTTGCTTTGATTTCTTGGGTCGATCAAGTCTTTTGATCGTTATGGAAACTTTTCCTTTCCCTACTGGCGCTTTATTTTGTTCTCTTTCTATTTCGTCTACGGTTTGGGTTTTATCGTCATCATTACCTTCATCTATTTCTCTGGTAACCGTTGTCTCAGAAGTGTTCCTTCTATCTATTTCTCTTGTAACCCTTGTCTCAGAAGTGTCCCTTCCATCTATTTCTCCACCAGTAGTTGTTTTATTAGCCTTAACATTTTTTTCTTCATCTATTTCTGCTCCTATTTGTGTCTTGTCAAACGCGTCATTTTTTCCTTTATCTATGTCTCCACCTGTGGGTATTTCATATATCTCGTCATTGTTTCCTTTATCTATGTCTTCCCTTTTGGGTATTTTATATGTCTCATCATTGTTTCCGTTATCTATGGCTCCCCCTGTTGGTATTTCATCGGCCCCATAATTGTTTCCGATATCTGTGTCTCCCCTTGTGGGTATTTCATCGCCCTCATCATTGTTTCCTTCATCCATGTCACTTCCTGTGGGTATTTCATCGGTCTCTTCGTTGTTTCTTTTATTAATGTCTCTCCCTATGGGTATTTCATCGGCCTCATCAATGTTCCTTTCATCGATTTTTTCTTTGGTTGTTGTTTTACTTATCTCTTCAATCTGTTCTTTCCAAAGTGGTGCCTGATTTGTGTCTTCGTTGTTTCCGTCGACCAATTCCCTTCTATTTGGTGTTATATATGCTTTTTCTATGTATACTTTTTTAAATTCTGAAGTGTCGTTAACAGTCCTCAAATCTAACTCTGATGTGGAACAATCCACTGAAACGTCTTCAGTTTCCAGTTGTCCATTAAAAAAACTTATATCCGATATAGTTGGCTTGTCAATTAATAGACTCGATGTCAATAAGTCATCGCTGTAGCCAGGGCGCTCCATATGTGTTATTAATTCCCTAGGACTAGCAGTGTCTAAGACTTGAGACTGATCTGCAAAGCCAACGATTTCGGTCTTTAGAGATTTATGTGGAGTAGCTTCCGGATAAGTGTGTGTCCCTCCAACCATGTTTTCGTCTTTCTGTTCAATACGTGTGTTTATCTCATCAGCTAGACAAAGTTCTGAACAAATTTCTTCTCCTTTTATTTGCGACTTATTTAATATTTTCTGTTTTTCAGAACATGCATTTTGCATAAACACTATATTTTGATCAAGCGATGGAAGATTTTGTACATTATTGTTATATACAGTGGTCTGTCGCCTGACTTGATTATCGTCTGCTCTGTCATCATACCTTCTAATGCCAACATACATTGAGAAAGTATTATTGAAAAGTTCATGAGACGTGTTTAGTTTTGGATAAGAAGCTGAAAAAGCAGTGCGCTGTTTACCATTCGTAGATATATTTTTTAACGTTAATTTTTCATTGTTTACAACTCTTTCATGGGTGTGATTTTTTGTTTCATAAATGATTCTTGAATTCGTTTCTGTTTTATTGCCTGGTATGACGTTGTCAGTTTCGTGTTTATTGCCTGGTATGACGTTGTCAGTTTCGTGTTTATTGCCTGGTATGACGTTGTCAGTTTCGTTTTTATTGTTTCCAATACGAACTGTTTCACCGGGCTCTTCATGTCCATTTACAATATGATTCTCGTTATAACGATGCATATTTTGGGATTTCTTTTTTTGACTATTTGTATCATAAAGCGAAACACCAATATCGGATTTGGTGACAGAAGTACCAAAAAGGTCACCAATAAGACTCGGAGAGTTGTCGTACTCCTTAATAAACAATACCGAAGGTCGATACCGAAAACTGTTTGAACAATCTTTGAGGGGTTTATTTTTACTGGCTAAAGTATTTAATTTTTCGATGCTGGAATCAGTAGACAAGGTTGGAGAGTGCTTCGTACAGACACTTTTATGTGTATTATCATTAACATCTATTTCTTTTAGGGCAAGATCTGTTCCGACGACTTGGTGTGCATCAATATTGGTCGGCATAACTTTAAAATTGCTGCATGTTGTATCAGCGTTATTTTTGTCTGAAAAGATTTTTTTCTCAGTGGATACAGATATGTCTGTATAAACACGACACATAATGGTGTCTGTTTTAAAAGAATTTAATTCTATTGTCGGAGTAAACGCTTTAATTGCATCCATATCTGTAACATCTTCTGTGTTTAGTTTAAAACGTATGTCTTTTTCCTGTACATTAAGGGTGGTACTTCTGTCAACGATGCTAGCGTTATAGGACCATGTCTCATGATCGTCATGCTTATCGGTGTTAAGTGTCTCTAAGCTCTTTTGAATACTTAACTCATGATTATGGATATTGGTATTCGGTGTCTCTACTCTTTGTGGAATACTCATCTCATGAGTATGGATATTGGTATTCGGTGTCTCTACTCTTTGTGGAATACTTATCTCATGATTTTGGATATTGGTATTCGGTGTCTCTACTCTTCGTGGAATACTTATCTCATGATTATGGATATTGGTGTTTGGTGTCTCTGGGCTGTGTGGATTACCCATCTCGTGATCTTCTCTTATATAGACGTTTGATTTTTCTGAGATTTGTGGAATACCAGTCTCGTCATCATCCCGTATATCATTATAAGGTGTCTCTGAGCTTTGTGGAATATCAATCTCGCGATCATCCCGAATATCAGTGTTAGTTGTCAATGAGCTTTGTGGAATATCAATCTCGTGATCAACCCGAATATCAGTGTAAGTTGTCAATGAGCTCGGTGGAATACTTGTATCATAATCATCCTGGACATCGGTGTTCGGAGTCCCAGTCTCATGAATATTTACTATATCGACGGTAAGTGTCTCTTGTGAGCTTTGTTCATCCCGTTTATCGGTTTTCGTTGTCTCTGAGATATTTTGAATATTAAGTTCATGATTTTTCTTGTGAATATTGGTGTTCTGTGTTTTTGAGCTTTGTGAAATACTAGTCTCAGTCTTATGATCATTCACGATCTCAACGATAGGTGTCTGTGAACTTTCCGGAATTCTAACAACATAATCATGATTTTCAGTGTTAGGTACATGTGAGCCTCGTGGACCATTAGACTCTCTATCATCCTGGAAACCGATATTATCATGGTCCAGTGAGTCCTGTTCATCGTGGGTGGTATTATCATGGTCCAGTGAGTCCTGTTCATCGTGGGTGGTATTATCATGGTCCAGTGAGTCCTGTTCATCGTGGGTGGTATTATCATGGTCCAGTGAGTCCTGTTCATCGTGGGTGGTATTATCATGGTCCAGTAAGTCCTGTTCATCATGGTTGGTATTTGTTCTTGTGTATTGCGTAATGCTTCCTAGCTTGTCATAAAGTCGGATATTGCTATCATGGCAAATTGTTCCTTTGCCGTCGTCACATACAGATTCTACTCTCTCATGGTGTCCGACAGTGTCTGAAACTGGTTTTTTGTTGTCTACTCTCTCATTGTGTCCGCCAGTGTCTGAAACTAGTTTATTGGTATCAGAATCTAAAGTTTTCTTCTCTTTTTCTCGCTCATGAACCGGCATAAGATTAATGTTGTTTTCTGCATCAGAATAACTTCCACCGTCAATAGAGAGGTCACTATCGGCCTCAGTGTCGTCAATTACGTCAAATATGTTCTTCAGCAGTAACTCGTTGTCATCTGTGTTCTTGTTAGCTGTGGTCAGTGCAAGTTCGTCAACCTTCTTTTTGTTTTGTTGAACTAAAGAGGCTTCATCTTCTAAAAGGAATTTGTGTCCCGAATATATATTTTCGAATGATTTACGTACAAAAATGTCGGATCCTTCTATCTGATGGAATGTACTTTTATATGGTTCGCCATGATAGGTTTGTTTTAAATGAATATTGTCAAGTTTGTATAACATCGAGTTATACGTAAATAGTACCCGCTTACGAACAAACGATTTCTCCCGTCCATCACCCATCGACTCCTTCTATCTGTATGGATATCTAAATATTAATAAGAATAATAATATATTACAAACCTGCAATAATATGTACTTAAAATGCATGTCTAAATTGAAAGATGTCATAGGCGTAGCTAGCCCAAAATGAAGTATGCGCAAAATGTGATCGAATTAACCCGTCCCACCTCGTAACTGGTTGTTTTATAGCAGAAGGGGCTGATCTGAATAACGTGCATTGCGTTTCCTGGCATTCAACTTACTTTAGGAAAAACTGGTTCTTAGGAGTAACATTTTTTTTTTTGCAACCACGATGTGTACGCAGCTACGCTTTTGCCTAGGATTGCAACGCCCCGGTACGTGCTCTGTCAGTGACTTTCTGGAGAAATGATCAAACAACGCCCGATACGTGCTCTCTCTGTGACTTTCTGGAGAAATGATCAAACAACGCCCCAGTACGTGCTCTCTCCGTGACTTTCTGAAGAAATGATCAAACAACGCCCCAGTACGTGCTCTCTCCGTGACTTTCTGGAGAAATGATCAAACAACGCACCGGTACGTGCTCTCTCTGTGACTTTCTAGAGAAATAATCAAACAACGCCCCGGTACGTGCTCTCTCAGTGACTTTTCTGGAGAAATGATCAAACAACGCCCCGGTACGTGCTCTCTCGGTGACTTTTCTGGAGAAATGATCAAACAACGCCCCGGTACGTGCTCTCTCAGTGACTTTTCTGGAGAAATGATCAAACAACGCCCCGGTACGTGCTCTCTCGATGACTTTCTGGAGAAATGATTAAACAACATTTTTATAATTAAATACCCGTCTTTTTTAAAATATGTTGGGTATAATATAAAGAAGTAAACGGATCAGCCCGGGAAGTTTCCGTGAAAATTTCGTGTGTGTTGTTAACTCGAATGAGATACACGTGCAAGTCAAAATGATCTGTACATTTTGTGAAAAAATAGAAACATTACTTTATTGTTTTGATTGAAATTTCGAGTAAGACATAATCCGCGAGATCTATACATACTTCTAACATCTCCCTAAAAATGGTGCTCATAAATGTTATATATCACAAACACACCGAAACTAAACATCCTGTTTGAATAATACTAAGTACAACAGAAGCCGAAAATCAAGGGACGATTATAAGGGAAAACACCCTAACCATAAAAACAGAAATCGAGTTATCTGAACCCAATAAAAACAATTTGTAATCTTGAGACGACTAAAAATGTGACCCAGTCAAGTCACGTCTTATGTACGAGAACCTAAACAAACCTTCAAAAACTATAGTTTTGGTTGTTGTTGCTAGAGTTTCCCAGTTTCTCGGACTTGTGAACTTTCTTTTTTGACAGTTTCCTCGGTGTTCGGTATGTTTATTTACCTTCATTCAAAGTAATAACAATGCTCCTCACTTGAAATGTTGTATGTAAAACAGTTATTACTTTACATTTCCTTTAAAATATTAATAGTATTACCATATAAACTATTATTATTATTATTATTATTATTATATCCAGAGTATCTAGACTACTATATCTCACCTGACATAAAAATGGCTGAAAATTCCCAATATGACATATGGAAAACGAAACTAACGTGTTATACTTCCTGAGGGATTTTTGTCAAGTTAAAAATAGAACATAGCTATATCAATAAATCGGAAGTACACCATTTATGATAAAATAAATAAGTAATAAATAAATAAATAAATAAATAAATAAATAAATAAATAAATAAATAAATAAATAAATAAATAAATAAATAAATAAATAAATAAATAAATCCTGTCCAAACCAAGAAAAAGACTCATTTACATACAGGATAATAATGTTCATTTCAATTCGCATTCACGTCCTGAATATAGCTGAAATATTGCTTGATGGACTTTAAAAATCAATCAATAAATCAATCAATCAATCAATCAATCAATCAATCAATCAATCAATCAATCAATCAATCAATCAATCAATCAATCAATCAATCAATCAATCAATCAATCAATCAATCCATCAATCCATCCATCCATCCATCCATCCATCCATCAATCAATCAGTCCGTATTCTCATCTTGAAACAATTTAAAGCAGACGGAATGAAATATATTTTCACAAAGTAGAAAAGCATGAAAAACACAGACATACCAAGTGGTTTACATTGTACCGGTATACACCACAACACATTCAAAATACAAAATATATTGCCCAAAACAAAAATTAAAATTATATTACTATTTTTATCAACAAGTCATAAGTAAAACCTCTGGGTTTCCAAAATAAAAATGATAAAAGACAGTAATTGTCTTTTCACACAAAAGCTAAAAAATGAAAATCTTGCAACTGACCGACCATTAATCATTTCAAATCATGTGATTTATATTAAAGCTAAAAACTTATACCTTTATAAGTTGTAAGTCAATGCCAAGAAAAATTTACTTACACACAGATACAGGTATACTTAATTTTAAAATATACATTATATTAATAATTAATGTAGATAATCTCAACAATACTATATGCAAAGCTTACAAATGTTCATCTTTCATTATTGCGTACTTGACAGAGTCAGAGCTGCTTGCCGTCACTTCTCTATCACTTTAAAAAAAAGTAACCGGAACATGCTGCAGCCGTCACTTCTCTATCACTTTAAAAATAAGTAACCGGAACATGCTGCAGCCGTCACTTCTCCATCACTTTAAAAATAAGTAACCGGAACATGCTGCAGCCGTCACTTCTCCATCACATTTAAACAGACAGAATTACCTGCCGTCACTTTCTGTATCACCTTGGCAGCTTTTAGACAGCAGACAGCAGACCTAACCAGAATTACCTGCCGTCACTTTCTGTATCACCTTGGCAGCTTTTAGATAGCAGACAGCAGACCTAACCAGAACTGCCTGCCGTCACTTTCTGTATCACCTTGGCAGCTTTTAGACAGCAGACAGCAGACCGAACCAGAACTGCCTGCCGTCACTTTCTGTATCACCTTGGCAGCTTTTAGACAGCAGACAGCAGACCTAACCAGAAGTGCCTGCAGTCTAATTCTGTATCACATTGGCAGCTTTTAGACAGCAGACAGCAGACCTAACCAGAAGTGCCTGCAGTCTAATTCTGTATCACATTGGCAGCTTTTAGACAGCAGACAGCAGACCTAACCAGAAGTGCCTGCAGTCTAATTCTGTATCACCTTGGCAGCTTTTAGACAGCAGACAGCAGACCTAACCAGAATTGTCTGCTGTCTAATTCTGTATCACCTTGGCAGCTTTTAGACAGCAGACAGCAGACCTAACCAGAATTGCCTGCTGTCTAGTTCTGTATCACCTTGGCAGCTTTTAGACAGCATACAGCAGACCTAACCAGAATTGCCTGCTGTCTAATTCTGTATCACATTGGCAGCTTTTAGACAGCAGACAGCAGACCTAACCAGAATTGCCTGCTGTCTAATTCTGTATCACCTTGGCAGCTTTTAGACAGCAGACAGCAGACCTAACCAGAAGTGCCTGCAGTCTAATTCTGTATCACCTTGGCAGCTTTTAGACAGCAGACAGCAGACCTAACCAGAATTGCCTGCTGTCTAATTCTGAATCACCTTGGCAGCTTTTAGACAGCAGACAGCAGACCTAACCAGAAGTGCCTGCAGTCTAATTCTGTATCACCTTGGCAGCTTTTAGACAGCAGACAGCAGACCTAACCAGAAGTGCCTGCTGTCTAATTTTGTATCACCTTGGCAGCTTTTAGACAGCAGACCTAACCAGAAGTGCCTGCAGTCTAATTCTGTATCACATTGGCAGCTTTTAGACAGCAGACCTAACCAGAAGTGCCTGCAGTCTAATTCTGTATCACATTGGCAGCTTTTAGACAGCAGACAGCAGACCTAACCAGAAGTGCCTGCAGTCTAATTCTGTATCACATTGGCAGCTTTTAGACAGCAGACAGCAGACCTAACCAGAAGTGCCTGCAGTCTAATTCTGTATCACATTGGCAGCCTTTAGACAGCAGACAGCAGACCTAACCAGAAGTGCCTGCTGTCTAATTCTGTATCACATTGGCAGCTTTTAGACAGCAGACAGCAGACCTAACCAGAAGTGCCTGCAGTCTAATTCTGTATCACCTTGGCAGCTTTTAGACAGCAGACAGCAGACCTAACCAGAAGTGCCTACAGTCTAATTCTGTATCACCTTGGCAGCTTTTAGACAGCAGACAGCAGACCTAACCAGAAGTGCCTACAGTCTAATTCTGTATCACCTTGGCAGCTTTTAGACAGCAGACAGCAGACCTAACCAGAAGTGCCTGCAGTCTAATTCTGTATCACATTGGCAGCTTTTAGACAGCAGACAGCAGACCTAACCAGAATTGCCTGCAGTCTAATTCTGTATCACCTTGGCAGCTTTTAGACAGCAGACTGCAGACCTAACCAGAAGTGCCTGCAGTCTAATTCTGTATCACATTGGCAGCTTTTAGACAGCAGACAGCAGACCTAACCAGAATTGCCTGCAGTCTAATTCTGTATCACCTTGGCAGCTTTTAGACAGCAGACAGCAGACCTAACCAGAAGTGCCTGCAGTCTAATTCTGTATCACATTGGCAGCTTTTAGACAGCAGACCTAACCAGAAGTGCCTGCTGTCTAATTCTGTATCACATTGGCAGCTTTTAGACAGCAGACAGCTGACCTAACCAGAATTGCCTGCTGTCTAATTTTGTATCACATTGGCAGCTTTTAGACAGCAGACAGCAGACCTAACCAGAATTGCCTGCAGTCTAATTCTGTATCACATTGGCAGCTTTTAGACAGCAGACAGCAGACCTAACCAGAATTGCCTGCAGTCTAATTCTGTATCACATTGGCAGCTTTTAGACAGCAGACAGCAGACCTAACCAGAATTGCCTGCAGTCTAATTCTGTATCACATTGGCAGCTTTTAGACAGCAGACCTAACCATAATTGCCTGCCGTTACTTTCTGTATCACCTTAGCAGCTTTTAGACAGCAGACCTAACCAGAAGTGCCTGCAGTCTAATTCTGTATCACATTGGCAGCTTTTAGACAGCAGACTTAACCAGAAGTGCCTGCTGTCTAATTCTGTATCACATTGGCAGCTTTTAGACAGCAGACAGCAGACCTAACCAGAATTGCCTGCTGTCTAATTCTGTATCACATTGGCAGCTTTTAGACAGCAGACAGCAGACCTAACCAGAAGTGCCTGCAGTCTAATTCTGTATCACCTTGGCAGCTTTTAGACAGCAGACAGCAGACCTAACCAGAAGTGCCTGCAGTCTAATTCTGTATCACATTGGCAGCTTTTAGACAGCAGACAGCAGACCTAACCAGAAGTGCCTGCAGTCTAATTCTGTATCACCTTGGCAGCTTTTAGACAGCAGACTGCAGACCTAACCAGAAGTGCCTGCAGTTTAATTCTGTATCACATTGGCAGCTTTTAGACAGCAGACCTAACCAGAAGTGCCTGCAGTCTAATTCGGTATCACCTTGGCAGCTTTTAGACAGCAGACAGCAGACCTAACCAGAAGTGCCTGCAGTCTAATTCTGTATCACATTGGCAGCTTTTAGACAGCAGACCTAACCAGAAGTGCCTGCTGTCTAATTCTGTATCACATTGGCAGCTTTTAGACAGCAGACAGCAGACCTAACCAGAATTGCCTGCAGTCTAATTCTGTATCACATTGGCAGCTTTTAGACAGCAGACAGCAGACCTAACCAGAATTGCCTGCAGTCTAATTCTGTATCACATTGGCAGCTTTTAGACAGCAGACAGCAGACCTAACCAGAATTGCCTGCAGTCTAATTCTGTATCACATTGGCAGCTTTTAGACAGCAGACAGCAGACCTAACCAGAATTGCCTGCAGTCTAATTCTGTATCACATTGGCAGCTTTTAGACAGCAGACCTAACCATAATTGCCTGCCGTTACTTTCTGTATCACCTTAGCAGCCTTTAGACAGCAGACCTAACCAGAAGTGCCTGCAGTCTAATTCTGTATCACATTGGCAGCTTTTAGACAGCAGACTTAACCAGAAGTGCCTGCTGTCTAATTCTGTATCACATTGGCAGCTTTTAGACAGCAGACCTAACCAGAAGTGCCTGCAGTCTAACTCTGTATCACATTGGCAGCTTTTAGACAGCAGACAGCAGACCTAACCAGAAGTGCCTGCAGTCTAATTCTGTATCACATTGGCAGCCTTTAGACAGCAGACAGCAGACCTAACCAGAAGTGCCTGCTGTCTAATTCTGTATCACATTGGCAGCTTTTAGACAGCAGACAGCAGACCTAACCAGAAGTGCCTGCAGTCTAATTCTGTATCACCTTGGCAGCTTTTAGACAGCAGACCTAACCAGAAGTGCCTACAGTCTAATTCTGTATCACCTTGGCAGCTTTTAGACAGCAGACAGCAGACCTAACCAGAAGTGCCTACAGTCTAATTCTGTATCACCTTGGCAGCTTTTAGACAGCAGACAGCAGACCTAACCAGAAGTGCCTGCAGTCTAATTCTGTATCACATTGGCAGCTTTTAGACAGCAGACAGCAGACCTAACCAGAAGTGCCTGCAGTCTAATTCTGTATCACCTTGGCAGCTTTTAGACAGCAGACTGCAGACCTAACCAGAAGTGCCTGCAGTCTAATTCTGTATCACATTGGCAGCTTTTAGACAGCAGACAGCAGACCTAACCAGAAGTGCCTGCTGTCTAATTCTGTATCACATTGGCAGCTTTTAGACAGCAGACAGCAGACCTAACCAGAATTGCCTGCAGTCTAATTCTGTATCACATTGGCAGCTTTTAGACAGCAGACAGCAGACCTAACCAGAATTGCCTGCAGTCTAATTCTGTATCACATTGGCAGCTTTTAGACAGCAGACCTAACCAGAATTGCCTGCAGTCTAATTCTGTATCACATTGGCAGCTTTTAGACAGCAGACAGCAGACCTAACCAGAATTGCCTGCAGTCTAATTCTGTATCACATTGGCAGCTTTTAGACAGCAGACCTAACCATAATTGCCTGCCGTTACTTTCTGTATCACCTTAGCAGCTTTTAGACAGCAGACCTAACCAGAAGTGCCTGCAGTCTAATTCTGTATCACCTTAGCAGCTTTTAGACAGCAGACCTAACCAGAAGTGCCTGCAGTCTAATTCTGTATCACATTGGCAGCTTTTAGACAGCAGACTTAACCAGAAGTGCCTGCTGTCTAATTCTGTATCACATTGGCAGCTTTTAGACAGCAGACAGCAGACCTAACCAGAATTGCCTGCTGTCTAATTCTGTATCACATTGGCAGCTTTTAGACAGCAGACAGCAGACCTAACCAGAAGTGCCTGCAGTCTAATTCTGTATCACCTTGGCAGCTTTTAGACAGCAGACAGCAGACCTAACCAGAAGTGCCTGCAGTCTAATTCTGTATCACATTGGCAGCTTTTAGACAGCAGACAGCAGACCTAACCAGAAGTGCCTGCAGTCTAATTCTGTATCACCTTGGCAGCTTTTAGACAGCAGACTGCAGACCTAACCAGAAGTGCCTGCAGTCTAATTCTGTATCACATTGGCAGCTTTTAGACAGCAGACAGCAGACCTAACCAGAAGTGCCTGCAGTCTAATTCTGTATCACCTTGGCAGCTTTTAGACAGCAGACAGCAGACCTAACCAGAAGTGCCTGCAGTCTAATTCTGTATCACATTGGAAGCTTTTAGACAGCAGACCTAACCAGAAGTGCCTGCTGTCTAATTCTGTATCACATTGGCAGCTTTTAGACAGCAGACAGCAGACCTAACCAGAATTGCCTGCAGTCTAATTCTGTATCACATTGGCAGCTTTTAGACAGCAGACAGCAGACCTAACCAGAATTGCCTGCAGTCTAATTCTGTATCACATTGGCAGCTTTTAGACAGCAGACAGCAGACCTAACCAGAATTGCCTGCAGTCTAATTCTGTATCACATTGGCAGCTTTTAGACAGCAGACAGCAGACCTAACCAGAATTGCCTGCAGTCTAATTCTGTATCACATTGGCAGCTTTTAGACAGCAGACCTAACCATAATTGCCTGCCGTTACTTTCTGTATCACCTTAGCAGCTTTTAGACAGCAGACCTAACCAGAAGTGCCTGCAGTCTAATTCTGTATCACATTGGCAGCTTTTAGACAGCAGACTTAACCAGAAGTGCCTGCTGTCTAATTCTGTATCACATTGGCAGCTTTTAGACAGCAGACAGCAGACCTAACCAGAATTGCCTGCTGTCTAATTCTGTATCACATTGGCAGCTTTTAGACAGCAGACAGCAGACCTAACCAGAAGTGCCTGCAGTCTAATTCTGTATCACCTTGGCAGCTTTTAGACAGCAGACAGCAGACCTAACCAGAAGTGCCTGCAGTCTAATTCTGTATCACATTGGCAGCTTTTAGACAGCAGACCTAACCAGAAGTGCCTGCTGTCTAATTCTGTATCACATTGGCAGCTTTTAGACAGCAGACAGCAGACCTAACCAGAATTGCCTGCTGTCTAATTCTGTATCACATTGGCAGCTTTTAGACAGCAGACAGCAGACCTAACCAGAATTGCCTGCAGTCTAATTCTGTATCACATTGGCAGCTTTTAGACAGCAGACAGCAGACCTAACCAGAATTGCCTGCAGTCTAATTCTGTATCACATTGGCAGCTTTTAGACAGCAGACAGCAGACCTAACCAGAATTGCCTGCAGTCTAATTCTGTATCACATTGGCAGCTTTTAGACAGCAGACCTAACCATAATTGCCTGCCGTTACTTTCTGTATCACCTTAGCAGCTTTTAGACAGCAGACCTAACCAGAAGTGCCTGCAGTCTAATTCTGTATCACATTGGCAGCTTTTAGACAGCAGACTTAACCAGAAGTGCCTGCTGTCTAATTCTGTATCACATTGGCAGCTTTTAGACAGCAGACAGCAGACCTAACCAGAATTGCCTGCTGTCTAATTCTGTATCACCTTGGCAGCCTTTAGACAGCAGACAGCAGACCTAACCAGAAGTGCCTGCTGTCTAATTCTGTATCACATTGGCAGCTTTTAGACAGCAGACTGCAGACCTAACCAGAAGTGCCTGCAGTCTAATTCTGTATCACATTGGCAGCTTTTAGACAGCAGACTGCAGACCTAACCAGAAGTGCCTGCTGTCTAATTCTGTATCACATTGGCAGCTTTTAGACAGCAGACCTAACCAGAAGTGCCTGCAGTCTAATTCTGTATCACATTGGCAGCTTTTAGACAGCAGACAGCAGACCTAACCAGAATTGCCTGCAGTCTAATTCTGTATCACATTGGCAGCTTTTAGACAGCAGACAGCAGACCTAACCAGAAGTGCCTGCTGTCTAATTCTGTATCACATTGGCAGCTTTTAGACAGCAGACCTAACCAGAAGTGCCTGCTGTCTAATTCTGTATCACATTGGCAGCTTTTAGACAGCAGACAGCAGACCTAACCAGAAGTGCCTGCTGTCTAATTCTGTATCACATTGGCAGCTTTTAGACAGCAGACAGCAGACCTAACCAGAATTGCCTGCAGTCTAATTCTGTATCACATTGGCAGCTTTTAGACAGCAGACAGCAGACCTAACCAGAGTTGCCTGCAGTCTAATTCTGTATCACATTGGCAGCTTTTAGACAGCAGACAGCAGACCTAACCAGAATTGCCTGCAGTCTAATTCTGTATCACCTTGGCAGCTTTTAGACAGCAGACAGCAGACCTAACCAGAATTGCCTGCAGTCTAATTCTGTATCACCTTGGCAGCTTTTAGACAGCAGACAGCAGACCTAACCAGAAGTGCCTGCAGTCTAATTCTGTATCACATTGGCAGCTTTTAGACAGCAGACAGCAGACCTAACCAGAAGTGCCTGCAGTCTAATTCTGTATCACCTTGGCAGCTTTTAGACAGCAGACTGCAGACCTAACCAGAAGTGCCTGCAGTCTAATTCTGTATCACATTGGCAGCTTTTAGACAGCAGACAGCAGACCTAACCAGAAGTGCCTGCAGTCTAATTCTGTATCACCTTGGCAGCTTTTAGACAGCAGACAGCAGACCTAACCAGAAGTGCCTGCAGTCTAATTCTGTATCACATTGGCAGCTTTTAGACAGCAGACCTAACCAGAAGTGCCTGCTGTCTAATTCTCACTATGAACCCAAATAAGGACTGACATTACCATACACAGTTCAAATTTGATTGATAGAAACTGATAGTGACTGTAAATTTACTGTTCACGGTCTGTAAATCACTGTATACAATTCATACAGTTCACGTCAGTCATTTACAATTTTTATCTTTTACTGATTGTTTCTGTCCTGAACTGAAACAGTTCATGACAGTTAAGAACAGTAATTTTGTAGGATCGAAAAGAACTGTTAGTCACTGCATCAGATCGTGACAGTACTTTTAAATTTTTACCTGGATTGAGAATGACTGACATTCACTGTAACAGTCCTTCACAGTGATTATCAATATTTACCTGTATTTAGAATGACTGATAATCACTGTAGCAGTTCTTGTCAGTCATTATCAGTTATTACCTTGATTTAGAATGACTGATGTTCACTGTAGCAGTCCTTGTCAGTCATTATCAGTTCTTACCTTGATTTAGTACGACTGATGTTCACTGTAACAGTCCTTGACAGTCATCATCAGTTCTTACCTTGATTTAGTATGACTGATGTTCACTGTAGCAGTCCTTGACAGATATCATACTTTCTCTTCTATACCATTCTATATATAGTCATTTGTAAACAAAGACCAAGAGTGAAGACTTGATTAAATGGGAGTTTAATGGATAAAAAATCGGAAATTTGTCCAATTAACCCCACAAATCCATTTTTTTCCTAGTGCCAAAGCCAAAAATATTTGTAGATGTCAAAAAGAGTAGGCTCGTTGTATCCGCCACAAAAGTTTTCCGCTCGCCCTGCCTAAACCCCATACTTTTCCAGTGGCATTCAACATTTTGTTCTTTTGGTCCATCTTTCCCGAATTAATTGTTTGTTAACATGTTCTCGTCCCGAATAAAGCTGAAATTATGCTCGCTGGATGTTAAGCAAATATCCAATCAGTCGATCAATCAATCAATTGATCAATCAATCAATCAATCATCATATCCTCTAGACCAACATTATTGTCGGACATGCGCCTTTTGGACACCAGAAGATATTTATTCCACAATACTTTGTAAATTTCCTAGATTTGTGTAAGACATTTGTTTTAAAATAAAGGATGTTTTAGATGGGAATTGCCTCTTTAAATAATTACAAAAGTTATAATTTGGGGAAGCATATTTTGTATACTCCTAATTTACAAATACATTTAAGACGAACTAAACAAATTTTGTAGTTTTAATCCTTATAAAATTTTTAAGGTGTGGGGTGGGTCATTATAATATCGTGGTTTTATTTCAAAAATTAATTGAACAATTATATTTTCGACATGTTGATAATACCAGTGAACACAAATGATCAAGTTCCAGCTGTGTGACAGGATGTTATTTACATCTAAATGTATATTGCATTTATATATATGTATTTCATCTCCAGCAGTGTTATGTAACACATGTGTTTATTTATTGTTTGTTTTTGTTTATTATTACACTACAAAGGATTAAACTGTGAAATTGTAGAGTCACTTCATAGTTTTTTTTATAAAATCATCTTTGTTTTTAATTGTCCATATGCATCAGTTTGGTGTGCATCGCCTCGGGAATATACCGAATAAACCGGTTTTTTTCTTGGGGGGGGGGGGGGGTTGCAATACAAAGGTTTAAACTAGTAAACACTGTAGTCACTGCAAATGATTTTTAAATAAAACCATCTTTGTTTTCTTGTTGTTTATATGCATCAGAAGGAAAATAAATGTGTGCATCGCCACGGGAATATGCCGATTGTAAACAATGACACGTTTTGTCAATTGAGGGAATTTTAAACAATGACACGTTTTGTCAGTTAGGGAACAGGTAATTGTGCAATCATCCTGAACAAGGATTCAGATTCACCAATTTTATAATGTAATACATAGATTTGCAGTGATGAAAGTTTCTGGTAACATTAGAACGTTCTATCCTCCCCGTTTTTGTAAATATCCGACAATTGTATTTAGCGTTGAAAAAGTAAATTAATATAGAAGTATTTTGTCGAAGTATGCCAAACTATATTTAAAATTGCACGCTTTCAAATCTTTACAGACAACAACAGAGAATCGCCAACCATGGTTAAGTACCGTACAATCTTGAATTTGAATCGAGTGCACCATTTCTTTTCACAATGCAAAGTCAAGCACAAAGCAATGCCTCCGAATTTATAAGAGATAATTTATTTAGAAAAACATATCGGATGCTCATCCACTCTTGAAAAGTAACAATAATATACAAGGATTCAAATGAGACGAAAATTGAAAAAACATGTAAAGATTGCAATAATTCTCCGAATCAATAAAACGTAAGTCATATTTCCAAACAACAAAAGATTGAACAATTTAACGCGATGTTAATACACGTAACACATTATTTACACTAAAGTTTACCATGAGTTAAGATATTTTATTATTTGGAAAAAAATGTTTTCTTGTTTGAAGTTATACGCCAATGTTAGCATTTTTTCGTTCAATTTTTAATGGAAGAAGAAGCCAGAGAACTAGTGATAGCTCATAAATACAACTTTTCGGCAAGAAAACAGATGAAGAAAAGAGATGAAGTCGAGCATGCCCTTAAAGCTGTCCTCTGGCTATTTTATTTAATGACACCTTCAATGTGTCTTGTATTTCTATGATATATTTTTAATTTAATATAAATTAAAAAGAAATTAAATAAGCAGGAGACCTTTGTATCGTTATGCACTAGAAAGTTCGTTGGAAATACGGAAAAATAATTTTATTGAAGTGAATGTTATTAAGTATAAAATTGGTTTCCGTTTTAAGTACATGTATCTGACAGGTGTTTGAAAATATGTGTATGTGTAGCTACCTGGGGTGCAAAGGTAAACTAGAGATGTTGATTGTTAATTTGTTTATTGCAATAACCACACGCAAACGATGATAACGTGTTACTTTGAAGTGATTTTAGTCAAGTTTTGTAACAAATTTATATCTTGATAATTAAGTAACGATGTCGTATACGGGCAGGTTAATATTTGAATGATGAAAAGGTCCAGATACATGTACATGTATTTCTTGAGATTAATAGTAAAACTTCATTTGTTAGGGAAGACAATTTAAAAGAAGTCCGATGTTCACAAAGAAAAATGTCTTTCGCATATATTTCATCATTTTGATAGTTAATATTCTGGATAAAAGTTATAATTTCAAATCATTTTGAATGCACACGGTCATATTGAAAATTCTTTAAAAAAATATACAAAGTTGTGGTTTAATTACCAATAAACATATATTAACAAATAAAAATGTCTCCTTTTTTAGAAATACATGTATGCACACATATTTATCCCATCGGCTTAAAATCATACATTACATTGGTATAAACGTATTAGTCCCTCGTTCATGAAATTGAACACAAATGTAGCTGTTAATGTTTTTTTGTATCTGTATCTTCTACTATAAATATTTTTCCATAATTTGTATATACATTATAACAAAAGGCGAATATATATCTGTTTAGTGATCAGGGGCCTCCGTGGCTAAGTGGTTAAGGTAGTTCGTCTACTATTGATCACGTGGTCGGTCCATACTGAGGTTGCAGGCTTCATTCTGCGGGCAGGTTGCGCTCGACTCCAATCTTAATTGACAATGATTGCCAGTTTTCCTACCGAAGGTCGGGAGTTTTCTCCGGGTATTCCCCAAATATAAAAACTGACGCCATGATATAGCTGAAATATTACTGAAAATGGCGTAAAATAACATTCAAACAAACAAAAACAAACTATCCAGTGTTCTATTTTATTATCTATTTCAATTCAGCCTATATATATATATACTGCTCATATATGAACATGTTCTCAATGAAGATGTCATTAAAAAAGCTCATGAAAGAGATTTACTTTGCTTATAACCACACAAATATTGAACAAACTTCTTTTTACCTTCCCGATGTATTCATAGTGAATTGAAGGGACCGATTGGTTAAGGTAGTTCCTCTACTATTGTTCACGTGGTCAGTGAAGACTGAGATTTTGGGTTCGAGTCTCACTGCGGGCAGGTGTTCTCGACTCCAATCTTAACTGACAAGGATTGCCAGTTTCCTACTGAAGGTCGGGATTTTTCTCCGAGTACTCCGGCTTCCTCCCCCATAAAACTCGAACGTCATTATAAAGATGAAAAATTGCCGAAAGTGGCGTTAAACACCATTCAAACAAACAAACAAACATATTGACTTGCAAAAATATTCTGACCTAAAAAAAAATACACCCTCTAACGCAATATTAGTGTTAATGTTTATATGAAAAGCTGAATACTTTGATGCATTTTTCAACAACTTTTGTAAAAACAAGGCTAAAATTTAAAAAAAGCTCAAATATCAGTTATTCTAAATCAAGGTAAATATTGCCAATCCCTGTTAAGGACTGCTACAGTGAAATCAGTCATACTAAATCAAGGTAAGAACAGATGATGACTGACAAGGACTGCTACAGTGTACATCAGTCATACTAAATCAAGGTAAGAACTGATAATGACCGACAAGAACTAATGCAGCGATTATCAGTCATTCTAAATCGAAGTGAATATTGATGATCACTGTCAAGGACTGCTACAGTGAACATCAGTCTTTCTAAATCAAGGTAATAACTGATAATGACTGACAAGAACTGCTACAGTGATTATCAGTCATTCTAAATACAAGTAAATATTGATAATCACTGTGAAGGACTGTTACAGTGAATGTCAGTCATTCTCAATCCAGGTAAAAATTTAAAAGTACTGTCACGATCTGATGCAGTGACTAACAGTTCTCTTCGATCCTACAAAATTACTGTTCTTAACTGTCATGAACTGTTTCAGTTCAGGACAGAAACAATCAGTAAAAGATAAAAATTGTAAATGACTGACGTGAACTGTATGAATTGTATACAGTGATTTACAGACCGTGAACAGTAAATTTACAGTCACTATCAGTTTCTATCAATCAAATTTGAACTGTGTATGGTAATGTCAGTCCTTATTTTGGTTCATAGTGTCTGTATCACATTGGCAGCTTTTAGACAGCAGACAGCAGACCTAACCAGAATTGCCTGCAGTCTAATTCTGTATCACATTGGCAGCTTTTAGACAGCAGACAGCAGACCTAACCAGAATTGCCTGCAGTCTAATTCTGTATCACATTGGCAGCTTTTAGACAGCAGACAGCAGACCTAACCAGAATTGCCTGCAGTCTAATTCTGTATCACATTGGCAGCTTTTAGACAGCAGACCTAACCATAATTGCCTGCCGTTACTTTCTGTATCACCTTAGCAGCTTTTAGACAGCAGATGTAACCAGAACTGCCTGCCGTCACTTTCTGTATCACCTTGGCCAGCAGACGGAACCAAAGTTGCCTGAGGTGACTTCTATTACTTTGTGAGCTGTCAGATAGCTGATGGAGCCTAAAAATGCACTTCTTTTACCATTTAACGTATTTAAACAGATAAGACGCTTGCGTCGAACAGTTTAAATACGTAAAATGTTAAAAGTCTTGGTATACATGTTTTGTAAAATAATTCAAACAACAGAATTTGCAATGGACGTGACATTATTAAAAAGATCAAAGGGAAAATGCCGTATTATGTTACAGACGATTTTATTCGATAAAAGGACTTAACGAAATACTCATGAAAAGCATTTGGCAGTTAAGCATATCTTATAAGAATTTCGTCATCTACTCTACTTAAATAAATACAAACTTGTGCAAGTTTAAGACTGTAAAATACTTAAGTAATACCGAATATAAATATAAGTGTAAGTTTAAGACTGTAAATGCTTAGGTAATACAGAATATAAATACAAGTACAAGTTTAAGACTGTAAAATACTTAAGTAATACCGAATATAAATATAAGTGTAAGTTTAAGACTGTAAATGCTTAGGTAATACAGAATATAAATACAAGTGTAAGTTTAAGACTGTAAATGCTTAAGTAATACAGAATATAAATACAAGTGTAAGTTTAAGACTGTAAATGCTTAGGTAATACAGAATATAAATACAAGTGCAAGTTTAAGACTGTAAATGCTTAGGTAATACAGAATATAAATACAAGTGCAAGTTTAAGACTGTAAATGCTTAAGTAATACAGAATATAAATACAAGTGTAAGTTTAAGACTGTAAATGCTTAGGTAATACAGAATATAAATACAAGTGTAAGTTTAAGACTGTAAATGCTTAAGTAATACAGAATATAAATACAAGTGTAAGTTTAAGACTGTAAATGCTTAAGTAATACAGAATATAAATATAAGTGTAAGTTTAAGACTGTAAATGCTTAAGTAATACAGAATATAAATACAAGTGTAAGTTTAAGACTGTAAATGCTTAGGTAATACAGAATATAAATACAAGTGCAAGTTTAAGACTGTAAATGCTTAGGTAATACAGAATATAAATACAAGTGCAAGTTTAAGACTGTAAATGCTTAAGTAATACAGAATATAAATACAAGTGTAAGTTTAAGACTGTAAATGCTTAGGTAATACAGAATATAAATACAAGTGTAAGTTTAAGACTGTAAATGCTTAAGTAATACAGAATATAAATACAAGTGTAAGTTTAAGACTGTAAATGCTTAAGTAATACAGAATATAAATACAAGTGTAAGTTTAAGACTGTAAATGCTTAAGTAATACAGAATATAAATACAAGTGTAAGTTTAAGACTGTAAATGCTTAAGTAATACAGAATATAAATACAAGTGTAAGTTTAAGACTGTAAATGCTTAGGTAATACAGAATATAAATACAAGTGTAAGTTTAAGACTGTAAATGCTTAAGTAATACAGAATATAAATACAAGTGTAAGTTTAAGACTGTAAATGCTTAGGTAATACAGAATATAAATACAAGTGCAAGTTTAAGACTGTAAATGCTTAGGTAATACAGAATATAAATACAAGTGCAAGTTTAAGACTGTAAATGCTTAAGTAATACAGAATATAAATACAAGTGTAAGTTTAAGACTGTAAATGCTTAGGTAATACAGAATATAAATACAAGTGCAAGTTTAAGACTGTAAATGCTTAAGTAATACAGAATATAAATACAAGTGTAAGTTTATGACTGTAAATGCTTAGGTAATACAGAATATAAATACAAGTGCAAGTTTAAGACTGTAAATGCTTAAGTAATACAGAATATAAATACAAGTGTAAGTTTATGACTGTAAATGCTTAGGTAATACAGAATATAAATACAAGTGTAAGTTTAAGACTGTAAATGCTTAAGTAATACAGAATATAAATACAAGTGTAAGTTTATGACTGTAAATGCTTAGGTAATACAGAATATAAATACAAGTGCAAGTTTAAGACTGTAAATGCTTAAGTAATACAGAATATAAATACAAGTGCAAGTTTAAGACTGTAAATGCTTAAGTAATACAGAATATAAATACAAGTGCAAGTTTAAGACTGTAAATGCTTAAGTAATACAGAATATAAATACAAGTGTAAGTTTAAGACTGTAAATGCTTAGGTAATACAGAATATAAATACAAGTGTAAGTTTATGACAGTAAATACTTAAGCTTCAGTCACACTACATCGTATAGCGTTAACGGACGTCCAACGCATAACAAAATTTTCAATCCGTCCATGTCCGTTCGCATGCGTTTCTTTTCCGTTTATCATGCGGCGTTTGCGCTTCTTGTCCGGCGATGTCCGGCGGTGTTCGTTCCGTTCGGTGGAAAGTTTTGAACATGTTCAAAATTTGGAACGTACAGCACCGGATAAAGTTGTCCGTCAGATGTACGGTAACCATGCGCTGGTTTGCGTTTTGTTCGTTACTCATACGTTCCTTATTCTGTACTTGTTCGGTTCGAGTCCGTTCTTTCCCGGTGGACCTGATTTACGGCCGGACTACTAACGGACATACAGCGGATGTAACGTAAGTGTACGCTGCGGGTACGTTTTGTGCGGTACAAATCCGTTACTAGTACGTTGAAGTCCGTTAACTGTACGTCGTTCATTCGGTATATGTGCGTTGATCGTTCGGTCATTGTGCGTTTTGCACGTTTTATGCGCCCCGTACAGCGATCATGAGAGCAGCAGCGGGAAATGCTTTTCATCACCGGATAACTTTCAGCCGCATTTTTCTTTGCGTTTGGCGTCCGTTAACTCTATGCGGTGTAGTGTGACTGCACCTTTAGGTAATACAGAATATAATTAATGAAACAATACTTTTGTTATTGTTCATTAAGTTAGGAATTGTTTTGAATATTGAAAATTTGAAAAATGATATGAAAGCGCATTAATTGCACAAAAAGCAATTTATTCATCAGGTCGCTTTGAAGTTGTGTGGACACCGCTCATATCTTGTGTTTATGCAAGGGTCCATATAAAATATGCGAGGAGGGTTTGAGCCATTCTGCTACCCGAGGATGGTTTGAACCATTCTGCTACCCGAGGAGGGTTTGAACCATTCTGCTACCCGAGGAGGGTTTGAACCATTCTGCTACCCGAGGAGGGTTTGAAAAATTCTGCTACCTAAGGAGGGTTTGAACCATTCTGCTACCCGGGGAGGGTTTGAACCATTCTGCTACCCGAGGAGGGTTTGAACCATTCTGCTACCCGAGGAGGGTTTGAACCATTCTGCTACCCGAGGAGGGTTTGAACCATTCTGCTACCCGAGGAGGGTTTGAAAAATTCTGCTACCCGAGGAGGGTTTGAACCATTCTGCTACCCGAGTAGTTCATGTACTTTGAAAGTATTTCTTACGTAGTGTTTTAAAAATACTATCAGATTTATAGTTTCGTGTATCTAGCAAGTTATTCCATAGTCTATGTTCCGATAAAAGGATCGTTCTTATTACTACTACATTATGAAATTCGCGGGTGTTCTAATTATTCTGGCACATAATTTGTATCATATTGGTAAGTAATAGTAAGTGGTAATGTTATTATTAACCATTCTGTAAAACATAATGCAATCTGGCCAATATAACAACTATAAAACAGATGAAGCACGTACGATGTCTATTTCTTTACTTAAATGGAAGATGTATTATATAATACTCCGGTACACAAGGCCTGTATAAGAATATAAATGTATGTCTAAATCTTTTACATTTGCGCAAATGGAATCTAATAAAAATTCAGTTCAGAAACTGTTAATTGACCTATCATGGAAAATAAAAATATAATTTAGAACGACATTGACAAAACTCTTGACTTGATTGAGTAAATACTAGGCCGCTAGAATAGACAGGAATCAGATTTGATTGATTCTATCCAGTAATAGGCCGCTATAATAAACAGGAATCTGACTTGACTGAGTCTATCCAGTACAAGGCCGCTAGAATATACAGGAATATGACTTGAAATACCACTAGAATAGACAGGAATCTGACTTGATTGAGTCTATCCAGTACTAAGTCGCTAGAATAGACAGGAATCTGACTTGATTGAGTCTATCCAGTACTAGGCCGCTAGAATATCCAGGAATCTGACTTTATGAGTATATCCAGTACTAGGCCAATAGAATAAACAGGAATCTGACTTGATTGAGTATATACAGTACTAGACCGCTAGAATAGACAGGAATCAGACTTGATTGAGTCTATTCAGTACTAGGCCGCTAGAATATACCGGCATCTGACTTGATTGAGTATATCCAGTACAAGGCCGCTAAAATATACAGGAATATGACTTGAAATACCACTAGAATAGACAGGAATCTGACTTGTTTCTGCCTCTTTTGCCAGATGTTCTACGTAATTTCTTTTGCCTTGTAAACATCCCTTTTTTACCTCCTTGTCTTTCTCGTTATACAGATTTTGGATTGTTCTTTTGAGTCTATCCAGTACTAGGCCGCTAGAATATACAGGAATCTGACTTGATTGAGTCTATCCAGTACTAGGCCGCTAGAATAGACAGAAATCTGACTTGATTGAGTCTATCCAGTACTAGGCCGCTAGAATATACCGGCATCTGACTTGATTGAGTATATCCAGTACAAGGCCGCTAGAATATACCGGCATCTGACTTGATTGAGTCTATCCAGTACTAGGCCGCTAGAATATACCGGCAGCTGACTTGATTGAGTATATCCAGTACAAGGCCGCTAGAATAGACAGGAATCAGACTTGATTGGGTCTATTCAGTACTAGGCCGCTAGAATATACCGGCATCTGACTTGATTGACTATATCCAGTACAAGGCCGCTAGAATATTATAGGGTTATTGCATGAATATTGGGAAATATTGTCGCAAGCAAGTGTTATATTGCACGAGCTTGCGAGTGCAATATAGCATCTTGCGAGGGACAATATTTTCCAATATTCATGCAATAACCCTTTTATTATATAGTAATATTTTTTGTGTGCTTTTAAGTGAATATTCATTATCTTTGTTATTTTGTAATATTTTACTAGGTCCAATATTATCATATTTTCACTTGGTCAATATTACAGATATATATTTTGATGTAGATTTACATATAATAAAAACAGATTTTTTTTCAATTTTGTGTTTATTTGTTGCTCCTTATTGTTGTGAATATATGGTCGCACACTCGAATTTCCTCCATACTCGAAATTTGGCGATTACCCTTCATTCGTCAATGTAAACAATGATCCCAAGGCTAAATTACTTTAAAAATATCTTGCATTTATTGCTCAAACCAAATGACTCCTAAATAATTAAATACAATGCGTTTCAGCGAAATTAACGTCCGTAAAAGCGACACACTATCATCGCCGAAATTCGAGTGTACTACTACTAGCATAAATTCCTGCTTTGAAACGAGCCACTTGTACACGATATTTAAATCCCGTTTTGTACAGTTTACACTTGATATTTTCCTTTGTTCTATAAAATTTACTTTTATCTACAATCGACTTCACTTCCATTTGTTCAGTTTCTAGCGGTTCTGCTAATTTTCCCCTCGAGGGCAGATCATGTATGTCACTTTAGGCCATGTTTGTTTACCAAACAACAGTAAAATATACAAGTTTAGCTTTTCTAAAAAGCTAACCGTCTCTTAGCTGCATTACAAATTTTATAGATTTATTAAAGTATCTGTTTTTTGTAATTTATATGTAAGATAGGTAAACAATGTACATGTATCTTGTAAGGACATTGTTTACGCTAACCTATTATCCAATGGTGCTTGAGAGATTTAAATGCCTGTCGTCACTTCACACGTGCTTTAAAAAAAATTGACTCCCTAAACAACAAATGTTCAAAATTAGCGGTAAAATATATTTTGTTAAATTTGCATCAATATCAGAACGAAAATAAAGATACAGAACATATAATTTTTTCCTAACCCAAACAGCTTTAAAAAGTAGGGAGATTTTGGTACAATGTTTACCTTTTAATTGTTCACTGACCAATGCATTGAATGAAATAGAAGTCAGTATGTGGAACGTAACATTACTACACTTAAATACTGATTAACGAAAATAAAGATATAGAACATATAATTTTTTCCAAAACAGCTTTATAAAGTAGGGAGATTTTGGTACAATGGTTACCTTATAAATGTTCACTGACCAATGAATTGAATGAAATAGAAGTCAATATGTGGAGCGTTACATTACTACACTAAAATACTGATTACAACCCCGATTCGACCTTAGAATATATCGAAATTTCAGTACACATACTAGTGCGATCCTGACGTAAACCAATGAAATGAGAAAAATATTTATAGATTTGTTGATCACCCAATCAAGTAACAGAGAGTCTTAATTGGTAAAAAGCCGATGTTCGGAACACATCTGTACTTTTCTCGGAAATTACATAAAAGGCCGAGATTCAGTGTAAAATATGAAAATATACTGCACTTTATTGCTGTATGAAATACAATGGGGAAAAAAATATTACTATATAATAAACAGGAATATGACTTGAAATACCACTAGAATAGACAGGAATCTGACTTGTTTCTGCCTCTTTTGCCAGATGTTCTACGTAATTTCTTTTGCCTTGTTAACATCATTTTTTTACCTCCTTGTCTTTCTCGTTATACAGATTTTGGGTTGTTCTTTTGAGTCTATCCAGTACTAGGCCGCTAGAATATACAGGAATCTGACTTGATTGAGTCTATCCAGTACTAGGCCGCTAGAATAGACAGGAATCTGACTTGATTGAGTCTATCCAGTGCTAGACCGCTAGAATAGACAGGAATCTGACTTGATTGAGTCTATCCAGTACTAGGCCGCTAGAATAGACAGGAATCTGATTTGATTGAGTCTATCCAGTACTAGGCCGCTAGAATAGACAGGAATCAGACTTGATTGAGTCAATCCAGTACTAGGCCGCTTGAATAGACATGAATCAGACTTGATTGAGTATATCCAGTACTAGGCCGCTAGAATATCCAGGAATCTGACTTTATGAGTCTATCCAGTACTAGGCCGCTAGAATAGACAGGAATCTGACTTGATTGAGTCTATCCAGTACTAGGCCGCTAGAATAGACAGGAATCAGACTTGATTGAGTCTATCCAGTACTAGGCCGCTAGAATATACAGGAATCTGACTTGATTGAGTCTATCCAGTACTAGGCCGCTAGAATAGACAGGAATCTGACTTGATTGAGTCTATCCAGTGCTAGGCCGCTAGAATAGACAGGAATCTGACTTGATTGAGTCTATCCAGTACTAGGCCGCTAGAATAGACAGGAATCTGACTTGATTGAGTATATCCAGTACTAGACCGCTAGAATATATGCAGGAATCTGACTTGATTGAGTCTATCCAGTACTAGGCCGCTAGAATAGACAGGAATCTGACTTGATTGAGTATATCCAGTGCCAGGCCGCTAGAATATACAGGAATCTGACTTGATTGAGTCTATCCAGTACTAGGCCGCTAGAATAGACCGGAATCTGACTTGATTGAGTCTATCCAGTGCTAGGCCGCTAGAATATACAGGAATCGGACTTAAGTCTGCCAATTGCTAGGTCGCTAGAATATGTGAAAAGTCACTATAAGAGCAATTTGTATACAAAAACCTTATTCAAAATGATTAAGTCATATCTTACCATGTTGAGTGGAAAATGAAATTAAAACTAGACATGTTGTTTAGAGTTAGGTGTATCGATTTTTCATTTGTGAGTGGACAAAAATGTATTAAAATTGGTGTACGACCGTTATTTATGTGTAACAAGATGTCATAAAAATTTGATGGCCTGTTATTTTGTTTGGTATATAACTTCTTTTCTTAATGTTAAACTATCTACTAAGATTTGTCTGTAATCAGTAAGGTAAGGCTTTCACTAGAACTCAACAATCCCACACATCACCAACAATTTATAATTTTAATAGTCTTTTAACGTAACTATGGAAACCACGATTTACCACAATATTTATTCAAATTTCCGTTGACTCATTTATTGTACATAGTTAAATTCCACAAGAGAATTTCCATACGTAATAAGGAAATAATACTTTGTTATCATTTAAGTTGTTTTTTGTTAAAAATATATTTATAACAGAATGATTGTACAAATATTGTGATGTACAACTGAACGATAAACCAACA
The DNA here is from genome assembly GCA_944474755.1 of Limnoperna fortunei. NCBI lineage: Eukaryota > Metazoa > Mollusca > Bivalvia > Mytilida > Modiolidae > Limnoperna > Limnoperna fortunei. Next base: position 109,878,829 of record OX104112.1, on the reverse strand, counting down.
TTTGAAGGGAAAGCATTTGATAAAGAACACAATCGACGATTAGGAACTTTAAATCAGTAAGATGAATCTAATTCGATGGAGACAAAAATGAAGCCTTTTCGGAAGAGACCAATATGCCAAAAACAAACCACAAAGAGTAAGTCAATGGCGCTGCCTATAGTAACTAGTAAGGTCCTGACTAACCGTAACGAAAGTTCTTTGTGTGATATTCCGGTTACATCTGATGAATCCGACTGCTCCATTGAAAGTCAAAAAGACGTTTCGACAAATTGTGTTGTAACTTCAGATCAATTTAACAACGTTTTCAAAACGAATCCAGTAAAGAAATCAGCAATATCTAGTTCTAAAGAGTTCAACAAACAAGATCGACCCACTGGGTTTTTCGTTAAAGAGTACGATAATTCTTCGTGTGTTATAAGTAGTCTTTTAGGCAGAAGTCATGCTTGGGATATTAATTCATCAGCTACAGATGAAGAACGACCGAACAAGAAACACTTTTCTTCTGACGATGTGAGTAGTGCGGTTTCTAAAGTTACTAGATTAATATCGGAAAAAGATTACACATCGGTCAATGGTCACCAAAATAACTGCGTTACTTCAGATGCTCACTGCCAAACAAACGCAGAACAATGCACGGCACATTTTCCTCGGGTGCCTAATATTACATTTGACAGATATGAAGATAAATTTAAATCATGCACATTGAATGAGAAAAATGTGCAAACCTCAAATGTTACATGTACCAATATGCATCGCTGTACTATACAAACTAAACATTTGAACAGTTTATATACCTGTGGTACACAAACCGAGGTCGTGGCTGGATTAAATACCTGTGGTACACAAACCGAGGTCGTGGCTAGATTAAATACCTGTGGTACACAAACCGAGGTCGTGGCTAGATTAAATACCTGTGGTACACAAACCGAGGTCGTTTCTAGATTAAATACCTGTGGTACACAAACCAAGATCGTGGCTATATTAAATAACCGTTGTAGACAAACCGGAGCTGTCTCCAAATTTAATCATCGTTCATCACAAACTGAAAGTATGTTCAGTCTAAATCACAGTTTTACACAAACTGAACCTGTGGCAAGCTTAAATCACCGTTTTACACAAAACGAACCTGTGTCCAGTTTAAATCAACCTGAAATATTCTGTTTGAAAATTAAAGAAATTATGCCAAACTTAGCAAGACCACTAGAGTTGAACCAAGAGGCAGTGAAAGTTACCGAAATTGTGTCCGAGGTACCAGGACCAATAAAAAATAACCAGGAGCTAATGAGAACTAACGGAATGGTAACAGACTTACCAGGACTAGCAGAAAGTAACCATGAGGTAATGAGAACCGACGCAAATGTACAAGACGTACCAAGACCAATAGAAAATAACCAAGATGTAATGCAAACCCCAGGATTTGATCCAGACTTACAAGGACCAGTAGAAAGCAGCCGAGAGGTAATAAAAACCACAGAATTTGAACCAGACTTACAAGGACCAGTAGAAAGCAGCCGAGAGGTAATAAAAACCACAGGATTCGATCCAGACTTACAAGGACCAGTAAAAAGCAGCCGAGAGGTAATAAAAACCACAGAATTTGAACCAGACTTACCAGGACCAGTAGAAAGCAGCCAAGAGGTAATAAAAATCACAGGATTTGATCCAGACTTACAAGGACCGGTAGAAAGTAGGCAAGAGGTAATAAAAACCCCAGGATTTGATCCAGACTTACAAGGACCAGTAGAAAGCAGCCGAGAGGTAATAAAAACCACAGAATTTGAACCAGACTTACAAGGACCAGTAGAAAGCAGCCGAGAGGTAATAAAAACCACAGGATTCGATCCAGACTTACAAGGACCAGTAAAAAGCAGCCGAGAGGTAATAAAAACCACAGAATCTGAACCAGAAATTAAAGGACCGGTAGAAAGTAGGCAAGAGGCAATGCAAACCACACAAATTAATTATACTGATCCAGTCTTACAAGGACCAGTAGAAAGAAACCAAGAGGTAATACAAACCACAGTATTTGAACCAGACTTGCCAGAACCAGCAAAAAATAAGCAAGAACTTTTAAAAACTGAAGGAATAGTAGCAGACTTAAAAGGATCAGTAAAAGGTAAACAAGATGTCATGACACCTATCGGAATTACAACAAACGTACCAGAACCAGTTGAAAGCAAGCAACAGGTAATGAAAACCGACGAAAAAATATCCGACTTACAAAGACCAGTAGAAAGTACGCAAGATATAATAACCACACGAATATCTTACCTACCAGATCCTGTAGAAAGTAAGCAGGATCTAATAATAGCCACAGGAATATCATACGTTCCAGATCCAGTAGAAATTAAGCATGAAGAAACTCGCGCACTACTCGCTGAAGTTGGTATGAATATAAGAATCAAACGACTAACAAGACAACGAAAGTCAATGACAAGACAGACAAATCTATTGGGGATAAGTGTAGAAACCTATATACCGAACACAGATTGTCAAAGAGAAGAAAGTTCTTGTCTAAATAAAAAAATAAATGGTGAGTATTGATTCATCATATTTTGTAAATTTCAAATTAAAAAGGATAACAATAATTACAATTTGGTAATTTTGTAATTACAACATTCTTTCTGCTTAAACAATATTTTTTTAAGAACAGGCCAGGGGATGACTCATAAAAGACAAAAACTCGCGAATATAGTTGTCTATTTCATGTATATATTTCCAAAAAGAATTTATACTAGGCAAATTTATTAAAAGCTGATATGCGTTTTTGTGTAAGCCCTGAGATCTTTCACTCGTGAATTCTATCACTTTTTCTCCAACAGTACGATGGTCAATGGGTTTCCGTCTGGTCTTGTAAGAGCTCTCATGTCTACATTTCTTTAAGATTTTTATTTCATTTATATCATCAATGTTTTAGACTAGTTTAAAAATCAGCGCCGACCAACTATATTTTCGAAAATTATGCCGTTGGTAATAGTGGGGTAATGGATCACTATTCTGTTATTGTTAATGTAAATCTCACTAAACGTTCCATTTCATTGTGTAAAACATTTAAACTTTTTCGTCATCCGATCGTTCCAGATTAAGCCTTGCATGAATGTACAGCGCCATAATGTACATAGGTGATCTAGTAATGACAGGTTATAGGTATAGATGTCCTTACCTGGATTGGACTTTGTACTAATGTTAATAAAAGCTCTTCAACATCTTAATAATTTGAAACTTCTAATATGGTTGGTATGTCTGACATTAGTGACCCTTTTAAAAACCGAATCGGGCGTCTGGCATCGTAAAAATTTATAAGACGTTCAAAAAAGTCTTGTATAAATTTTCTGAAATATAACTTGTTGCGGGTTTTAAATATACGAAATAAGCCATTGAAAAATGCCAGCTTTTCATTTGTAAAAGTACTACTTTATTTGGTTTCGTTTTCAAAATAAATTTAAATGTTTATTATCTAGCACATTGCCATAATCAACCACAACACATGAAAACAACACCATTAAAGACAATAGCAAAGCAATACAGTCTAGTTGTACACCGAATCCCGGAAGACGGTAACTGTATGTTTTTAGCTGTGGTAGACCAGTTAAGGATTTGTGGAAATTTTATGTTTACAAAGGACATTCTAAGAACAAAAGCCGTAGAGTAAGTATAGGTATATATTACAAAGGACATTCTAAGAACAAAAGCCATAGAGTAACCATATGTATTTATTACAATGGACATTCTAAGAACAAAAGCCATAGAGTAAGTATAGCATTTATTACAATGGACACTCTAAGAACAAAAGCCGTAGAGTAACCATATGTATTTATTACAATGGACATTCTAAGAACAAAAGCCGTAGAGTAAGCATATGTATTTATTACAATGGACATTCTAAGAACAAAAGCCGTAGAGTAAGCATATGTATTTATTACAACGGACATTTTGTGAACAAAAGCCATAGAGTAAGTATTGCATTTATTACAATGGACATTCTAAGAACAAAAGCCGTAGAGTAAGCATATGTATTTATTACAATGGACATTCTAAGAACAAAAGCCGTAGAGTAAGCATATGTATTTATTACAACGGACATTTTGTGAACAAAAGCCATAGAGTAAGTATTGCATTTATTACAATGGACATTCTAAGAACAAAAGCCGTAGAGTAAGCATATGTATTTATTACAAAGGACATTTTGTGAACAAAAGCCGTAGAGTAAGCATATGTATTTATTACAAAGGACATTTTGTGAACAAAAGCCGTAGAGTAAGCATATGTATTTATTACAATGGACATTCTAAGAACAAAAGCCGTAGAGTAAGTATATGTATTTATTACAATGGACATTCTAAGAACAAAAGCCATAGAGTAAGTATATGTATTTATTACAATGGACATTCTAAGAACAAAAGCCGTAGAGTAAGTATATGTATTTATTACAATGGACATTCTTAGAACAAAAGCCATAGAGTAAGTATATGTATTTATTACAATGGACATTTTGTGAACAAAAGCCGTAGAGTAAGCATATATATTTATTACAAAGGACATTTTGTGAACAAAAGCCGTAGAGTAAGTATTGTGTATTGTATTTATTACAAAGGACATTCTAAGAACAAAAGCCATAGAGTAAGTATTGCATTTATTACAATGGACATTTTTGGAACAAAAGCCGTAGAGTAAGCATATGTATTTATTACAACGGACATTCAATGACCAAACGCCGAAGAGTAAATATGTGTATTTATTACAATGGACATTCTAAGAACAAAAGCCGTAGAGTAAGCATATGTATTTATTACAAAGGACATTTTGTGAACAAAAGCCATAGAGTAGGCATATGTTTTTATTACAATGGACATTCTAAGAACAAAAGCCGAAGAGTAAGCATATGTATTTATTACAATGGACATTCTAAGAACAAAAGCCGCAGAGTTAGCATATGTATTTATTACAAAGGACATTTTGTGAACAAAAGCCGTAGAGTAGGCATATGTATTTATTACAATGGACATTCTAAGAACAAAAGCCGAAGAGTAAGTATATGTATGTATTACAATGGACATTCAATGACCAAAAGCCGTAGAGTAAGTATTGTATTTATTACATTACTGTCTTCAGTTAATTTCTTTAAATATATATATATATATATATATATATATATATATAGCCATATAAGATAGATAATTTGTGAATATCAAAATCCCATAACAAATCTTATTACACATCTTTTTGTATTTGTATCTGAGATAATATCTAAGGTGAACTTATTCATCGCATACGTACGTAAATAATAATAAACAATTCTATATATCTCAGATAGGAAACCAGTTAAGGATTTGTGGAAATTTTATGTTTACAAAGGACATTCTAAGAACAAAAGCCGTAGAGTAAGTATAGGTATATATTACAAAGGACATTCTAAGAACAAAAGCCATAGAGTAACCATATGTATTTATTACAATGGACATTCTAAGAACAAAAGCCATAGAGTAAGTATAGCATTTATTACAATGGACACTCTAAGAACAAAAGCCGTAGAGTAACCATATGTATTTATTACAATGGACATTCTAAGAACAAAAGCCATAGAGTAAGTATAGCATTTATTACAATGGACACTCTAAGAACAAAAGCCGTAGAGTAACCATATGTATTTATTACAATGGACATTCTAAGAACAAAAGCCGTAGAGTAAGTATAGGTATATATTACAAAGGACATTCTAAGAACAAAAGCCATAGAGTAACCATATGTATTTATTACAATGGACATTCTAAGAACAAAAGCCATAGAGTAAGTATAGCATTTATTACAATGGACACTCTAAGAACAAAAGCCGTAGAGTAACCATATGTATTTATTACAATGGACATTCTAAGAACAAAAGCCGTAGAGTAAGCATATGTATTTATTACAATGGACATTCTAAGAACAAAAGCCGTAGAGTAAGCATATGTATTTATTACAACGGACATTTTGTGAACAAAAGCCATAGAGTAAGTATTGCATTTATTACAATGGACATTCTAAGAACAAAAGCCGTAGAGTAAGCATATGTATTTATTACAAAGGACATTTTGTGAACAAAAGCCGTAGAGTAAGCATATGTATTTATTACAAAGGACATTTTGTGAACAAATCCGTAGAGTAAGCATATGTATTTATTACAATGGACATTCTAAGAACAAAAGCCGTAGAGTAAGTATATGTATTTATTACAATGGACATTCTAAGAACAAAAGCCATAGAGTAAGTATATGTATTTATTACAATGGACATTCTAAGAACAAAAGCCGTAGAGTAAGTATATGTATTTATTACAATGGACATTCTAAGAACAAAAGCCATAGAGTAAGTATATGTATTTATTACAATGGACATTTTGTGAACAAAAGCCGTAGAGTAAGCATATATATTTATTACAAAGGACATTTTGTGAACAAAAGCCGTAGAGTAAGTATTGTGTATTGTATTTATTACAAAGGACATTCTAAGAACAAAAGCCATAGAGTAAGTATTGCATTTATTACAATGGACATTTTTGGAACAAAAGCCGTAGAGTAAGCATATGTATTTATTACAACGGACATTCAATGACCAAACGCCGAAGAGTAAATATGTGTATTTATTACAATGGACATTCTAAGAACAAAAGCCGTAGAGTAAGCATATGTATTTATTACAAAGGACATTTTGTGAACAAAAGCCATAGAGTAGGCATATGTTTTTATTACAATGGACATTCTAAGAACAAAAGCCGAAGAGTAAGCATATGTATTTATTACAATGGACATTCTAAGAACAAAAGCCGCAGAGTTAGCATATGTATTTATTACAAAGGACATTTTGTGAACAAAAGCCGTAGAGTAGGCATATGTATTTATTACAATGGACATTCTAAGAACAAAAGCCGAAGAGTAAGTATATGTATGTATTACAATGGACATTCAATGACCAAAAGCCGTAGAGTAAGTATTGTATTTATTACATTACTGTCTTCAGTTAATTTCTTTAAATATATATATATATATATATATATATATATATATATATATATATATATATATATAGCCATATAAGATAGATAATTTGTGAATATCAAAATCCCATAACAAATCTTATTACACATCTTTTTGTATTTGTATCTGAGATAATATTTAAGGTGAACTTATTCATCGCATACGTACGTAAATAATAATAAACAATTCTATATATCTCAGATAGGAAACGCTGGGATTTTGAGTTTGTCGGCATCTTCGCTAGGCAAGTGCTACTAGTCACTTCATTAACCATCCTCATCCCTACTTATTGCAATCAAATATAACGCAGACCAGCAAATACAAATACCTGAAGGAAAACCAAAAGTAGAAATGACTCACACAAAATGACAAACTAGATGGGAAAATCCATAAGAATAAAATAATAAGATATATATAATGTGATAAGTACATACCGCTTAATGAAGCTTGACCTTAGCAATAAAATGATTTCCGCATCTAGATACAAACTAGTTGCGGCCTAGGAAAAACTAACGTTAAACGTAAAGAAATGTACCAAAAGTACTAAGGGGGTGAAAGTACTTAAGAAAGTGGATTTATTGGCGTTTCGAAATTGACCAGAAAGGCCAATAAATGTATATTGTAAGCGATTCGGGTATTTAATTAGTCTTATGAGATTAGACCAGAAGGTTTAAGCTTTTTGAAGATTATTTAAAAAACGAGAATCTAAATAGTTTGATTTTTTCATCGTATTTTATCAAGTGATAATTTTGAAAAAATCTTAAAATAAACATAAGCAATTTTCAGTTAGAACTGCATTATGTTTGTGTGTGTGGGTGTGGTTGTGTGCTTGATTATGTTTCTATGTGCTAAACTGAGTTTGTTCCTGCAAATCAGTAATATTTTACTCAGTTCGAAATATAATCAGGTATCGCGCATTATAGTTGTTTTTAAAATACTTTTTATATTGAGTAAAACAATTAAATAATGTTGCTAGAATTCATTTTGCATTTATTTATAAACACTCAAGCATTTTTTTATTTTTTTTATTAAATACTTAAGATACTTGAAAGAACATCCTTATCAGAAAGACGGATCGCATCTTATGTGTTTCCTGTCTGATGAATCATGGGAAGAGTACCTTTGGCGTATGAACAGAGACGGTGAATGGGGAGATCACGTGATACTGAATGGCATCACAGAAGTAACTGGTAGAAATATAACGGTTTTAAGTACATCCGGGGTTGTCACATACCTGTATCCACATTACCAGACTGTTTCAGATGATCAGCCCTTGGATACACTTTACCTGGGACATATACCAGAGAAACATTATGATAGCTTACGACCCAAGAACTGGGAAGAAACTTGGTGGATGAGTATGTACTTAATTCGTAAATTGGTTTCATTCTTCGTTCTTATGGCTTTCTTTTTCTTTATACTGATTTAAAAGCGAAACGAGTATCTAAACTGTGATGTATTAGAGAAGTTTTAAAGAAGTTTATTACAAATCGTTTTTAAATAGAAACCTAAACCTTTGTTTTAACTTGTAGATGCATTAATAGATCGTATGAATCAATATCTAGAAACTAATGAATTGGACGAACCAGGAAATAAAAGACAACCAGAACATACAGATATCAACATACAGTCAGACAGTGGGACTGGCACTACACGTTTACCTACAAATGACGTGTTGACGATTAGAGATTTATCTGTAGAATATCCAGCGCCGTGTATTAATAAAGGTTAAAGAAATATTTTAAAATTTAATTGCATGTTGTTGATGTCAAACGTATGATTTTTAAGAAGCAATGGTGTCATGATTCTATATTTATATTTTGTAAACAACAATACAAATTACGTCTTAAAATTGAATTACGTCATTTAATTCAATCTGATGTCCTGAAAGTAAATATGTAATTGCAGTTAGAAAATTTGTTAGATGACGCGAAAAACACACTCTTTAGTACTATTTAAACAATATGATAATAACCTCTCATATAAACTCTTTTTATTTCTTTTTCAGAACTTTTATATTCCATTAATACAGATATACACTACATAGATCCGTTAAGCCGAATCCCTGTATTGCTGCTCTCATACATTTTCAGACAGGTTCTACCAATTAACTATTTCATTAAACTTATGAGAGGACCATTATATTTTACGCGTCCTAGCGACATGGAATATATTCAGATTGGAAGTTTCAGTGAAGGAATAAATGTTCGACTGTTACCCTTACAGCAGCAGAGGGGCCAAAAACCAACTTATCCTCTTAACGATAATATTTCAAAAAATATACTGTTTCTACCTCCGTCTGTTTATTGCATTGTTAATCACGAATGTGAAATGTCAGCGCCGTCGTCGTGTTTAGGTCCATTTAAATACCTTATAGATACCGACGAAACCCACCCAGGTTATTTACGTTTAAGAACGAGCGCCGCCGTTTGTTGTCTTCGAATTATCTATGGATATACCAATTTTAAAAAGGTTCGTGGCAAATGGTTTGTTCGTTGCGTTCCTTTAGATATTACCTTAACAGATCCCAAATTTTACAAATATGTCACAGGGATGAAATGCTCTATGTGGCCCGATCAAGCACATGAATGGTTAACTCGTGAACGAATGGTAAATTGGCCCCGCGATGACGTTATTGATAATATTCGTAAGCTGGGGTGTTATATCGTAAAACAGCATCATGCTAACAGTGGTGATAAAGATATTGAATTTCAATTCATGTTTTCGGAGGCAGAAAAACTTCTCATAAAGGAAGAAATGACAGACGAAATGAAATACTGTTTCTATGTATTCAGAGCAATGGTAGAATACCAAACAAAGAATCAAAATTGTAAGTTACCTACCTACCTATTAAAAACGGCTCTATTTTATGCATGCGAATCGATTTCCTCCGACATTTGGCGGTACAACTGTGGAGGTTGTGTGCTGTATATGATAGACCTCCTGCTGAATTGGTTTCGTAACCACAATCTTCCGAATTATTTCATCAGGCATAATAATATGATTGAACATTGGAATCCAATGGATGTATGCATTGTTTATGAACGAATGGAAGCACTAAGACTGTTTCCGTGCATGGTTCTGCATTTCATTTGTAACGACCATGGTTTACCGTCATGGGCTATTGATTCTGTTATGACAGCTAGCAAAAAATACAAAAGAGACAAAGATGTCAAATGGGTCATTGAGAATATTTTCAATCCAACAACGTTTTACATTTTAGGAGACATTCTTACACTGACGCGCGACGATGAGACTGTATTTTCGAAGTTACACGAGGCATTTGAAAAGAATTTAATTTGGTCAGGACAAAGCGTTGCTTTTCAGGATTTTGTAGATCAGTTTATGATGACCGTACAAGATCAGTCATCTCTACAATCATTTACTTCAGTTGTTAAAAAGGAACTTGACATGAACCAGAGGAAAGCCTCGGGAACGTACGGAGAGTTCCTTGGACAAAATTATAAAGGGAAATATGTAAAGCGTCCGCTTAAAATAACAACAGATACTTGGTATACTGTAAATATATTCTTAAATTCATTGCTTGTTCAACACGAATACCAAGATATAGTGGAAATTGCACGCTGTCTGATAGACAAATGTAAAGAGAATATATACTCTCAAACTGCAGATGCTAATGAGATTAATGGCACTTCTTTACAAACGGCCACGCACTCGTCTAGTACTGTTGCCTCGAGAGAACATTTTTCACGGATCATTGACTACTATGATTTATTGTGTGTATGTTATGTTATTTTGAATCAATTCGATCTTATTCAAGAGGTGATACACGACTACCAAGATGCCGTTGAGAGACATCCATCTCAAATTCGGTTTAAAACTTTGGCTGAATTGTGGGGAAAGCTAGGGCGACCAGACAAAGCTAAGGAAATTGAAAATCAAATGCAGGATAAAGAAAAAGCAGAAACTATGTCAGGACAGTTCGTGTTTATGCTTCCAGACATTCAGGATATGAAAAAACCGTTATAACCAGAGATTAGGCACACTTGTAGTTTTTTATTTTAGGAATATTTTAAATTTCTAAACAGATTATAGGATATAACATGGTTTAATTTTGTTTACGCCTAATACACCCGAAGTGGTTTATGAATGGTGTAAACAGACCCAAACCAGGTCATAGAGTAAAACCTGTTCAGAAATTAAAAATATTCTTTTATTTAATTTTAACTATAGATATTAACAATTTAATTGGTAAAGACGTTGATGACGTCATGATACTATTCGACATTTGCGTTCAAATAGATCATGTGACGAACGCAAGTTACATAATTTAATATGGGTTGCTCAATTAAAATTAGCCAATCAGATTTCAGCTAACAACTCAAATTAAATTATTTGTTTTGAAACTTCAGGATGTGCTGATTGTAACACTTTCAAAATATTATCCTACAGGTTGCGTGTATTTATAGTTTACAAAGTACTTGTGATTAAAAAAACATATAAAAAAAAAGAACATATTTTTCTCAATTTTCAAACTATGTTTATGACAAGTTTTTCTCACTGTACTGTACAATCTGGACGTTTGAACAGTTTAAATTATCATTGATCACAAACCGAACCTCTATCCCTATTGAATCGCCGTACATCACAAACCGAACCTCTGTCCCTATTGAATTACCGTACATCACACACCGAACCTCTATCCCTATTGAATCGCCGTACATCACATACCGAACCTCTATCTCTATTGAATCACCATACATCACAAACTGAACCTCTATCCCTATTGAATCGCCGTACATCACACACCGAACCTCTATCCCTATTGAATCACCGTACATCACAAACAGAACCTCTATCACTATTGAATCGCCGTACATCACACACCGAACCTCTATCCCTATTGAATTACCGTACATCACACACCGAACCTCTATCCCTATTGAATCACCGTACATCACAAACCGAACCTCTATCCCTATTGAATCGCCGTACATCACAAACAGAAACTCTATCTCTATTGAACCGCCGTACATCACAAACAGAACTTCTATCCCTATTGAACCGCTGTACATCACAAACTGAACCTCTATCCCTATTGAATCGCCGTACATCACAAACAGAACTTCTATCCCTATTGAATCACCGTACATCACAAACCGAACCTCTGTCCCTATTGAATCACCGTACATCACAAACAGAACCTCTATCCCTATTGAATCACCATACATCACAAACCGAACCTCTATCCCTATTGAATCACCATACATCACAAACCGAACCTCTGTCCCTATTGAATCACCATACATCACAAACCGAACCTCTATCCCTATTGAATCGCCATACATCACAAACAGAACTTCTATCTCTATTGAATCACCATACATCACAAACCGAACCTCTGTCCCTATTGAATCGCCGTACATCACAAACCGAACCTCTATCTCTATTGAACCGCCGTACATCACAAACAGAACTTCTATCCCTATTGAATCGCCGTACATCACAAACCGAACCTCTATCACTATTGAATCGCCGTACATCACAAACCGAACCTCTATCACTATTAAATCACCGTACATCACAAACTGAACCTCTATCACTATTGAATCGCCGTACATCACAAACAGAACCTCTATCTCTATTGAATCGCCGTACATCACAAACAGAACTTCTATCCCTATTGAACCGCTGTACATCACAAACTGAACCTCTATCCCTATTGAATCGCCGTACATCACAAACTGAACCTCTATCTCTATTGAACCGCCGTACATCACAAACAGAACTTCTATCCGTATTGAATCACCGTACATCACAAACCGAACCTCTGTCCCTATTGAATCACCATACATCACAAACCGAACCTCTGTCCCTATTGAATCACCATACATCACAAACCGAACCTCTATCCCTATTGAATCGCCATACATCACAAACAGAACTTCTATCTCTATTGAATCACCATACATCACAAACCGAACCTCTGTCCCTATTGAATCGCCGTACATCACAAACCGAACCTCTATCTCTATTGAACCGCCGTACATCACAAACAGAACTTCTATCCCTATTGAATCGCCGTACATCACAAACCGAACCTCTATCACTATTAAATCACCGTACATCACAAACCGAACCTCTATCACTATTGAATCGCCGTACATCACAAACCGAACCTCTATCTCTATTGAATCGCCGTACATCACAAACAGAACTTCTATCCCTATTCAATCACCGTACATCACACACCGAACCTCTATCCCTATTGAATCGCCGTACATCACAAACAGAACTTCTATCTCTATTGAATCACCGTACATCACAAACCGAACCTCTATCCCTATTGAATCACCATACATCACACACCGAACCTCTATCCCTATTGAATCACCATACATCACAAACCGAACCTCTATCCCTATTGAATCACCATACATCACAAACCGAACCTCTATCCCTATTGAATCACCATACATCACAAACCGAACCTCTGTCCCTATTGAATCACCATACATCACAAACCGAACCTCTATCCCTATTGAATCACCATACATCACACACCGAACCTCTATCCCTATTGAACCGCCGTACATCACAAACCGAACCTCTATCACTATTGAATCGCCGTACATCACAAACCGAACCTCTATCCCTATTGAATCGCCGTACATCACAAACCGAACCTCTATCCCTATTGAATCGCCGTACATCACAAACCGAACCTCTATCACTATTGAATCGCCGTACATCACAAACCGAACCTCTGTCCCTATTGAATCACCGTACATCACAAACCGAACCTCTATCACTATTGAATCGCCGTACATCACAAACCGAACCTCTATCCCTATTGAATCGCCGTACATCACAAACAGAACCTCTATCACTATTGAATCGCCGTACATCACAAACCGAACCTCTATCTCTATTGAACCACCGTACATCACAAACAGAACTTCTATCCCTATTGAATCGCCGTACATCACAAACCTCTATCACTATTAAATCACCGTACATCACAAACAGAACCTCTATCCCTATTGAATCGCCGTACATCACACACCGAACCTCTATCCCTATTGAATCGCCGTACATCACAAACAGAACCTCTATCCCTATTGAATCGCCGTACATCACAAACCGAACCTCTATCACTATTGAATCGCCGTACATCACAAACAGAACCTCTATCCCTATTGAATCACCATACATCACACACCGAACCTCTATCCCTATTGAATCACCATACATCACAAACAGAACCTCTATCCGTATTGAATCGCCGTACATCACAAACCGAACTTGTGGCATGTTTAAACAACCGAGGTACACAAACCGAACATGTGGTTAGTTTAAAGAGCCAAAGTACACAAAGCAAACTTGTTTCTAATTTAAACAAACGAGGTTTACAAACCGAACTTGTGGCTAGTTTAAAAAGCCGAGGTACACAGACGCTTTACACAATCCAAAGATGTGTCCATAGAAGCTCACTGCTATGAACACACAAATGGTTCCAATGTTTGCTGTAGTAAAACAGCGAATGAAACTGTTAAAACAACATTAATTGTAAAGGAGTTGCTGGAACCAGTAGAATATAACCAAGTAGTAAGAAAACATACTGAAAATACGTCAAAGATACCAGGACTAGTAGATGTAAACCAAGACGTAATGAAAACCACAGGAATTGAACAAGACAGTATCTGTAGAAAATAATGCAAAGGTAATGAAAGCCACAGGAATGGAACGAGGCTTATCAGGACCAACAGAAAGTAAACATGAGGTAATGAAAACCACAGAATTTGAACCAGAATCTAGAGAAAATAATCAAAAGGTATTGAAAACAATGGGACATGAACTCGACTTAGCAGCACCAGTATATATAAAGCAAGAGATCATAAAACCCATCAGATCTGTACCAGACTTCCTAGGACCAGTAGAAAGTAAAAACCGATGAAATGATACCAGGACCTTAAGAAAGTAAGCATGATCTAATAATAGCTACAGGAATGTCAAACGTACAAGATCCACCAGGAAGTGATTGATTGATTGATGTTTAACGTCTAACAATATTTCAGCTATATTCAGGACGTTTCAGTAGGAATTAAGCAAGATCTAATTATAACCATAGGAATGTCAGACGTACAAGATCCAGTAGAAAGTACGCATGATCTCATTATAACTACAGGAATGTCAGACGTACAAGATCTAGTAGAAAGTATGCAAGATCTCAAAATAACCACAGGAATGTCAGACGTACAAGATCCAGTAGAAAGTACGCATGATCTCATTATAACTACAGGAATGTCAAATGTACAAGATCTAGTAGAAAATATGCAAGATCTCAAAATAACCATAGGAATGTCAAACGTACAAGATCCAGTAGAAAGAACGCATGATCTCATTAAAACCACAGGAATGTCAGACGTACAAGATCCAGAAGAAAGTAAGCATGATCTCATTATAACCACAGGAATGTCAGACGTACAAGATCCAGTAGAAAGTACGCATGATCTCATTATACCCACAGGAATGTCAAGCGTACAAGATCCAATATAAAGTACGCATCATCTCATTATACCCACAGGAATGTCAGATGTACAAGATCTAATAGAAAGTACGCATGATCTCATTATAACCACAGGAATGTCAGACGTACAAGATCCAGTAGAAAGTACGCATGATCTCATTATAACCACAGGAATGTCAAACGAACAAGATCCAGTAGAAAGTAAGCATGATCTCATTATACCCACAGGAATGTCAAACGTTCAAGATCCAGTGGAAAGTACGCATGATCTCATCATAACCACAGGAATGTCAGACGTACAAGATCCAATAGAAAGTACGCATGATCTCATTATAACCACAGGAATGTCAGACGTACAAGATCCAATAGAAAGTACGCATGATCTCATCATAACCACAGGAATGTCAAACGAACAAGATCCAGTAGAAAGTACGCATGATCTCATCATAACCGCAGGAATGTCAGATGTACAAGATCTAGTAGAAAGTAGGCATGATCTCATTATAACCACAGAAAAGTCAAACGTACAAGATCCAGTAGAAAGTACGCAAGATCTCATTATAACCACAGGAATGTCAAACGTACAAGATTCAATAGAAAGTACGTATGATCTCATTATAACTACAGGAACGTCAAACGAACAAGATCCAGTAGAAAGTACGCATGATCTCATTATAACCACAGGAATGTCAAACGAACAAGATCCAGTAGAAAGTACGCATGATCTCATTATAACCACAGGAATGTCAGACGTACAAGATTCAATAGAAAGTACGTATGATCTCATTATAACTACAGGAACGTCAAACGAACAAGATCCAATAGAAAGTACCCATGATCTTATTATAACTATAGGAAAGTCAAACGTACAAGATCCAGTAGAAAGTACACATGATCTCATTATAACCACAGGAATGTCAACGTACAAGATCCAGTGAAGAAAGCATGATCTCATTACAACCACAGGAATGTCAGACGTACAAGATCCAGTAGAAAGTACGCATGATCTCATTATACCCACAGGAATGTCAGACGTACAAGATCCAGTAGAAAGTACGCATGATCTCATTATAACCATAGGAATGTCAAACGTACAAGATCCAGTAGAAAGTAAGCATGATCTCATTATACCCACAGGAATGTCAAAGGTACAAGATCCGGAAGAAAGTACGCATGATCTCATTATAACCACAGGAATGTTAGACGTACAAGATCCAGTAGAAAGTACGCATGATCTCATTATAACCACAGAAATGTCAGACGTACAAGATTCAGTGGAAAAATCGCATGATCTCATTATAACCACAGGAATGTTAGACGTACAAGATCCAGTAGAAAGTACGCATGATCTCATTATAACCACAGGAATGTCAGATGTACAATATCTAGTAGAAAGTAGGCATGATCTCATTATACCCACAGGAATGTCAGATGTACAATATCTAGTAGAAAGTAAGCATGATCTCATTATACCCACAGGAATGTCAAACGTAGAAGATCCAGTAGAAAGTAAGCATGATCTCATTTTAACCACAGGAATGTCAAACGTACAAGATCCAGTGGAAAAATCGCATGATCTCATTATAACCACAGGAATGTCAGACGTACAAGATCCAGTAGAAAGTACGCATGATCTCATTATACCCACAGGAATGTCAGACGTACAAGATCCAGTAGAAAGTACGCATGATCTCATTATAACCATAGGAATGTCAGATGTACAAGATCCAGTAGAAAGTAAGCATGATCTCATTATACCCACAGGAATGTCAGACGTACAAGATCCAGTAGAAAGTAAGCATGATCTCATTTTAACCACAGGAATGTCAAACGTACAAGATCCAGTGGAAAGTACTCATGATCTCATTATAATCACAGGAATGTCAAACGAACAAGATCCAGTAGAAAGTAAGCATGATCTCATTTTAACCACAGGAATGTCAAACGTACAAGATCCAGTGGAAAGTACGCATGATCTCATCATAACCACAGGAATGTCAGACGTACAAGACCCAATAGAAAGTACGCATGATCTCATTATAATCACAGGAATGTCAGACGTACAAGATCTAGTAGAAAGTACGCATGATCTCATTATAACCACAGGAATGTCAGACGTACAAGATATATTGAATATCGGTGTTAGGTGTCTGTGAGCCACGTGGAACATTAGATTCGTTATCAATCTTAAAGCTGATATTATCAGGCTCGTATGCTTGTGAGCCCTTTAGAGTATTATATTCATCATGGATGGTATTTATTCTTGTGTATTGCGCCATGCTTCGAGGTTGTCAACAATATTTGATTTTGTATCAGAATTTTTCCTCTCTTTTTCGTGCTCATTTACCGGCATTATATCGATATGGTTAACGCACTGTATGGTGCAGTTTTCTTTATCAGAATAATTTCCATCGTCATTAGATAGGTCACTAGCAGTATCTCTGTCATACACTTCATAACATCCGTTCTTCAACATTAACTCATTGTCATTTGTAATTCTTGTAATTATCAGTTGTCCATGAAAGTTCACCAACTTTCTGTTTGTTTTGGTGAAGTACATCTATTTCATCTTGTAAGAAGAATTTTTGTTCCGCATGAATGATTTACGTACAAAATTGTCGGATCCTTCTCTCTGATGGAATGTTCTCCTATATCGTTGGCCATGATAGGTTTGCTTTAAATAAATATTGTCAAGTTTGTATAACAAAGAGTTGTACGTAAACAGTACTCGCTTACGAACAAACGGTTTCTCCCTCCCATCGCCCATTGACTTCGACAATCTGTAAATATATACTTATTAACAAAAAAAGTAATAAATTACAAACAATTAGCTGCACTGTGTATGTAGTTATGATGTAATCGACAACGATAAATTGGAATGCGTACTTTCTCAGTACCTTACCGGAGTAAATATCAAACAATAATGTTTGAATTAATAACCGCTCTTTTCTATAGATGTTCTTGGCGTAAAGAAAAAATCGAAGAAGGTACATATACAAGTCCATGAAAAAAAAGACCTTTACATTTCGTGAAAAGACTTTTCCATTCTATTGAAATACAATTTGTTATAGATGCAATCTACCGTATAATCTTATCTTACAAATTTATACATGCTTCTAAAATCATAAAAGTTATAATTTGACACACAAACACAACCAAAACATCCAGTTTGTTGAAAATTATAACTTCAATTGTCGTCAATACACACACACACACACACACAACAAAAGGAAACGCATGGTGTATGATGTTATTAAGTAAACATTATTATTATACAAATACAACCGTTATTTTAGTCAATACAAGTTTATATCGACTGAGAGATGTATCGACTGAGAGATGTATATCGACCGAGGAAGTAGTCCGAGGTCGATATACAACTCGAAGTCGATATATACAACTTGTATTGACTTAAAAATAGGCTGTATTTTTTATATTATTAATTGATAATTTTCACCGCTGTATGTGTCTGCCTTGTATTGTTCTTTGCATCTAAATTTTGAAATAAAAAAATCTCCCTCTCATCCTTATTTAAGGATGCACACCTTTTGTGCTCAACACTGTCCATTGTTTGTTGTTGTGTTACAACATTATGATTGGCTGATTGCGAAACGTTACACGACTTTTGGAAATATGTGTTTTATTTTTAGTAGCCGTGCAATCCGCAAAAGTCAATCCGCAATAAATCAGTCAATCCGCCAAAAAACAAAATATCACGTGGTAGACTTTGGACAACTCCAATTACAGCAAAATTATCAATTAATAATATAATTTAACATTTACATTATAAATATTAATATTATAATCATTTTAAAAGTACCTACACAACTATCTCACCTGACATTAAATGGCTAAAAATTCCCAATAGTAGATATATGGAAAACGAAACAAACATATGTAATACTTACTGGGGAAAGTTAAAAATAGAAAAAAATAGTTATCGGGAGATAAACTTCATGTTTATAAAAAAGGTGTTATCATTGGTAAATGTGCTGACAGAGCAAATAAATAAATAAATAAAGAAAGAAAGAAAGAAAGAAAGAAAGAAAGAAAGAAATAAAGAAAAAGACAAAAAGACACAGTCACAGTGAAATGAACAACTATAAGGATGAAATGTATATTTGTATATTTTCATTACGTGTTCTTGAAAAAGTAGACACTTCAGCGTCTCCACATCTTGGAAATCACAACAGTGAATTAGTTATAAACCAACATATGCGGTTTAAGGCATTAAGGCTGAAATATATTAATATAAATATTTCTGCAGCAAGTGTACAACACAACTAATTTGAAGGAATATCCTAAAAGGCACATAAAAAGAGATTAAATTATATTACTATTTTTATCAGTATGTAAGGAAACATTGACAAACCGTGCTTTTACATAATGATACAAGATGGAAGTAAAGATAAAGGAATCGTCTTCACACACAAAACTGAAAATATAAATTCTGCAAGAGGCCGATAAACATTACAAATGAGGTACTTAATATGCAAAGAAGTCTACAATTGTTTGTTTGTAAATCAATTGGAGAATATTAGCTTGATTTTGGAATTGCCCAGAGAGATACTTAATTTAAGAATATACATTCATTATTTATAGTCACGGTCAATGTAGACCTTTCCTATATGTAAGGCTTATAAATGTCCATCTTTCATTTCTGTATGTGCACTCTGGAGACGGAAACGGTGCACTTGATGTCACTCCACTATTCCCTTGCGAGCTTTCAAACAGCAGCGGAGCAAGAACTGTCTGGTGTTACTCCTCTATCACCTTGTGAGATGTCGGACAGCAGACGGCGCAAGAACTGTCTGATGTCACTCCTGAATTACCCTAATAGCTTTCAAAAAGAAGACGAAGCGAGTTAGAGCTGCCTGTCATTTCCTTTCGAGCTTTCAGACAGCAGACAGAATCAGAAACGCTAGCTGTCACTCCTGTATCACATATTGAGCAGCCAGCCAGCAGATAAAGCTGATTTAGTTCCTCAATTACCATGCGAGTTTTCAGAAGGAAGACAGAATGCTTGCGGTCACTCCTATATCACATTGAGAGCTTTTAGACAGCAGATGGAGCCATAACGTTCCACTGTTACTCCTCTACCAACTTGAGAGCTTTCGGAAAACAATTTCATTTACTTGAAAAACAACAATTGATTGTTTCATTCCTTATGTGCTCAAGCGTAGAAAATATGTAATAAAGGATTGGATGGCCATTGTCTGTCAAACAAAATGGCTGATTTGGTATAATTCGACATGAACATCCTTTAAAGGTTCTTAATCGTGACCATATTTTTTTTGCTAGTCAATGATATATCAGATGTCGTTTCCTATAATATCCAACTGTTTGTTGGCAACAGTTACCGGGTAACTTAACTCTGATCTTAATAGTTTTTTTGACTCCAATTTAGAAGTTACATTTAATGACAATAATTTAATTAAGTCTGCCAAGTACTAGAAAACCTTTAAGAATTGGAAATGTTATTTTGAATTAGGTTAATAGCTCTTTTCATAATACTATCAATACTCCTTGATCTTGGTGTATTCCTTGAGGTTAGGTTTCTAGGACAACACGAAAATCCCCCACACCCCCAGAGAGAGGGCAACCCCTATTCGCCACCTGGGCACGCGCTAATAAGATATGTGCCTCTAGACCTTCCCAGTACTCAGAAGTTTATAAATTAAAAAAACATCAACAAACTATTTTGATAACGACTGTAAATAATTTGTCTTATTTTCAATTGTCTCTAAAATAGTCATGCTTTACTAAACTATAAAATCATATTTCCGGTGACTCATTAATTGTTTATAGTTTATTCCCAGTAAAGGAACCAGGAAATAAATAATTGTTTTCGTAATTGACGGTGTTTGTATATTTAATAAATATTTTTGTTACAAAATGATTTTCAGGAGTTTACACAAAGAGCTGAAATGAGTACAGGTAACATTCTCTATACAAACAAAACGATAAACCAACATGTGCAACGGAAATTGTTTGATGCAATGGGAGTTGACTGTCAGACTGTCAATGTATCAATACAGCTGAATTCAAAAAGTGGACACCTATTCAGTAAATGGAATTGAACTCCATGCGAAAGGAGAGGAAGTGTTTTCCAAACAGAACAGTGTATCAAAAACAAAACACAAACAGTAAGTCAAGGATGCTGCCTATGGTTACAATTAGTAACATCACGACTAACCCCACGACTATCATAGAAAATTCTTCATCTGATATTTTGGTTACGTCTGATAAATCCGACCGTTTCATTACTAATCAACACATTTTGAAAGAAAGTAGTGAAATTTCAGAGCATTTAAACAACGCTTTAAAAATTGATGTACTTAAGAAATCAGAAATAAATAGTTTTAAAGAGCTCGCAAAACAAGAACGAACGAATGGGTTTTTCGTTAAAGAGTACGATAATTCCTCGAGTGTACTAAGTAGTCTTTTAGGTATAGGTCACGTTCAAAATACTAACAAACCAGATAGAGGTAAAGAACGACCGCGTATAGACTTTTCTTCTAAAGATAATGTAAGTAGTGTGGTTTCTAAAGTTACTGGAGTAATGTTGAAAAAAAGTCATCAATACAACCGCTTTACTTCAGATTTCCATGAGCAAACAAACACAGACCAATTCACGGTGTATTTGTCGCGGGAGCCTCATATTAGAAAATCTAATCTCTATGACAAACAATTGAAAACATGCACGTTGACTACGAAAAATGATAATTTTCAAGCCACGTTTTTTTCTAATAGGCATAACTGTAAGACGCACACTGAACGCTGGAAGAGTTTAAATAACCGTGATTCACAAACCAAAGTTGTGGCTAGTTTAAATTACTGTGGTACACAAAAAGAACGCGTGGTCAGTTTAAATCACTGTGGTACACAAACCGACGTTGTCGCAAATTTAAATCACCGTGGTACACAAACTGACGTTGTCGCCAATTTAAATCACCGTGGTACACAAACCGACGTTGTCGCCAACTTAAATCACTGTGGTACACAAACCGGCGTTGTCGCCAATTTAAATCACCGTGGTACACAAACCGACGTTGTCGCCAATTTTAAACACTGTGGTACACAAACCAAAGTCGTTGCCCGTTTAAATCACCGTGGTACACAAACCGACGTTGTGGCCATGTTAAATCACCGTGGTACACAAACCGACGTTGTCACCAGTTTAAGTCACTGTGGTACACAAACCGAACATGTATCTAGTTCAGATCGCTGTTCTACACTAAACGAACATGTGACCAGTTTAAGTCGCCGTCTTACAAAACCTGAACATGTGTACAAAGTAAATAATTATAATAGACCAAATGGTTCCAATGTTTGCTGTACAAAAGCAATAAATGAATCATTAAACACAACAGGAAGTTCAAAGAACTTGCTTGAACATGTAGAATTTAAACAAGCGGTAGTAAACATTACCGAAATTATACCAGACTTACCAGGAAAAGTAGAGAATAACCAAGAGGTAATGAAAATCCGAGTTATTGAACCAGACTTACCGGGACTATTGAAAAGTAAGCAAGAGGTAATGAGTACCATGATTACCAACGGAAATGTACCAGTTTTGTCGGAATCAGCAAAATGTAACCAAGGTGTAATGAGAACCGACGAAAAGGTACTAAACATTCCAGAATCAGAAGAAAGTAACTATGTAATAGGAACCGACGGAAAGGTACCGGACGTACCAGGATCAACACAAAGTAACCGTTTGGTAATCAAAAATGCAGGCATTTTATCACACTTACCAAAACCTGTGGAAAGTAATCAACAGCGTGTGGAAACCGAAAGAATGGCACCAGTAGAAAACAAGCAAGAGGTAATTAAAACCATCGGAATAATAACAAACTTACCAGAACCAGTAGAAAACCATCAACATATAATGGAAACTGACGACATGATATCAGACTTAACAAGATCAGTAGAAAGAAAACCAAATCTCATAATAACCTCAGGAATATCAGGCCGACCAGATCCAGTATAAAGTAAGAAAGAAGAAACACAGGCTCTATTCAGTGAAGTTGGTTTGAATATAACAATCAAACGATTACCAAGACCAGGCAAGCCAATTACAAGACAATCAAAGATTGGTGTGGATACTTATATACCCAGCACAGATTGTCTAAGTGAAGACAGTTCTCGCCTACCTCAAAAACTATATTGTGAGTATTTTACAAATATTTTAATTACGAGAAGAAAACTGTTTGTTTGTACAAAAAATACTTTAATTAAGATTACAGTTATCTCGTAATGAGTTGTTATTATCATATTATAATGAGATCACCGTCTCGTAATAACGAGATGATTATATCTCTATTTCGCAATAACCTTATTGGCCAAGATTTATACTTAAAAAAAAAACTAAAACATGTTACAGATGATAAACGGAAGTAACTTGCCCGAGTAAGGTGCCAAGTTATTAAAAATTAATGTTTTTGTTTTTACATAACTTAATATCATCATAAAAATAACTTATTTTGCTCAAAATTTAAAAACAAATCTGTAAAATAATTAGGCATGACTAATACCGTTCACACAACAAACTCGCCAATAGTTTTCTTAGTTAGTAATAGTTATTATTATGGTAATATGAGTATTTTTCTCGTTAAAAAACTAAGTTTTCTCGAAATTACTATCACGGTATTATTTTAATAACAAGATATTTTTTTTATTTTCTTAGCACATTAGGCTTTCATATTAAATAATTACCCCCAGGTTTTTGTCTAGTCTTGTAAGCTTTCTCACGCCATGTTTGTAGAATTTTTTTTTTGGTATTTTTATCAGAAATTTTTTTGACGAGTTCAAAATTAGCGCCGTACAGATGACGATACATTCTGGGTAATGTTATACTAATTTACACATGGGCTAGGCCTTGATATTCATACTTTTTTTTACCTCGGTATTACTCGGTAAAAAAATAATCCAATATAAAGGTGGCGGCGGCGGAACTTGTTGGCATTAAATCTAGCTAAATGTTCGCTGTCATTAAGTATAAATCTTTCACCCTGTTCATGTTGAATTGTTCCTAATTAAGCGATTTACTTTGGATTTATGATATTACATGAATATACAGTACAATATTAAATGTAAACATAAGTGATACATTTATAATAATGATACATATACGCGATTAAGTAATGACAATTTAGGTAAACATAACTTAGGTTTGATTTGACAAAACAATTTGGACTTTTGGTGATGTCTTCTACATCTTAATTACTTCCAATATTCTGAGTTTCAGTGGCACGTAGGAGACTTTTTAAAACAAAACCGCGCCACCTCTGGCATAGTAAACATTATTTCTAAGATAACCTAATAGGTATCATATATGTTTTCTAAAATAAAATCTTCTGCAGTGTTTCAATTTACATAGCTATATACTCTGTTGTAAATGTACTAGTAATAAAGGTCATGTACGCCACAAGGTTAAAAGGTAAAATCGAAACGAAAAATAGAAATAAAATTAAAAATAAAAAAAAGTCAAACAATAAAGAGGGGCCCGAGCTTTTTGTCATTTAGTTTACTCGCTTGCCTTGTCCTATACGGTTGTGTTTTTCTTTGTCTCTCTCTTTAACGCCCTGAAGAAGGTCTTTGGACCGAAAGCTCGGGCCCCTCCTTATTGGTGTTTGACTTTTTATTTTTTATGTTTACATGACCTTTATTACTACTGCTATTATGATTTATTTCGCCACTACACAACTTTCATTATTATTCAGTCAATGTAATACTTTGTGTTGTTTAGTGAGAAATATAAATTCTGAATTATATATTTTTTATATTAATTGTATAGCACACTGCAATGATCAACCACGACTCATCAAACCCACACCACTAGAGACAATAGCAAAGCGATACGGTCTAGTTGTACACCGAATCCCGGAAGACGGTAACTGTATGTTTTTAGCTGTGGTAGACCAGTTAAGGATTTGTGGAAATTTTATGTTTACAAAGGACATTTTAAGAACAAAAGCCGTAGAGTAAGTATCTGAATTTATTATTTCTTTTTATGTATAAATATTGTCTATTAATCACAATCATTGTAGCTTTTGTTTCTAATCTTATCGTATTTGCATTTTGTTCTTATAACTCCACTCTATCCGTTGTATAAAAACTACTTTAAATAAAGATTCTAAATTCTTCCGTAAATGGCCGATTTCTGGTACAGATGACCCAGTACAGATGAGCCCACGCGCACACATCTGTACTTGCTGCGTCATCCAATCAAAGTTGGAAGTTTATGTTGATCTCCATCTTTACTCGGCAAGTGTTAAAAGCTGCACACTTTGCAGAATAACCAGATTTATATATGGTGTCTCTTAAGAATACAGATTTTAAGATATCGTATGCACTTAACTATCACATAGAAATAAACAAAAATTAAATCAAATTAACGCAATACATTTAAGTATTTAAGTATAAAGGAAAAAAACCACATATATGACCAAACATTGGCATGTCAGCTAAAGTTATGTTCATACTTACTTTAAAACAATCTTTGATTTTCAAAATCTCGTAATTTTTTTCTTAAAGTGCATGGCTTGTTATCAATTGCGGTTATCTTGCTGGTTTTCATATAAAAAACTGCTCTATTCTTCCCCTTTTCAAACATTTGTCTAAATTGTATTACCGAATGTACAGCCTGCATATTTGAAATAATTTGCACGTGCTTTCTGTGCTTCAATTGAATTGGTCAGCATGGGATTTAGTTTCTGGTGTAACACTTGTTTCATCATTTTTTTCAACTTGCTCAAATTTGGTTATCTATAGAACTATCGCGGTCACGGGTTTCAGATCTGTCAATCAGATTAAACATCCTCAACATCATAATCCTAGTTATATGTGCTATTTCAAACCTTTGATTTTTTAACATTCTACACGACAAAATACATATCCAGCTTAAAACCAGGATTAAGAATCTTATAAAACGTTGTTTAAAAACAAAATTAAAATAAGGCGATATATATACTTAGAAATTAGCCTCGTCAAAACTTGCTTCGTCAGCAATTACTATGTCTGGAAGACGCAATTTTCTACAAACTCAAATGGGTACTAATTTGCGTTTTATCCTCGCCGACCAGTTTTTGTACTCTTATGGGGCCACTGCGTGTTAACCTGAGTGCACCATTTCTTTTTATTCCGTTTGCGTTACTTACTTTTCGTTTTTGATTGATTGATTGGATTGATTGGATGTCTGCTTTACGTCTAGCGAGTAGTATTTCAGCTATATTCAGGACGGGAATAAGTTAACAAACAATAAATCAACGGAAAATGGGGGTGAGATGGGTCACAGGAATACAATTTTGACTGCCACTGGAAAAGTATGGAGTTTGGGCAGGGTCGGAAAATTTAGCCTTTTGTAGCGGCTACAATGAGCCTACTCTTTTTCGAAATCTTCAAAAGGTGTCTTTTATCGTGCAAGGAGCGTGGCACTCTCCAAACACGTTACCCACTACGGTCCGCGGTCAGGCTTTCCGTATTATGACCTGACAACCCCCCAACGAGAGGGTCTCCCCTATCTGCCACACGGGGACGCTCTGTGCTGCTCTGTGGTTCGAGCACTGGGAACCCTCCCAGTATGGTCCCAGTTTTCCGTTTTTGTGTTTTTGTTTTTATTTTATGTTTTACATGTTTTTCTGAATCCGGATTTGTAATCGATGCTTGGATCTTGCTGTTCGGTCGTTTACATTGTTAAATTTCCAAAGATATGATCTAGCGCTTTGGATTTGCTATACAGTTCAACCTTCTTCAACATACACAAGTGTTAAGATGAATTTAATGATTAGACATATATTCGACATGGACTATTGCTCATAAATAATACACTGTCTACTTTTGCACTGTTTGCCCTAATACTATTACTTGATTTTCTCTTTTTAGCTTGAATATTTTTACTTTGTTTCCTTATAAGACCATGTAACCTGATTGGTATCAATTAAACGTCTGGTTCATAATCTGAAAATCCTAAACTATATTCATTACCTTTCACTATTAATTCATAAAACCCTTTTCCTTTTCGTCGAGCTTAAGTTTTAATAACGTATTATGCGACCGTAATTGTTTGACATTTTCTTTTGCGATTTCACTGTCCGACGGTTTGTGGTACTAGGAAAAAGAAACTCAATGTTTTCATATGTAATTTTTTTTATTTCCTTCCAAGTTTATTACTTTAACCAGTTTTATCGCACATCATTTCAGTTCAGTATATGAAAAAAGTATTATTTTTTTTCTTGTTCTCTAGAATATAATTTATAAGTTACCGGCAATATAACGTCGTAAAAACAGAAATAAAAAAAATAAATATAATCAGTGAAAATGTATTAAAATTACCATAGTTTGCCGATTAAATATGTTGCTCTCTTTTATATATTAATTGAACTAGTAATGTTAGTTTTATCTGTAAAAAGTTATATATTATATATGAGATATATTCAAAGTTTCTACATTTTCCTCTCCTACCCATGTATTTTAATCAACTAACTCAAGTTCTACAGTAGTGGAAGCGGGAGGTTTGGCATGCCATAAAACCTGGTTTAACCCACCATTTCTTTTGAAGTGGCTGTACCAAGTCAGCACCATTGCTGTAGTTACTATATTTTTGGTTGTTGGCTTCATCGGTGCTCGGTATTTTATTATTACTTTCATTAGTAAGTTTACCTTTTTCATTGTGAATGAACAATAATGAAAATAATTTATTCGAAGAATTTTCTCCTGTTAATTATATTATGTTTTACATGATAGAAAAATATTTTGTTTCCACTTTGCTCAAATAAAACTATAAAAACTAGCAATTCTCACTAATTGATACATCTCTTGTCTCTTGTCAATTTCATGTTCAGTAAAATGTAAAATATCAGGTGCACAATCGCATGTGACAAAAGTTCTGTTTCAACAAATTCTATTTAATGGTGTAGCTGGATTTGACCGGATATAACGGACGGAAACCCATCACTCACTTCCCTTCTTTTGCGGGCGGGGGGGGGTGGGTAAAATATGGTATACAGTTTATTAATAACAGTTTAAGTGATTACAAATATTTCAATACAAAGTGCAATATAAAGAAAAGAAATTTATTTTGTAGTAAATATAAATACACAGATAGATGACATTTTCCGACCCGAAAACACTGCAGATATATTAACAATTCTATTATGGTGTCCATCTAGTGTTTGAAAGAAAACTGTTCAGACGTGTGCAATAAAAAATCGTCCCTAATTTTGTCGTTGTGTACTTGTCATGTTAATAAAATACGTTTCTTTGTTTCTCCTATACATGTTTCTTCTTTTTTCATCACAATATTCAGACAATATTGTTGATTAAAAGAGTCACATTTTCAACAAGGTAGGATCATTGAACAGCCACAAAAATAAAAGAAGTTCGAAATTATTAACTTTCATATGTTCATATTAGATTCGAAATAAATAAATGCCTGCCCATATGTTATGCATTATTTGAATATTAGTAGCCATACAGTTTTAATTAATTAGTAGTTAAATCGGTGATATCATACTGGACGGTATTGTTATCTTTTTTAAATGCTAAAACTTTCTTTATATTTTTTAATCTTTGTTCTATTTCAGAAATATATTTTCGTTTTTACCTCCCTAATAATTGCAACTTTACAATAAAATATAACATAGCAAAAAGCTTAATCATATATTAACTAGTACCTGACCACAATTATTACCCTTTGCGTCCCCTTGTCCCATGTATTTTAGGTAATATTTATTCAATGCATTTGAATGTTGCTGTCGATGAATGGGAGTTGACAATTGGAAAATTGAAGTCATCACGTTTGTCGTAGTTTGTAGTTTTCCTGAGTCTATTTCTTGAAGTACAAAATATTGCGCAGTCTTTCATTGTGACCTGAAAGGCTATATATGAATGGGGAATTGTTGAAAGAGCGGTCTTTGATCAACAGATCATGAACATATGTTTGTAATTGAAGATTCTGGATGCAATGGGGGTATATTTATAAGGTATAGTAATAGTAACGGATTTGATTTTGGTGGAATTTAGGAAATCAAAAATGCAACAAAGTTCCGGGCAATAAATTTTGCTACGCCTGACGGGCGTTTCGTCTATTCAAGACTCATCAGAGGCGCTCTACCTAAAAGATTGTAAATCACAGCAACTATATGAATATGAAGAGCATAGAACATTAAAACCAAAATATGCCAAACTGGAAACCAAAATTATGACTAAGATCAACTTATGCCTGGGGTAGGAAGAACCTTAGGGATTTGACAATTTTGAAATTACACAAGTGTTGATGCCGGAGCGGGCTAAGACCTCAGGGAATTAAAACTCCACCAGCGCTAAACATCAATGATGTTAGAAATCAAAAATACGTTCCAGACTTGTGATGCAAGATATCACCAAGATTGATAGCATCTATGCCTTTGTTAGCCAAAAGTAATGAAAGAATGGAACGAGATTCTTTTTCATCTGTGTGTGTTAACCGGTTTGAACAATCTGTTTTTTACTAATGTCTAAAATAATAGCTACTAATCTATACAGAGTGGACGAAGGGTTTTTTATAGATGACTAATAACACATGTGGATGGTTCTGAGTAATATTGTAAGTGTAAAAAAGGCAAAGTGACTCTAGAGACTCTCTGCATAGTCACCTCTAACTGTAATATGCTTCAAGGCTTTGCAAATATGGGAATTTTGAAGTGTAAATGACAAGAGAAAAATAAAATAATAATTATTATTTGAACTTGAAATCCTACAGTAGATAAATATTTACAAGATGAATAAATTTAATATAAAGATAAGCTAAAAACAAATTAACAAAACCAATTTTATCTTGAGGAACATTCATTGTATTTATATACAATTTAATACGAATTTTCATTGAGAAAAAAATTAATGGGAAATTATATGTATAGACCTCACAATTAAATTTACGACTAAAAGATAAAGCAACAAATCACACAAATTACAGAAAAGCAAATAACAGATTAAACAATTATAATACATGTACAAGACAGACATTGTAGTAACGTGTCACATCATCACCAAGAAAGAAATAACACATTAAACAATTATAATACATGTACAAGACAGACATTGTAGTAACGTGTCACATCATCACCAAGAAAGAAATAACAGATTAAACAATTATAATACATGTACAAGACAGACATTGTAGTAACGTGTCACATCATCACCAAGAAAGAAATAACACATTAAACAATTATAATACATGTACAAGACAGACATTGTAGTAACGTGTCACATCATCACCAAGAAAGAAATAACAGATTAAACAATTATAATACATGTACAAGACAGACATTGCAGTAACGTGTCACATCATCACCAAGAAAGAAATAACAGATTAAACAATTATAATACATGTACAAGACAGACATTGTAGTAACGTGTCACATCATCACCAAGAAAGAAATAACAGATTAAACAATTATAATACATGTACAAGACAGACATTGTAGTAACGTGTCACATCGTCACCAAGAAAGAAATAACACATTAAACAATTATAATACATGTACAAGACAGACATTGTAGTAACGTGTCACATCATCACCAAGACAGAAATAACACATTAAACAATTATAATACATGTACAAGACAGACATTGTAGTAAGGTGTCACATCATCACCAAGAAAGAAATAACAGATTAAACAATTATAATACATGTACAAGACAGACATTGCAGTAACGTGTCACATCATCACCAAGAAAGAAATAACAGATTAAACAATTATAATACATGTACAAGACAGACATTGTAGTAACGTGTCACATCATCCCCAAGAAAGAAATAACAGATTAAACACTTATAATACATGTACAAGACAGACATTGTAGTAACGTGTCACATCATCACCAAGACAGAAATAACAGATTAAACAATTATAATACATGTACAAGACAGACATTGTAGTAACGTGTCACATCATCACCAAGAAAGAAATAACAGATTAAACAATTATAATACATGTACAAGACAGACATTGTAGTAACGTGTCACATCATCACCAAGAAAGAAATAACAGATTAAACACTTATAATACATGTACAAGACAGACATTGTAGTAACGTGTCACATCATCACCAAGAAAGAAATAACAGATTAAACAATTATAATACATGTACAAGACAGACATTGTAGTAACGTGTCACATCGTCACCAAGAAATAACAGATTAAACAATTATAATACATGTACAAGACAGACATTGTAGTAACGTGTCACATCATCACCAAGAAAGAAATAACAGATTAAACAATTATAATACATGTACAAGACAGACATTGTAGTAACGTGTCACATCATCACCAAGAAAGAAATAACAGATTTAACAATTATAATACATGTACAAGACAGACATTGTAGTAACGTGTCACATCATCACCAAGAAAGAAATAACAGATTAAACAATTATAATACATGTACAAGACAGACATTGTAGTAACGTGTCACATCATCACCAAGAAAGAAATAACAGATTAAACAATTATAATACATGTACAAGACAGACATTGTAGTAACGTGTCACATCATCACCAAGAAAGAAATAACAGATTTAACAATTATAATACATGTACAAGACAGACATTGCAGTAACGTGTCACATCGTCACCAAGAAATAACAGATTAAACAATTATAATACATGTACAAGACAGACATTGTAGTAACGTGTCACATCATCACCAAGAAAGAAATAACAGATTAAACAATTATAATACATGTACAAGACAGACATTGTAGTAACGTGTCACATCGTCACCAAGAAAGAAATAACAGATTAAACAATTATAATACATGTACAAGACAGACATTGCAGTAACGTGTCACATCATCACCAAGAAAGAAATAACAGATTAAACAATTATAATACGCGTACAAGACAGACATTGTAGTAACGTGTCACATCATCACCAAGACAGAAATAACAGATTAAACAATTATAATACATGTACAAGACAGACATTGTAGTAACGTGTCACATCATCACCAAGAAAGAAATAACAGATTAAACAATTATAATACATGTACAAGACAGACATTGTAGTAACGTGTCACATCATCACCAAGACAGAAATAACAGATTAAACAATTATAATACATGTACAAGACAGACATTGCAGTAACGTGTCACATCATCACCAAGAAAGAAATAACAGATTAAACAATTATAATACATGTACAAGACAGACATTGTAGTAAGGTGTCACATCATCACCAAGAAAGAAATAACACATTAAACAATTATAATACATGTACAAGACAGACATTGTAGTAACGTGTCACATCATCCCCAAGAAAGAAATAACAGATTAAACACTTATAATACATGTACAAGACAGACATTGTAGTAACGTGTCACATCATCACCAAGAAAGAAATAACAGATTTAACAATTATAATACATGTACAAGACAGACATTGCAGTAACGTGTCACATCATCACCAAGAAAGAAATAACAGATTAAACAATTATAATACATGTACAAGACAGACATTGTAGTAACGTGTCACATCATCACCAAGACAGAAATAACAGATTAAACAATTATAATACATGTACAAGACAGACATTGTAGTAACGTGTCACATCATCACCAAGAAAGAAATAACAGATTAAACAATTATAATACATGTACAAGACAGACATTGTAGTAACGTGTCACATCATCACCAAGAAAGAAATAACAGATTAAACAATTATAATACATGTACAAGACAGACATTGTAGTAACGTGTCACATCATCACCAAGAAAGAAATAACACATTAAACAATTATAATACAGGTACAAGACAGACATTGTAGTAACGTGTCACATCATCACCAAGAAAGAAATAACAGATTAAACAATTATAATACATGTACAAGACAGACATTGTAGTAACGTGTCACATCATCACCAAGAAAGAAATAACAGATTAAACAATTATAATACATGTACAAGACAGACATTGTAGTAACGTGTCACATCATCACCAAGACAGAAATAACAGATTAAACAATTATAATACATGTACAAGACAGACATTGTAGTAACGTGTCACATCGTCACCAAGAAAGAAATAACAGATTAAACAATTATAATACATGTACAAGACAGACATTGTAGTAACGTGTCACATCATCCCCAAGAAAGAAATAACAGATTAAACAATTATAATACATGTACAAGACAGACATTGTAGTAACGTGTCACATCATCACCAAGAAAGAAATAACACATTAAACAATTATAATACATGTACAAGACAGACATTGTAGTAACGTGTCACATCATCACCAAGAAAGAAATAACAGATTAAACAATTATAATACATGTACAAGACAGACATTGTAGTAACGTGTCACATCATCACCAAGAAAGAAATAACACATTAAACAATTATAATACATGTACAAGACAGACATTGTAGTAACGTGTGACATCATCACCAAGAAAGAAATAACAGATTAAACAATTATAATACATGTACAAGACAGACATTGTAGTAACGTGTCACATCGTCACCAAGAAAGAAATAACAGATTAAACAATTATAATACATGTACAAGACAGACATTGTAGTAACGTGTCACATCATCACCAAGAAAGAAATAACATATTAAACAATTATAATACATGTACAAGACAGACATTGTAGTAACGTGTCACATCATCACCAAGAAAGAAATAACAGATTAAACAATTATAATACATGTACAAGACAGACATTGTAGTAACGTGTCACATCATCACCAAGAAATAACAGATTAAACAATTATAATACATGTACAAGACAGACATTGTAGTAACGTGTCACATCATCACCAAGAAAGAAATAACAGATTAAACAATTATAATACATGTACAAGACAGACATTGTAGTAACGTGTCACATCATCACCAAGAAAGAAATAACAGATTAAACAATTATAATACATGTACAAGACAGACATTGTAGTAACGTGTCACATCATCACCAAGAAAGAAATAACACATTAAACAATTATAATACATGTACAAGACAGACATTGTAGTAACGTGTCACATCATCACCAAGAAATAAATAACACATTAAACAATTATAATACATGTACAAGACAGACATTGTAGTAACGTGTCACATCATCACCAAGAAAGAAATAACAGATTAAACAATTATAATACATGTACAAGACAGACATTGTAGTAACGTGTCACATCATCACCAAGAAAGAAATAACAGATTAAACAATTATAATACATGTACAAGACAGACATTGTAGTAACGTGTCACATCATCACCAAGACAGAAATAACAGATTAAACAATTATAATACATGTACAAGACAGACATTGTAGTAACGTGTCACATCATCACCAAGAAAGAAATAACAGATTAAACAATTATAATACATGTACAAGACAGACATTGTAGTAACGTGTCACATCATCACGAAGAAAGAAATAACAGATTAAACAATTATAATACATGTACAAGACAGACATTGTAGTAACGTGTCACATCATCACCAAGAAAGAAATAACACATTAAACAATTATAATACATGTACAAGACAGACATTGTAGTAACGTGTCACATCATCACCAAGACAGAAATAACAGATTAAACAATTATAATACATGTACAAGACAGACATTGTAGTAACGTGTCACATCATCACCAAGAAAGAAATAACACATTAAACAATTATAATACATGTACAAGACAGACATTGTAGTAACGTGTCACATCATCACCAAGAAAGAAATAACACATTAAACAATTATAATACATGTACAAGACAGACATTGTAGTAACGTGTCACATCATCACCAAGAAAGAAATAACAGATTAAACAATTATAATACATGTACAAGACAGACATTGTAGTAACGTGTCACATCATCACCAAGACAGAAATAACAGATTAAACAATTATAATACATGTACAAGACAGACATTGTAGTAACGTGTCACATCATCACCAAGAAAGAAATAACAGATTAAACAATTATAATACATGTACAAGACAGACATTGTAGTAACGTGTCACATCATCACCAAGAAAGAAATAACACATTAAACAATTATAATACATGTACAAGACAGACATTGTAGTAACGTGTCACATCATCACCAAGAAAGAAATAACAGATTAAACAATTATAATACATGTACAAGACAGACATTGTAGTAACGTGTCACATCATCACCAAGAAAGAAATAACACATTAAACAATTATAATACATGTACAAGACAGACATTGTAGTAACGTGTCACATCATCACCAAGAAAGAAATAACACATTAAACAATTATAATACATGTACAAGACAGACATTGTAGTAACGTGTCACATCATCACCAAGAAAGAAATAACACATTAAACAATTATAATACATGTACAAGACAGACATTGTAGTAACGTGTCACATCATCACCAAGAAAGAAATAACAGATTAAACAATTATAATACATGTACAAGACAGACATTGTAGTAACGTGTCAGATCATCACCAAGAAAGAAATAACAGATTAAACAATTATAATACATGTACAAGACAGACATTGTAGTAACGTGTCACATCATCACCAAGAAAGAAATAACACATTAAACAATTATAATACATGTACAAGACAGACATTGTAGTAAGGTGTCACATCATCACCAAGAAAGAAATAACACATTAAACAATTATAATACATGTACAAGACAGACATTGTAGTAAGGTGTCACATCATCACCAAGAAAGAAATAACACATTAAACAATTATAATACATGTACAAGACAGACATTGTAGTAACGTGTCACATCATCACCAAGAAAGAAATAACAGATTAAACAATTATAATACATGTACAAGACAGACATTGTAGTAACGTGTCACATCGTCACCAAGAAAGAAATAACAGATTAAACAATTATAATACATGTACAAGACAGACATTGCAGTAAGGTGTCACATCATCACCAAGACAGAAATAACAGATTAAACAATTATAATACATGTACAAGACAGACATTGTAGTAACGTGTCACATCGTCACCAAGAAAGAAATAACAGATTAAACAATTATAATACATGTACAAGACAGACATTGTAGTAACGTGTCACATCATCACCAAGAAAGAAATAACAGATTAAACAATTATAATACATGTACAAGACAGACATTGTAGTAACGTGTCACATCATCACCAAGAAAGAAATAACAGATTAAACAATTATAATACATGTACAAGACAGACATTGTAGTAACGTGTCACATCATCACCAAGAAAGAAATAACAGATTAAACAATTATAATACATGTACAAGACAGACATTGTAGTAACGTGTCACATCATCCCCAAGAAAGAAATAACAGATTAAACAATTATAATACATGTACAAGACAGACATTGCAGTAACGTGTCACATCATCACCAAGAAAGAACTAACAGATTAAACAATTATAATACATGTACAAGACAGACATTGTAGTAACGTGTCACATCATCACCAAGAAAGAAATAACAGATTAAACAATTATAATACATGTACAAGACAGACATTGTAGTAACGTGTCACATCATCACCAAGAAAGAAATAACAGATTAAACAATTATAATACATGTACAAGACAGACATTGCAGTAACGTGTCACATCATCACCAAGAAAGAAATAACAGATTAAACAATTATAATACATGTACAAGACAGACATTGTAGTAACGTGTCACATCATCACCAAGAAAGAAATAACACATTAAACAATTATAATACATGTACAAGACAGACATTGTAGTAACGTGTCACATCGTCACCAAGAAAGAAATAACAGATTAAACAATTATAATACATGTACAAGACAGACATTGTAGTAAGGTGTCACATCATCACCAAGACAGAAATAACAGATTAAACAATTATAATACATGTACAAGACAGACATTGTAGTAACGTGTCACATCATCACCAAGAAAGAAATAACAGATTAAACAATTATAATACATGTACAAGACAGACATTGTAGTAACGTGTCACATCATCACCAAGAAAGAAATAACAGATTAAACAATTATAATACATGTACAAGACAGACATTGTAGTAACGTGTCACATCATCACCAAGAAAGAAATAACAGATTAAACAATTATAATACATGTACAAGACAGACATTGTAGTAACGTGTCACATCGTCACCAAGAAAGAAATAACACATTAAACAATTATAATACATGTACAAGACAGACATTGTAGTAACGTGTCACATCGTCACCAAGAAAGAAATAACAGATTAAACAATTATAATACATGTACAAGACAGACATTGTAGTAACGTGTCACATCATCACCAAGAAAGAAATAACACATTAAACAATTATAATACATGTACAAGACAGACATTGTAGTAACGTGTCACATCATCACCAAGAAAGAAATAACAGATTAAACAATTATAATACATGTACAAGACAGACATTGTAGTAACGTGTCACATCATCACCAAGAAAGAAATAACAGATTAAACAATTATAATACATGTACAAGACAGACATTGTAGTAACGTGTCACATCATCACCAAGAAAGAAATAACAGATTAAACAATTATAATACATGTACAAGACAGACATTGTAGTAACGTGTCACATCATCACCAAGAAAGCAATAACACATTAAACAATTATAATACATGTACAATACAGACATTGTAGTAACGTGTCACATCATCACCAAGAAAGAAATAACACATTAAACAATTATAATACATGTACAAGACAGACATTGTAGTAACGTGTCACATCATCACCAAGACAGAAATAACAGATTAAACAATTATAATACATGTACAAGACAGACATTGTAGTAAGGTGTCACATCATCACCAAGAAAGAAATAACAGATTAAACAATTATAATACATGACAAGACAGACATTGTAGTAACGTGTCACATCATCACCAAGAAAGAAATAACAGATTAAACAATTATAATACATGTACAAGACAGACATTGTAGTAAGGTGTCACATCATCACCAAGAAAGAAATAACAGATTAAACAATTATAATACATGTACAAGACAGACATTGTAGTAACGTGTCACATCATCACCAAGAAAGAAATAACAGATTAAACAATTATAATACATGTACAAGACAGACATTGCAGTAACGTGTCACATCATCACCAAGAAAGAAATAACAGATTAAACAATTATAATACATGTACAAGACAGACATTGTAGTAACGTGTCACATCATCACCAAGAAAGAAATAACACATTAAACAATTATAATACATGTACAAGACAGACATTGTAGTAACGTGTCACATCATCACCAAGAAAGAAATAACACATTAAACAATTATAATACATGTACAAGACAGACATTGCTAGTAACGTGTCACATCATCACCAAGAAAGAAATAACAGATTAAACAATTATAATACATGTACAAGACAGACATTGTAGTAACGTGTCACATCATCACCAAGAAAGAAATAACACGATTAAACAATTATAATACATGTACAAGACAGACATTGTAGTAACGTGTCACATCATCACCAAGAAAGAAATAACACATTAAACAATTATAATACATGTACAAGACAGACATTGTAGTAACGTGTCACATCATCACCAAGAAAGAAATAACAGATTAAACAATTATAATACATGTACAAGACAGACATTGTAGTAACGTGTCACATCATCACCAAGAAAGAAATAACAGATTAAACAATTATAATACATGTACAAGACAGACATTGTAGTAACGTGTCACATCATCACCAAGAAAGAAATAACAGATTTAACAATTATAATACATGTACAAGACAGACATTGTAGTAACGGTGTCACATCATCACCAAGAAAGAAATAACAGATTAAACAATTATAATACATGTACAAGACAGACATTGTAGTAACGTGTCACATCATCACCAAGAAAGAAATAACAGATTAAACAATTATAATACATGTACAAGACAGACATTGTAGTAACGTGTCACATCATCACCAAGAAAGAAATAACAGATTAAACAATTATAATACATGTACAAGACAGACATTGTAGTAACGTGTCACATCATCACCAAGAAAGAAATAACAGATTAAACAATTATAATACATGTACAAGACAGACATTGTAGTAACGTGTCACATCATCACCAAGAAAGAAATAACACGATTAAACAATTATAATACATGTACAAGACAGACATTGTAGTAACGTGTCACATCATCACCAAGAAAGAAATAACAGATTAAACAATTATAATACATGTACAAGACAGACATTGTAGTAACGTGTCACATCATCACCAAGAAAGAAATAACAGATTAAACAATTATAATACATGTACAAGACAGACATTGTAGTAACGTGTCACATCATCACCAAGAAAGAAATAACAGATTAAACAATTATAATACATGTACAAGACAGACATTGTAGTAACGTGTCACATCATCACCAAGAAAGAAATAACAGATTAAACAATTATAATACATGTACAAGACAGACATTGTAGTAACGTGTCACATCATCACCAAGAAAGAAATAACAGATTAAACAATTATAATACATGTACAAGACAGACATTGTAGTAACGTGTCACATCATCACCAAGAAAGAAATAACAGATTAAACAATTATAATACATGTACAAGACAGACATTGTAGTAACGTGTCACATCATCACCAAGAAAGAAATAACAGATTAAACAATTATAATACATGTACAAGACAGACATTGTAGTAACGTGTCACATCATCACCAAGAAAGAAATAACAGATTAAACAATTATAATACATGTACAAGACAGACATTGTAGTAACGTGTCACATCATCACCAAGAAAGAAATAACAGATTAAACAATTATAATACATGTACAAGACAGACATTGTAGTAACGTGTCACATCATCACCAAGAAAGAAATAACAGATTAAACAATTATAATACATGTACAAGACAGACATTGTAGTAACGTGTCACATCATCACCAAGAAAGAAATAACACATTAAACAATTATAATACATGTACAAGACAGACATTGTAGTAACGTGTCACATCATCACCAAGAAAGAAATAACAGATTAAACAATTATAATACATGTACAAGACAGACATTGTAGTAACGTGTCACATCATCACCAAGAAAGAAATAACAGATTAAACAATTATAATACATGTACAAGACAGACATTGTAGTAACGTGTCACATCATCACCAAGAAAGAAATAACAGATTAAACAATTATAATACATGTACAAGACAGACATTGTAGTAACGTGTCACATCATCACCAAGAAAGAAATAACAGATTAAACAATTATAATACATGTACAAGACAGACATTGTAGTAACGTGTCACATCATCACCAAGAAAGAAATAACAGATTAAACAATTATAATACATGTACAAGACAGACATTGTAGTAACGTGTCACATCATCACCAAGAAAGAAATAACAGATTAAACAATTATAATACATGTACAAGACAGACATTGTAGTAACGTGTCACATCATCACCAAGAAAGAAATAACAGATTAAACAATTATAATACATGTACAAGACAGACATTGTAGTAACGTGTCACATCATCACCAAGAAAGAAATAACAGATTAAACAATTATAATACATGTACAAGACAGACATTGTAGTAACGTGTCACATCATCACCAAGAAAGAAATAACAGATTAAACAATTATAATACATGTACAAGACAGACATTGTAGTAACGTGTCACATCATCACCAAGAAAGAAATAACAGATTAAACAATTATAATACATGTACAAGACAGACATTGTAGTAACGTGTCACATCATCACCAAGAAAGAAATAACACATTAAACAATTATAATACATGTACAAGACAGACATTGCAGTAACGTGTCACATCATCACCAAGAAAGAAATAACAGATTAAACAATTATAATACATGTACAAGACAGACATTGTAGTAACGTGTCACATCATCACCAAGAAAGAAATAACAGATTAAACAATTATAATACATGTACAAGACAGACATTGTAGTAACGTGTCACATCATCACCAAGAAAGAAATAACAGATTAAACAATTATAATACATGTACAAGACAGACATTGTAGTAACGTGTCACATCATCACCAAGAAAGAAATAACAGATTAAACAATTATAATACATGTACAAGACAGACATTGTAGTAACGTGTCACATCATCACCAAGAAAGAAATAACAGATTAAACAATTATAATACATGTACAAGACAGACATTGTAGTAACGTGTCACATCATCACCAAGAAAGAAATAACACATTAAACAATTATAATACATGTACAAGACAGACATTGTAGTAACGTGTCACATCATCACCAAGAAAGAAATAACACATTAAACAATTATAATACATGTACAAGACAGACATTGTAGTAACGTGTCACATCATCACCAAG